>JAVJGJ010000057.1:72609371-72686880 GCA_035590215.1 Microhierax caerulescens | reverse complement strand
GTAGGTACAGAGAAAACATGTGCTTGAGATTGACTAGCATAGAAATTGTTCTTTATTTTTAGTCTTCTTTCCAACAGGTTGTTCAGATGCCTCTTGTTGCATCTTGCTTGTGTGGACTTTTTCCTTTGAAGAAATGTTTTTTCTCTTAAAGATACACCTTTTTATTTATTTTTTTAAAACCAAACCTACGATCCTATTTGTTCTTCATCCACTGGATTCTTTTCTAGCACTGCAGTACTTATGGATAAAAGTTCTTGGGGAAAAATGTAAAATCAATCAACTTTGATGGTTTTCAGGTGCGTTTGGGGAGGTGGATTTACACTCCTGAACTCTATCTGAAAGTTTTTCTTCATTTCCTATGCTTTGCCTCCATGTGATTTTTACAGCAGAGGGAAATTTGTCTATAAATTGTGCACTGCTAAACAGTGTGTTTGAAAGCATAAAGAATTGTAAAAGCATCCTCAGGAGTGGCTGCTGAACCAAGGTGCTTGTCACAGTGGTAGCCAAGGTTATTCCCTCCTTGGGTTTCTTCTAGCAAGGTAGAGTTCTCCTTAGAGCGGTGACATTTTCCACTTGTTGACACAGAAAGCGCAGGCCAAATACAAATGTCTCATCTCATCTACCACATGCTCCTCTACTTCATGCATCTGTCAGATGCGCTTTCAGGACAATCGGGTACTGACAGCTAGCATTGCCTCTCTGTCTTAAATTAAATTACAGCAAGGTTCGCTTTGGCTGCCAAATGTCTTCAGTCAAATTTGTGGCAGATGCTGTGTGGTGCTACCAAGCCATCTTCTTGTGACCATGGCTGATCAATTAAACAGTTCTTCATTTTAGTTCAGTCCCATCTTCAGCCTGTACCAGTTGTGAACCTGATGCCAGCTCCAGCTGCCTTGACCAAGCTGCATGGTCCTGGTCATCCCTGACCCTCTGTCCCTCCGCAGCTGAACAGGCCTGCTCTTTTCAGCTATTACTTGTTTGTGTTGTCTTTCCTTTTTTTGAACATGAAATAGCTTTAAATTTGTGTTAATGATGGAAAAATTGCCTGTCTGTATTCTCTGTGTTTATTATCAATTTTATTTTTAAAACAATGAAGTAGCTGGAGATTGGTGTTAGTTTGACAGAAAATTTGCCTGCTTATATTATGAGAATTTTAGGTTTTTATGTATATACACATGTGTACATCTATCTCACATTTTACATAATCCCACTGCCCCTTTCTAACATCTCATAAGTTTCACACAGTTCTACAAGCCACCTGGATACCCCAGAATGTTCCTGCTTGTCGCATTTTCCTACTCTCATCGGTTACGGAGCCCAGGTCCCCCCCTCCAGTGCTTGCCTGCCCGGTTCCCTCAGCCTGTCGGTGCAGACCTGTGGTGTTTCGGTCTCTGCCATTGCCTCCAGTATGACCAGCTTGTGTGTCCGTGTTTAATGTACGGCTTCCTCTGGTATTTGCAATTTGTTACCCTTGAGCAGTTCTAACCAGGTTCTGTACTGAATGGGATGCTTTCCCCTTCCACATATCCTTGCAGTGCAAGCGGGCTGTCCCAGCTGGGTGGGTAGTTTCCAGGATCTGTCTTTGCAGAGCCATTTCCCACTATGATGTGACTAGTTTTTCCTTCCCAAGCTGGTTTCCCAGCTCTGGAAGTTTTTCTTCTGAAGTTTCCTGTCTGTTGCACTTGAGCTTGTTCCGTGAAGTCTGATCCCCGCCCCCCCCATCAGCTTTTTGTGGGGTTTCTTTAGCTGATCTGGCAGCCTTAGAATGGAGGGGCTTAGGTGGAAGATGCATTCTCCCAAAGTCCAGGGTTTTTAAAAGCTCTTCCTGAGGCAGTCATGGCTCCCTTGGGGCAAAGGCACCTCTGACTGAGCATGTCCTTAGAGGCAGGAGCAGTGGTGGCTGCAGGCTGGCTGTGTCTGAGAGCCCCTGCGGGTGCAAGGCAGGAGCTGCTGAGGTCCTCGGCCACAGCAGCCCTCGCATAGACTAACTGTGGGGCTGGGGTCACCCTGGCACCGGCAGAGCTGCTGTCCTGTTTGTGGGTCTCCTCTCTGGTCCAGGGGGAGTTAAAGGTGTTGGAGAGGAGAGAGGATGATCCATCTGCCTGTGTGTGGCTGGCTGATGTGCACAGCTACACCTGAGATAGGTGTCTAGACTCCCTGTAGTCAGTGGTAAGAAACAGCTCTTCCAAAATGCAATTTGTCTCATCCCAAGTTAGACATTTAAAATAAGTCTGATGAATCACACTCTGAAATAGCCTATTTCTCTGTTGACTAGCTCAGATATAGATAGCCTTTTAGCTGTGTCTTTCATCCATCTTGGCCATTAGCAGTGGCTCTTGGAAGCCATAGCAAGAGTTTGTTTGACTTCAGCATCTACTTTCTGTCCAGAAAGTGTGCTCTGCTGTTGCCATTAACGTCCGGCTATGGAAGATAATAAAAAGGGCAGTCATCAGTATGACATTCCTCCCCCATCACAGGTGGGTATTAACCAAAGTTATGAGTCTTCTCTTGGAACCAGCAAAAGGTTCTGTAATGAATCATCGTGCTTCCGCAGAGTAAAGGCTGCTTTCCATGTGGCCGAAGCATTGCTTTGCACAGGGAGGCAGACACAGATGTTCATGGCTGCCTCAGTGTACACAGCTTCATTTACATCGTGAATTCATATCTTTAATCTTTTAAGGGTGAAGTTAATTAATGATGGAACAAACCTACCACTGAGTGTCTTTTGCATAAAGATCAGATGTGTTTCTATTCAAGGCTTTCCAGCTCCGGAGAGGTGAGACTGGCACTTTAGCAGTTTGTTCCCAAGGTGGAGCTCTGTTGTTTGACTGTCTGGGACTCTGCTGGCACGGAGGCTTGCTAGATAATCTGAATCTTCAGCTTTGGGAAGAAGTGTGCCAGCAGAAATCTCTGTGCCTGACAGTAACAGCTTGCTTCGAACCCAGCCACATGTTTGTGGATTAAATATGGACCTTGGGTCTCACACCTGTAAGATGCATCAGGGCTGCCTCTCTTGGGCTCTCCAAATGGTGCGTTGCAATCTTTTAAATCTAGGAGTATTGCTGTCACACCAGTTTGGGAGTAGCTGGTGGGCATGAGGGGTCATCCTTGGTGTATTTGTGTCTTGTCTTTATTAACATTAGTAATGATCCACATATTCTGCTCCTCGTTTAAAGCTTGCTGTCAAGTCATAGCTGTGTATTACTATTTTCTTTTGATCTCCTGCTGCCTGTCAGAAGCAGCATTTCCTTCTCAGTGAGCTCGTGATTGATACAATTGAGTAAAATGTTGGGACAGTTGTTAATATAGTCTGCCGGTAGACTGGGCAAGAGATGCTGCTGTCTCCTGTGCCCAAGCGCCAGCACGTCGGTTGCTAACTCATAGGGAGCTCATCAAGACTTGAGTCTGATCCAAGTCTTGGGAAATGCTCAGCTCTGATGTAACGTAAAAGCTAAACCCAGGGCGATGATCTTGAATCCCATCCATGGGAAGCATGGAGGGATGTCCCAGCAGATTTTTAGGAGGTTGACAAAGAGAAGCTATATTATCTATTTCTGAAATGCAAGTAATGATAAGAATGATTTCCTGTAATTTCTGTATGTTACCTTTAAATATTGTGTGGTTAATTTTTAATTGTAAAAATAATTGCAGTTTATTAAGACTAAATTTAAGATTTACAGTTCAAGGCAGTTGCTTTAGGCTGTTGTAGCAGGTGACTCAGGAGATGCCCAGCGCTCCACAGGAGTTCGTATGCCGAAAGGACAAGGGGGACCTCCTCCCCTGAACTGCAGGGCATCACCTGGGGCTGAGTGCAGGCCAGGAAGAGGTGTCTTCACACCTGGACCTTTTGGGCAGTGTACCATAGGTCTGTGGGGAGAGGCTTTAGTTTGGTGTGGATCCACAAGGCACACGCTTAGATAAAGATTTTGGTGTGTGGCTTGTGGCTGTCAGCCCGGTGTCCAGCCCTGTTCTGATCTGCCCTGGGATACTTCTTCAGGACAGGAGCTACTGGGTGAGTCTGGTACTGGCAGAAATCAGGCCAGCTGTATCTGCCTTCTGGCCTCATCCTGAGCTCTGCTGGCCTTTCACTTGATGAGGATGTTCTTTGTGCTTCTACTCAGCTCTGTTCTGTGGCCCTGACACCTAGATCTGCTGCTGGGATTTTGGTCGCTTGTTTAGCTAAAACTTTTGATCATCATCATTGTTTTTGAACCCAGGGATTTCCTGTTAATTGGCTGTCTACAGTGAGCATCAGCACAGGCAGTACAGAGTGTCTGCTTATCAGCAGCATGGTCCTTTGAGACTTCTATTTGTCAGATCCCATAATTCATTTTTTCCTTTACAGCTTGGCTAGAGAGGGTAACCAGAAGAGCTGATCATCCATGCTGCCCTTTGTAATAGACTAGTTTACCCACTTAAAGCAGTTGTGGCCTCTGACCTGGAACTAAAATAGTTCATTTGGTTTAGTTCGGTTCATTCCCAAAGCTATAATTACAATAAAAGAAATTCTATTAACTTTAATTCTGTATAAGAGCATCCACTTATAAATATGATTTGCTGTGACTAAGATGTTTCAGTTCAGATCACTGATACAAATTAACTGATCTTTTTACACGAGAGCCTTGTCATTCTTCATTGGTGATAGCTGACGCAGATGCACCTGGTGCTATAACCTTGCTGATCTGTACAAAGTGGTCAGGATGCACGCATATTTTTAACCAAGATGTCTAGTTACAAACTTACTTGCTGTACATATAGTAAATGTAGTAGCAAACTCTACTGTAGCTTTAAGAAATAAACTTTCCCTCTTTCGAGGTTTAATTAGGATATTTCTGTTGTTTCCTGGCACTTACTACTTACTGCATATGTAATTCCATGGTTTAGTCTTTAAGTATTGCTTTTCTCTGTCCTCTGGGAGAAAAGTCTCCTTGTAACTCCACCTTCCTTGCTGGGATTTCTATAGGCTGTAAATCACTTCTTAGACAGACTTACGGGGCATTCCTACAAATGCGCAGAAACAAAATAGTACCTGTGTTCTCCTTGGTAATGGAACACTTTCTGGGGTTTGGGGGTGTTTTTTGGTAATTGTTGGCTAGGATACCCTAGGAGAACAAGATGGGCTTGCCTCTTGCCTTGGCTGCAGATATACCTGGTAACATGGCAGAGATGTGTCTTCCTGCCAGACACAACGGCAAGTAAATTAGGAGCTAAAATGTGTTTTGTAGATGACCTCTAAACATGACCTGTTAGAATTTGGGGGTGCCATTTTAGCAATACGTGTTTTTCCTTGGAAACTACTTAAATTAGTAAGACATTCAAGTCAAATGCATTTAGGTGTGCACTGAGCTGGCAGCTGTCCCTATTTACCTTCCAGAATTAGAAAATGTTTCATTAATTCAAGTCAGCATCTTCCCTGTGCCTCAGCCTGACCTTAGTAGTGTCCCAGTTTTTGACTATGGGGGCACACAGACCTATTATTAGAGGGAAAACTCTGGTGTGAGTTTGCCAGGCTTTAGTTGCTGCAGGATTGGTGTGCACTAGGATAACTTAGCTTTCTGCTCGCTGCAAGTGTGCAGTTACTATGTTCACGGCAAGGTAGGGCTGTGCATGTGGACACCTGTACAGAGTAGCTGAGGCACTGACTGTATGTTTGCATGCCTTTGTGTTCTTTGAGCCTGCTGATGTAGTCAGGTTCTTAGACATCCAAAGAACTGCCTTGTGGATCCCTGGCTTCTCTCTTCATGGGTGTATATTTTTTGCACCTGACAGTTTAATGGTAGAAACAGATTTGAAAGGTCTGTGTAACAGTGTGACTAGGGTATTCAACCCGGTCTGTTGAGGATCCTGACTGCTTGTGTGCAGCACATTGTTCATTTGGGCAGGTTTCAACATCTTTCACTCAACCAAGTCCCAAGAGCTCAGAGCTGAACCTGAGAGCGTGTGGGCCTGAAGTACCTTAAGGGCACAGGCTGTGGGGGCAGTCAGGCGTGTGCAGTTTTGGTGGACTTTGGTGCTTCCAGATCTGTGCTCGAGATGAATGCATGTTTAGCATCCTCATAGTTTACAATCCTCAGCACAGTGCTTGTATATTAGTTGAACGTATGGGACTGTTCGCATCTCCTCTGCACAGCACCATGGAAGTAGCAAGGTGTTCAAGGCTGTCTTTGCCACTGCAAGGCATTTATATACATTGCTGGTTTCTTCAGGCCCTTTGGTTCAAGAAACTGCTAGAAAACACAGCAACTCCTTCGCTCTTGCTTGCTTCTCTGCTTCTAGAGTGATGTTCCCTGACAGTTTTTTGCAGCATTATGGCAGCAAGTTTCCCTTTAGGTGCCATGGGAAGCATCTCTGACAGTGCCGTAAGCCCAAGACCCAGCAAAGAATCTGGGCAGGGAGAGGCCGATGGTGAAATGTGGAGCCAGGTTTACATGAGGATGCTCTAACCTGCAGCACCAGCCACCTTCTGCTTCATAGAACGTAGCACGGGTGCCCAGCTGCTGAGCCAGAAGGGATTGTGCCCACACCATATCCCAGGCTGGGTGATGCGGGAACTGGCACTGGAGCTTGAAAGTTACAGTGGAGGCGGGAGAGGTCCGTGCCTATTGTGAAGGAGTAGGTTGTGTCTTGATTTACTATGGGCAAGAATTCGGTGCAGAAAGGCAGCAAAGAGATAATTTAGAAAACAGTGTTTGGAAGAACAGGTATTGGTCTGTTTCTTGATGATGGTATTTGTTGTTCAGATCTGGAATCACTTGGAGCTTCTTGAGGGTTTTAGTGGACCAACCAGACAAACCTCTCTCTGGGTTGAGTGTTCAGGAGCATCAAAATCTTGTGGCTGTCCAGCTCAGCTTGAACAGGCCATATGTTGTGTGACTTAGGGCTTCTGGGCTGTGTCAGCAGCATGCTGGTTCATGCAGAATTGCTGTTGCACACCTTACCTCGGGTACAAGAGGGGATTCAGTAGGCGAGCAGCCTGTCTAGCGGTTAAGTATAGTGGGCTGTCCAGATATGAGCGGGAAGCGGTGTGGGGAGGAAAACAGGAATGCTTTCTGTTTCCCTGGGCAGAAGGGACTTTTATCTTTAGTGTGTGGATTATTTCATAAATTTAATTTCCTTTTCTGTTTTGGACTGACAGGGTCTTGCAGAATCGTTTTGTCTTTTGAATGTGAGAGACCATGGGGTAGAGGAGTCAAGAAGCTTTGTCCTCTACAGGCTCAATGGTCAGAAAGTTTGTGGACCTCTGAATTCTGGTAAATCAGACGCTGTGGGGCCAACATCAGTAGGCTGTACGATGCCAGACTGTCAGTGCCCTGTTGCTACCCATGGCCCAGATGTGTGCTGGTGACTGAGCTGGAGACAGCTCTTGTGCTTAATTATGTGTTTTTCTGCTTTGCTCTCAATTAGTGCACGTGTCCCATGTTTTTTCTTTTTCATTTTCATTCATGCTTCACAGTAGACGAACAGCTTCGTGAACTAGGTAACTATGAATTTTCTTCTTTTTTTTTTTTCCTCCACTCTGCTCCATCCTTTTCCACTTTTCTCCTTGCTGTGTCTGTGTGTGTGAGTTTACAAAGGCTTTTGGAGACCTGTCTTTCCTCTTCTTTCCTTGATTCCTGCTATCTGACCTGGATGGGGTTGGGGGCACAGTACAAGGGACCTTCCTTTCTTATCCTGCTGGTTTTCCCCCAGTTCCTGAAGTTGGTCTGTTCTTGTATGTCTCTTGTGATGTACACAGGAAGACCAGCCAAGGAGATGCATGTCCTCCTAAGAAGATACTCCTGTGGTGTCTGGTGAGAGCTGTGGAAGGGAATGAGCTGATCTCAGGAGTCTCTGCAGAAGTGCTAGCAATTTGCCTGCTGCTTGCTGCCCAGCTGGTGCGGGGCAGCAGGGAAGAGGCAGGACCAGACCCTGCTTCTTTCCCTGTTGCATATGAACAAGGTGGTGGGTGTCCACACCTTGTTCATGCGGTCTTGGCATAGGTTGGTTGTTTTTTTCAATGCCAGGATGTAAGTATTTGAGCTTAGTCAGGAGAGACAGATCCCGTACTTGCCTTGGTGATACCAACCCCCCCAGCCCAGGCTGGAGGTCCGGTCCCCTGATCTGTGAGGGTGTGACTAGAAAGCATCGTCTGCAGCAGAACTGACCCCAGGAAGCATCATGCATCACCATCATCCCCATCTGCTCCCATCTTCTGTGGAAGCTTTGAGCTCAGTCCCAGTGAAAACGCCATCTCTTTCCTGTGTCTGCAGAGGAAGCCCCGCTCACTCCAGATAAACATCCACTTGCTGTCGAACAGGTCTCACTCCTTGTTCCAGCACTGGGGGCCAGGTATCTTTAAATCTGGGGGCTGCCTCCTCCAGGCTGCTGTTCCTGACGATAAAACTAGTTGCCAGTCGATGCAGGAAAAGTAGAAGAAACTGCATGAAAATGAAATTGTCTTCCTAATTCACGTTGAATAATGGTTGGCTTCTGCCTGTAAACATTGTTGTAGCTTACATTTGCAGGCAGAGCTGGCAGCTGAGATTGCCGTGCACTGTCTGGGCTTTCCCAGGCTTGCTTCTCCCATCTGTGGTATCTGTTGTGGCCTGGCTGTCGGAGGGCAGCCATCCACACTGGAAAGCAGGGGAGAGGAGACAGAGCTTCACAGGAATGCTGTGGACAGCTAGGGGCTGGCTTCAGGATAGGATACAGCAGAAATGGCACAGAAAAGGAGAGAGGCAGAAGACCAGGAACAGTTTTGGAAGTGTTTTTCTCCCCTAGGCTGAAACAGGACCTTTTAGCTGGTCAGAGCAGTGGGTGCTATGTGTTCTCAGTGTGGGTAGCCTTCAGAAATATATCAGCAGACTTGGAAAAGTGACACCAAGCATGTGTTCAGCTGTGATTTATTTATTTTTTTTTTTAAACTTAAACTGTTCCCAAAGGGGGTTAGTTTTGTGTGTTGGTGGCAGTATGCACCTTGCAGAGACCTTTTCTGCCAGATTGAAGTCAGTAGTCTGGAGTGTCCAAGCATCACAGCTGCCTATTCAGAATATTTGTAAGAGGGGGTTTTTGTTCATTTTTGGATCCTGTGAAAATGTTTTCTTTCAGCTGTAGTTCATAATCACAGCTGGGCTCTGCTTCAGTTCCACGCACGGGTGGAACTTGTTATTTAAAAGATCATTGAGGCAGATACTTGGTATAGGAAAAGTCATGCTAAACAGTTAACTTCAGGCATATTAAAGGTTGCTGAAAACAGAATGCTTTAGTGAAAAAATGGGAGACATCATAATGCCCTGGCAGCTCCACAACAATCATTTAGCCTATTGTAAACCCTTGCCAGTGTTTCCCTGAAATGCTATTAGATTTGCAAATGCTGATTCTGCTTGGGAGCATTTCCTGGGGCCCTGCTGACTCACAAGCCCAGATCTGTGCAACAGTGTTGTCTGCTTGGCTGGGGCAGGAGGAGGAACCTCACTCTTTGATGGGTACCACCCTGCCAGCCAGCACAGGGTAAATGCGAACGCGTGACAGGAGAGAGCTGATCTCATGAGTCTGCAGCTGGAGTCTGGCAGGCAGGTCAGTGAAGTGTGTCCCCGTTCTTCAGCATCCCAAACCTTGGCTGGTATGTGAAGTGCAATTGTGAATTTTGAGCATTGCTGTAAAGGGATTTGCTGTTCTTTAAGGAACAGTGGTGCTTGCCAGTTTACCGTGAAGTGCTCTTATTGCCGAGCACAATGAAGTGCAGAATAAGGTGCTGTAGTAGAGAGTAGGAAGCACTGCTTCAAAAAGGAGAGGGGAAAAAAGGTGTTATCAATATCTGCTTCAAATGCATCAGCGTTTCTGCTGCAGGCCTCTCTCCTGCCGTCTTTGCTGGGAATTTCCTAACAATGCGCCATCCTGTCAGTATTAAGGATCCAGTACCTTTCAGTGGCCTTTGACTTTTAATTAAGAAATGGGAGTACCTGCACTACCTATGTACTGGCTACTTGCTCTTCATCTGTGGCTTCCTTGGGCTGCTTCAGAACCAATCCTTTAAGAACTTTAATGAAAATGGAATATTTTTCTTCCCTGACCATTGTTTGGTGGCAGGGATGCTGCTTTAGGACTTGGAATGGTGTGTGGCTGTGAAGGGTTTGCAGCTCCTTCCTATCTGTTTTCTAGACAGGAGTTTCTCTTGCTTTCCTAGGCAGCTTCGTTAATTAGCATATTTCTTCCCCCCCGCCCCCCCTCCCGGTTTTCCTTCAGTTTGCAACACTTACAACATGGGTAGCATATGTTGGCAACCATATGCCATGCGAAGTGTTTACTGCACATACATCTTACTGGGTCGCTAACTTCTAGTCCAGGGGCCCTCAAACTACGGCCCCCTGGTATTTACAGAACCCCCCGCCAGGGGTGGGGGTTGGGGGCGGGGGGGGAAACCAAGCAGCCGCAGATGACTGCCTGCCACTTAATCCGCACGCCAGCCCCCTGGTTAAAAAGTTTGAGGACCCTGGTCTAGTCTCTGCTGAGCACCCAGGTGATGTCAGGATTGCTGATGAGAGATGAATTTCACACTGAACACCCTATTCTTAATATCAAAATTGACAAGCGTGTGCAGGACAGTACTTAGGTTTCATTATCATATTTTTTCACTGTTTCTCCCTTATTTTATCTTTAAAAGTTTTGAGGTTTTTCAGTCTTCTTCTATGAAAAGCCCTTTCATGGCTCTGGTCCCATCACTTGTTGGTCTCTTAACTTTTCAGTAGCTGTGAAGTACTCTTGAAATGAAGTGGCCAGTGTTGCACTTGATGTGCAGATGAGGTAGTCCATTAACTGTGTCATGCATTTTGTTCTCCTGATTTTTTTTCTTAATTTTTGTTGTAGTTAGGGCAGCTAGCCAGAAGTCTCAGTACCTGCTTGTCATGCTTCCTGGGGTCTCCTTGCTCTGGGAATATACTTATTTGAATTCAAGAAAGGACCAGCTTCTCAGATGTTTGTTAAAGTTTGCTGCTTGATGCACATCATACAAACTGCTGTCCATGATCGTATGATACAACTGCCCTGCAGTTAGCAACAGTAGCTTTGAGTGGTGGTAGCTCAGTGCAAAGGCATCTGCTCTTCTCCATGTTGCTGTCCTTTAAGAGTGTAAAATCTGTTGTGTTTGATCCAGACAAAGGACCACCTGGTTCCACTTCTTGTCAGTGAGAGTGGCCCAGAGCAGCATCTGCAGAAGACTGTGAAGGGAGGAAGGTGCACAGCAGTGCTGGGCTGGCCCCTGGGAAGTCACACTTGTAATGACTCGAGGCTATGTTTTGGCAAGTGTTTTCTTTCTTTCGTTAATTTCTCCAGAGGCCTGTTGAACCTGTGATAACTCATACTGTCAGTTATGTCCTGTGGCAGTGTGTTCCTCGGTAAGCATTGTACGAAGAGTTCCCCCCCAGTTTTGTTTTAGACCTGCTGCCTGGCATTTCGGTAGACACAGCCTACCTCTTGGGTTGGGAGAAGCAGCAAACGGCTGATGCGTGCCCATCCTTTCTCAGTTGTGTGTGATTTCACTGATCTCTTGCAAACTGAAGGGTCCTGGTCTAAATATTACTTGGTGTGCAGGTGCTATCCCAGACCTTTGTTCTCATTGCCCTTCTCTGGAACTTCTCCCAGTTCTCTTTGTTGCTTTTGAAGTGGGGAGACTGGAGCTGTGTGTGGTCTTAAATAGGTGGGCATGCTCAAGATTTTGTGGTGGCTTAGTGGCAGCTTATGCTCATGCTTGATCTCACTGAACCTTCAGTGGGGAGAGAACAAAATGTTTAGGTCCCCTTCTGACTTGAAGAGAAGTGCTGCAAGGGAACAATCTCAGGCCCAGCAAGAAGGAAGGTACTGATGAAGCTCATCTTCATTGTATAATACAGTGTGCTAACGGATCGTTATTATCACCAGCTTATTCTTTTTCTACAGAAACTGGCTTAAAAGCCCTTTTAACCTTGCATTAGCTATGGAAATTAAAGAAAAAAAAAACCTGTAAAAAATACAAAGCAGTTAAGACTTTCAATTTAACATTTCCTCTCTGTGTCCCAGGAGGGAAAGTATTTGAAAGCCCCGTGCTTGATCTTTTTTTTTTATTATTTTATTTTATTTTAATTTTTTTTTTATTAGCACCTACCATTTTTGGGAGGTAAAGTGGAAGTTATCTGTGATGATTTAGAGAGCAGGGTGGAATCTAGTCTTTTTAAGACAGGTCAAAATAAACAGTTTCCATTCCTGTTGCAGCTTTGGGTGCCTGTGCACTGGACTGCCTTGTACAGCATAAACACATCCTTATTTGTAGACCTGCTGCTTGAAAAGCACAAGAGTGTAAAATATCATCAGCCCTTCAGAGACCTGATGAACTTGTGTCACCTCGAGTCTCTCCAAGATTCTGTTGCTTTCAGCTGCTTTTGGTCAGATGTTCAACGTGGCATTATATTCCTTAAAAGCTCCGCCAAACGTTTCACAAAAAAATGAAAAGGATAAGAAATATAGTAGTAGAGGGATGAAGTGGAAATGCATGGAGGAGAAGGCAGGGAAGGAAAGGTGTGGGGATAAGCAGAACAACGCCTGTTGCTCGCTCCAGATGGGAAGAGGTGGGAAGCTGCCGATGTCTGGGATGTCTGGCTGCTGTCCCTGAGAACTGTGAGCAAGCCCTCAGCGTTGCAGGGCTGGTTGGAAGCACCAGCACGCCGAGGTGAGTCACAAGCTGCTTTTGCTGCGCTGTCTGCAGGACTGGCTGAGGCTGTGCCTGGTGTCGGTCGGTGGTGCCAGGAGGAGCAGTGGCTGCTGTGCCAAAGTGCCTTTCTCCCTGCCCAGGCTGGGGTCTGGGTGTCCCGCTGTGGTCTCAGCAGGAATGGGCTGCGGGGGCGGCTGCTAATCAGAAATGAATCCTTCCTTTCATCTGCTCCCTTCCCTCGCTCCAGTCTGTGTGGGTGTTTGTCTCAAACAAATTGGATTGCGGGTTGATGAAGTGGCTCCTATGGGGAAAGCGGCGAGCATAAGCTCCCGTGCTCGAGTGTGTCTCGAGCATAGGCCGGTGTCTCGAGGCAGCAGCCGAATGAATTCCCTGAGGAGCACCGGAGCAGCGGCAGCAGCTAGCTCCAGCTCCCGGCACGGGCTGCAGGACAGCCACGCACCTGGTGAGCTGCGGGCAGCTGGTGTGAGCCTGGTGGCCCCCCAGCCGGTGAGCGGGAGGCAGCACAGCATGGGGATGGGTGCAGCAGCCATGCTTTGCAGGCAGGCAGTAGCCTTGGGGAATCTTCGAGCATCTGGTGCCCCGCCACTTGATCAAATCCAGCCCCTGGAGCGGTCCTGGCAGAGTCATTCACTCACCTGTCCATTGTGGACTCTGGAAGAGAAAATTAAATACAGCGTTAATGAATTTGGGGGTTTCCGCAAGGACTGAGCAGTCTTTTAGTGCCTGCTGTTTATTTCAGAAGGAATTGTAATGCTGACCATGCAATTGCTCTGGTGTCCACTTGATTTGGACCTCGGCCCGTGAGCACGTGGTCTCTTCCCCTCCTTGTTGGCTCCAAGGGGGGAAGCTCCCAGCATCTCTTCTACTCACCCTGGCTGTAGTTATTTCCTACATGGCTTTAAAGTTTTCAGGTTGGCTGTGAAGGCTTTTGATTGTACTTCCATAGGCAGTGGCACCAAGTGTTCCCTCTGGTTGGACTGCAGAAACAAAGCAGCACATGACATGAACTTGGGGAAGTGCAGTAGCTCTCCCAGGTGTCTCACTGATGGTTGGGCTCTGTGGGGCCTTGCAGCACCGTGTCCTAGTCATTTGCCAGGGTGAGTTGCTCTTTCCATGACTTTGTACTCTGCCATCATGGGAGACAGAACCTGTATCCCTCTGGAAGCTGAAGCGATGAGTTGAGTGGTCCTAACAGTGCTCTCTAGTCCTATCCTTTGTATGTTTGTATTAAATTCAGTGTATTTAATATCACAGAAGGTCTTTAATTCTCAAAGTGCTTCACTTCTGTTTCAAAGAAGTGCAGTGTCATGCTGCAAAGCGCCTCGAACAGGAAGAGAGGGCTGTGCTGCTAATTGCAGAGCAGTGAGCTCTTGGCATTTGAAATTGCAAAGGTGTCAGTGGGCTGCTCAGAAGTATATGATCTAGTAATTTTTGTTGTCTTTTTAAAAAAAGCAGTAGTGAAATGGCTACGAGAGTTAAAGGAAAAGGTGACTTACTACTGCTTGCAGTGCTGCAAGCTGTCTGCGGAGTCAGGCAGAGAACAGCCCCCCTCATTCTCTCTCCGAGCAGTCTGCAGCACCTGTGCTTACCCAGGGTAGATGGTGTGAAAGCTGACTGTTGAGATCTGTGGAGGGATAGCGTGATGCAGAGTGAGCAATAAAATGTCTGTTAGAGATAATAAATGCAAATCGTGCATATAGCGAAGAATACCCCACACAATGCATGCACAGCAACGGGACTCTCTCAGCTATTGGCATTCAGATAGTAGATCTTGGAGGAGCAGTTTCTTTGAGGCATTGTCAATAAAAGATAAACCAGCAATACTCTCTGTAAAATCAGTGCAGTGCTTCAGAACTGGTCAACCCCACCCCATCTGATGGAAAGTTAGGAATTATTAGGAAAGCTCTTAAGACCAAACCGAAACCCATCAACAGCCACAGTAAAAATCCATGATATACCTCATCTGACAGCTTAACCCTCCAGCACCGTATGGCATGTGGCTGGGTTGGCAAAGTGCAGAGGGTGTAACATGGGTGATCAGAAGTCTTCTGTGGCATCTGCACAAGGAGACACCCTTGTGCAGTTTAAGACTTACCCATTTGGGAGGTAAATGTTGTGACAGAAGTCTGTAATTTCATGAATAGTTTGGAGAAAGGCTGCTTACTAATCCTCTAATACAGGAACTTGTGGGTGCTCAAAGAAATATTTGCTCCATCCTTAAGACAGAGGGAGAGCATTTTTTTGTGCAGTGTGGTGTTAAACTGCAGAATTTATTGCTGCAGGACACTTTGGAGGCCAAGAATGTGAATGGATTTTAAAAAAGGAGTAGGTTCATTTATGAAAGATGGGTGTCAGTGTCTGTTAGGCAGTACGACTGCTGTGGTCTCTGGCTCTGGGAAACCCTGGACTTCCAGCTGCTGGAAGCTGAGTGTGCTGTTCCTCACAGCCTTTCTCAGGCAGCTGCTGTTGTGTGTGGGTGGTGGGTGCTGAAGCCTTTGGCTGAGTCTGTGAGGACTGAACTGGTGGTGTTGCCCACGGCTCCTCTTTTGCATGAGGAACCAACTGGGTGCTCTGTTTCTTATGGGGGCTTGCTGGCTGCCTGAATTTGCATGGTTTCTGTGGCTGTTGTTCTCAGTCCAAGGTAGTAATGTGAGAAACAAGAATGATTTTGTCCTTTGTGCTGCACTCTGTGCAAAGGGGGGAGAGAGTAAGCCTGCGTCGTGGGGTGAGGCAGTGCCTGCTGAGCCCTCTTTGGGTTGCCTGGGCTCTGATTGCTGAGTTTGGCTTAGCTCTGGTCTCCTGGAGAAAGTTTTGGACGGCAGCCTTTGCTCCAAGCTCTTGCAGCTGATGGATGGCTGTTGATACCTCCGCAGTGAGCCTGTACTAGTCACTGCTTTCCTGTCTGCTTCTTGTGAGTGATGTGTCAGGGTGGGGATTCCTTCCCAAGAGGCCACCAAGTGCTTTACAGTTCAGGATTTCCTCTCTATATGGTTCTTAAGTGGATCTAGGGGATTCCTAATCCTTCTGTCTTTAAGGACAAGCTTTCTCAGCTGCAGCAGTAAATTAGAATTGCAATTGCCCGTCCCCGAGTAAGTATCTGATCCCAGAATGTTCCTCTGAGTAGGGCTCATTCAGCGAGGGTTTAGAAAAATCACATTAGTCTGTAATAACCTCCAAGATGCTTTCTTGCCTTTCTTTGACAAGACATTTTAGCTGCTTGAGTGGTGTTAATACAGCAAAGCATGTCACAGCACTTCAATGGAAAGAGGATTCAGGCAGCAATGGGATTTCCTGAACTCTGGGATTTTGACGGGGCCCCTCCTCCAGGAAAACAGCTTGTCAGCGAGGAGGGAGACGAGCAAGCAGCATGATGCAGTTTGGCAAGGTGGTTGCATTTCTCCTGGATCTCTCTTCTTGCTGGCAACCTGGTGCTAGTGCGTGGCTGCAGGTTTGTTCTGTGGGCAGCACTCTGAGCTCTGGGTGCAAGCCGGCTGATCGAGCTCTCTGGCTGCATCCCCATGTTCAAGAGCTAGGGAAGCATGTGCTGCTGCTTTCTTCACACCAGCAACACCCCTGATGCCACGGAAAGCCTGTGACCCCTGCAAACCAACAGTGCACGTCCTGCTCTGCAGTGCTAGTGAACATGCCCAGCGCGGCGAGGCATTGGTGTGCGCAGCAGGATGGTGGCAGCTCTGGGCTCTGCAGTTAAGTGCTCTGACAGCCCCACTCCTCTCTCTGATTGCCCACCAGAGGGTTGGAAATGAGATGGGCAAGGGCACGTAAGATGGTAACGAGGCAGAAAGCTGTGAAATGTCTTGGGCTGAGGAGAAAATAGAGCCAAAATGACAGCAGGCACACAGGGATGTGTGCTCTGTGTGTGTCACCCCTTTGTGTGAGGAAGACAGGGGTATGTAGAGGGTTCCCCACTGGAGGGCTGATGAGCTGTGGGCTCTGAATCCAGGGCGCAGTGGAGCTGCCAGGATGAATGGATGAATGAAATCTGGCCAGATGCCAGAGCTGAAACTGCCAGGATGGGCACTGGGACCAGCGTACAGTGAGTGCCCTCCACATGGGCATGCTCTGGTCCTAGGGGATGCCTTAATCCACATAACCTTGCCAGAAAGGCTGCTGCCTTTCTGCCTTTGGCTGTGCTCTGTGAGAAGGTAGTGCAGGAGCCTGGCTCCCGTGTGGCTGCACAGGCATGTGTGCTTTGGGCCACCTGAGTACCCCAGGATTCAGGGGTTTGTTGTTTCTTTTATCTAGTAGTACAGTGTGTGTGAAAACAAGACCAGGCTGTTGTTCTTCAGGATGATAACTGAACCTGCAAGTGACCAGATGTCACGCTGGTGTTTTTCATACATACTGCTCTGCAGTGTTCGAGATTGTGAGGAATCCAGGAGCCTCCTAAATTTTATCTATGTAATTATAAAAAAAAAAACCAACAACCTACAACACCGTGTCTGCAGTCATGTTGTTCTCATAGTTAATTTCTAGCTGCTCTCTGTTGGTGTTTTGCAGAATAATGGGTCCTCTTGCTGCTAGCCCTGTGCAAGGACACGGTGGAAGGTGGGTAGGACTGTTAGTGGCACATAGTTCTTATTTCCATTCCTGTCATCCAGCTATTTCATCTCCTGATTGCCTGCAGGTGTCAATTGTACTAGAGAGATGCAATCCCTCCGAAATCGTGACAAGTGAGGGATCTGGCAGCAGGAACACAATTGCCTGCAACTCTTCTTGGGTATGCCTTCTGAACAGTTTCTTATGTTTGTGTCCTTCAGTCTCCTCCAGGCAACACAGGAGCATTTCACAAGCACTGCCTCTACGCAGGTGCAACAAATTCTGGTCCTTCCCAAACTTGGAGCCTGCTGCATGCCCTTCCCTTGGCCGGTAATGTCTGAAGACCAGGAGATGTGCAGGGTGCAGGTGGACTAGAATTTCGTGGTTGTCCGGAGATGACTGTGGTGGCTGTTTAAAACTTCTATGTGGTGACAAGAGATTTCAGTAACTTCTTGTCCTTCTCATCTGGGCAACCCCTTTGTGATTCTGTGCCTGCTGATCTGTATGATGTCTGTACTTTGGGGAGATGTTGGCAAATTAGAGGAAGTGTAGAGGAGATCTTAGGAAAAGGATCTGACTCTGGAAAGCTTATGCAACAGCTTTACGGAAGGAGACAGCTAATAGAAGGGATTCTGATGTAGCACAGAAGGAAATGCGATGGTAGAAGCTGAAATGAAAACTTCAGACTACAAGAGCTGAGTGTTGTGTTCTGGGTTTTGCTGTTTGGTTTTTGTTTGGATTTGTTTTTTTCTTTTTTTTGGGTTGTTGGGTTTGGGTTTGGGTTTTGGTTTTTTTTTGTTTTGTTTTGTTTTTTAATTCTTGGGGCTATTTAACACTTACCCAAAGGCTGAAGTAGATTTTCTGCTTTAGGCACCTACTCTGGCCCTAGAGTCAGTGAATTGTTAGGACACTGAAGACAAAATGTGGTGGATTCACCATCCCTTAAGGTTAAAGATTTAGTATTTCTTTCTGAAACACTTGTTCTGATACAGACAGAGCGATGGACAGGACACAGATTCTGGTAACTGGCAAGGCAGGATTAATATGGCAGTTTCCTTCATGCTCAAAAAATGAATGCAAAACCCTGTATCCTTGAAAACCCTGTATCCTTGAGTGTGTCATGTTTGGCTTGCTATGTGACCTGTCTGAGCAGAGTGGCTGTGGGAGCTTGCTGGGGGTGAGGGGATTTGACTGGATGAAATGGGGGTCTCTTCCATTCAGTGGCTGTTTGTAAAGTCCCTACTGAGACCTACAGATTGAAGACCCAGGCCTACGTGTGTCCTGAAACCATCAGTGGGTAGTGGAAGGAGACGGAGGAAGAGACAAGCGTTTGGATTTTGCAGCTGAAACTTTTTCTGAGCCCGGTGGTGAAGTCAAGGACAGTGGCCCTGTTGTGCCCCACGAGCTGAGAGGTGTCCCTGGGAGCTTCTCTACAACCCTCTCTGAGCAGTGGAAGCTGTGGTCAGCACAAAATCCTGTCCAGCCTCAGCTCAGATGCTGACTGGTGGTTAATTTCCAGTGACTTGTCTTCTGTGGATTGAGCTTAGCGTAGCTGAAATCCCTTACCTGTGTTTCTGCCACACTTGGTGGGTGGGTGAGAGATTGTGTAGCAGGGAGAGCAAAGGCAACCAGGATGGGATTGCTGGAGTTGTGGTGCTAGTCCCTGTTCAGAAGCTGTCAGAAACTATATTTAGTAAAGCCCATGGACTTGGTGTTATCATCTGTTCATCTCATTGTGGACAGCATCAGCTGCTGAGGCTTGATTTCTGGTTGTACAGGCAGTATGGTTTCGAAACAGAGAGGCTCCCGCAGCCGTTACTGTCCCACCTTCCCTGGCCTTGTTTCTCTCTGAACAAGCAGTCAGCAGCAAGAGGGAGGCTGACTGTCCCCGTTACCAGATGCTGTGGATGGGACATGTGCCTGGTCCCTGGCAGAGCTGTCACATGTTGCTGCCCTGAGACCTTGAGCCAGCTCCTGGGCACATCTGTCAGTGAGGATATTCCTGTGACTGCCTGCATGGGACAAAAGTCGTGAGCATATAAAAACTTCTGCTCCAGGTACAAACCAGCTCTCGAGACAGATTTAGGAAGACACCCCGTACACACACATCCCCCTCCCCAAGGCAAGTGATTCTGTTCCAGTCTGTTAGAAGGAAACTTTGCTCCTTCCCCCAGGCATCTGCCTTTCTTCTTTCGTAGGCAGGAGGGTAGGTTAGATGAAGTCCTGCTCAGGCAGCTGCATTATGCTGTGCTTCTCCCCACTTGCCTGCATCCTGCAGCTTATTGTGGTGCTGTTGACTGCAAGCAGTGATCTCTGCTTCCAGTGGCCCTGACCCTGCACGGAGGTTTAGCCTGTGGACACTCATGCCTGGGATGCTTTACCTGCTCCTCCTGCCTGTTTCCAGTGTCAGTGCCTGTGGTTGCACCACAGGCAGTTAGGGTGTGGGTGTGCACAGGCACTGTGCAGACTGTCTGTAGTTGTGGTGGTCTGTGGCTGGGACCCAGCTGCACCTCCTGTTACTTCAGGCACTGAGCTGAATCCCCTGGCTCTGCGCCCCCCAAGCTGAGGGGAGAGGAGAGGTAGCAGAGCCTACCATCACGCACAGACTCAGCTGCCCTTTCTCTCTCTCCATGCACCACGCTGGCACCGCAGCTCCTAGCTGAGACTCATCACCTAATGCTTGCTATGGTGGGTGCTTCAGTTCAGTAACAGGTTAGCTAAGGTATAGAGGGGCTGAGCTGGCCTTTTTGTGACCGATGTGATGGGTCAGCAAGTGAGAGCTTGGACCAGTGTACATCAGAGCTGACAGCATGGGGTTGGAACTGCACTATGGTTTGCGTTGGGTGTGTTCACAGCAGTAGGAATTTCTGAGATTTAGGAATTGCAGATTGCCATATTTATACCTAATTGCCAGCAGGAGGTGGAAATGGGTTATTCTCAGAATTTTCTGCTTGCTGGTTTTACTACTGTTTCTGACTGGGGATTATTGACTGGTTTCTACTGTATACTTCTGAGGTAGACGCTTCTGTAGCCTTCAGCTCGTCCTCGGGCATAATTTTTTTGATAGGCCTGTCCAGGTCCAAAGACTGTCAGATATGACTGCTGTTCTGTTATCATCTGTTGCTGGCAGATTAGAGGAAGAAGGAATGAGTGTGTGTGTATTGTATATTATGAAAGATGCACAGCACTTCACCCTTGGATTTTTTTCTCTTCTTTTTTATTTACCTTGAATGTCTAGTCATTCCTCTGTAATGGAAAGAAAGAAAAGCAAGGAGGAGAAGCATTACGAGCCGCTGTCTCTGCACTGCTGTGTCATTCCCAGCATTGCTCTCACTGTGCCTCTGAGACTCCCCAGATGCTGCTGTCTGGGGATCTGGCAATCCCCAGATGCTGCTTTTTAGTGTGGGTGATGTCTGAGCCCACCTGCTTGCAGGTACCACCATACCTCATGTTCCGTGTCCAGCACAACAGCTGATTATTATGGGAGTGGATTTACTGCTGTCTAATTAGCAGCTTTGTGTCCTAATTAGGGCTCCTTGAAATCAACCTATTTTGTGCTTTGCACATATATTGATGTCTTGGGTGCAGAAATTGCTGGATATGCCTGCTGTCTATACCTCTGTTTTTGCACATATGTGAATTCTCCACCCCCACTGTTCTTTGCTTGCGTTGAACATCCCTGCTGTGCCCGAGTACCCTGGTGTGCTCACTGCTCACACCTCTGCTCTCTGGCGCAGGGTAGCCCAGCTGTGCCTGTAACCTGCAGCTGGATTTAGATGTATCCGAGGTGCCCACCCACGCTTTCACAAAAGTCTTCCCATGCTGTAAGGCAGATGCTGAGCACAGGGGAGGAAGAGACAGAGTGGAAGTGTTGCAGGCTGAACTGTGCATATTTTCTGGTGCGTAAAGTGAAGAGCATTGATAGAACCAGTTTTCAGTTCAAACCAGCTTTCTTTGGGGCACTTTGAGAGTGCCAGCAGGAGTGGAGGCTGGGCTTCTCCCTCCCTTTCTCCATCTCGGTGACATCAGCCATGCAGGGTACAGATGAGAAGCTGTGATGAATCCAGTTGAAGTATGCAGCACCAGGAGAACTCCTTAAGGATTTCCCATCAGGTCTGATATGCCACCTTGAAATGAAAGGGGCCTGAACACATACAAACAAGAAGCTCTAGAGCCAGGACACCACACCAGGCTTATGGTAAGGTACCAGGGAGAAGTGTCTCTCTGGAAGTCTTGGGTCAGTCCTGGTGGGATCTCTTCAGGGGGTGAAGGAGTTTCTCTGGAGACCCAGGAAAGGGAGGGATAAATGGGTGTGAGCAAGCTGGGAAGGCTGGATGAGTCTGTGCTCTGTGGAGGGTGGGAAGGAGCGAGCTGGCAGTAGCTGGAGGGGAGATTGCGATGAAGGTTGCAGTTGCTGGTGGTGCTTCATTGAACTGGTTCTCTCTGAACTGCTTTTATCCAAAGTTTGCCCTTTTGTTTGGAGGCTCTGTTCTCTTGTGAGCACGCGTATTGGGCAGCCTTGGAGAAGCACAGGTGGAGGAGTGCACGTTGCCTGCCTTTGCGTGCAAGGACTGTGTGTCCAGGGTTCTTACAGTTGCTCCTGGGCACGTAGAGCAGAAGGGGCCGTGTCATGAGCAGACTCCTCTGGCAGTGCCATATTCTCCTGCATTGCTGGAAGCTTGGAGTACTTTCTAAAAAGTCTCCTCTGGAAAGTTGCTGTTTGTTGCTTTTGGAGGGACAGTCAGCCGATGGTGGGTTTGGCCTGTGCAGGTGTCCAGCAACAGGAAGGCAGCTGCCTGCCTTCTCCTTCCATTCACTGGCGCTCATGGGTAAAACCTCCGGCACCGCGGCAGCACCTGCTTGAACTCATGTGTGATGTGCTGCAGCTACAAGCCATGTGGTCATGAAGCCCACATATTTCATGAGGAACCACAAGCTGCAGAACTTGTTTAGAAGCCTGTTATTTCTTGGCATGGTTCTGCCATATGGGAATGGTAATAGGAGCAGCCCCATCAGCCCGTCCTCAGCAGTGGCCAGCAACAGGTATCCGGGACAGAGAGTGAAACTGGGAAGCGTATGAGTCCCAGAGCACTTTGTCTATGTTCCTAGTCCCTAACAGTACTTGCTCAGGTTTTTGTAGGGATCTTTGCCCTTTTAACACGTACAAATTCTTTGCAGCTACAGCAGCTTGACTGACATTTGGGTGAAAAGCCATTTTTCTGGAGGCTTTTTTGACCTTTTGTTTGCTGTTTTTTCTTGATGACACCTAAGTTTTTGAAGAAAGAAGCAATGGGCAGGGGATCCCTATTCATGCACTGCTGCTCTTGACTTTGTACACTTCTGTCTTAGCCCTAACTTCTCCTCCAGGTTAGAGGCTGCCCATTCCTTTTCCAGAGCTATTCCTTTCACTGCCCTTGTCATACTTTTCCATATCTTTCCCGGTTGTGCTGTGACCTCTGAGCTGAGGAAGCTGAACTGCACGTGATACTGAG
Source organism: Microhierax caerulescens (assembly GCA_035590215.1). Lineage (NCBI taxonomy): Eukaryota > Metazoa > Chordata > Aves > Falconiformes > Falconidae > Microhierax > Microhierax caerulescens. The sequence goes on along the minus strand of JAVJGJ010000057.1, from coordinate 72,664,149 downwards.
GATACTTTTCCTCTTCTGCTTATCCCTGACATGTAGTTTGGTTTTTGTTGCTGTCAGTCACTGAGCTGTTTTCACACAAAGATCTAAATCAAAACCTCATTCCTGAGGGGCAACAGGTCAGAGCCTGGTATCGTACGTGCAATATTGATTATTCCTGCTTGTACACAGCCATTTGCCTGTATTCAGTTTGACCTGTTGTGCTCTCGCCCTGTGCTCGGTGTTGCACGCTGTAAGCATTCGGAGCGATGTCCATGGTCTGGCTCTTCTCCCCCTGAGCGCTTCCAGCCAGGTGCTCTCCCCACCTCGCAGGGGGCTGATGACTGCAGGCACTTTCGGACCTCCCCGAGCAGGTGAGCCTTGGCCTGTCCCACTGCAGGAGCAGACAGCATCCTCCCCGTGTTCACAGCTGCTGGCAGCCGCTGGCATCCTGGAAGTGGCCACCTGCGTTGCAGAGGGGTCATGGGTCCAACTAGATCTTCATGACAGATTTTTGTGAAAGCTCTTGCTTTTCCTGAGCAGCATAGAGTGTCACCGTGCAGTACCAGACTTCCGTAGTGAAGCTCTGAGCCTGAGGGGGAATCAGAGGTGCAAGGGGCTCTCCTGTGCATCTGCCTGCATGCCAGCCTGCAGCATTGGTACCCCTGCTGCAGGGCTGGTCACAGGGCTGGAGGGCTCTGTGAACGTTCACAGCATGAGCCTGTGTGTGGAGGTTGATGCCTGAGAGAACGCCTGCTACACTTCCCATCATCACCGAAGATGGGATGCAATCTGCCTTCATACTGCTCTTGTTCCCATGTGTGCATTTGCAAGGCCTGGGGAGGATGGGCATGGTCACACATGTTGCCCCAGGTTTCCCTACTCCATGGCTGGAGCAGGAGCTGGAAGTAGGGGAACCTCCCCTTTATCCTGGTGAGTGTGAATGACAGATCTTGAGGGTGAACCATGCTGGTTTGTCTAGCACAGCAGAGCAGCCTGAGCCCTTCCAGTGGCCCACAAGTGCTGGAATGTGCCCTTGGGAAGGGTGTTTGGCTGCCAGTCTTGCTGCCCCCCGGGAAACTGGAGTACCTCGGAGGTGCAGACATCTCAGCCCCTGAGACAGAGGGAACTGTTGGAGGAGGACTGCTGCGGGTACGTGCGCTGCGGTCTCAGATGCAGTAACTTGTGCCGTGATTCATCTGAGTTTCCCAGGGCATTCTTGGCTTTAGGGAAGGTTTGACAGGCCCAGCATCCTGAGAAGTCTCCCTGCAGACTGCCTGTCAGGCCGGCGGCTGATGCTGAGGGAGCTGCTGGGGCCGGGCTCTGCAACGCTGGGCTGCCTGCAGTGCCAGGCAGTGGATGCATGCGCGGGTTGGGCTGTGGTGGCCATGGAAAGGGCACGGGGCCTGCGTCCCTGGGGAATCCACTGGCACTGTGGAAGTACTGCCACTGTGAGCTGCGTAGGTGGGATTAATGTCCCCAGGAGATAGGGAAGAGAAAGGGGAAAAGATCAGCCGGTGCTGGGAGAGAAGGGGGTGAAGTATGGACAGCAGAAGAGAACTGCAGCAGTTGCCTTTCAGCTCTGGCCATCCGGATCAGGGCCACCCTGCTTAAGCTTTGCATGTCACGTTTTGAATCTGCTTACTGGGTACTAGATCCTGAAGCTCTGCCTAGGCTGAAAAGTCCTCATTAACATTTTGGGAATACGTTAATTCCCTTCCTTTCCTATTCCAACCTGCTGACTTTGATTGGCACTATTTTTTACAATAAATGCTTAATTAAAGGCATAATGACTGTATAATGATTGTATTAAAAGCAAGATGATTATAAAAATCAGCTTAGCAGCTGGAGGCTGCAGGGCTGGAATAGCTCAGAGCAGAAAACAGTGCGGCAGTACTGTGGAGGCTGCGCTCCCAAGTTGATTATATGCAGCATCTCTGTTGCTGTTGCACTCACAGACCCCCAGCCCCCAGCCCCCTCATTCTGAACGCTGTACAGAAACTCACTGCAGAAATACCTTCTGCCTTAAGGAATTTCAGCCTAAACCAGCAGTAAGTGGGGGAAAGGCAGATGTGCTGTTGCTGCCTACTACTGGGATGACTGCAGAGCTGTGGCATGAAGGAGGCTACAAAACGTAATGCACTTCTGCACCAGCTGCAGCCTCAGGTCTCTGCTGGGCTCAGACTTCTACAGACAGGTGAGCCATGTTCAAGGTCGTGGTCCTTATCTGCAGTATGCGCTCTGGTCCGGTCCAGCACAGGGACCGTGAAGCTCTGGGCTAAGGCCATGACTGAACTTGCGCTTTGGGCACAGTGGCACTGTCCCCAGCCAGAATGGAGATGTGCCTGTTTAGGGCCAGCTGACTGAGAGCTTGTCAGGCCTTCCTAGCTTCACTGCCCCCTGCTCTGAGCATCACCACTTCATGCTGGGCTACCTCTGCTAGTGTGCACATGTGGCTGGTGAAGGACCAAACCGGGTCGTCCTCTGCCCAGTCACCAGGTGACTCCGTGCTCATGCACATCTCACCCCTGAGGAGTGGTAGGCATGAAACGTGCATCAGCCAGCCTTTGTGGTGTGTCCTTAAAGTACTGATGAGCCTAACATGAAACTCAAAGCAGAAATGACCCAGGAGAGGGAGCATGACAAACCCCTGCAGAGCCTGTGGCTTGTATTCTGTTGGACCGTGTGCTATGCTGCAGGGCTGTGCAGAGCCAAGGGTGGAGTGTTCTGGTTTTACGCTGCTGTATAGGCTCTTGCCTTTCCCTTCTAATGGCATTCAGGTGGATTCCATCTGCTCCTGGAGACTTTTCAGGTCCCCCGGCCTTGAGCTTAATTGCTTTTACCTACCTGCATCTGAAGGTGCCAAGAAAGTTGCAATGTAGTTGGTGACAGATGGTGCAGGCAAGGGTGGTCTGAGCTTTCTCCCTGCTGTGCCAGTTCGCTCTTTGTGCCCATTCTTCAGGTCGTGTTCCCGTTCATCCATAATGATCTCATTTCCTCTGCCTCTCCATTGCTATATTTGAGCTCTGTGCCACCTCAGATCTCATTTGGACCCAGCTGTGCCTCTTTTCCTTTGTGGTAGCTGGAGCCCCAAACTTAACAAGGTACAGAAGAGGCAATTTAGAAAGTGCCCCTCACCCCAGATGGTTAATGTTGCCATCCCTGGGTCAGGGTAGTCTGTGTGAAAAGCTGAAGGTTGCAAGTTTAGTAAAGCATAAATACTTAATATGGTGTTTGAGGGCAGCTTTAAAAAGAGGTTATGAGCTATTTAAGTGTGCACTGATGAAGCAATGGTAGGAACAGATGCTGAGAGAAGTCCCTCTTGTTTCTTCCTTTTTTGTTGTCCTGTGCACCTCCAAAATAGGTTACATCCATCAAAATGCAGGTTACGTGTTTGTAGCAGTTATTCTAGTGCTGCTGGGTGGGAAGCACCGGGTCTCTGGCTGGAAGTGTTCACACACATGTGGTACCTGTGGACAGGAGCAGCTAGGAGGGACTGGACTCTGTGGCTTAGTTGTTACCAGCGCTGCTGTGCTTGGAGCGTGTCCCTTTCATGGCCTCTAAGTCAGGGAGGTGCAGAGCTGCCAACACAAACCTGGGCCTGGACTGTCCAGTGCAAAAGGCTGTGAGGAAGCAGCATGTGCAAACCTCTACCAGACCCATTGAGGCTTGTTTGGTTTGTGTTCTTCTGAACTGGGTGCTGGAGGTCGCTCGCATGCGCTGGTGGTCCTGAGCTCTGGGAACAGCATGGGTGGCGACTGCCCCTTGGGCACACAGCGTAGTCCCCAGCAAAGGTGGCGCTTCTCTTTCTGTGGACAGAGCTGGTCCAAGCTTGCAGAAGAAGCTCTCGCAGAAAGAACCCAGCACAACTTCACTGTCCTGAGCTTCAGGCCCAGCTGTGTGTACCACCAGGGCAGGTGGCTGCTGCAGTCTTACTCAGCTGATTCTTTGGACCACTGTAAAATTTAATCCTCCCCAGGATTTCTTCAGGAACAATGAGGAAATGCACCACACACCTCTTGTTTCATTTTTAATACAGCAGTGAAGATTTTTCCTTCCTTTTCATCCTTCTCTCTTTTAAAAATCATTTAGATGTGAAGTGCCATGAATGCAAAATAGTAGGATGCCAAAAAAGTCACCTCCATCATCCTGGCCTCTACAGGAACCAGATCAAAGTGCCATGTCTTCGGAGTTAGCTTTAGTTTGGGGATCTTTTTTATTCCTTCCTCTAGAGGTGATCTGTATTTTCTGCCTGACTTGGAAGTCTATGATCTTGCATGCTGAATTGCTGCCAGAGTTGCTTGGTTTTAACAGCAGTTCCGCTGGCTTTGCTATTCTGAAGATTCTTCAAGATCTTTTCCTGAGGAGTCGTGCACTTGATCAGGTAGTCTTCTCTGCTTGTTCCGTTCGACACGGCAGCCTGCAGCTTGGACTCAGGCCAACACATGTAGCTGCAGTGTTCACTTTTTTCATCCACTGATAACTACAAATCATACCAACAATTCCATGGCATGACTGGCAGCTGCAGTTTGAGCAAGCCAAGGCAAAGGCTGTACGTTGTCAGGCATTTGATATACTACACTGAGACTTTCCGTGCCCAGGACTAAAAGCATCTTAAAACTTACTCTGTTGCAATGGTAGTTTTCAACTCTTAAAATTCTTAGTGAGTCAATTCAAAGGGGGGATTTTAGGTTTCTTCTGTATGGTCTGAATAGTTGTAGTCTTACTTGCTATTTTAGCCCCTACTGCGATTCAGTTGTTGGAAGAGATGGGAATTCTTCAGTCTATTAATTTGTCATCTTCATTTGAGGAGGAAATGTGATTCTGCTGCAAGAGTAAACTCGCATGGTAGACTCTGAAGCTCTCCTTTAACTGATCATTTTCACTGGTGGGGTTTTGGTCGAGATCTCCACTAGCCACCAAGATTAAACTGTGTCTGGTCATAGAGAGCACCAGCAAACTCAGCAGAGGTGAATAAGGGACTAGAGAGCCCACTGACTTTCTATCTACGTGAAGAGATGGCATTTTCATGGCAGAAAGAAGACTCCCCTTCTGAGCTAGCACTTTCTGCGTTGGATTTCTGTCTGGAGCAATTTGTTTTGATATTACAAAGAAAATGTGTAACCTTTGAGTGAGGTAAGTCCACTTGTTTTGCTTTGAGACTTTTTTTATCTGCATGAAGTAGCGTAGGTAGGGGAGATAGGTGTAGTTGAAGGGTGCCAAATGGTCATGGTGAAGAGGCAGTCCCATGAACCCTGTTTGGATGGGAATGACTGGAGACTGTAGGAAGCTTCATGTGCACTTATGTCCTGGTGTAACCTAGCAGTGGTGTGGCTAACCAGGTGCAGGTGCTCCTGCATTTGAGCTGCTGAGTTGTTGGTGTGGTTAACTCCTCTGAGCACCAAGTGCAGGACTCCCTGAGGGCAGGTGCTGAGGAAGAGTCTGGCCATGAAAAGCTTGTTGGGTCAAGGCAAGACCTGGGTAGAAGTTCTTGCCCCAGTGGTGTGCAGCCTCTAAGGCAGGTGACACTTATGCAGCAGACTTGCTAGAGTCTACAGCAGAAAGAAGTGCCAAGTGCCTTTGTTAGAGAGAATTGTGCATGTATGAAGGGCTGGGAGAAGGTCCAGTCTCAGGATTTATGTAGAACTTCCCACTGGGAGAGCAAAATGCTTTTCCTTGATGAATCAAAACTGCAGTGGTGTGTGCTTTTGTTCATGGTCGATGTGGGAATGGCTCATTGTCCACGCATAGTTCTGTAGTGTTTTGAGGTCTGTGTCAATGCATGTGTATTCAGTGGGGTGGTGGATGTGACTTTGGAGTGATCATATCCATGACTGAGGGACAGGAGGACTCCGTTTCCATGTTGGTATGCAGACTCTGGGTTCTCATCTGTTGTCAGTAAAGGAGCAAGTGGTGTCTAATGAAGGTTTGTTGAAGTGTAACCAGGATGAAGAGCCTCCCCAGGGCATTTCAGTGGAAGGTTATCAGGCTGGTGGGCAGACATTTTTTTCTGTTCATCCAGGGGCCCCATATGAATCTTTCCCATTTTCCTTAGTTTCTTTAACTGCCAACTTGTCTCTCCCTTGATTATTTTTTTTTATTAATAAACCCAAGTAAAATCTGTCATTGTGATGAAAGGACCCTGAAACATCTGCCAGATGGATTGTACACAGTCAGTTTATTAATTTGATGGGACATTTAAAATCAGCCTTTATAACTGCATTTTAATTTCATAACAAATAAAGCAGCTGTGCAGAGTGAAAAGTTGGGCTGTTGTGCCATATGCTGGGAGCTCACTGACTCTAGAAATGCCTTGGGTTTTACAGCTTGACCCATCAGGGATCTCTGAACTGAATCAGATAACAGGGTTTGAGAGTCCCCGGTTCTGGGACTTAGGTTGGCCCTAGCCTCATTGTGCTGGTGCTAGAGACTGTGCCTTCCCAAGTCTAAAGTTCCCGAGGCACAACTGGTGGGATTCTTCTAGAAAGAGGATACTGCTAATGTTGGTTCACTAACACTCCTGGGATTCGGGTATCAAGAGTGTGAGTAATTGTGCATTTGAGAATACGTAGCCTGTGTACGTGGGATGTGCTCAGACTTACTAGACTATGTGCATACCCTCGGGCAGCATACTAGGGTGTTGAAGTTGAGCTGGGAGTTAACAGGGCTCAGAGCAAAGGATGTAAAGCTATGTGAAACATTATGTTGCTTGGCTTACTTCCAGATTTGACTATGTCTCAGTATAGACACAGGCAAATTAAACGGAAAGGAGGAGAAACTTTTCCTAGTGTGGGAAAACACTTAATAGGAAGAAACTTGGAGCCTGATAAGCTCTGGAATAAGTGAAGGTCACAGCACAGTACTGCTGCTCAGATGAGAGACTTGACCAAAAAATGGGTCAGTTACTGATGATTTTTCAAAACTCAGCAACAGTAATGTACAGCTGACATTGAGCAAAACTGTGCTGCTGATTGGTTCTCCCCTTTTTCTGGGTCCCAGTGGCTCAGAAACGAAAAATGTGAAGGTGAAGAGTATGATTGAGAGGTCATATCATCTCTACTTTAGGCTCTCAAACAGATTTGGGTGCTTTGTATAATATCCAGGTTATGTCAGAGGTTGTCTGGGACATGGAGTTGTTGCACAGGTTGAGGCAATGTTTGCTTATTTGCTAGGAAATCATTTTGGAATAAAACAGCCTAGAGACCAGTATATGACAGAAGCACCCGTTTCGTCTTGGTCTTGGATTACAAGTATGTAGTGGTGGTGTTTCAGTGATGGGATGTACATCTAGTCTTGGAGTGAGGTCAGGGTACCTGTTCTTCCCTCCCACCCCTCCCCCTCCATTTTATAGCTTTCTGGAATTCATCTTTGCTTGTAACGCATCTTCAAGGGACCAGCTCTGCTGGGGTAGGGTTGGCTATAGACTGGAACAAGATTTTAGCAATGCAGTGAAGTTAGTTAGCTGTGCTTGGCAGTGTAGCTAATCAGGAGCTGCAAGTAATCCTGGATGCCCGGGGATATAGGAAGCCCTGAAGCCCTGTGCCATGTGGACAGCAGTAGTGCTGTTAGCATGGGAGCCCCAAATGAACATCTTCATGGATTACCGAGCACTGCAGATATGTCACTTGCAGTCATGTATCGGGTTTGAGGGGAACACGAATGCTGTATTTGCCTTTCTCCCTCATCGTTAAGGGCATCTTTCATGGTCAGGGTGGCTTCAGAACAGCCTTTCCATCAGAGTGGTCAGGGAAGGTCTCTGAAACCTGGGTCTGATACCTCTCTCTGGGTGTCAGTGCATGTCTGTACTGCCTGTTGCAGAGGCATGCCTCTGGGTTTCTGAGGTGTGCCTTATCACAAGGTTTGGAAGTCTCTGCATTCAGATTCTGTATCAGTCCCCCAGGTGGCTTCCTGATAGTCATTTAATAGATAAAACAAGAGGAATAGATTTTTCCCTTGTTTGTAGCTCAAGACATAAGATGTGAATTCTGATGTTTTTCTGCACCTTGGGGCGGAAACTAAATTAACCTGTTATCTAGGAATTTGGCCATGACAGCTCCCAAGGATGCCGAAAACCCACAGGCGTGGCAGTGGGTGAGATCCAGGTGCAGTGCCAGACCAAGGCTGACAGGGAGCTGCAGGGGGTCAGAATCCAAGGGAACACACCGGGGTCCTGTGTGTCACAGTCCCTGGGGCAGCGAAGGAGCGGGCAGGTCTGAAGGGTGCCAGAGTGGCCTGGAGAGAGCTGTGGTATGCAGGGTGGTGTTGGAATGTCAGGGAAGGTCAAAGGGGTATGAGGACTGTCCTCAAACATTGCCTGTGCCACTTAGCAGAGGAGTGCTGGAAAGAGCAAGGCCCCTCTCGGCACTGCTGGGGAGTTGAGGTTTGGTGGCATCGTTAGAGCAAGAGGGAAACCTTGGCAGGGAGCTCAGCTGCAGGGACCTCAGCAGAGTTCAGTGTGGGAGTCCGCAGGGAAGATGAGCAGAGCTGTGGGTAAGGACTGATACGAGGAAGCCTGTGAAAAATGAAATGAAGGGTGTTACACACTGGGAAGCAGGGCCTGCAGAGATTTCCTTTTTGCCCTCCAAAGTTGTTCTTAATCTTCATGCGTTAGCTTGTCCCCGGCACAGCAGAATCTGAACTGGCAGTCACATTTGCATACTGCAGTACCTGTGCTGCTATAGCCGGGGTCCTTTCATCTTCTCCCCTCGTCAGGGGCTCCACAGCACTGTAAGTGAGGACAGCAGTTACATGTGCTTGGCTGTGAAATCACTTCTTGGTTTGATTTTCATGGCCTGGAAGAGATGATGGGTGCAGTATGTTACGAAATACCTGTGTCGTTAGCTCCAAGGTGACAAATGGAAACAGTGCAAATTGGGACCTCTTGGCACGAGAGCTGGCTGGTACGTGGAGTTGGTCAGCAGTTCTGTTACACACCTACCTTGAGTCCTCATCTGGGAGCAGCGGTAACACATTGCTGGATGTGTTGAAGAAAACTACTGCAGCAACACTGTTGTAAGTGTAGAGAGACCCTCAGGGTGGGCTTGGGTCTCCAACACTGCCTGCCAGGAGGAGACTTTCATACACGCCTCATGGGTGACCCCGCAGCTGACCCCTGAGAGAAACCTTTGTAGGGCATATTCCCTGCGGCACAGGTGGACCCTAGTCTTCAAGCTCTCATCTCTTGTTGTAATAATGGCTTTAGGTGGGAATAACCACCAAAACATTTTTTAAGAGATACCACTGAGTGCAAAGCTGAAAGGGGTCTGTAGGCAGGCCAGGGTCAAGCCAAGTCCGTGCAGATGAAGGTGACTTGGTCCTGCAGCTTCTCAAGCAAGAGCTGCAGAGTGCTCTGCAGGCTGTGCTGCGCTCTAGGCATGGTGCCATCCTTGGGACTTGCCCTGGAGAAGCTAGGAGGAGGAATATGGCAGTGAATCCCTTCTATGCAAAACCCTCTGATGCTGAAGAGAGATCCTGTGTTCCTCAGAGCAAGATGGGCACCATACCTCATGAGCAGACGCTATGGGAAATGGGCCAGTGGCTGCCATGTCCTCAGCAGATGCCGGGGTGATCCCTGCACTAACAGAGCAGGAGAGGGAAATTGTCTTGTGAGACAAAACTGAGGAGGAAAATTCTGCTTGAGCAGTGAATGAGACGAGGGTTGGCCTGAGCCCAGCCTCATGAACAAATGAGCAGCTTGGGTGCTAGGAGTGACATTTCTAATAGGGAGGAAACCATTAACAACTCAAAGTGGGGCAAATCTGTATCTGAGAGACTTTGTGAGAAGGCAGCTTCTGGGATTACTCTGGAAAGGAGCAATCGCATATCAGTGCGTAGGGGACTCGGGACAAGGAAGACCCATGGCCACTGTGGGTTGGTGGGTTTTGGGTTTTTCTTTCTTTCTTTTTTTTTCTTTTGGTCTTGAAACTTGTGAAGTAAAAGAAGATGAGAGCGTCAAGATGAATAGAGGTGGTGGGAACAAACTAAAGAGTTTTGCGGTCCCAGCCAACTGTGGTGTTGCTAATCGATGTGAGAGGCATATCTTGCTAGCATTGAGAGTCCTGTCAGGTTGGAGACCTGCTTTGTGCTGTGCAACAGAGAAAAGGCAGGACCAGATCCTGGAACTGCAGGTTGTAGAGTCAACAGTAGAAGAGCTGGCAATGCAGCTATGGGGTGCAAAGAGGTGGTCTTAAAGAGCTGATGCTTCTGAGCTTGTTCTATATGTAGGCTTTAAGGGTTAAATGGGATTTAAATGAATGGAAGGAACACAAGGGGAAAAAAGCATAGTCATTGGTCAGGACAGCTGCCTGGACATTTGCAGCTGGCTGGGGTCCGTACGCATCATTTCGGGAGAGAATTTTCCACAAGACCTGAAGGATGCTACACTGGATTCTCCAAGGGAGAAGTTTGCAGGTACAGTGGAGTCTATAGGAGGCAGCATAAAATTGTTTGGAAGATGTATTTGGAAATGAGTAAAAGCTGCAAATGGCATGGGGGAAAGTAGGGTCAGGTCCATGGTAGAACAGTGATGGAAGGTGGATTTGTGCCTCAAAGGGGAAGGTAGGAATGCAGACATGTTTGGTATGAGAGTGGAAGAGTCAGCAAGAGATCCGTCGGGAGTGGTTGAGACAAAGATGATTTCAGCAGCTGCTGTGGGCTTGTCCTCCAAGGTCCTGCAGCTGCAGGCTGAAGGATCCTTGCAGGCAAACCCAAGTTGAGAATGTGGCAGTTACTTGGGTTTCTTTGTTCAGGCCACAGAGCAAACGGCAGTATAGCATGATACTGGGAAACTGCAGTGGGACTTGACCAGCCAGGGTCTGGGATCCAGACTTCGTTAGCTAGGACTTCCTTCATTAAAGAATTTTTTCCCCGGTATGTCTTGTTTGTTAATTTCTTCAAAGCATATTTAAGCATTTCATGTGCGCATCCCAACATGACTCAGTATATGCCTCATTACCATGTTTATAGCTATTGAAATTACCAGTGACCTTCAGAGCTGATGGTTGCGTGTATGAGTCGCCCAGCTTGCATCAATGATTTGTAGGTCTCAGTAGACCATTTATTTCTCTTCTCCTGTCAGTGCCAGCTTTTTCTTGACTGCTGTGGTATTGCCCACTCGCTCTAAGGCCCCCATGGGAGAGGAGGGCTGTCACAGGTGAGGTGGGCTCCCAGGGGATTCTGAGCCTGGAACCAAAGGATGAGGGCCTGACTTTGCAGAAGAAAATGAAATGGGCTTTTGGAGTGACTTCCTGGGAGAGGCTGCTGCGAGATGGCATCCACGGGTCAAGTCAGGTCCCGCTGAAGTCCAGCTGAATCCAAGCTGAATCCAAGCTGCTTTGAGTGCTGCCCTTCTGGTGTGCCAGGCGTGAATTGTTGTAGCTTCAGAGTTCCTTGGCACCCATCTGCTCCTCTCCCTGCCAGCCCAAAGTTCATGCTCTCTGTACCTTGTTTCTGAAGAAGTTGCATGTGGATACATCAAGAAAAGTTTGAATGAGTACCTCTGAAGCTGAGGTACCTACCTTCTTCACCTCAGCCTTCACTGGTAAGACCAGGCTTCAGCAATCCCAGGTCCCTGAGACCAGGGGGATAGTCCATGGCAAGGTAGGCATACCCTCAGCAGAGGAGAATCGGGTTAGGGAACATTCAAACAAACTGGACATACAAGAGTCCACAGGCCTGATGAGGTGCAGTGGTGAGTGCTGAGGGAGCTGGCTGATGGCATTGCCAGGCCACGCTCTATCACCTTTGAAAGGTCATGGTGGTCAGGAGAGGTTCCTGATGACTGGAAGACAGCAAATGTTACTCCTGCTTTCAAGAAAAGCAAGGCAGAGTGTGTGGGAAAGATTGGTCAGTCTCACTTTGATCCCTGGGAAGGTGATGGAGCAACTAACCCTGGAAACCATTTCCAAACACGTGAAGGACAAGATGGTGACTGGGAGTAGCCAGCCTGGATTTGTGAAGAGGAAATTCTGCTTAACCAAGCTGACAGCCTTCTGCGGCAAAATGGCTAGGTTGTGGATGAGGGGAGAGCAGTGGATGTTGTTCGAGTTTAGTGAGGTTTTAACGTTGTCTCATGTAATGTTCTCAGAGACAAACTGGTAACATAGGGACAACTCTAAATTTTTCCTTTCATTAGAATAAGACAGAGTTTGCAGTTACCTTAACATCTGTGTTCAGCTCAATGCCAGACAGGGTGAGACTTTGGTCCTTCCAGTCCTCAAGCAGTAGGAAATCTTAAAAAGGAGTGCTGTGTGCCTGAAGAGCCCAGCATAACAATGCCAGAACAGAAGGCTCTGGAGAGCTGGATGAGCTCTCCTCCATGAAGGGTTGGTTTGGAAGTAGAAATTTGAAGTACTAGAAAATGGAAACGTTCCACTGGGAAGTTTTAGCAGACTTTTAAAGCATAGATGAGAGCAGTGGGAAATAAGGTATGGGATTTGGGTCTGTTCCAAATTGTGACAACATCATAACCTTTGGAATGCAGGAGCATTTGCATTTTAAGAAAAGATCTAGAGAAGACGCTGAAATGAGTCTCCTGTTTGGCTTGGAAGTCAGGCTGGCTTGCTTGCTTGTTTTTCCCCTTGCTTCCTATAGGACTAATGCCTAAATACAGGTAATCGTGAAGTTGTTCTTTGGGGAGCTTGCTTTGGCTGGCATGGAGCAGTGCTGAATTTATTGATAGTTCTACTGTTTGGATTTAACTATGAATGACACGCAGGCACTATGGTGGTGGGTGTGGGGATAAATCTGATAGTGCTGTCTCTGAAGTGTCAGGGGGGAGCTGAATTGGAAAGGCAGCAGCACATGGCAGATAGTGGATGTGTCTGTGTCTTTTGCCAGTTGGGATGTGAAATACCATAGTAATTCAGGTGTTTGTTGATTAATTTAAAAAAAAATATATATAAAAATTGTCTACTCAGTCACCAGCAACAGAAATCCCAGCCTGGAAGTAGGACTGTGATCCATATTGAGGGCAAGGCGTGCTGCTCTGTGCGTAGTCGTACACTCCTTGTTCCTGAGCTGAAAGCCCTATGGATCTGCCAACTGGGATTTAAGCCTTATGTTGTATTCCCACCGCTGGCATTTGTCTGCCTTACCTGGGAAGGGCAGCTTTCCCTTCCAGCCCTGCACATAGCTCAGGATGGATGCTGAACACCTAACAGGAGCAAGTTCCCCAGACGTGTTGGCCTTGATGGCTGTACCAAGAGCACAAGGACTCCTGCGTGGTCAGGGCTGCTGATACTTTGTATTGAGACAGCAAAAAAGAAACCATTTTCATCAGAGGTCTTTGATCTGGAAGGCACCGTCGCACTGATGAAGAGAGCTAGTCCCATAGTGATTTGTGTAGAGGTGACCAGCTGGGGCAGAAAGCAGTGCAGCTAACAAGACGTGAAGCCTGAATGCTGAAGGAGGTGCAGAGTGAGACACTGGGGGTGGCAGAGGACAGCAGGATGAGACACAGGTGACAGACAGCAGTCTGGTCATTCAAACACAGTGCTCCTGCCTCCCTGTGCTACAGTGAAGCAGACATGTCCAGGAGAGAGGAGTCAAGCACACTGGCCTCCACAGCCCTTTCTGGCCAGCTGCCTTGCTGTGTTCCAGCTGTAGGTGAGAGTGTCTTCATGGGGAGGTGATCTGAGAGGATGGCCTTTGGGGAGTGGGGGCTCACCCTTTCAAATCTGGCATTTTTGTGCGTTCTGCAGAGTGCCCAGCCTGTTCCAAGGTATAGGTAAAAAAATGATGAGTTGATAGGATACTGGGGATTGTGCAGAATCCTTGTGCTGTGGTGAAGACAAGCAGTAACTAATGTTTGTGTGGCTCTGACACCGTGCACAGCCATAGGATGCTTGCAGAGCCTTGTGGTACAGTTTTTATTGTTATTAAAGAGTTTATTTCGAGAGCTGTTCCTACTGAGGATCAAAGATCTCATTGCTGGGGATCGTGTCATATTAGTGCTCTCATTTTCTTGGTGGTTTCTTGCATCTAGAGCTGCATAACTGCTGATCAGCTCTGTTCCTTCTGGCTGGTTGCAGTGCAGCCTTAGGAGAATGAGACAGTAAGGTATTCCCACACTTGCTGGTTGTCTCATCGCTGTCATCTCGTTGCCAAAGGGCCTTCTCAGTAACCAGCCACAGGAGGTTCCTCACCTTTTTACGGGGACCTGCGTGATGGTTGGAGAGAGCATCCAGCAGCCTCCAAGGTCCCTGCCTTTGTGCAGGGCCAGGTCCTGAGACTTGTCTACAAACCTGTGGTCTCTGCCTCTGGGAGAAGCAGGTCTCTAACTGTCAAATTCACTTGACTACGTTTCAGACCATAGGCAAGCTTAAAATGAAGTTTCTGCTATAAAAGCCACAAGGTTAAGTTATGATGACAAAGTTGGAGAAACAGCCATAGGAAGAAAGCATAAGATAAGATGATGCAAGTGTAAAATAGCCCCAACATCAGCCTTTTTCTTCACCAGGGATTTGTTGAAGAGCTGTACAAATCCAGTTTACTGTCCCCTCTCTGTACTGAGGGGTTTTATGACAACTCCTGAAGTTTCCAAGCAAGTCCTGAGAAACCCTGTGTCTCTGTGCTAATCAAGGGGACCTCTTGATGTGATGGGCTTGCTTTCAAGAGCTCGTTATCCAGTTAATGCTGATGGAATAGGATGCTGACTCCTTCTGGTTGTTTTGGTTTTGGTTTTTTTTTTTGTCTGGATGTCAAATGAATTGCTGTTAGGAATGCTACACCGTAATGTTTTCCAAAAGAGGTATCAAAAGCTTATTGCCTTCTGTTGATGTGCAGCAGTTTGTCTTGATCTATAGCATTTTATAGACTATATCTAACACCTTACTTCACAATCTGTTCCACAGACCACTGTGTTATCAAGTGTTAGGAAAGTGTTGTGAGTGACAGTAACCTGAAAACGTGCTTCTCTGCTTTCTTGGATCAGGATGGTGCAGTTAATTGGCCTTGTAAGTGCTTGAATTAAATGAGGTGAACATCAGCCATTTTCTGGATAAAACGGGGTAATATTTGGGCACTCTGGATATTACTTATAAATGGAGAACATCCAGAAAGGCTGGTAATGATTCTTTCCTCCCTTTCTTCTCTCTTGTATTATGTGCACTTTTTTTCTCTTGGTCCTCTGGGAATGATGAACATTTTCTCTGTTGTCATAGGAAATGTAGTGGTCACACCTGCTGCATTTTTAAATGCCCCAAAACAGTCCAGATCTTTCTTGCAGAGCCTGCTAGTTTAAGGTGTGGGTAATCCAGTTGCAGGGAACTAGGTGATGAGAGCTGACATCAAACATGCATTTGCTGGTGATGGTTTTCATAGCCGAAACCTCAGACTGTTTTGTAATCTTGAACTGTGCTGGCTAGTCCGCTTTGGACCCCAGTTCATTCTTCAGGTGTAGTAAGAAGTGCTGTTTTTTTCTGTAGCTCTTCAGTAGTTTGTATCCCACTACCTGAAAGCCATCCTTTTCAGCCAGCAGTTGGTAAGGAGTTCAAGCTGATAGTTTCCTGGTTTAATGAGAATGCTCCTGATGTGATTCGCTGTTAAAATCTCCTTGTCTCTGAATTCATTTAATCTTCAGAGCACATTTCAAGACTTCCTTTTTGTTTCTTTAAGCTCTGAGCAAGTAAAAACAAGGCTTAATGGGTTGGGAGAATATTGCTGTGACAGTGAAGTACCTTCCTGTTTGCTGTGTCATTTAGAGCAAAACAGCTCTTGGTTTTTTGAACATGGGCCAGTCAGGACACCTCAGTTCTCAGAGTGACTTGTGCTGTCACCTTGGCCAGTTTCTTTCCCTCTCTGCATCTCGTTTTCCTTATGAGGCTGTAATTTCTCTGTTGCTCTGAGAATGTCAGGAGTCACTGTAGGTAGCATGTCTGGGTCCCTCATTAACAATCCTGCTTACAAAGACAGATGCTACTGATTTGCTGTTTCATTTTTGCAGCACATGGTTGCCTGAAGGCCATTTACACAATGTCTCTCTTCTGGACATGGGTGAAGGAAGCTTTTGAAGACTTCTTGAGGTGTTTTCTTCCTCCAGACCACACCTGACCGCAGACAGATTTTCTGTGCTTTGCCCTTTCCACTGTGTTAACACTATATGATGGGCATTCTGGCCTCCCCTTTTTCTGGGAGCCCTGCTGATTCTCACATACCTGTTCATTTCTTTCCACAGTGCTGAGTATTGGCGAAGGTGGCTTTTGGGAAGGAACTGTGAAAGGAAGAACTGGCTGGTTCCCAGCAGAATGTGTTGAGGAGGTGCAGATGCGACAGTATGATCCACGGCAAGGTAAGCTGTTTTCTTAGATCTGAGCATTTCTCAGCAGATACACCAGACAGACCTGGAAATTCAGAAGTATTTGATTTCTAGCAGTCTCTTGAGTTTGCCCATTCTTTGCAACGGGCAATGGATGCATCTGAAGAATTGTATCTCAAGGTGTTAGGTTCTCTTACTGAGTGCATTTTAGCATCCAGTGGTAGACATGCTGATCCACGGTGTGTGGTACTGTCATGAGGAGAACGCTCATCGGTCCCTTCTGTGGAGACAGCTGCAGTGGCAGGGTTTTCTGCAGGTAGCAGTGAGTGATGGAGCCAGAGAGTGTGACTGTTGATCTGAACTTCTAACCCCACATTACATTTTAGGAGGCTTCAAAAGAAAACAATAATTCACATGTGTTTGTTCTAGCCTGATAGAAAACATTAAAAATGGCTGTAACTCAGCCCTGGCACTCCTGACCCCCTGTCTCCAGCGCCAGCCACCACCTAACACAAGTTTGCTGTTCCTGGAGGACAGCAGTGTCAGGAGGAGCTGTGGATTGCATGTGCCAAACAGCAGGTCACCATGACTAAGTGGGTCTCCTGCTGTTGTGGAGTCTATCACCACAACTTAACCCTTGTCACTGACAGCTGCCGAGGCAGCAGTCCTCTCCCAGCCTGAGGACTGGGTGGGAAACACTTCTGGCAAGCCTGAGCTTGTCCCAGTGTAAAGCAACTGAAGAGAACATCTGGATTATTATTTTTTTAATGTATTACTTAGGAGAGGAGCAGCCCTGACTTGACAGATTCAGTGAAGCTCACTTTGCATATTAAATGAGCTTTAAAATTCAGACAGCTGGATTCTGGTAAGTGAGTGTTAGACCTTGATTACGAAGTTGGAAATTTAAGTGGTAGAAGAGAAAAGAAAATCAGTAAAATACAGTTCTCTGTTTTGCGCAATGACTAGTTATAATTAATTCCTGGAAGCCTGAACCCACTTATAAAATCTTTTCTTTGCCCTAATCCCAGTCCTTCCTGAGAGTTTTAAGTGTGTATGTCCGCACCCTCGTGCATCTCCTCAACAGGATGCTTGGATTCCATAAGTGAGCCACTAACTCTGTGTGTGCTGTGATGAGCATGTGGCAGGTCACTTGCACATCAGTCCCAGTGGTAAAGTACTTCGGTGCCTTTGGGACCTGGTGGTGTGGCCGTGGAGGGTGTAGTGGGAGTGGATCTCCACCAGTTGTATTACTAACCTGGATGCTGCAGGGTCTGATCAGCAAAGCTTTTCTCCCTCCACCTCTGATTTAGTTCAGCTGTTAGCTCTCCACTCCAGCCTGAAGTTTCAGGCTGTGTTCCCAATACTCATTTGTATTCTTCCTTCAAATTATCTTTGTGTGTGCTTCATCTTACTGCCCTGGCCTTTGCGCTCGCTGGCCAGGGGAGGCTCCTGCCTGAGCAAGGTGGTGTGAACTCTGCTGTACTCTGGACCCATTAGAAGTGAAGCAGATGAGTTTCTGTTGTGCTAATGGGAGATGCCTGTTGATAGTGAAGATTTGAACGGGATATTCCTCCTTTTCCAAGAGTGTTAGGGCTGATGAGTTGGGACTTCCACTGAGAAGGTCCCACCTTCCTCCCTCTCATGCTGCTTTGGAGCTGTACTCTGGAGCCTTTTCAGTGGGCAGGGGCTGTTTGCCCTGCCCTTTTGTGATGCTAAATAAAAAAGAGTAGACTAATTGATGTGGTTTATAAGCCCTTCCTGTATCTTGGAGTTCATGTTTGCTGGGTGCTTTCTTGGAGAATGTTAGGTGTTTGGGTTAAATTTAAGTTGTGTAGTGAAATGTGAAAAACAGGTGGTGTTTAGACAAAAAAGCTGGAGCAGAATCACAAGCATTTTCCTCCAGCTATCCATGTTGTTGGTATGTCCCCCAGCATGGTTTTGGCTTTTGTCAACTTTTGCTTTTCCAGACAAGCTTGGGTACAGTTTTCAGGTACAGGTTTTGTGCAGAAGGTAGTTTGGATAAGGCCATGATGTTTGAGTACAGAGGAAAGTTGAGCTGTATGGACACGATGTTGCTCTGACACTTCTCATCAAGATCAAAGAAATAGAAAGTGTCTATCTTCCGAGTTTGGGTACAGCCTAACAGCTGACTGGGCTGTGCACTGGTGCAAAGGTTTTGGCCTGTCTATACTTTGCTGGGGAACAAAGCCACATTAGCCTTGCAGACATCTCCAGCTGTGTTTATTGATTGAGGAAAGTGGCAGGGTTGAGTGGCAGAAACCTGACTAGACTCTTGTTGGAGTATATTGAAGATGACTGTGACAAGGATGAGAGCATCTCGGAAAGTCATTGTGATCTTCATTGAGATTCAGAGAGCGCAACTTTCAGGGTTGACATTTTAGAGATGGTATTAGGATGTTCCTTTAACCTGTGTGTATTTTCATGCTTTGATGGAAAAGGCCATGAGCTGCATATTGATCTACATAAATGAGCCAGGTTCTTCTCCAAGGGTGCCCCTGGGTTAGCACTTCCCTCCCAGGCCCCAGTTTGTAGATGCTGCAATGCTTGTTGACTCTGAAGGAAGATGTCCTGTTGCCCACCTCTGTTACAGGCCCCCAAGGCAACAACTTAAGTTTCTCACTTCCCAGTGACAGTCTCCTTAGATATCTCCTGTGTGTGGAGCTGAAATCCTTTGGGGCCTAAACAGAGTTCCTTTGGTAAATAACTCAAGCGTTCTGTTTGTTCTTCTGGCCCTACTGAGCTGGAAATCCCTGCTTTCACCTGTCTTCCCATGGAGATGGTCCTTCTTGCATCATCCTGAGGCCCTGAGAGGAGATCCAAGTTCTAGTTATCAGGCCCATCATTTATTATATACTTTTGTTCCTGTCTGCACCTTCTCTAATACCATGCTCTATATTGTGCTTTAAGTGGTGTGGCATTTCTACTGGATTTAGGGAGTTAATATTTTCTTTTTTTTTGTGCCTTCCATGTGGTTGCAACAGGCCTTGTCTTCCTGCCAGTACAGGCTCAAGCTCATCAGGTGGTCCTCCCAGCTGTTAGTAGTCTGATATCAAGAACCTGCATGCAAACACTGGCTAGTCAAATCTCCCTGTCCCTGGATCTGTGATGGGGCTGTGGTGTGTAGACCTACCTTTGGGCAGTGGGAGTGCCTCCCCTTGGATCTCCAGCTGCAGCTGTGATTCTGCACAGGAATTAATGTCTTTGTCTCCCTGAGCAGTTGCAGTGGATCTTCAGACCAGAGGGACTGCGCTCCCACTCCCACTTGTCGAGCAGCCACTTGGGGTTTCATTCACACTTGTGGAGGTGCTGCAAAGTGTCACCAGGAGATGTTACAGGTACTATGGGTGGGCAGCACTTGCACCAGAGACACTGCAGATTGGTCTCCAGGCGATGTAGGAAGATGGTCTTTCACAAGTGTGAATGCATGTAGGGTTCTGACTAAAACGAAACAGAGATTGTCAGTGACTGTTTTTCAGCACATCCAGCTGATATGTGTGTCTACCTCCCCATTCTCTTTTGTCTGCTCCTCAGCATGTCCCCAAGGACCACAGGTTCAGGGGTCAGAAAGCACCAGGTCACTGAGCATGAGCTGCCTGATGTGCATCATCAATGAGGGAAGGAGGCACATGTGCTTGTAGCTTTTGCTAGAGCTAAAACCCTTTGCCTGCAGTGGTGGCAGCTCCTAGGGCTGGTAAGTCACCTGCTACTCAGCTACTGAAAGCATTCAGAGGAGCACTTGTTGTAGGGACTCTACCCAAACACCTGGTCCCTTGGGAATCAAAGTGGCTTTAAACAAAGAAATGAAGGGAGTTGATCTGGATGGGCTGCTCTCTGCATTGCTAGTTTTGGTACAAGAGGAGGAAGATCAGGTAGATGTTGACATATCTTTCCCTTGAGGAACACAAGAGAGGTGAGGCAGGTGGACAGGTGAAAGTCACAGCGAAGCAGGCAGGCTGCTCTGAGAAGAGGCTGTCTTCTCTGCCGATGGCCAGTGAGATAAAGCTGAGGTGTTTAGAAAAATGCTAGCTTATGAGTGCAGAGGGGAAGAAGCTGAACCAAGTGATTTGGTCAGTCCAACAGCTGTTATGGGAAAGAAGAGGCCAGAGCAGCACATCTGTGCTTTCAGAAAAGAAGTAATGGTAAAGCTGAGGGTAGGACATTTGTGTGATGCATGCATTGTGCAGAAACAGAGATAGGATAAAACCATATACATTGCTTTGGAAAAGGATGGTGTGAGATATCCTGGTAATAAGGATAGAGTCTAGATTTTTATATTTGATAAAGAAGAAAAATGTAGTGAAGTAAATGGAATTGACTATCTTCAGTGAGTTAAAAGAGAAGTGGAATTCTGAATGAATATTTTAAGTCAAAGCAACAAAACCTTGCCCTAACATGTATTCCTGGCAAACAAGAAGTTTTGCAGGTAGGGAATCCAAATGTGATTGTCCCTAGGCCTCTAGTAATAAGCAAAGCTCTGAAAGAACAAAGACTAGGATTCACCTAAAAAAAAAAAAAAAAAAAAATCTGTCAGGGGAATCTGAAATCATAAATGTAAGATGCAACTTGGCAAAAACTCAGCTGAGCTAGACTCTGAGAATGTTAAGAGGAGTAATAATAGATTCTTCAGCTGTACAAATAAAAGAGTAAGGAGAGAGGATGTAGAGCTATTAAGCATTGAGAATGAGATAAGATCGAAGCTAATGAGATAAAGGTCCAATTCTACCAGAACAGTTCCCTGTAAAAACGGGCACAATGTTGGATGAAGAGACTATGACAGGACTGATACTGCCAGCTGGGGAGAACAATGTTGGGGCCCTGAGGAAACTGGTATGTCTTAATTTCCCTGACCAGCTTCACCTGGGGTCTCCTCCCACACCACTGGTCCCAGGAGCTCTGTTTAAGCTGTGGCTTTTGGTCTCTGCCTGAACTATGTTGGAGGAGTCCTGCCTCCAGTTCAGTCATAGTCACGCCCGTGGCTGACCATGGACCCTCTTGATCCAGACCCTGATCCATGGACTGATTTCCCAGCTTGGCCTCATACATATCTTATGACTGTGGACCTGCCCAGTGATGGTTAGACCTGGCCTTAACCCCAGCCTGCACATTGGCTCCCTGGCTTATCTTGAGACCTGCCCCATTGCCATGCTACTGCCTTATGAGCTGGACTCCTGGCTGGACCTGGCCACATCTCTGGATCTGTCGTGCTGGCCTTGCTTCAGTTGTGGCCAGTGAGGACCCTGCCCTGCAGCTGTAGGGTCTCCTAGGTTCCTGGCCTGCCTCCATCTGGGGGCAGCCTTGCCCTTGCAGCCCCCAACAAACAAATGACACCAGCATCCTTAAAAAAATAATAGGGGAAATTACTGGCACATTAGCAAAGATTTCAATGGTGAACCTCATGTGTGAATGAATGGAGAATGGTGAACCTCATGTGTGGGAGCACTCTGGGCAACGCCAATTAAGGTGCTTAGGGTTCACTGGTACAAAAGTGTTTAAAAACTAGATTTTGAAGGAAGAGATGGGGGAAGATGGGAAACGGGGTAGGACAGAATGGTGTTTGTCCGGGAACATTTTTGTACTAAAGGAGATTGATTGACTGTGTTGGCTAGGGAAACACCGTTGTTCAGCTTGCTTGAATTTCAGGACAGTGCCATGTAGGAAATTATTAGTAAAGTTGGAGGAAATGTTGGGGGAGCACTAGAAATTAGTCATCTATCACTAGCTGATTAACGATTTCACCTATTAAATGCTTTCACTAATAGCTGTGGCCAAAAGAAAACTGAAATGCACTGCTAATGTTTTTGTGGCATCTTATGAAGTGAGAACATTTTACTTTTGGAGCTGGATGAGTTGGCGTAACAGAAATGGGATGAAATTCAGTAGGCTAAAATGCGGGATCTTGTACTTAACAGAAAAACCTCTAGGTAGTTACGATCTAACATCTTACTGAAACAAAAAAAGGAGGCATATTATAGTGGTTCAGATGACTGTAGCATCATGTGTCTGCACACGAGGCAGGCGTGAGCCTGGGGTGTCTCGTACAAGGCATTTCCAGTATGTGGGAAGTGTTAGTGCTACCGCACAAGGAGCTGTTAACATCTGATCTGGAATTGATTGTCATTCTGATCACTGTCCCCAGGAAAGTAGATTCACATCCGTCTTGTTCTCCTTGTGTGCACACAGTTGCTGTTGGGAGCTGTGCTGGTGTCATCAGAGAAATTCAAAATCTGGGCAGCTTCCATGTGCTCAGTGGGGAACTGAAGCCTCGAAGGTGGGATCCCTTCTTGGTTGGGAATTGAGTAACGGCTCATAGGGCTGGGACTCTGTACAAGCTAAGACTGCACGTGCACACCTCCATAGTATCATTAGGGAGTGTTTGCAATATATGAAATTAAACATGAGTATTAATTTTTCAGGACCTGGTTTGTCAGTTGTTGGACAACTTTCTGCTGAAGCTGGCACTGGAGTGCCTGCGCCTCCGCTTTGAACACAAGTCATTCTTGCTTTGGGTTAATTACAGAGTAGTCCTGAGTCTGCTATCCAGGGAAGTGTTGGGAGAAGCACCTGCAGCTTTGGTTAAAATTGCAGAGGAACATTTGGTAACCATAGTTAAAACAAAATAGCTGTTTGGGATAGGTTGCAGGCACTGTTAAATGTATGTTTACTTAACATATCCTGAAATCTACCAGTCCTGCAGTACTGTCAGTGTCCAATTTGGGCTCATTTCACCCTGAGCTACCTTCTCTCTCTCCCTTGACCCTCACTCCCTTGTGTCTTTCAAAATCACCTTTTGCAGCAGATCCTGTCTGTCTCCCACCTGATTTCAGTGGTGGAACCAGCCCTCACCTGCTGTACAGAGCTCGCTGAGCTCTCAGGAAGCAACACCCAGAAAGTAAAGGACAAGTTTGGGTGTGTGAAGCAGAATGTGCCAAATGCTTTGATGCATATGTGCGAGCAGCCTGTTGTCACAGTAACTCATCCATGGACTGAAAGAAGGTGTGAGAACAGAGCATAAGCTCTCCCGTGCACTGCAAGCCTGGAACCTGGCCTTGGTAGAAACCCAAGACTGTTGGGTATCACCTTGCTACTATTTGCCTCTCTCAAGTTGTGTTTGTTTGTAGAGATGCTGTACCATCTCCTCAGGAAACATTCTGTGCTGTTTATCTGCTTCCATGTACAAGTCTGCCTTTGTGGAGAGAAATGTAGGGAAGCTCTTCACAAACTTAATTAGGCTGTATCTGAACGGATGGGCTGAAGAGCACTTGCAGACATACAGGGTCTGGGTTTTCCTGCAGCTGCTTCCCTGTCGTTGGGGATGTACGGCTGTCTCCTCCCTCTGAAGCAGCCGAGACTCGGGATGCTCTGGCAGTGCCCTGGTTCAGACATTTACAGGGAGGAGGTGGGTGTGCTGCAGACATGCCTGCTCTCCAGGGTAGGGCATAGCGAAGGACGGGCAGGTCTTCAGCACTGGGAGATACAAGGGCGCAGACTGGGAAGGCACCTACAGCTGCGGGTTGGGCCTTGGAGAGCACGTTGTGGGAGGCTGGGACTGACTGAGAGCTACAGCTGATCCTGAGTGTGCAGTAACTGTGGCACAAGTGTCTTCTCTATCAGATTTTTTCCTTGTTATCTTGCTTTGATTCCTGTGGCAGGTTGTGCAAGTCAGTAGTGTCCAGGGTGTCTGTTTTGCATGGCAGGGACCTCTCCTTCCTGCTCCTTGTCTGCCCATTTATCTGTGGCAAGATTTCCAGTTGGTTTCCATCATCACAGTGTTTAAATTACTAATACATGAAAACATGTTGACTGAGTTCCTAGTGGACTACTTCTTTGACATTTCTTCTTTTTCTGCTTAAAAAAAAAAAAAAGTTAAGGGTGGAATACACCTCCCTGGTGTGATGGGGGATGTATTTTGTTACTTCCTTGCTACCTGTGGGTAGCAGTGGAGGTGGCAGAAGCGTTACCACTTCTTCCTGTTGTGGAAAGGCTTTCAGAAGAAAGAATTAGGAGCTTGAACCATCTTTTGATCAAGAAATGAGTTTCTTGTGTAAGAAATGTTTTGAAATTGGAGGGACAGTTGTTGGGTACTTTGAATTATTTACAAGTCTAATAGAGCATCCTGCTGGCTGGGCCTGTGCCCTCACTGTTTCCCCTAGTGGCCAGCATAGATATGGCAAGAACAGATCATAAAGGAATGGGATTTAAAAAAAAAAAAGAAAATTACTAGCATCACTGTTTCTTGATTCATCTGTTCACCTGTTGCATAAGAGAGTCAGAAGTATTTTCCAGCCTGGTATGTCAGAGGCCCCAAAGCGCATCACCACTGAGGATGATGAAGCGTTGGTGTGCATGCTTGGACTCAGTGGTCCGAACCTGGATGGCATCATCCAGAACCCAGCCTGAGCCCACCGCCCTTTGGAGAGCAGGGCAGTTGTGTCCCAGCTGCTTGGGCTCAGGACTGGAGGTTGCAGAAGACGTTGGCTGTTTCTTTTGGTAGAGGGCACTGTTGTTCTTCACTGTCTCTGATGCCAGCCTCGGGTGATGCAAATTCGTAGGTTGCAGAGGAGGAGGAGGAGGATTGTGGAGGATTTTGGTACCTTAATGAAATACAGAGCTCTCATTTCCTGCAGTTAATTGATCGTCTCCCTCCTGGACGTCTGCACCAGCCTTTGGGAATGTCAGCTAGTTTTGTTATGGTACAAAGTTTATAACTTTTGTGTCTTGCATGTGAGGGGACAAGGTATCTATTCCATCTTCTCTTTATTTCTTGGGTACGTTACACAGTCTGCCTTGATTGATGGTGATCCTCCTCTGGAGAACTCTAACCTCAAGTGAGACTGGGGTGGTATTGAACTAATGGGGGAGATATAGCCTCATCCACAGAGAGGTTGAATGGTGTGTAGAGCGATGGCATGGAGTTGTAGTCCTACAGCTGAGATGCTGTTGGTGTCCTCTGTGGCCATTGTATGGGCTGGGTCTTGTTGTAGGGGTTTGCATGTAGCACCCGCATACCTTCTTGTAACTTAGCAATCATTGCTTTTGGCAAATACCTTGCTTTTTGAAGAGAGGTTGTGCTAGAACAGGACGTGTGAACAGCAGGAAACAAAAAAATTCAGTCAATCAAACTTTCCAGGGCTGGAAAGGAGAAGCCCTGGCTGTGCAGCGAGCACCAAGTTTGAACACTGCAGCTTTTCTGAGTGGGTTTGTGAGAGTCCCTGCACAGGGGAAGGAGGTCCTAAGGAGGCATCTACCTACATCTGCCTTGGAGCAGCAGGCTGGGAGTCAAAGCAGTGCAAGCCCAGCCTCAGGGGCTGCAGCACTGTCTGAGAGCCCCTGTGGGAAGGAAGGTCCCTCTTTTACTTTTCCAGCTCTTCGATGTGGCATTGCAGAATGATCAGTGAGAAGATGGACATGGAAATGCTCCACTGCGGCTGTGCTGGGGAACGGATCTGCACCTTAGCGCTGTGTGATGAGCGCCTGCGCTTGCTGACAGGCTCAGGGGCAGCTTTCTCGGAGGATACCAAGTGACAGCTTGTATGCCATGCGCAACTGGGGAGCAGTGCAAGTGCTGCAGAGTGCCCTGCTGTCACTCACAGTTTCACCTTCTGAGTCCAGTCCCCTCCTTTAGTCTGTACACTTAATGGTCCTGGGGAAGGACTCCAGCACTAACTGAGCTGGAACCCTTCTTGGTCTGCTGCCCACCAAGTCATTGTGCATGACCCAGCCAGCCTTGCACTACTCAGTGCTCAGATATTGCCCAGGTAGACAGGCAACCTGAAGAAAGCTCCAAGCTTGGGACAGGAGGAGCAAGGGAAGCAGGGGAGCAAAACCATGGAATGACCAGCATGGATTTACCACGGACAGATCGTGCCTGGCGTGCCTGGTAGCCTTCAGCACTGAAGTGACTGGCTCTGTGCACAAGGAGAGGCCGGTGGCTGTTGCACACCCTAGCCTTTATCAAAGCCTTTGACACAGTGTCCATACAGCCATTTACTTCTGCATGAAGAGTGGCGGTAAGAGATCTGCAGCCTAAAATAGCTTCCTTATTAAGAGCCAAAGAAATGTGTCTGCTTTTACCACAGTCTCTTGGCGGGAGAGAGATGACTCTTCCCATTTGGCTGCTCAGAAGGTGACAATTCCCTGGCAGAACGGGAAATCAGAATTTCCTCATCTGCAGCTAGGAAGTGCGTGTTGAGCTTTCTGCGGCTGCCTGCTGTCCTGGCTGGAGTTATGCATGCAGCACATGAACACACGGGAGCATGTGCAGTAACAGCTGAAGACCTGATAACAATAGAGCTGTAGATTATGGAGCATTGATTGACACAGGCAGCCAGCTGCTGCTGGAAAAGCATGCAAATTAAATCCATCTTCCAAGAGCTTAGATAACCTCTCATCTCCGCCCCCCCCCCCTCCCCCCCCCCCGGGCCTGGTGCACCGTCCAGCCTTTCAAGCAGAGCTGCCTTTCCCTCCAACGCACATCACTTGTCATGCAAGAGATGAGAGCGGGTCCTCTGGCTCCTTCTATACCAGCATTTTAAAAATCCTCTTGATTTCTCATACACTTTTCTGACTTCTTCAAAGCCTGATCCTGACTCCATTATATTGCTGCTTATGTTGGGCTTCCTCTCTGGCTGTGCTACCTTTAACCTTGGTCTTCTTTGTTTCTCTGAACTTTTCTGGTTTTAATTAATCTGCTGCTTTGCTGGCAGCTCCCTCTTGCGGTCAGGAATAAAGGTCAGTGTTAAGAATATCCCAAGGCACTGCTTAGGTTTTAAAGCTATTACCTATTAAATTTGCTGATTATTTTTTTTTCCCCTTCTCGAAGTGGGAACTGAAAAGTTTTAACACTAGATTCTTTCCAGATTCTCTTTTCCTTAATATTTTTGGTAACAGAACACTTCATACTGTTTTGACCCCTTAAGAACAAAACCATACAGGTATCATGAGCAGTTCAGTGGTCAGGTTTAGGTACTACAGATATTGTGGGCATGAACTGACCATCCATCCTTAAAGTGATGGTATAAGAGTACTGAGGTTAAGCAGGGTGTATCAAGGAACAGTACAAAGTACTGAGATTTCCGTGTCAGTTACGTATGAACCTTTTACCAATGCCTTCATGCGTTTATCTCACTTGCACTGTGTCTCCAAGGAGTAAGAATGTGGTTGTCTTAAAGTACTCTTTGGCTGACATTTGAACTCTTCAGAACACAAGGGAATTTGAAATACAAAAAAAAAAGCAGTTGCTTAAAATGGTTTCTCCTGGGCTGATTTGTTTAGGTCTGTAAAAGAAAAGTAAGAAAAAAAGAAAAAAAAAAAACCCAAACAAAAACCACTCTGTAGCATTACTTAATTTAAAAAGAAAAAAATCACCCACATCATAGCTATTTGGCCTCCTGCAGAAAGAATCTGTACTCAGCAGAATGTTTTTATTGGCATTACAGAGCATAAAGAACAAGAGGCTCTCAGGAACAAAGATTTGCACTGCTGCTTCTTGTAGCCTGGGAGGAGAGGAGGAGCTGGCTGTAGGCTCTAAATGGAATAATTCTGAATTCTCTCTCTGTTGTTTCAGCAAAGCAGTATTCTGCACATGGTGGACTCAGGCTTATTTGTACCCTATTCCAGAATTCTTGACAGAAGTCAGTCCTTTTTATTGCCATCTGAATGCTTCACCACAGGTCTCCAGCTCTGGAAATTTTCTGTTGGTCTGTTGGTGCTGTATGAGTTACCATTAGTTAATGTCTTCTGATCATTTTTGTTTCAAGCTGATTTATGTTTTATTTATTTCTGGCACTGTGTTTGGTATTAGCTCAGACAGTGTGTAAGAATTTCTGTCTTTTTTAAGCAACTGCATCATTATTAGTAGCTAATGTCTTCTGGTGCTCTTTTGTACTATGCGCTTCCCATTGTTTCAGTAGCTCAACAGTCTTAAAAGAAATAGATACAAACCCTTTCTATACCTAGTTCCCTGCTTTTCTCATTTAACTTTTTTATTTCTTATCTTCTGGAGCTTGCAACAAGTCTTTGTCCAGCTTTAGGCTGCTGGGCAGCTGGTGAATGGTTGAGACAGCTTAATTAGGTGCCCATCATTAGAGCCAGGTGCACAGTCTGAATCCCAGTGTGTGTGTGGGGACCCACTTAAGTAATATCAAAATTAGTGACCAAATCGAATTATTAAATAATCAAGTTCTTACTGGGTTTAACATCTACCTGAAGATCAGGGTCAGTCTTTCACACTGTAACTGCAAGAGTCACCTCCACTCATCCTTGAAACACTTGCCACTGGCTCCTCAGTTACTTGGCCTGTGTTCCAGGATTTACTGAAAATGGTATTCCAGAGAGATCATAGAATCACAGAACGGTTTGGGTTGGAAGGGACCTTAAAGACCATCTAGTTCCAACCCCCCTGCCAGGGGCAGGGACACCTTCCACTAGACCAGGTTGCTCCAAGGCCCGTCCAACCTGGCCTGGAACACTTCCAGGGATGGGGCACCCACAGCTTCTCTGGGCAACCTGTGCCAGTGCCTCACCACCCTCACAGTAAAGATCATCAGTCAGATCCTTAAAAGATCCTGGATAATAACACTTACCTACAAATACTAATTTTAAGGTACTAATCTTTCATAATTGTTGTTCACCATCTGCTGTAGTTGCCAGTAGAAGTACACAGCATACATTGTCTTTTCCACGTAGGAGGAGGAAAAAGAAGTCTTGCTTTAAGAGTTTAGTCTGAACTGTGTTAATTTTCATTATTATAATAGACAACATCACTGCCAGGGTATAAAGACCAGTGGGTCTGATTTTTTTTTTTTCTGTCTTGCAAATTAGTGTAAACTAGAATAAAGCAATATTTTACTGTTTTGTGATTATCTTTCTCATTTTAAAACCTTTTTAGGGGCAAGTCCACTAGATGTCCTACAAGTCTTTGAAGTAGTCAACAAGCACTGGAACAAGGATTGATAATAGTGTACCAGGGCTTTCAAAAGCTGTTAAGTAGGTTTTCTTATAGTGTGCTTTAAAAAAAACCAACAAAACAAACTGCTTGAAAGATGAAAAAGCAAAGGCTAGAAATAAGTAGGCAGGTTCTACAGCAGCTGGAGATTGTCAGTGGTGGGCTACAAGACTTCCCAAATGAGAAGAGACTGACTTAAAAAAGAGGCAAGTGTAGGGAGATTGTCAGGAGAATACAATGAGAGTCTGAGAAAGCATGTAGAAGTTGAGTGGTTTATTGTTTGTCTAAACAGGAGAATTAAGGGTCAGTCAGTGAAATTAGGCAGCAAGGTTAATGCCACAAAATGAACTATTCCCACACAGCACACAGTTGCGGATCTCACTGCCACAGTTACTGCAGATTAAAGGCTCCAGAAGGAGGTTACGCAAAGCCATGGAGGTTGTGTTCCTTAGGCTTAGTAGAGTAATGATTCTGATACTCCCACTGCTGAGGGTGAAAAAAAAAACCTAAGCCTTTTCTAGCACATTCTTTGTTCAGAGCTACTGTTTGCCAGCATGGAAGGCCTCCCCAAAACCATCCTTCTGAAAGGTCTTCCTCCAGACTCTTCCCATCTGGGAACTCTTCTGAACTCTTTTAAGTCACTGTGGAGAACGAGAGCGCCCCAGTCTTTGGTGCCAATCCCAGTTCTCCTGCAGCAGGAGTGTGATGTTTGAGGGTTGACAAACACAAATGCTCCTCCCCAGACTTGCTGCGGTTGCAATTGCTGTGCTACTTGCAGGGGCACCATCGGAGCCTGGCACCAAGTTCCAGGTTGGTTGTGCCGTCAGTGGGTTTCCTGGCTTGGCCCTGAGCTTTTGCAGGGGGAAGATCTCACTTGCCAACTTCTCTTCATGCTTTGTGATCCCCTCTCTTGACTGGGTGTTGGGACAGCACTCTTTGAAGAGCAGCTTGTCACAGAGACGTGATTCCCTTATGGGAAAGCTGCTCTCCGCTCTCTGTGAGGACTAGTGAGTATCATTTCAGGGCCTCTACAGCAAGGTGTCAGATTGCTTGCATCTTTGCACACTCTTGAGCTTGTGAACATATGTGCTGTTGGGTGTCTGTCACCATAAAGCTTCCGTTAAAGTGACCCTGTCCATCAGTGAGGTCATAACAGACCCTGCTATGGCCATCTGGCACTTCCCTACCCTGCTAAAGCCAGCACCTCTAAAAATAGACCTAGTACCGGAGTCCAAGAAAGAACTTGAATTCCCATTACGTACCTTACTTTGACTCTTGACAGTTCTGAGAACTACTTTGGTCAGGACTCCAGAAAATGAGATGCTGTGGGCAAAGAGTGTGCTCCAGAGGCACTCCTATTTCTTCATTTTGCCAGATGACCAGACACGCTTCATTTATAAGGTATGCCACCCTCAGGTATCTGTAGCTGTGTCTGCATCCACGTACTCTGTGAACTTGAAAGGACATTACAGGCTTTGGTTAGGATCCAGCTCATAGCCAGGACTTCAGTGCAGGCTGCCCTGAGGGTTCTGGGCACTAAAATGTGTCCACAAACCTGTCCATGGTCATATCTTCAGTGTGATTCCTTTGACTCTGGAGTCTTACTCTACTAAAGCCACTCAATTTTTGGTGTGACTCTTCCTCTCTGTAATACCATCTTCATGCTGAGGACAGATGCAATGCTACCTTCATAAGAGAGGGTTGCAGTTCTGCCTCCCTGCATGGAGACGAAGGATCCAGCCTGCTGGCAGCACCAGGCATGCCTCAGTGGGCTGGATCATCTGCATGAAAGATTTCTGTAGGCATTTTTCCCTGGAAGATGGGACATTGGATGTCAGTGGCTCTGCCTGCAGAGGGCAAGGATGAGAAGCATAAATACAACTGAAGTGCTTTTGTAAGTAAGAGTGGTGCTGTGGGCAGGTGTGGAGATGGTTATGCATTTAGCATGAGGGTTTTGGTGTAGATTCAGTGCTGTAAAAGGGAGATGTTGTGTCCTCTAGAGGGTACCTCCTGCCATACACTTCAGTGGAGAGCTTTGCTGTGTCTTCTCAATAGCCTCCTCCTGTGTCCAGGGAGAGAGCTGTTACCTCCTGAAGCTGTGCCGTCCTCCTCGACACAAGGCAAAGCCCCAATGCCCTCCAGGACCTCCTTGGTCTCATGGCAGGTGCTGTAATGGATGGGCACCTCTCTCCTCTGCTTCCCTTGGCGCAGGTTTTCACTGGTCTCAGAGGATACCTGTATTCTAGCTTGTTGTTCAGACACAGGGGGAGGAAGCCCCTCTTTCTCAGTGCAGTGTAGAAAGTCAGGGCTTGTGCAACCCTTGACCATGTCACTTTGTCGTGCAGAGTGTTGAAAGCCCAGAAGGTGCAAAGGGTGAAGCAGTGTTAAGCGCTGCCCTGCTGTTTGCTGAACCATAGAGATCTAGGAAGGTGGGAAAAACACGGGGATGTGTAACCAGAATGCTGCTGGATGGCACCTCTGCCCAGCCCTGGCGGAGGCTGCAGCTGTGTTACTGGTGTAGCCGCCCTGGTTTCAGGCTGTGTGTCCGTGGCAGGGTAGCCCTCAATGGGAAGAGCTCTCCACTGAAAATTGGTTCATATTGCAAACCATGGAGAAGGAGCACACTGAATGCCTGCCTGCTGCTGCCTCTGAGCAGCTTTGCCCACTTCCCATTGCTCACAGCAGTAATGTCCCTGTAATGGTGGGACAGTAACTTGTGCAGGTGTTCGGAGTGAGAACACCTGTCCTGGGCTGTGCAGAGGAATTTGGTCCCCTGTGGCATCAACAGAGCCACGGTCCCCATAGTTGGGAGATGGCTCCTGGGGCTTCCTGTGCCATGCAGATGGCTCCTGTCCCTGGACAGGAGAGTGGTCTAGAGGAAGGTGGCGTGTGGCAGGTGGGGATGTGTCAAAGTAATCCCTCCTGTCAGTAATGAAGGTGTTTCCTGCGTCTTCAGCTGCTGCTCCCTTGATGTGCTGTGCCTCCAAGGAGGCTGCGGACGAGGACTGCCTGCCCCGAGCATCTTGGCCCCGTGCAGGGGAAAGGCGGAGTGGGGCAGAGTCCCCCCTCCAGAGCTTCAGGCTCAGTCAGAAACAACTACAGCTGCCAGGATGGCACTTTTGGAACTACCTCTGTTGCAGAAATGTGGATAAATCAATGTGGAATAGCTGTGGAGACCTTCTGCTGAATGTAACCTACTCAGGCCCTGCTTTGCTACATTTGTTGGTTCAGTGTTGTGGCTTTAACTGATCTCCCTGCTCCTCTTGGGCTGACAGCCTGGCCGTTAAGTCCCCTTGAGAGGTAACGCACAGATGCTGCTCTCTGACTCAGTGAGTTGAGAGGGACTTTCATTGTATTTGCATTTTTTCAGTTACAGATAAGCTAAAAACTCTAACAAGCATAATTATATTGCAAGCATAATTCATAAACTAAGGGCAAAAGGGACTAATACAATTATCTTCTCTGTGCATTCATGTAATGTAGGCCAAAGTTTTACCAAATGCATCATATTTGTATGTGAAATGTTGTACAAAACTAAGAATGACAGCGCATAGCTTCTAAAAGTATTCACTCTCAGAGAAAAGTTGTGTTTGAACTTCACAGGATAAAGATCAGTCAAGGAGAAAGCATAAATTAGTTAACCATTCTGCATAAAATACGGTAATACCACAAATCACTAAGCAAATACATTCTTGGGCTTTTCTCTGTTTTCAGTCAGCAGATCCAGGTGCCGCAGGGACATGAATTAGTTTGTTCTCCTGACAACACTGTGGGTAGAAGAAGAGTCATACTTGAAGGGTTTCCATGCTTTCTTGCACTTGAAATAAGGCTCATGGCTGTGGTGGGCAGAGCCCCTGCCTAAATGGGACCTGCTGCTGCCACAGGAGCACTGGTCACTGCAGCTGGTGACAGAGGTGATGCCACCTTACTTGCTCTGGATCCTTCTCTGTGTGGAGGAGCATCGGGCTTCTCTCTGGTCTCAGACACTGCGTGTCCTTCCCCCCACCCCCAGCACAGTTCAGCATTTCTTCTTCTGAAATAATTTCTCTAGTCTGTTCATCACTGGTGCTCTGAGGCTGCCCCAGCCAGATTGGCTGCCTGGCACAGAGCCTGTGGAAGAGGCTTTAATTGTGGTGGCATCTGCTCATCAGCCTACTCTGAGTCAGGTGCTGGAGAGCATGGTTTGGGATGTGTGGGTGAAATCCACAATGGGCAGCCATGCTCCCTCTGCCCACATCAGGGCGGGGGGCCAGGTGTGCTGCAGCCACTTCGCTTGCTTCAGGGCTGAGGCGCTGCTTCTGGGATGTGCTGTGGCACCACAGCTCTCTCTCCAGCCCCCTTCCTAGCTTTAGAGGGTTATTCTGCCTGCAGTCCCAGTGTTGGCTGTACCCGCAGAGCAGCACATCTCTCCCTTGGTACCGAGAACGGTGTGAGCCAAGCTCATGGTCCAGCTGCTGCAAGAGAATGATGGGACCACCCACCACTTGTCTTCACTGAGAGCATCAGCTGAATATGGTGTCTCTTCCAGGGTGATGAGACAGTTCAAAAAGCAGTGAATCAGTACTCCCATACTGAGACAGGGCATCTGCGGGCCTCCTCCATGGGTGTGTTGGCTGGCACAAGAAGTGTCCGTGAGAAGGCACAAATGCAGACCCCAGCCTTCTCCATTCTTGAGACCATGTCTCCCCTGACTGGCATGTTGCTGCTTTTAGTTGGGATTTCAACTTAGAAGATTGACTCTGTGCTAGTCAAGAAAGAGAGTTCGAAATAGATTCTAACTGGTATCTCCCTCCCTCAATTCCTCATCTGCCTAGTTGGCTCTATGGTTTGCTGTGACCTTGGCCTCTCAGGTGGTTTGATGTAGCTCTTGGATGATAACTGTAATGTCCCTGCTGCATCAACCCATTAAAGATATCAGTTTCCAAAAAATGTCTTGTCATTCTTCCCCTCAGTGCTGCGGTACAAGCGTCTGCTGCACTGGCCCAAAGGCTGGCATGCAGCTGGTGACATTGGGGAAGGTGCTTGTTGGGGCGAGTTGGCTGCAAGGTCCCGTCCTTTGTATGGCTGGTGTGGGGTGCTCCTGCCTGTTTACCTCTGAGAATGTCTGCTGTTAAGGTGTTTGTTGTGATGCAGGTGTAGCTGGTCAAAAATGATGAAAGAGAAATTGGTGCCAATAATCAGAGGGGCATAAATATTGAATTTAAGAGGATTAAACTGATTAAAATTAAATTCTAAATAGTATTTAGAAATATAATTCCAACACTCTGTAGAAACAAAAATTAAATTTATTTACTTATTTATTTTCACATTCCAAAAGAGTTATTTTCTTCTTTTTGCAACCCAGTGTTGGTGCCTGAAAGCAGAGAGGATAGGGACAGTCAAGGTGCTGGAGGATGTGTGGAATGGCACCCAAGCTTCTTGTCAGTCTGCTCTGGCCTGGCGGGGCTCTCTGTCCAGTCAGATTGTGTGAGAGCTGCTGTTCTCCCAGAACCTTCTCTTTGGCACATCCAGACTGCTCTTGGCCAGCTGTGGGAGGATAATATTCCTGTATTTTTATCTAATGTATTAGGCAGACTTACCTAGAACGAACTGCCTTTTAAAAACTTTATAAAAGCGCTTCACAGGCAGCTTACAGAGCAGCTTGAGTACAGCCTGCACCCATCCCCATGCTCCTCCTGGTTTCCAGGCCATAGTTTTCCAGTGTTCTGTATTCCCTGTTCCTGTTTCCCTGCTTTGTGTCTGTCCTTTTGGGCTTTCGTGGGCACAGCCCGTCCCACTGGGCTGCCCTGCTGTCCTCTTCCTCCCTCTTGTCTAAATATAGAGCCTCCCTCTCCACACCTATCTCAGAGTGATTCGCTCCTCTCCATCCATCAGCCTCAGCCCCTGGTGCCTCCATGACGGCTCCATTAAACACGCGCTCGGCAGCAGCTATATTTAGGAGTCAGGAAGAGAACGAGCCTTTAGGCTGTGGACAGCCCATAAATCCAGCTCCCGTCACCAAATCACCGTTCTTTTCTCTGGAATGAGATCGATAGGAGTGTTTGCAGATGAGGTACAAGAGCCTGTGCATGTGTGGAGGGAGGCAGGGGATGAGGAGGAGGAGGCAGAGTAGGGCGGAGAAGAGGGAGGTGAAGGGACTGAAGCAAGGGGCCAGGGGGAGCAGGACTTGAAAAGACAGGGGCAGAGGGAGAAGGGGGGGGGGTGTTTCCTGTCTGAATGGGGTTTGCTGTACCACAGCAGCAGTGTGCTCCCTCCCAGGGGTCAAAGGGGCTGCAGATGTCTGTCACTGGAGAGCATCTTCACGTGCCACGAGGTGGAGAGGGTGGATGTGCTGTCACTGTTGTGCCATGCCAGAGTCTCCACAGCAGCCCTCCTTGCTTCCCTCTCCCATCTCCCCCCTCCCATTTTTCATACCTCCACATCAAGTTGTGGGTGCCAGCTTGCTCACAGGCACAACAAGCAAGGCCTGACCTGATGGTTTAGGTATTTTTTAGGCCTCTGCTGTCTCGCCTCATTCCTCAGTGTCAAGCGTTGCGGGATCCCCACTGCCTGGCCATGTGTGTGGCATGCAGGCAAAACCGGAGCAGGAGGCTGCTCCTTGCTGCTGTTGTCTGAGCACTCCCGCAGCAGCGGGGAAGGAGCTGCTGTGCCATGCGGATGCTTCCCTGACAGCACGTCAGCCCCTCTCGAGAAGACATGGTGGTGCCTCCTTTTCCTTACGGCCACAGCGTGCTTTGGTTGCGCTGCCAGGGGTAGATTCTGGTGTCCTCCGTGACTCAGAGCTGAGAACCCTCTGCCTCCACTGAGGATGGCAAGCAAGGTGAGAAGCTGCCTTAGATGATCTAGGCGAAAGGGTTATCACCTTTAACTCTTTGCGGCGTGTTGCTGTGCTGATTGGTCCTTAACATCTCTGTTTCTTGGTATAGCGGGTCTTTTTGACAGTAAAATTAACTGCTTGGTTCTTTGAGACAGTTTTTCCCAGGACTGCAGGGACGGGGCTCGGTGAACGACCACCTAATCAGAAGATTCATGGGCAACCATCAGCCCCCCCTGCACCACCAGGCTCCAAGAAATCTCCCTCCGGATTAGGTAAAAAGGCTGGAATAGCCTGTTGGATCCCCAGGGGCTGCTCCCTGCATGGTGATGTCCCCTGGACGCTCCTCAGCCCCCACACTGCGAGGGCTGGGCTGTGCCTCACCTAGTGCAAGGTGTCCCTGTGCTCGCTGTCCGCGTGTGCTTGCTGGGGGGGTTGCTGTGCACTCACTTCTTTAGGGGAGGATTGCCAGAGCACCTGCGTCAATTTCTGTGATGCTGCATGTCCTGTGTGTTGGAGTCTCACCGTTTCGCTCACGTACCCCTTAGTAAAAAAAAATATTTTCCAGCACACGCACCCCCTGTACACAACACATATATTTACTTACAAATTATGTACCTGTACTACTCTGCTAATACATTATGTGTACTGTAAAGCACATGCAAAAATAGAAACTAAAAAATAGTGAGATAAGCGTGGAATAAACACCATTTTAAATGTATTTTAAACTTTTATTAATGGTATAAAAAATGTTTTCTTCCCACACCTCAGAGGGTTGATTGTCTTGTGTGCACCACTGTGGAGACCACTGCTGTAGGAAGGACAGCCAGAACCATAACGGCTGGACTTGATCTTAACGATCTATTCCAGCTTGAACAACTCTATAATAAAGCGTAGGGTGTTATTCTGGGGTAAACAAGTGCCAGCATGCCAGGGCTGTTCTTTAGCTCTTCTGAGAAAGAAAGGAAAAAGCTAAAAAAACCCTACCAGCCCGAACCAAACACACAAGGAGAGCAGAAAAACAGGAATCGGGGTGGGGGGGAAGCAAGGCTGTGTTTTCAGTAGTATAAATAAGTACTGTATTTGGTGGTTTTATTTCTAAACTTCAGTCAAGTTAACTGTTCTTTCATCCTTGCCAATAGTAAGCGTGTTTCGCGTGTGAAGCGGAGGTGTGTGCTGAGGGTGAGGTTCCCCAACGTCTGTGCTGAAGCATGCACCTCATACCTCATGCAGAGGCACCTTTGGGATCAGGAAGCTACAGCCACATCTCTGGAAAACGGTGCCCAGCAGTGGTGGGCAGCCAGCACCTCTTCAGGAGGTGTAAGAGGCAGGACAGCGTGTCAGCAGGGTGATGTGGCTGCTGCTGTCCCCAGGGTGGCTGTCCATCCCCGGGGTGGAGAACTGGCATTGTGGCTGCTGTGGCAGCATGTCCCTCTGCCAGCAGCCATGGCTTCATGTGGTCGTGAGACTGGGATGAAAGGTTTGAAAGTACATCCTGTCCTGAGCTTAAAACAAAGTTTGTTGGATCAGCAGTGCTGTAATAACAGTAAATACAACCCCTTTGCTTTTGCAGCCCCTTCCTGCTGACTGTTGCCATTCTGAATTATAATGCAGGTAAAAGTAATGTTTATTTTGCATTGTTACTGCTTTGGGTGCAAGCAGTTCTATGTCCGTACTGAAGGGAAAAGGTAGGTCTCATCTATGCTTTGCTCTTTATCTCCTCTCTTACTGATTCCCGTTATTCATTCCTTCTATCCCACTGCCCTAGTTAGCATGCTGAAAGACCTGCTGGGTTTAAGTGAGACCACCAGCCTACCTGGTGCTGTAGCCAGTAGTGCAATGAGCAGCACAGAGGGCTTCAAAACAAAGTGGTGACGAAGTAGAGGAGTGACCTGATTGTTTGGAGTGCCCGTCAGCCCACTGTAGCTGTAGATGACTTAGTTCAATGTAACGTTCTTAGGTTGGTGCAAGGACCCAGTTGCTTTCTGCAGGGTGAGTATGCAATAGAAATCCTGGGTCATGCAATAAATTTGGGATTGGTAGTGTGAAGCAAATTCCTTCTGTGTTAGGAGAATGGTAGCTGGGAATGTCTGGCTTAAATTCCTTTACATCTCCCTGTCATGTCTCTTCTTAAGCCATTAGCTGCAGACTGTATTCCAGATGTCTGCAGTGGCATCTCTGTCCACCGAGCCGTGAGTCAGGCTGCCTTCCTTCAGCATCCAGCAGCCTGAGTGCCCTGGCATCTCTTTTCTTGTCAGCTTCACAGATCAGGCTGGCAGGTTCTCTGGCTTTTTCATACCTCTGAGGCAGGCAAGTAGCCTCCTGAGTCGTTGCACCCTAAAGGAGAGATTTGGTGCAAAAAAACGAAACACCTGCCGCCCTGACTTTGACCAAAGCGCCGTTGGGGATGGTGCCAGCAGTCAGCGGCTGAGCGGTAACACAAGTCTCTCTGGGTTCCCAGCTTTTCTTCCTCATAACTGCCGTGCATCCAGAGAGCTCGGTGACCACCGGCTGAGAAGAAGGGCTAACCTGGACTACTGTATCTGTTCTGTGGGAACTGCATCCCTCTGCACTGAGGCATGCAAGATTGACGTGGCCAAAACCGAACAAGGGAAGGAATTTGGCTGCTGCCTTGGGACATGGAGTGTGTGTTTGCCTTAACAGCATTGATTCCCCTCTTTGGCTCTGTTTTGAGTCTTGAAATTTGACACCTTGATGTGGTTTAGAAGTTTTGGTGGAGAGAACTTACATTCACAGAAGCTGTTTGTGTGCACATGGGACTGTACACAAACCTGCACGGGACTGATCACAGTGACACATGTCTGCACACAGATTATGGTTTATTGCTAAATGCTTGCATGAAAGTGGGGTTCAGTCTATTTGTA
The DNA here is from genome assembly GCA_035590215.1 of Microhierax caerulescens. Classification (NCBI taxonomy): domain Eukaryota; kingdom Metazoa; phylum Chordata; class Aves; order Falconiformes; family Falconidae; genus Microhierax; species Microhierax caerulescens. Next base: position 72,625,255 of record JAVJGJ010000057.1, on the reverse strand, counting down.
CACATGGAGAGGAAGCAAAGACAAGAGAGAAGTGTTCCTTTAATTCTCAACTTTGTGATGTGTCTTTTTTTTCTTGTAGAAACCAGAGAAGACAGAACAAAGCGTCTCTTCCGACATTATACTGTGGGCTCTTACGACAATTTCACCTCTCACAGGTAAGCATCAGCACCTTGGCTTTCTGATTACGAGGAAATTCGTTTCCATGGAAAAAATACCTCCTTTTCCTGACAGAGCAGTAAATGTTGTTTTAATGTCATGGGAAGGAAACTTTTCTGGTTGTTTTGGTCAATTCAGTTACAGTCTAAATAAGTCCTAGATAAGGCTTAGATGAATAAAATGTTGGAGCTGCAGGGTAGTCTGGCTCGTGTCTCAGTTGAGGAACAAACATTCTGGAGAATTTTTGGTGTGCTCCAGGAACTGAACAACATGTGTTGGATGCAGAGTTCTGGCTTGTTCTGAAGGGGGAAAGACGGTGCTGTTGTGCAGGGGACAGCACGATGACAGCTGTTGCTCCAGCCTGTCGGCAGTACTGAAGTTGCTGCCTGCACTACAGGGGTGTTCAGCAGGGCTGTTCTGGTGCATGGTAGTTGGGCGTACTTGCCTTGGCGTGGAGACTGACCTTTGGGAAGATGGTCAGACTCAGTAGGGAATCAGTTGTGAAGGCAGGGGTGGCGTTGCTGATTTGTGCTTGGTCTCGAGCATGTGTGGCTGGTGGACGCATTTGCAGGAGGCTGGGCTGCGGGAGCAAACTGCTGGTTTGGTTCAGGAATATGCTTTGGGCACTGGGGTTCTGTATTTGAGGGGTAAATGTAGGTTTACTTTATGGAATACATTCTCTGCTGGCACTCACACCTTAGTGCTCTTAAAACTATTGGTCATTAAATTGAATGGACGTTATTGTTTATGACATGACAGGAGCAAATTGTCAGAATTCATTATGCAAAAACTAAGTTATCCTCAGGTTTGGAGCTTACCAACAAAGCAGTGAACGTGTTCTGGTTTACTGAGCTTCTTATCCCAAATCTGCCTCCCTGGGTCTGAGTTAATTTGAAGTAATGTGTACAACTTGTTTTGATTTTCAAAAATCCTGTCACACTCTTCTTCAGGGTTGTTTATATACTTAACTGATCACAGGGCAAAAGAGAAAATGCTGCTATGACTCAGAAAACAATAAAGGAGAAAAACAGAAGGGGAAAATGGGCTATTTCCACCATGGCCAAATGCTACTGGGAACCTCCAGAAGGTCTGTGCTGGGGTCACTGGTTGCTCTTGGTCTTAAAGGTCAGGAAATAGGTCTAAATTTACAGATGAGTCAAAATTACATTCCTTAGGCAAAAGATTACATTCCTTAAGCAAAAGGAGAGTGGGTGGATGGTATTGCATCAAGCTGGGTTGGTAAACAGTGTGATAGTAAATTTATTTTGGCACATGCAAGATAACACGCACCAGAAGAAACACTGTGAGGTATTCTTGCCCAGTAAAGACTTTTCAGCTCTTCATAAATGCTTAGGAATAAAGATCTGACATCACAGAGAAAACATCTTTAACACTGAGGCATTCAAAAAAACAGACCAAAGAGTAGGTCACAAAATACAGCTAAAGTAGTTGTAAAGGAGGGTCACTGGTGACACCAGGTACTGGATGATAAAACATCAGCTGAACACCAACACAGAAAAACAAGTAACACAAATGGGGGAAAAAACAGTCATAACAGTATTTCATATGCAGTGAAGGTGTTAGACTGACTTCTGCTCAGGAACAAGATTTGGGGCTTGCTTTGATTCCAGTTCAAACCTGCAAAAGCAAATTCAATTGCTGGAATTTTTAGGAAAGGAAAAAGGAACAAAATGGAGAACATAATTCTTTATATCTTTGTTTAAATCTGTACTATACCTACATCTTGAAACCTGCGTGCAGATTTGGTCTTTCAGACCAAAGTAGTACTTGAAAAGTTGACAGAGAAAACTAACAGGTGCTCAAAACTGTGAGACATCTTCCATAGGCGGTGAGACTAAATAGACTGAAATTCTCAAGCTTGAAAAATGATGCTGAAGGAGAAGGGGTTTGGTAGAAGTCCACACATGAGTGGTTTGGAAAATGTGAAGCAGGACTTTGTCTTCCTGTGCAAGAACATGAGGTACCAAATGAAACAAGTATATGGTTTTCATCTAACATACAATGAACCTGTGCAACTCCTTGACAAGTGACACGCTGAGTGCTAAAAACTGACAGGGGTTCAGAAAGCAGTGGGACAGTCCAAGGAAGAAAAATTATCTGCAGGCTTCTGAAGAGACCAGCTCTGACTCACAAAATTTCTTATCATCCAGCAGCAAATGTCAGGAGCGCATGGTGAGGAAGCATCACTGTGTTCTTGCTCTGCTCTTCTTTCCTCCCACTCTTGGCTGTTGCTGGGAAGTCAGGAAGATGTCTGGCCTGACCCAGTACAGCTGCTACTGTGAGCTGTGGGTGAGGTGGGCTTTTCTCTGAAGCCCAAAGCCCTACAGGGAGCAGATTTCAAGGCATGGCCTTTTCCTTCGTATCTTCTGTGGCTGCTTAAATGGCCAACATGTGGCTCTGAACTCTTTCACTCCATGATGGAGGAGGCCTGGGGATCTGAACTGAATGTCTCAAGAGCAGACTTTAGCCCTTTCAGAGACCTCCACGGAAAAATCACAGAATGTTCGAGGTTGGAAGAGGCCTCTGGAGATGACCTAGTCCAAAAAGCAGGTTCTCCCAGAGCAGGTTGCACAGAGTCATGTCCAGTTGGGTTTTGAATGCCTCCAGCAAAGGAGACTCCACAGCCTCTCTGGGCAGCCTGGTTCCATGCTCCATCACCCTCACTCAAGGTAAAAAAGTTCTCCCTCATATTCAGCTGGAGCTCCCTGTGATGCAATTTGTGCTCATTGCCCCTTGTCGTGTCACTGGGCACCCCTGTAAAGAGCCTGGCCCCATCCTCTGGGCAGCTGCCTTTAAGACGTTTGTAGACACTGATAAGATCCCCTCTTGGTCTTCTCTTCCCATGGGATGCCATCCTGGAGAGAAGTGTCCAAGAGAGCTAGCTGATATTCCAGGCAACCTCTTCCAAGCTCAAGAGTGGCCCATCCTGACAAGTAGGAAATCAGGCAGGGGCAGCAGGAGGCCTGCAGGGATGCACAGGGAGCTCCTCGCTAAACTCAGACACAAGGAGGTGTATAAGGGGTGTGAGAAGTGACCTCGGGGCCATACGGAGACGATGCCTAGTCCTGCAGGGATGGGGTTAAGAAAGCCAAAGCCCACCTGGAGTTGAATCTGGTGAGGAATGTGAAGGGAAACAGGAGAGGATTCTGCAAGTGACAGCAGCAGCTAAAGGAAGACTAGAGAAAGCACGTGTCCACTGCTGAATGGGGCAGGGACCCCCGTGATGAAGGACAAGGAGAAGTCTAAGGTACTAAATGCCGCCTTTGCCTCAGTCTTTACTAGTAGGACCAGCCTTCAGCAACCCCTGGCCCATCAGACCAGAGGGAAAGTCTGGAGCAAGGAGGACTTACCCTGGGTGGAGGAGAGTCAGGTAAGGGAATATTTAAACAAACTGGACATACAAGAGTCCATGGAGGCTCGTGAAATGCACCCATGGGTGCTGAGGAAGCTGGCTGATGGCATTGCCAGACCACATCTCCATCATCTTTGAAAGGTCGCGGTAGTCAGGAGAGGTTCCTGATGACTGGAAGACAGCAAATGATACTCCTGCTTTCAAGAAAAGCAAGGCAGAGTGTGTGGGAAACTCCAGATTGGTCAGTCTCACTTTGATCCCTGGGAAGGTGATGGAGCAACTAACCCTGGAAACCATTTCCAAACACGTGAAGGACAAGATGGTGACTGGGAGTAGCCAGCCTGGATTTGTGAAGAGGAAATTCTGCTTAACCAAGCTGACAGCCTTCTGCGGCAAAATGGCTAGGTTGTGGATGAGGGGAGAGCAGTGGATGTTGTTTATCTTGATATCAGCAAGACTTTTGACACTGTCACATGTAGGGCCCTCATGGTTCAGCTGACAAAGTATGTTTACATAAGTGGAAAGCAAGGTGCTTTGAAAGCTCTCTGAATGACCAGGCCCAAAGGGTTGTGATCAGTGGCACAAAGTCCAGCTGGAGGCCAGTCGTGGGTGGAGTGCCCCAGGGGTCAATACCAAGGCCAGTACTTTTCAGCATCTTCATTGATGGCCTGGGGTAGAGTGTACCCTCAGCAAGTCTGCAGTCAATACAAAACTGGGAGGAGTGGCTGATGCAGCATGTGGGCAAGCTGGAGAAATGGGCAAAGAGGAACCTCATGAAGTTCAACCAAGGGAAATGCAAAGTCCTGCATCTGGGGAGCCTCCAGCTGTGGAGGTAATTCAAAACTTGAATGGCCATGGTCATAGAATCATAGAATGTTTTGGGGTAGAAGGGACCTTTAAAGGTCATCTAGTCCAACTCCCCTGCACTGAGCAGGAACACCTTCAACTACATCAGGTTGCACAAAGGCCCATCTAACCTGACCTTGAATATTTCCAAGGATGGGGCATTTACCATCTCTCTGGGCAGCCTGCTCCTGGGCTTGTTGCTTGAGCGAGGAGGTTGGACTAAACCATCTCGAGTCCCTTTCCAAGCTCAGCAGTTCTGTGAGTTTCCTAACTGGCAGATGTAGACCAATTGTAGCTTTTGAGTCCTCTTATTGAGCTGCATCTCCACAGGGGTGAACCTGCTGTTTGGGTAGTTATTTCCAGAATTGTGCATTACGTGATGCATACTCTCAGAATCTCTTGCCAACTCAGGCCCCTTATTGTGACCCTTCATTATTTTCCGTCTAAGGCAAAACAAAAAACGTACTTAGAGAAAGGTGGTCACCCTATGGGCTGGGGGTTGTGTGTTGCTGGAGAGGGATCCCTCTTGGCTCCTGCTTGTTCTTCTTTTCCCTCTAATCTGGGGGAAATCCCCTCCACTGCCGTATCCGTGCCACAGGATATTTGTGTAAAGAGCCTGTGTCAAGGAGGAGGGTGCTGGGAAGGATGGCAGAATGGAGTCATCTCCCACAGATGAATAAGTAGCTGTTCCCCCTGTCTCCAGGGATCCCCATGAAAGAGGGCAGCTGGGGGCAAAGTGGGTGGATTGTTCTGGCGGTGGCAGTTTTGCTCAGAGTGGCCCCATTTCCCCAGAATCGACGGGCAAAGGGAGAGGAGGTTGTGCGTATGTGCGTGCCTTTAACTGCATCCTTAGCCAAGAGGAAGAACACATCATTCCGCCCTGAAGTCCTCTAGGACTACATGTCAGGAGGATGTAAAGTCTTTTCTGGACCCACAGTCATCTGTGTCTTTGTAGCCCAGTTGGTCTCAGCATCCTCAGGCAGTCAGTGCATGCAGAGTACTGATAAACTGGACTGCTCTGCTAAAGTATGGCTGGGGTCTGCCGACATCACAGTTCACAGCCAGTGCCAGCACTGTTAAACTTGGAGTTTCAACAGATTTTGGTGGGCTGAATTGGAACAGGTTGGAGGATTTTTAGCTGCATCCCCATAGTACGGTGGTGCATAGCCATGCAGTATAGAGGTGTGAGGATGGCCACTGTGGAACATGCTGCAAGACCTTCAGGCCAGTAACCACATGTTGCACAGTGTGGCAGGTGCTTCGTGCCAGGTGTTACGAGAACAGAATAAGCGACCCAAAATATTATTCCTGCCTGCAGCAATTTTCTGTTCAGTCTTCCTGAGCCAGAGGCAATGTCTTGGTATTTAATAGCCTGTAATAGCCTTATGCTATTAATTTGCCCAATGACATGCAACTGAATGCTTTTACTCTCCTGAAGTGGAGAAGGCGCTAGGGTTGGCTTTGGTGGGGATGGCGAGATGGTGGTGGTGCTGAACAGTGTGGTGCTGTGTCTTCTGTTCCTGCTGTGTCAAAATACCTGTAGCATGGTGACAGGAAATGAGAAGGAAGTTCCTTAGAACATGTATATGTGCTTGTCATTCATTCATAGGTTGCTCTGAGTGCAAAAGTGAAATATCACCTCACCATTCAGACAGGGAAAACTGGTGCAAGGTAGGACAAGCGGCTGCCTTTGTCACCTTCCTCGAGACCATGTGCTGGCCTTGCCAAAGCCTGTGCAGCACCCACCGCCCTGCAGGCGTGGGTGATGTGGGCAGTGTTGCTGGAGCCACCAGCAGAAGACATCCCGCAACAGAGGCACCGGGTGGCTGCAGAAGCACCATTTCAGCAGAAGCTTCTGTTTGCTGGAGTTCAAAATGTGGCTATTGCTAAAACATGGAGAATTACATTGGTGACCACGATTGCAGCGTGGGACTGGGTGCGGGGGAGCGGAGCCATTAGGGGTGCAAGGGTGCGTTTTGTCAGTTACGGGATGGAAGTGGAGTTTGGACTCAATAGCAGGCAGCTCAAGGAGTGGGGTTGTGGTCAGGTGTATGGTATGAGGATTCACATGGTGGTTTTAGAATCGCCTGAATAAATAGGATAAATAATAATGGATCTTTTCACATTTATTAAAATGTTAAATGTTTGGGCCAAAAGATTCCTTGGCAGTAGAAATCAAGAACTAAGGTGCTGTAAGATCAGATTGATCAACATGATTTGCAGAAGAGTGCTTATTCCATCATCTCTGACTTCACTGGAAGTCTCAAATGTGGGAGAAGATTAACATAATGACAATGTTTGAGGAACAACTTAAAAGTACTTGAGAAAATTACACACAAGTGACTTCAGATTTCAGGGAAAGACTTTGAAATAGTTGCGGGTTGGAAGGGGCACTCTGTGCAGTAGAGCAGGGAACAGCATCCACATGGCTGAACTGCAGATTTGGGTAGCGTATGTAATTTACTCTTTTGGGTTTTAGTAAGGTCAAAAGAAAGCTACAAATGTATGGAGCAGTGTATCTGAGAACATGAGAAGATACTAGGCTGTATACTGAATAGAAGTATTTTCTTTTGTGGAATCAGCCTCTGGGAAATTAATGTTTCTGAGTTGTGACTTCATTAGCCTGTTGCCAGTAACAGACAGTGGGCATGAGGTCTGCTTGGTGGAGGGTGAGAGACTCTCCTGGAACAGGTTCCCCACCTCTCACTGGTACCACTTTGGAGTGTAAGTGCAGTTAAAGAAGAGAGCACGAGGCTGCTCTAGAGTCAAGGTGTGCTGCAGTGCTCCCAAGGTCACCAGAGGGCAATGAGAACCTTCCCCAGACTTTTGAGGATGAGGAGCACGGGGCAGGGCTCAGCAAACCTAATCTGGTCTGAAATAAGAATAAGGCAAACAGGGAGAGAAGCCTGAGCTTGTTCTTATCAGGAGACGGCAATCACAAGGGGAATTGACTTTTCTGATGAACTATGTTAAGGGAAGAGATTAAAGTGATTTGAAATTAACTCTATAAAATTAAGAGCCCACATTCTACATGGCACAGCTGGGAAGGAGAAGAATTGGGACCAACAGACAATTTAGGATTTATTTTTTATTATTATTCAATCATGGGGATTAGTTGACCAGGGAGAGAGATTACAACCAGGAGTATTCACAAGCCATCTGGAGGGACCTGTCCTTATAAGAGAGGAAAAACATGAGAAAGTCTCTGAGTAGGGATTTCTGTGCCTTTAGATGCTGTGACTGGCCAGATAAACTGATACACAGAATTATAGCATAATTTAGGTTGGAAGGGCTGTCTGGAGGTTTCTAGCACAATCAGTTGCTCAGAGCAGGACCAGCTAAATCAGGTTGCTTTGCATGTTGCCAGGGTTGGAAGTCCCACCACCCCCTTGGGCCCACGTCCCAGTCTTTGTTTCGAGGGTGAAAAAGTTTTCTATATATGTCATTGTTATTTCTGGTGCTTCCATTTGTGTCCAGTGCCTCTTGTCCCATCTCTGGGTGCCTCCAAGTGTCCCTTTCTCTATTCTGTACAGCCTCCCATGAGGTAGTTGCAGGTGGCAGTGAGGTGTCCACCATCTCTCCTCCAAGCTGAGAAAGGCCAGTGCTCCCAGCCTCCCCTTGTACATTCAGCCCCCATCTACTCAGGTGGGCTGAGTGAGCAAAGCAGCAATGTAAGTGATTGGTAAAATCCCCTAGAAATCATGAGGACTGCACCAGTAATCATAGTACCATAGAATGGTTTGGGTTGGGAGGGACCTTAAAGACCATGTAGTTCCAACCTGCCATGGGCAGGGACACCTTCCACTAGACCAGGTTGCTTTTCTTTCCCCCTGACATGCAAGAGAGTGGTACCCGTGTTTGACCCACATGGGTGCAGTTCAGTGGCTGTCATTTCCTTCTCTTCTCTAGGTCCTCTTCTGGGGTCATCCTTCTTGGCAGTGTGCTCATAGCTCATACTCGCCCACTGATAGCAGCATCTTTGCCTACTGTCGTGGTTTAACCCCAGCCAGCAACTAAGCACCACACAGCCACTTGCTCACCACCCCCAGCAGGATGGGGAAAGATAATTGGAAGGGCAAATGCGAGAAAACTTGTGGGTCGAGAGAAGAACAGTTGAATAATGGAAATTATTATTATTATTTAATTAATTATTTAATTTAAAGGGAAATAACAGAGAGAAATAAATCCTAAGAAAGACAAGGGATGCAAATGAAAACAGTCGCTGCCAACCAACTGATGCTCAGCCACTCCCTGAGCAGCAGCCCTCCCAGCCAACCTTCCCCCTAGTTTTGTCACTGAGCATGAACTGATGGAAGCAGAGTGCAGCCAGCCAGCGTGAGCAGTGAGGAGAGGTGCCCAAACCAAACAGCTCCAGCCTTCAGAGCTGCTTATTAACGACTAAAGGAGCATTGGAATGGGTAACTGTTTACTAAGCCCTATTCATTCTCTTCTTTAAAAAAACATTCAGGACAACTGGCTAGCAGTTTGAAAAGCCCATCCTGGGAGACTACGAACAGTCAGTCCAAAAATTACTTGCCAGATGCAGAAAAATTAGTGTGATTTCCCTTTCATTTTTCCTTTCTTTTTGCAGCTAAGCAAAGGAGGCCGAGCCCAGTGTCACTGCCGCGAGTGTTGCTGTCGGTGAAATACTGGAGCAAAGGGCTTGTGGCGGGGCAGTGGGAGGGATGGCACACACCGCCCTCGGGATTTGCCAGGACACTTGGTCAAAGGAGTCCTGGTTTCTGCAGTGTATTTGCAATACAATGGAATACAACCAGTACTTGAAAGAGGTGACAACTGGTAGAGCTGTCGGTCACTGAACAGTTCGCCTGTCTGGGACTGAAGTCTTTCTGGCTTCTGCCGTCTCTTGGGTTGGAAGTCTTTGAAGCACATACCTGTTCAATGATGGGTCCCTGCAAGGCATTTTACTCCAGGAGATTTTGGAGTCGTATGGGTAGTTCTCAGCAAGCATCAGCAGGGAAGCAGCTGATGATACGTGTAGGATGTTAGGAAACAGGAAAGAAATAGAAAATCTACTAAAAATAGGGTTATACTTCTATGTAAATCCACGGTTTGACAGTCTCTTAGTTGCAGTTTACCCATCTGAATAAGAATGAGAAAAGGTTCAGAGGCAGCCAACAAAGGTGACCCAAAGCACAGGCCACTTCCCATTTGAGAGGAGGTCAGATAGACTGGCACTCTGCAGCTTAGGGAAGAGGTGCCCAAGGCAGATTTGACAGAATTTTATGAAATCATGAGTAGGCAAGGAGAAGGTGAATATGGAACAATAGTGATTTTTCAGTACAAAGGAATGAGGTGGCACTCTGTGGAATTAGCAAGCAGCAAGATTAAAATAAAACAAAGTACTTTGTCACACTGCGGGTGATTAAATTGTAGAATTTATTCCTACTGCATGTTGTGGAGGCCAAAAATATAAATGGATTCGAACTGGGAGTACAAATTTATTGAAGAGTAAATTTGTGACCAACAAATGCTGTGATCTGTTCAGGGGCTTGATATGAGGAATGCAGCTAACTGGCTTTCAGAAGCGGGGAAGGTATTGCATAGGTGGATCATTGTTTTTTTCTGGGGTTTATAGTCTTTCCTTTGTTGTTTGTCACTGACCATTACTCGCAAAAGAGTGCTGGTGTCACTAAAACCCCTGGTCTTCTGCAGCACCCTCTCCTTGTATTCTGGTTTATGAAAGGACATCAGGTGGAAGGAATCAGCTTCCCTCTGTACTTTAACGTTGAGTGCAATTGAACACTCAAGACTAACTTTAAAAGAACAACAAACCGGCAAGCACAGTCACAGATTCCACAGAGGGTGTGTTCTTGTTCCTTCGTGTTAGCTGGAAATGTAAAAGAAGTTAGACCATGTTGAAGCCTTTTCATTTCTTCTCAGCCACCTTCAGAGATGAAGGACTGACTTGGCTCTTTGAATGTTTTACAACCGTTAAACTTTGTCGATTTTCTTCCACGGTGCAGTTCTTTGGTTGATCTTTGAAAAGTTTATTTTCCTACCAACCATTTGGTGTCTTTGAGCAAGGCATGGATGTTTTCTCTGATGCCACACTGTGTGATGGTTTTCTCCCATCTACTTACTGATAGGGGGAGAGGAGAGGTTTTGTCATCTGTTGTTAGTGGAGCAATTAATTTTGTGTAACTTCAGACAGTTCAGTATGTCTATACCTGACCTTATTGTCAGGGTCTTCTTTATAGTATGGATAGCAAAAGGGGATTTGCAGGGTGCAGTTAATTTCCATCTAAAACAGCCATTTAAGTCAGATGAATCAAGACCTTGTTGTGCATCTTTCCCTCCATAGGTTATGAGGGAACCACGGGAGTACTAGTGCACATGCAGACACGTACACCATCGCTGTCAGAAGGTCTTCGTTGAACTACTGAGTTAAACCCGGTGGTTTGATGTGGGAAAATAGGGTCTTCCACAGCAAAACATACTGACTTCAGATACGTTCCCTAACACAACCTGTCTCATCCCCTGCTATCATTACCTTTCCCTTCATTGCACCAAGACTTGCCACTGCTGTGGTCCCTTCCCCTGTGGTGTGCCCCAGCACTGTGAATGTCTTCAGCATCGTCGTTGTTTACTGACTTGGAGACCTGAAGGAGCAGAAGAGAAGCTCACAGCCCCTCTGTTTACCTTCAGCTCCCCAAAATGTTTAAGCATTGGGGCAGGCATCGTCCTCCCCTTTTCTGGACAAGAATACTGGCTTGATGAGGGACCAAAGACATTGCAGATACCCTCAGTGAGTCACTGCGAATACTGCCAATTGTAGGCAGGAAGAGAATTCAGAATCATCTCGACAGCTAGAAACTATTGTTTGAAAATGCTTAAATGCAATTCAGTAAGGAGAAATGCAAATTACCACAGTTGCAGAAAAGTCATCAGCTGTGCAAATGCAGGAAAGAGAAGGGAGAGAAGGTTCAGAAGTTACAGTGAATCTGAAGCTGAGCATCAATTAACAATATCAAAATGTTGTAAAAGCATTGATAATGGGATATTCAAAGAGAAATCCAGCCAACGTTCTCCTTAGCTTAGCACCGGTACGGTGTGAATTGGGGTGCTGTGCTGAGTGAGCATGCGGTAAAAGTCTTCAAATGCCTAATTTAAACTGCAGAGATGGGAATAACTCTGCACTGTGCCTTTTTGAATAGGACAAGAGCTAATCAGCAGCAATCACAGCAAACAACATTTTAGCTAGGGAGTAGGAGAAAATACCTAATTATAAGGATAGTATAGCATTAGAAAAGACTATCGAGATAGTTATGTAAAGGTCTTTCACTGGAAAATGAAGAACATTTTAGACAAACATCTGTTAGGAATGTTTTGATCTAATTGATTCGTCACTGAGGCAAGCCTTCTTCAAATCATTTGCGGACTGGGGTTTCTGTGATTTTTATTATCATTCCTGTGCTAAATGTTGACAATACCTCATCAAGTGTTCCTCCTGATGGATGGGGCGTCAGGCTGTGCGTGTCGCTGCAATCCCTGACAGATATTCTTTGAGTGTCATGAGGAAAGGGAAACAAAAATATTTCTTCAACATGACCAATTGTAAGTTATTTGTACTTATTTCTAGAAAGCAATTAAAAGCAGGTATTACAGGAGATTGTCATATTTCTCTGAGCTGTATCATTATCTGTAGAAACTAGAATTATGAAAAATACTGCAGATGCTTACAATATCTTCTTAGGGAATTGTGGTGGATTTTTCTTTTGATTAGTGTCTGCTGGATCTTGTTCTTCCAGGCAGAGGATAATCAGATCATTACAAACAAATGAAATTTTTTTTAAAAAATAGTGTCAAATGTTCTTTCCTTTACACTTCTTCAACTCGTAGTAGTTCAATTAAATAGGTAAGGATTACCAAAAATATTTTCTGTTTTGATAAAATATAAGTGAGAAGGGACAATTACATTTCATTTGACTTCCTGTGTATAACAGCCCATTAAATTTTACCTGTGTTGTATTTGATTACAAAGATTTTTGGTAGACTGAAACATTAGTATATTCACAAGACTAAACAGTTCTTTGCCTCAAAAGCCCTTCCTCAGTTAGAGGATTTAAAAGATAGAGTTTTCCAGCAGAGGACTAGCATCATATGGTGCAAAGGAAGTGAAAACTCCTGGATTTTTTTACCAGTCTGATTTAGGAAATCATTTGTTTCCCCTCTTCAAATATGGTAATTGTTTGACTTGGAGCATGCAAGCATCCTTGCACAACCTCAGAGAACTGGCTTGCCCATCTGTTGTTTCTCCTTTCTGACCAGTTTTTGTGTTTCACCTTTTCCTGAAGCAGCATCTGCAAAGGCAGGGAGTGGATGGGAAGAGGCAGTGGGGTGTGAGCATTGCAGACTTCGAGATCAGGAGCAATCACAGCTTCCAAAGAGCCTAGTCCTCTCCCATATGTAATCTGGAGAAGGAAGAGCCCACTACTTTCTTGACAGTGGTGTTCAGTGTTTAGTTGCCCTCTCCTGAAGGCTCTTGAGTCACATCTTGAAATCTGATCTTTTTTCTCAGCATTGTTTGAAAATTCTAAACTATTGAAATTCTTTTTCTTTCAGTATCTGTGTATGTATAGTGATCTAGATGCCTCTTGACCCACTCTTCGATAGGAATAAACGAAGCTGAATTTCACATTGTAAGACTTCCTTTTGTACTCCTGAGATTCTTTTTCATTGCCTTGTGGTCTCAAATGTGTTTGCCTCATTCTTGAAGACACCAGCTGGACTGTTCTGGTAAAGGCATGTGTACAGAGGGAGGAGTGATTTGTTTCCACAGTTCCATTTTTCTAAGTCCTTTCTTCACTTGGTTGCAGTGAGAGCTGATGTTGTGGCAGTATATCCTTTCCAAGAATGTCTCTTACCTTGAAAACAGAGCCTGTATTTTTGATACTTTGCATTTACCTGTTACAAAAACTTTCTTTTGTCCTGAGTATTTAAAGGCTCAGTCCGAATTGCCCTGAGTCGCTTCTTCCCTGCTATGGCAACGCTCTTTGTATTGTCTTCAAACTTCAAACACAAAGATCTTGAGTTTCTGGATCAGGGGTTTAAATTGCTATTCTGAAACTGGATATGGCATATTCAAAATGTCTGTTCAATGTCTAAAATTATTTTATTTGTAATTTTATAATTATTTTGTATTCTTTGTATAATTATTATAATTGAATACATTATATATAATTCATAATTGTTATCAGGGCATTTCCTGATAGCTGTGTGGTCAGCCCTGGGCCTTCTGCCACACTGGTGTGACTCCAGTGAGGTGGGACATGACTCTGACAGTGCAAAGGTTGGGCAGCTCTGGTATAGACCACCGACTGCAATATGGATTAGGACTAGTCCTTATGAGGCTAACTGGAAACAGCTGCCCATGTGGTGTCTGCATTTTTTTTAATTACATTTTTTGGTGTACTTCTAGTATGCTAACATGTCCTATGAGAAGGTTACAGTATGTGGAATTAGTTTGTGTGCAGTAGTACCAAACCCTTAAGCCACAGTACATGATCTCCTATGGTTGCCATCATGAATTACATTGGGATCTTGATAAGATGCTTGGCAGGGTCAACTTCACATTAGCCACACTGATCAGATTTCCTATTCAATCTTCTAAGTAAAGCATTCTGGTAATGTACTTGGGATTGGAATCAGGCTGATAGTTTATAGTTCTGTCATTCCTGGCAGTCCTTCCAGGGTCTGGAATTTCCCAGGTTTCTAGAATTTCTTAAAGCTGATAGTGCCTTAGCTGATTTCTCTAAAGCTCTTCAGTGTAAAGCATTCTGGCTTCTGGATTTGAAAATGCTTCATTTTAGCAGACGCTGTCTCATGCTCTCTGTTGAGGTGGCAAGTTTCCTATTCCACCCACATAGTTCTAGTACATGACAGTGCCCTTCTCTGTTCCAAATGCAGCACCAAAGCACCTACTGGACATTTCTGTCTTCCCTACATTAAAGTTCACACTTCTGTACCCACCTCGATGATGGTCTTGTACTGGAGCCACATTTAACTTGTAGGCAATCTCTTCTTGCAATGGTGATGCTTGTAGGAACTATGAAGACTACATGTTGAAATGGTGGTTGGTGTATACTACAGATTGTAAGTGCTCTTGAAGGAGTAAGATGCTTCAAGAGAAACCATGAATCTTGATGTTCAGCAAGTGAACAAAATGTATTTTGCCCATGTAACATGCAGAATCACCTCACTAGAAAGTTTTGTGAGACCAGATTATTTCAATGGGACTCATTTTAACTTTTCAGCCAAAGCAGGATCTGCAGCATACCTTGTTAAGAGAGGCTTCTACTACAGGTTTGTTGGCTTGTCTGTTTTAAACTGTCCTTGGGCAAATGCTTACCCAGATTTTCTTTATGCCAGTGGTGTCCTGAAGATCAAAGGCAGCATGTGCTCTTGGTTTTTGGTGGCATTTTCTCTTGGATTGTGTGCCTGGAGTGTTCAGCTGCCTGTAACTCTTCCAGCGAAGTAACTCGTGACTTGCGCTAAGATTACAGAGAAGGGTAATTCAAACCCTTGCAATAGATCTGCTGGAAACACGCTTTGTAAGAACAAGGACTGAAAATGTGATGCAAATCATCTAGCTGGAACAGAAATGCTGTGATCGCTGTTCTACTGCTCACTTACCTGCGTGAGCTTGGTGCGATGATGACGCAGGGGCCATGCGGAGCTGGGAGATGCCCCTTGTGCCACGTCAGGCTCCCGCAGCCAGCAGGCATGGACAGGTTGGAGTCTGCTGCCTGGGGCCCACACTTTGGCAATAATGCAAACACTTTTAACAGTGAGGGTGATTTATTGATAAACTGGTGAAGAATATAGTGGACTCTCCTCTGTGGGGCAACCTGTCAGTGCTGGGAAGACAAGCTTCTGAGCAGGACCAACATGGTGAAAACTTGAAGCCTGTTCTTTATGGGAAGCTGTCCTCAGTGAAGGCATTCTTGATGAAAAGCCACAGAATGGTTTGAGTTGGAAGAGACCTTAAAGACCATCTATCCAATTCCCCTGCCAGGGGCAGGCACACCTTCCACTAGACCAGGTTGCTCCAGGCCCCGTCCAACCTGGCCTCAAGGCAGGGGGTTGGGACTGACTGGTGAATGGGACTCTTGCAGTGGGTGCCTGGTGCTGGTCTCTGGAGCTCACACCTCCACTGGCTGCGGGTGCACACATGGCTGTGCCCACCTGGAGAGCACGGGGACAGTGCGACCAGTGCTGGGACACGCCAGGGCAGAGGTCTATGGCCACCCAGCCAGGAGCAGGTTCTGTCGGTACTGTCATGGCTCTGAGGCCTCTCATGCCATGGGTGGTTGTTTTGGTGCAAGCTGTCTGGACTGGGATGCCTGTGGTTGTCCAGCACCAGCTGCACTGGCCATGCCCTCGGGGCTGGGCAGACCTGCAGCCGGGTGGGGGGGGCAGCGGGGGAGGGGGGGCTGGGGGGGGAGCTGTGCTCTGCAGGAGGCTGCTCCGACAGCGGGTACAGAGC
>JAVJGJ010000057.1:72584108-72605533 GCA_035590215.1 Microhierax caerulescens | reverse complement strand
GTAGGTACAGAGAAAACATGTGCTTGAGATTGACTAGCATAGAAATTGTTCTTTATTTTTAGTCTTCTTTCCAACAGTATTTGGAATATAATTATATATAATTTTTATATTATATAAACAGTACAAAATTAAGAGGAATAAATATGTTTCTGGAACAGGTTCCTGAAAGAGAGATTTGGGGGTTGTATGTAGCACATTTTACATCTATTGTGACAGTAAGTAGGGGAGGACAGGGAGGAAAGGGGAGGTGACTGATAATTAACTAAAATTCAGCAACCTACAGAAAAATGGCTTGTTCCAGATGGTGACAGACTTGATGGTTCACCTCTACACCACTCTCTTTGTAAATTTGCGAGGTTACTTTCCACATCTAGCTGGACTTGGAGCAAAGGAGCCCTGATGTTGAATGTTAGCATTAGGGTTGTGCAAACAGAATTTCACTAATGCTGCTTCTAGCTGTGTCAGTGGAATAGGTGTCTTTGTCACTAACGTCAATAGAAGTAGCTGATAAACACAGGAGGCGGCTTAGTGAATTAATTGGTTTTCAATGATGTCTTTGCTGGTTGGAAACCCACTATAAGCATTGACTGTTAAATTACCAGCATAGAAGATATAAAAAAAGAGGTTTTGTTTCTGGGTGTTCATGTTCTAAACAGAGATGACAAAATATATTGTGAGAGCCCAAGTGTGTTAACTTAAAGTTATTCTTAATTACAGTAAAAAGTTAATGATAATTATTACAGAGGAAACATGTCAGACCCAAGGGAAACAGCCACTGTATGAGGATGAGAATTGTGCAAATTACTGGATATTACGAGTACGATGTGGAAACGTGAGTCCAGGAAGAAAA
This sequence comes from Microhierax caerulescens, assembly GCA_035590215.1. NCBI lineage: Eukaryota > Metazoa > Chordata > Aves > Falconiformes > Falconidae > Microhierax > Microhierax caerulescens. The sequence goes on along the minus strand of JAVJGJ010000057.1, from coordinate 72,604,683 downwards.
TACAGTGATGGAGGCTGCTGTGTGAGGCTCACCCAGGGGGATATTCCACCTAGCCTCTTCCTGTCACAGAACCCTGCAAAGTGGTTTTACCAAGTGGACCCATCCAGTACTGTGAGACAAGTTATTTTCATCTGATGAGTAAATTTGTGAAATTATCTTTGCATGATGCTGCCCCTTAAAATGAGCCAGGACACCAAGGCAGGTCTGTATGAGCTGTCAGCGGTGTCTCTCAGCCAAGTTGGTGTGAGAGGCAAAGGTGTAATCAGGGCTCTGTGTGCAGCCCTGGCTGGAGCGATGCACGGTCATGCTGCTTCTTGCAGGGGGACCACCACGTGTCAGAGCTGTTGCAGCTTCTGCCTGGTTTGATTCATGAGAAAGCAGTGCAGCGAGACAACTGAAGGCATAAACCCAAAAACCATCATTGAGGTTTTTTCTCATTCTGAAGGTGCTAAGTCATTTATTAAAAAGACAGCTGTCAGTTCAGACCATAAAGGATGTGTTGATCAATAGTGACTACACTGCTTGTGCTGAGTCTCAAGCAGCTGCAGTCACAGTGTGCACCTGATACAGACACGCCTGGATGCTAAGAGTATTTCTTGTTGCAGATATCACAGAAAGGATCGGTGTATGCATGTGTGAAGTCAGGGGAAAAGCCTTACCTCAGAGCTAGCAGCTGATGATGATGGTGGGAGTGCTGTCTAGGGACACACTCTGGTGATCAGAGCTGAGACACGGGCATTTCATATTCTGACACATAGAAAGCTGCCTCAAAGTGGGCACAGCCATTCATGGCATCACCAAGAAATTACCAAGGTCCCCTCTGACTCATCTCACGAACCAGCTGATGACAAGAGTCTGCTGGCACGGGAAGTCATCCCTTTGGATTGCCAGAACAGTGAGGGAGCAGCTGCAGTGTAAGATGCTGCATACATGACATCTGTACTCTTAGAGAAATCAAATAATTGCTATTGAGCTCTTAGCAGATTAGGACTGAGTTGGTCAAATCTCAAGTTGCAGCAGTACACCTAGTAAAATAAAACAGTTTGTAAAACAGCAAAGATAAAGGGATGCCTCACTGACTACTGCCTCCACTGATTAAGACTGTTGCAAATCAGTGCTAACATATGACCCTCGAGCAAGTTACTGTGTCAGTGAGGTTTTGGTGCTCGCTCATGGTCTTCAGAACAAGGTCCTCAGAGGTCCTGTGCTTATGCACTGTTATTTCAGCAAGATGCAAAACTCCAGCACCCAGCAGCTGTGAAACACAGGCGCTCCCTCTGCGGGCTGCAAAGGGTTGAACTGCTCAGCAAATTGGACACTGGTGCACAGTTTCAGCAGAACTATTTTCTCGTTGTCTTCACTGCTCCGATTAGGGCACACGAGCTTCTTTTCTTACTGTTCTGAAGATCCTGTGAATCTAAGATATTTCAAAAGACAGTAAGACAGATGTTCTTAGTGGTTTTGGGACCTGCCTTTGAGCTTTGTGAGAACGGTGTCAGAAAGTACTGCAGCTATCACAGGGAGTTGGATTTACCTTTAATGCAAACTGGTGTGACTTGAAGAAACAGTGCCCATATCCTTGGGCCACATAGCCATCAGTATCATTAAATAACTCGAAGACTAGAGACTGCCTGCAAAGTGCAGCTGTTTCCAGTACTACAGGACTAAAGCATTGTGTGAGGATGATCAGCTCATTAGTCAAGCGCATGTCAAGAAAACCTGACATCTGGTGACCCTGGATGAGTTGCTGCCCTCCAGCACCGAGTATTGCATCAAAGGGAGCAAATCAAAGCATCTCCATAGATGGAGCTGGTCACTATTAGCCAGCAGCAGCCTGTCACAGGTGCTGGTGTCACTGCCAGGAGGATGGGACTCCTGGGCATCGGGTAAGTCCTGGTGTAGAGATTTTGTAAGAGAAATATGAAGGGTGATGTGATTAAAATACCAGTGGAAACATCTGTATGAGAAGGCACAAGAGACATGGTAGATGAGGGACCAAAGGCATGGCTTGTCCTGACAACCCCCAACACCCTCAGCAGTAAAACCACTCAGCATGGAAGGCTGTGTTGCTGACCTGCGCTGCCCACAGTGCAGCTGCTGCTGTAGATAGAAGTCCTGTGTGCTGGTAATGGCAGTGCACAGATGGCTCGTTGGCAGACCACCTGCACTCTGAGAACGGGGATGGTGACATGGTCGCCATGCACTGCCTGTATGTGCACATCCTTTCCTCATCCTTTCCATCTGCAGGAAGACAGACTGCAGTCACTGCGTGCCCCAGGTGAGGAAAGAAAAAGTAGTTGTCAGCAGCCTTGCTAGGATCGAAGAGGATGAGGCAAGATGGATTCAGGACAAGGATCATGTCATAATAACTGTTGACTCCTACAGGGCCTGAAAGATCTGTCAAAAGTATAGTTTGGTTTTGCTGAACAAGAAGATACCAGGAGATGTGGTGAGAACTTAACAGCCGCTGTCCCTTGTCCTGTCACACAAGTGACCCCCGTCAGAGTATTTGGTAGCTCACACTTTGGCAGTTCTGAGTACGTGGTTACGGGAATGTGACTGGACAGAACCAACTTAGTAGTTAGATACAGTCCAAATCACCTCCTTCAGGGAGGTCTTGTTCTGAGTTTCCTTGTTTTAATTCTTACGATGATGATGCAGTGATGACCAAAATGGACAAAAGCTGGTGGCTGAGGATAGGGTCTCAGCAAAGAGCTGTGCTGTAACTGTTCTTCAGCTGCTGAGGCTCAGGCCTCCCATCAGGTGTGATTAAATGCTTGGCTCTTTTTGAGCTTTAATCTTCTGTGTTGTGGGTGACTTTTTTTCCTGGTGTTGCAGGTTAGGGTCTAAACAGAGCTGTCATTATTGAACCACCTCAGACATCCCAGGTGCCAGAGCATGAAGCAGGGCAGTCAGTCAGGTCACTGGTGGTCCCGATGGGCCAAGGACAGCCAGCCTTCAGTGCTGTTTGTGGGGTTGATTCAGAAGCTGCACATTCCTGCGATCATTGTTAGAGCAATCATAGAGCGCAGCGAGGGACTCTGGCTGTACGAAGAGTTCAGATGTGTCTGCTGCACAGCCTGCTGCTCCTGTGGCTCCTACTAGCAAGCTTTCAGAAGTGATTTACGTGAGATGGGTTTGATTCCTTAGAGCAGCATTTCTCTTCAAACATGTAAGTGGGTTTTCTAGAAGGAAAGACCTTGAGCAGCGTGTTGCGTGCATACCACGGACATGACTCCCTTCGTCTCAGGTGCGTATGCTGTGAGTTGCGAAGGGCTTTTGCCAAGCTTCGTAAGAGGATTGAACTGGCTTAGGCAAGAATTCCAGTTCTTTCTCTGACAGAGACCAATCCTGGGTGACCAGGGAAGGATATGGGAAGAGGGCATGTATGCAGCGATGTTTCCCCAGCACGCTCTGTCCACGTCCAACAGCTTGTGGGTTGGAGATTCTACACCCACAGTGTGTCCTGTACGGAGTAATACTTGAAGGATTGCTCTTCCAGGAGCTTGTCCAGTTGCACCTTGATCCCACGTAAATTTTTGGCACACTATTCTGTGGCAAGAAGAAACTTTATCCCATGTCATGTGAAAAATTCAGTTTACTTTAAATGTTATCTTCTGGATTCATTTGATGTGGCCTAGTCCTTGTGCTGGAGAAGGCAGTAGGCAGGCCCCCCTCCCTAGCACTCAGGATCTGGTAGAACCATTTTCCCCTGGGTTGTGTTTTTTTCAGGTTAAGTGGTACTAAGCAGCACCGTTCCTTATACAGAAAATACTGCATACTCTGCATACTTTGGATGGTCCATGTAATCTTTCTTTTTTCCAGTTTTGTTGTATTCTTTTACAAAATGGGTGATTAGTGTTACTGCAAGTATTTAGGATGTGGGGGCACTTTGGCTGTGCCAGTGGTGTAACTTTCACTTTTCTTTGCTTATCATTCCTGGCCATTGTATGACATTAGGCTGACACCCTTCATGAACTGTCTACCATATCCCCAAGTTCTTAATCCTGTAGTAACGGTCAGCTCAGAGCCTATGATTTTGTGTATGAGAAGAGAATTATTTTTTCCCATGTACATCAGTTTTTCTCCACCTTACATTTAATCTTACATTTTAAGATCTTTCTACAGTTTCTCATAGTTTTCCTCATCTTTTACCCTGAATAATTGAGCATTAGCAGCAAACCTTGTTACCTCTCATTTCATTCCTCTCTCCTGAATGATCTAGGGCTGTGCTAAGCAGCGGAAGTCCTGGCACCGGTCCCCATGAGACTCTGCTGCTGACCTTTCTTCTGATGTAAAATGCAATCATTTACTTTTATTTTAAACCTTTTAACACATTTAATGTTTAAAACCCTTCCTTTTTATCCCATGGCTTCTTAGCTTCTTCAAGAGATTTTAATGACAGACCTTGTCAAATGTTTTTTGAAATCTTAGTAGAATTTAGTTAAGTTTTTGTTGTCAAATAACTCGGATCCCCATGGGTCATCCCTCTGGCTGCATGGCACTTCAGCCCTTGCTCTGTTCTGGAGTTGACCCACTGCATCTCTGGAATCTGGTTGTGGTTCTCAGGATGTTTATATCTAGCAAGGGCTTGCTAAAGGTGCAGCTGAAGAGGCTGTTGTGTTTGGCGGTCTTCTTCCTGCGTGATCCTCCAATATAATCCTAGCAGGTCCTGTGCCCTCAAAGGCCGTTGCCTGTCCCTGCACTGTGCTCATGTAGCGCTCCCCCTTAGCACCATATTGTGGAACACTGCCTCATCAGGTGCTGCGCAGGCCTCAGGTTATTTCAGCATTTTGAACCAAAAACACATTAAAAAAAAGATGGCATGTTCATTCGCAGGGGACACCTGGGACAGCATGGGCACAGGCACTGGGCTCTGAGGGAGAGTGCCCGAGCAATGGCCACGCAAGTCCTCCTGCACTGATGGGTATTGGGACCAAGAGCGTTTCCTGAGATGGTTGAGAGTAGCACTATAGGTTGAGGGTTTCCCTGCTGTCCACAGAATCCCAGAATTAGTGGTGGTGGCGAGGGACCCTCTCTTACCTGCATCCACATGTGCTTTGTCATGGAATCACAGGATGGTTTGGTTTGGGAGGGACCTTTAAAGCCCATCTAGTTCCAACCCCCTGCCAGGGGCAGGGACACCTTCCACTAGACCAGGTTGCTCAGAGCTTGAACACTTTCAGGGATGGGTTTCCACAGCTTCTCTGCGCAGTCTCTTCCAGTGTCTCACCATCCTCACAGTAAAGAATTTCTTCCTCATGTCCAATCTAATCCTGCCCTCTTTCAGCTTAAAACTGTTGCCCCTTGTCCTGTCCCTACAGGCCCTAGTAAAAAGTCTTCCTCCATCTTTCTTATAAACCCCCTTAATATATTGAAAGGCAGCAATAAGGTCTCCCCGGAGCCCTTTCCTCTCCGGGCTGAAGAACCCCAACTCTCTCAGCCTTTCCTCACAGGAGAGGTGCTCCAGCCCCATGATCATTTATGTGGCCTCCTCTGGACCTGCTGCAGCAGGTCCATGTCTTTCTTGTACTGAGGACCCTCGAGCTGGACGCAGCACTGCAGGTGATGTCTCTCAAGAGTGGACTAGAGGGGGAGAATCACCTCCCTCCACCTTCTGGCCATGCTTCATTTAATGCAGCCCAGGATATGATCAGCTTTCTGGGCTGCAAGTGCACATTACTAGCTCTTCTACAGCTTTTCATCCCCCAGTACCAAGTCCTTGTTCACAGGCCTGTTCTTAATCCATTCATCCCCCAGTCTGTACTGATACTGGGGATTGTCCATGTGCAAAGGCTTGCATTTGGCCTCATTAAACTTGATGAGGTTTGCATGGGCCCACTCTTCAAGCCTGTCAAGGTCCCTCTGGATGATACCCCTTCCCTCTCACAAATCATCTGCGCTGCTCAGCTTGGTGTTGTCTGCTAGCTTCCTGAGGGTGCACTCAATCCCACGATGTTGTTAATGAAGATATTAAATAGTATTGGTCCAGTACAGACCCTTGAGGGACACCACTCATTACTGGAGTTTATGAGGCAAGACATTCACTTAAAATGCCATGGTAGCTTTCCCAAGTGTAATATTTATCCATGTGTTGGCTGGCTCTCTGCTTGTTCCTGTTGCTGGAGCTTTGCCTCGTGATGCATCAGGATGATGGACCTGCAGCGCCTTCCTTCTCTACTGGCACCCCAGTAAAAACAGGGACCATGTGCCCACCATCCTGGCCCCAGGTCCTGCTGTGCTTCTCACCCCAGCCTAGGCACCCTAGAGTAGCACAGCTCTGTCACCCACGAGGTACTCTGGACACTTAGCTATCTACTGTCTGGTCTCGGTGGCTTGTGCCTCATTTTTTTGTTCCATAACCTCTTGTAGAGTTGCTTCGGTTTCAGATCTGTCTGCCTGCAAATCTCTGCACTTCTAAAGGGGGAGCGTCCCCACAACAGGGAAGCAAAAATGTGCTTAGTTTCTCTGCTATAGCCTTTCCTTCTCTGGGTGTTGCTTTGGTACCATGATCATCTGACCGCAAAGATGCTCTGGTAGGCTTCCTGCTCTGTATGCACTTGAAAACTGATACAGTATTAGTTTTGATGTCTTTCACAAATTGTTCCACAGATTCATGTTTGCCTGTCACAGTGGTACTGTGTTTCTACATTTAACCTGCAAGAGATGATGATTCTTTCCATGTTCCTCTTTTGAATACGGTTTCAGCTTTATGAAGGATGTTCTGTTGGGTTTAATAACCTCCATTTCCCTGCAGTTTAGCTATGCCAGCTTCTTTCTGTTCTTTCTCAATCTGTGGCATGTATTTGTACTGTGTCTCCAGCACAGTGCCCTTAAACAGTCTCCATCTGTCTCCTTTGCTGAGGATGGAATAAATCCACATTGTAGAATTTGGATTGTCTAGGACTCATTTTTATTATTTATAGAAATATGCATTGTTCTTTCCTGAATGTGTATCAGGCAAGAGGCAGATATAACGATCTTTAATCTCCTTTCATTCAAGCAAAGGGAGATTTTAGGTGTCATCTGTCCCTTCCAGTATGTGTGACAGCTGAAGGCAGCGGTGGGGCTAAGTCCTGTATGATCCCTCTGTTTGTGACCGTTTTCCCCTTTAAATATAAAGCAGTATGGATTTCAAGCGCTAGCGATACAAGCTAAGATTTGAGATGCTGTTGCGTGTTACCTTATCTGTCTCTCTTTGCATCTGCGCAGCCAAATGGTTCCGACGTCAGCTTTGAACAATGCTGTTTCTGTGGAGCAGAATTCCCACAGGTGACACTGGTAATCTGGCAGCGCTAAGTGTGGATCAGAGGCTGCCTTTGCCTCCGTTTTTTAGTAGACACCATTTTGCACCATTTGCTGAAGAAGTGGTGATGGGAGGAGGCTGTGAATGATGGACCTGAACTCATCTCCCTGCAGACTGACACCACGTTTGTTCATCTGTGGTCCATTGTCACTGCTGGTGTCAGGTTTAACCTGGCTGATGGAGCTGGGCAACATCCCCCGTTCAGCTGCAATGTCTCTTCTGGCAGGTGAGGATAAAACTCCAGGACACATAGCTTCCTTCTGTCAGTATTAACATAAGCCAAATCATTCCAGGGGCTTATCTTTTGTGCACCTCCATGATGGCATCCTTTCCTTGACTTGACTGCTTTTTGGCATTCACAGCAAGGTCTTAACAGTTTTCTCAGTATCACTGCTAGTTTGGAGTCCAGGCAAAACATGTTCCCTTAATGAGCTGTCTCACCTTAATGTTTTGGGTGATGCCCTAGAAGTTACCAGCTTGGTGTATTCAAATGAAATGACTCCAGTACTGAAAATTTTCTGGGAAAACTGCCCATGTTTGAATGGGGAAGATGCTGCTTCTCGGTGCCTTTCACTAATGGGTTTCCTCAATTTCTGCAATAGCTGATCTTCAGAATTCCTCTGGTACTCACAGCGCACATTTCATCTGGGACTGAGCAGCACTGGCGTTGGGTTTTTAGCTGGAGTCCAAAATGCATTTGACCAGTGCCAGAGGGAATGTGATCTCAAACAACACATCCTTCCTGGGGGCTTGCTGCGATTTCAGACTCTCTGTATGTGACTGGAAGATGGTTTCTTCTGGAGTTAGAGTTGCTTTTCATCTGTCGCTTTGCTCCTGACGTAGTTCATAATCAGTGCCTTGATGAGCTGCCTCCTGACTAAATTAAACAGAAGATCATACTGATGATAATCAGTGCTTCAGGACCTGTTAGGAGCATAAATAGGTTCCTTTCTAGCCCCCTCACTGTTGTCTGCTGTCCTTTTCTTTGTTACAGAAGCACCACTGTTGCCTGCATTCCCAAAGGTTTCCTCATCTACAGTGGAGATTTAAGTAGTTTATTTTTCCATTCAGGATAGGGCTTTTCCCAGTTCCACTTCTGACGTTGTTGCTGAGGTCCCCTGGCTGCCAGTCTCTGGGCTGGGAGCTGATACCAGAGTAAGACACCCCAGACCTGCTCCTTTCCTCTTCTCCAGGCTGCGGCTATCAGTAAATGTTTGGGATCAGACACTTGATCTTGGAATGCTGTGGTCACTCTTCTCTCATATTCAAATAGAGCCAAGAAATACAGCTGTCTGACACTTTGGCTGGTGTCTGCACCATGGAAGAGCAGGACTGTGTGACAGCTGCCCTCGCAGAGCACTCACATCTCGGTAGGCCTCTCCAGGGTCCATTGCAGTGAGGGACGCTGTGCTCGGCAAACCGGTCAATAGCGATGTGCCTGGCTGATCCCAAACCTCCAGGACGTGCCTGTTCCCTGGTGTTTCTGCTAGAAGCTTAACTGTTTGGTGTATAAATCCAAGGGTGAGCCGTGGTCTCTCTCCCTAAAGCTTCATCTGCTCTATGAAGTGAGATAGGGGTAGGAAGGAGACCTGGGTGCCATCTTGTCATCATCCGCGCTGTTTCATTGCTAGCTTACTCCATGGGATAAATTTGATCCGGGCCAGCTTGCACTCTCCTGGACAAGCCCAGCTGTAGTCCAAGGCCAGAGGCAGTTTCTACAATGGAGTTTGGAAAGGGCTACCCTGTGTTATGGCTTTGATTTTTTGGGGGGAGAAAAGAAAGTTTGTTCAAAGACTGAGGCTGTACCACATGCTCTTGGGGCCAGAGCATGTCTGTGCCCCACTTTCTATAAATTCTTCTTCTGTTGTGGGAGATGTTTTGTGCATGAGGTAGCTGAGCAGAACCAAACTCCTCGCACTGCCTGGCTGTGGGTGTGGAGCAGTCTGGGCATGAGGTTTCTACTGGGAGAGACCTGACGTGGTCCATCCCTCCACCAACATCAGTGTCAGCTGAACTTCAGTTTTTCTTGAGGGAGACCTATCTAAAAGTTCCCAGTGAGTGGCCTTCTATCACCACCCCCTTCCTGTGCTTCAGCAATATTACCACTGAACAGCTGTGTGACACCTTTTAAGCATTTTCTCATGGGAATAATCAAGCCAATCAATCAAACCAGGTTTTTACTTTCCTGCTGGGCCTTATATCTTCCAGGTGTCCTCCTTAGGACTCTTTCCTTTTGACCTACATCGTTCTGGAAGCATGGTGCTAAGAGCTGGGCAACTGGAGTGTTACCTAACTTCAGTAATGTGATTCATGTTACTTCATTGTAGGTGTCTACCATGTAGGTGTCTGAGCTCATCGCCCTGGCTCACCCTGGGAGTCGATACAGATGTGCACAGTCAGTGGAGCCAGGGGTGCCATTCATTTGGCAAAATGTAGGCGGTCATTTCAGCATGGAATGAATCACAGCTCCATTGACTTCACAGAACAGCTCTCCATTGAGTCTAAAAGGAGCCCAGAGAGACTTGCTCACTGTAGGTGCTTGTTTTATATACGCCCACATTTAACTAGATGAGTCCCAAGGCTACTGCAGCATAGGATAGGGCAGAAAGATTATTCCAGGTCTTAGACAGCGCTCCTGTTTGTGTACCTCCAGTCAGTCTGTCGTCCTTTTTACACAAAAATGTGACACTGCTGCTGATGCTTGTGGGTCCAGGGTGGTATTTGCAGCCTCTCCTGCCAGCTGGCTGCCTGGACAGCCCTTCTTCATCTTCTGTTTTTCTTTTCATGGTTCCTGATTGTAGCACCTTGCACTTTGCCTTTATCCTCTGGTATTGACCATTTCTCCAGTGATAGTACCACGTGAATCCTAATCTGCTCTTCTAACATGCTGCTGCCCTCTCAGGTGGGACCTTCTGCAAATTTCAGTTTGCTCTCTGTTACATCCTAGTCATCAGTGGAAATGGTGACCCTTGTCCCATGACAGACCCCTGTGAAATCCCGCTTGATACGTCCTTCCAGTTCAACAGTGAAAAATGTGTCAAACCAGCTATTCACTCACCTTGAAATTCCCCTCTTGTTTTTTATGACAGTGCCTTGTGAGAGCATTCAAAATGCTTAACTGACATAAAGATACATACTACACAACTGCCTTTCCCACATTCACGAGACCTATTATGTTCAAACAGAAATTAGGTTCATTTAGCACAACCAGTTATTTCAAATCTGTGCCACCTGCTATTTATCACCTTCTCTTCTTCTAGATGTGTTATTAAACTGTTCTGCTGTTTGTTAGAGGATTTTCCTGGGAATTAAAGATGAGTTGCTTCATTTTATACTACTTTGATCTTTCTACTGCCTGTTTTTAAAATATGAGCATCATCCCTTTTTCAGATCTTCTGGAGTGTCATGCATCCCATGCAAGCTCTCAGAGATGACCCATGATAGATGTCAGATACTTTCTGCTGGCTGCACAGGCGCTTTCAGTGAATTTCACTAGAACCAGACAATTGGAATAAACTCTTAATTCTTCTAACTGCTGTGTTTTCACTTTAGGATCAGAGCTTCTCTTTGCTGTTAGTGTTCCCAGGAGTTACCTGTAGCTGTTTAGTACAGCCATAACCGTGCTATTTTTTAATTGCTCATTTGATAGATCTATTAGGTTTGACCCTCCAAACAGTCACAAAGTTGCTAAAATAATTTGCAGTAGTCAAGCTTAATGTGCATTAACTGTCTTTAATTTGGTTTCAACAAAAGTCAAACCAGCAGAAGGTCTGACGGTCAATCCTGCGGAAACGAGATGGTCCGGTCAAGTTTGTGTCTTCTCTCAGAGCAGCTCAGAGGAGCCGTGCTCCAGCGTCTCTGTATCATGACATTAGTTCACCTGTTTATTCATTCACCAGTTATATGTAGGGCACTGTAGTCCGGCAGTGAGCTTGAGGTGCTCTTTTCCATTGAGTATCATAACTTTATTTAAACATGGATGTCACGAGTATTAAATCACTGGTTTGCTTAGTCCTTCTCTGATACCTTAAAATACCTCCCAGCTACATCTTATTTTTTGAAAGCTCCTATTTTTATTGAGAAAAAAATAAAAAAATGAGTAATTCAGGTTATTTTTTTAGTATGATGCTGTCACAGGTCTTTGATTACGCTGCTTCATCTCCTTCCCCAGGTGGGTTTTTATTGCTTTTTCCAGCCCTCAGAGCTCCAGCCGTGCTGATCAGTGGCATCTCAGGTGTATCTCTACTCCCCCACAAATCTAGTTCACAGAAATGTATGGACTTTTTATTTCACTTTTTATATACATCTACCTATAAAACTAATCAGTGTGGTTATATCAAAATGTGAAGGTGTGCAATAGATTGTAGTGTGGCCAGTTATGAACCTGAGAATTTTTAGGTGTCTGCAGAGCTAGATGGCAATAGGCAAAGGGTTTGCAGGTTCCAGAGGGAATTACACTGCTAAGGCTCTTGCAAGATCCTTCTTGCAAGTCTTAACTTCATAAATCCCTCTGGACATCACAGAGCAAGAAAACGAGCTAAAATGAATATCCAGCATTTCTAAAAATCCCACAGGTAGCTCTGTGTATGTGCTTTTTGGAGCGTTCAGGGACAGAAGGTAGTGTGTTGAGGAGTTTTCCTATTGTTTCTGACAAGCTTATTGTTTTGAAGGAAGGTACTTCTTGCCAGTTTATTTGTAGGAGGAGGAATAATTCAGAGGTGGCAGAATCAAATATTCTTTCTGCAGAATAACTTCTGGTAAGAGCAGCAGCACATCAGACTTACTTAAGGGCTTACATTATTGCAGGAAATCTTGGTAGATGAGGGTTGGTGGGGGAGGCTGGGTGAAATTGTACTTACACAGGGTATGAGCAGTTTTGTCAAGAGTTTCTTCAGTTTATCACGTGGATGAAACAACCACAGAGGAATTAGAGGTACAGAATTTTCTTTCACCATGGATTCTTCACTTTCTGATTGACAAATCAATTGCAGCAGGACTAATTGGGGACTTGAGCCCACCACCAGGTAAAATAGAAATCGTGATTTTGTACATAAAGATTTGGTTGCCTTTCTCTCTCTCTCTCTTTCTCCTGCATGTACACATGCACAAACACATTCTTTTAGAGGTGGCAGAAGTTGCTCTTGGTAGGGGGTTAAGATCTGGCACAGGTCATCTACAGGGGATTAACATGTCGTATGGAAAAAAGGAGATATTCCTGTGGGTGTGGGATGTCTTAGGTCTAGCTCTCTTCCTGAATGGTAAGTGTTAGTTCAAATAGAAGATAAAAGGCTTGTCGCAGAATCACAGAATGGGTTGGGTTGGGAGGGACTGTCAAGGATCACCCTGTCCCACCCCCCTGCCATGGACAAGGACATCTTTCACTGAATCAGGCTGCTCCAAGCCCCGTCCAGCCTGGCCTTGGAACACTTCCAGGGATGGGGCACCCACAGCTGTTTTGATTCAGGAATCACGGTTTGAGGTTATCTGGCTCTTGTCACATGGACAAGAGGATTATGTTACCACGATGACCTCTTCTGGGCATGGTAGTTATGGATCTGTTTCTAGTAGGGTGCTTTACACTTGGAAGAGAGGATTTTGTTGTAGAAGGGAGAGTTTTATGCATATTGAGGAACATATGCATAACCAGCTCTGCTTTTGAAAGGCAGGCAGTGTGTTGAAAATGTGACATAAAGGGATGACTGTATGACAGCAGCTGCCTCCTTTAAAGCGGTTCTTCAACATAGTTTTGTTGAAGTTTTATCCATGTTTAGGTACTTTGTTGCATGAAGTCACTGGTTTTGTAGGTACCCTATTTTTTCACAGATAATGCTGAAGCATGTCCAGAATTATAGCGCAAAGTGAAGTTATCGGGGAAGTCCATGGAATTGAGGCTTGTGTGTTGGGATAGTTTCCATGGACCGTGTCTTGTATGTCTTCCTGACTGCCTCGGTACCTGCAGCAGTGTATTGCATCTATCTACTTTTGTGATCACCTTCCCTCAGTCTGGAAAACAAAGGAATATTTCTGTCCCTCTCACTAGAAGCTAGATAATATTGTGGCATTAATGGCAGAATCGCAGAACTACCTACCCAAAAAGGGATTGCGATGCCTGGAAGTGTCGCACTGGCAGATGAGGGGCTACAGGGACAGGGTACAGAGGTGTGTCCTGTCCCGCTGCTTGTCGGTCACGGTCCACGGCTGCTAGAAAGTATGCGCAGCAGCGTGGGTCGCCAGCCCAGTCCACGCAGCAGCACGGTGAGCCCGTCGTCTTCCATCCAGAAACACCCACTCCCTCCCCAGCCCTGCTGTGTTCGTCAGGGTCCCGGGGGGTGACATGGGGTGACGTGGGGTGCAGCCTGAGCCCCGGCAGGCCACCCCTTCCCCGCAGCCAGGGGCAGGAGGCGGCAGGCGCGGTGTGCCGGTGGGGCGTGTGCCTGGCTGCGGCGGCGGTACCGCGCATGTTGGGGCACCTCGTACCGCAGTGTGCCAGCCCAGCTGCTCTGTGCCAGCGCCCGTCCGTGGCCGTCTCCTCCCTCCGGCGAGCGCGCCCACTGCTCGACCTGCTCCTTGGCAGCGTGTTTCTGTGCAGTGCGGTGCTGCACGAGGCTTTGTCCCCACCGCTGCGCGCCAGGCAGAGCCCATGGCGGGTCGCACGCCCGCGGCTCTGGGGGCCAGCCCGCTCCATCGCTCCCTCTCCGCCTCTCCCGGGTTTGGCTCGTGTGTAAAGCTCGACCGAGGTCCCTGATTAATTCCACTCTGATGTCAGACATGCGGCTCTGCTGGGAGGGATTTGCAGGGCTGCATTTAAGCTCCAGTTTGCTGAGAGAATCCCTCTCCCATCTCCCCTCCCCGTGCGCCCCCCGCCCCTCCCGGCGCACGCAGAGGTGGTTTGTTGGAAGGGTCGCTGGCGGCCGGGGTCTGCGCAGAGCTGCACATCCATTCCTCTCCCTCCACTGCTGGATTTTCCCCGTTCTTCTCGTCTGGCCACGGCGGAGGGCCAGGAGAGCAGCTTTGTTAAACTAGGACAATGCAATGCATCCCCCCTCTGCTAATGACAGACCGTTACTTAGCAACGCGGGGGGGGATTTTTAAGAGAAGATCAGAGCGCCAGGATGAGGATATAAACTCTGCTGTTCTCCCTCCCGGGGAACTTACCAAAGAGGCACCTCTCCTTTCGTCAAGCATCTAATTTTTTTTCATACGAGAGGCAACGGGAAAGTCTGAGAGCGCTGGTTCCCTGATGGATGGATGGATGCCTCCCCCCGCACCTCCTCTGTTCAGGCGCTCCACTCTTCAGTTATATGCTAAGGGCATCATTTAAAGGGAAGCCCAAAGCGGGATCACTAAGCTCCCTGCATGCGTATGCAGGTGACTGAGAAGGGGACCGGTGGGCAGAAGGGTGATCCAGGCAGCCGGGGCTTTCCTCCACCTACACATTGAGGGAAAGTAGCTTTCATCTTTTTGTTCTGACTTTGGGCAAGGGAGGGAGGGAAGCAGATTGTGCCCAACTCCTTGCTGAGATGAAACGGTCGATGAGAAGAGGTCTCCTTGTCACAGGCACAAAGGCCACCTCCGCCTGGCAGCATGGTGCTGAAATCTAACCCTAGCATCATTCTCTTGTGCTCTTTCCTGCCCAGTGACTACATCATTGAGGAGAAGACGGCTGTGCTGCAGAAGAGGGAGCATGAGGGATTCGGGTTTGTATTGCGAGGGGCCAAAGGTAAGGGCTGCTTCTTTCGCTCGGTGCTGGGGCTGGGAGGGAAAGCTCCTTCTCCTCACTTTGGCTGGTGCTCAGGACCCCCTTTCCCTGGCTGCGCTGAGCAGCCCGCAAGCCCCTGTGCATCGGGGTCTCTTCGGGGACTTTCTTCTCCCTCTGGCAGCTAGGCAGGTGGAATGCAGCTTGTCTCTGGCTATATGCATTGTACAGAAAATGCCACTCATGGCAAATATGCATCTCTCACACTTTCTGGGGTGTTCCTCTGGTACAAATACCGGTATTCATAGCTTTGCATTTGTAGGAGTTTTCACTTCTGCTTGTTTACTGGGTGTGTAAAGTGCATCTGCTCTGTTTCAGGTGCGGATGTAAGCCCTGTGGGGCAGGGCCTGTGTTCTCCATGGCTTTTTTTTTTTTTTTTTTTTTTTTTTTGCAATGCTTGAAGTCTTTCGCTATACCTTTGCTGTGTAGAGCTGGGCTCCTTCTCCTGGAAGCCCTGGCTGCCTTGGGGTTCAGCCCCAGTATGAGGGCAAACCAGCAGATGTCTGTCCTGCAGCTGCCACCATGCCTTCGACCCTGTGCTGCCCGACAGCCTCTGCTCGTGCCTGGGGCACGTGTCCCCTGCACAGCCCTGGAGCACCTGTGCTCGTGCAGCCGGTACCTCGGACTGGATTGTTCCTGTGGTTCCTCTTGCCAGAAACTGATCTTTATGCTGAAAAAAAAAAAAAAAAAAGAGTCCCTTGGGGACTGGTAATGAATGTGCTCCTATTCACATAGGAAACAGGCTTCACCCCCTGTGTTCAGGAGGCAGGTCCACCTCCAGCTGGAGAGTCCTCTCGCCAGCACTTCCAGGCTGAAGAGAGGTGAGGGGATCTCAGAAATGCAGCTGCTGAAAGCAGAGGCACAGCGGTGCATGCTTCTGTCCCTTCCTTGCCCGTAGGGTGTAAGATGCAGGAGTTAAAGCTTAGAATAGTGGCTGCCAGCTCATTTGGTAGTGCTGCTCCTTTCCTGGACCTCAGCGTGGCTGGAGATCGTTGTGATTTGGGCTTTAATCTTGGATGTGATTTTCTGTGGGGATTCCTGATTTGTCTTTGTTCTGTCCATATCGCGAAAGGGCTCTGTGTGCCAGTGGGTGTGTTTGCATTCCTGTCGGAATATGGTTGCTGTCTCTTCCTCCCTTCTTTCTCCCCTTCCCTATGTATGTGACATATGTGTCTGTCCATGTGCTGCTCACATCAGTCTGTGTAACATGAAGTGAAACTTCAGGGCTCAAAATGGCATCCATTTTTTTGCCAGATCAGACTTACAGCTATTGTGTTAGGGAAAAAGGGAAAAAAAATGTCCCATTTCCTTTTTTCTTTCTTTTTTCTTGTTTGCTCTCCTAATGTTTGTAGGCTTTGTATTTTCCTTTGTCTGCTAAGGCTGAAAGAGAGGACTTGGAGCAGATGAAACGGTGGGCGTGAGGCTGTGTGGGACTTGGGTCTGGCTTACGGATTCACAGCCTGGCGTTGCTGCAGGGGGCACTGAGCAGCGTGTGGCTGCAGAGGGTTGTGGCTTGGGAGCCCTCGCAGGCTGGGCATGGTCTGTCATGCTGCCATCTGGGACAGGGGTGCTGGGGACTCTGCTGAAGCCCCTTGGGGAGCAGCATCCTCTTGACAGAGAGGTGAATGTGGTGGCTCTGAGTCACCCCCTTATTTCCCAGCCACTCAGCCTTGGTGGTTTCTGCATGGGGTTTAAGCTGGAAGGAACGCTGAGACTCTCTCTCAGTCCACCACCACTCACACTTCATTGAGACACTGTGCAAAACACTTCAGGCATCGTTGGGTGAACTGGAGAAGGGGTCTGAAAATGGGAGGGACCAGAGCATCAGCAAAGTCCCTGCAGAGGGAGGGAGCTGGTTATTAAGTAAGACTCAGCTGGATGATCCTCAAAGGAAACTGCACTTTGTGCTGCAGAGGATGGTGAAAATCTTGCATGGGTTCTACCGGTCTTGCTGAGAGTTGATTCCTTCCCAAGCCCAAATTTGCCTGGCCATGTCAGCTTTCTCAGCAGCTGCATGCCTGGCAGACCATGCTCTCCACCACCCTGGAAAGCCAGTCCTTCCCAGTTTGTCCCATCTCCACCTCTGTCCAGTACCAGCAGGAGGTGATGTTCCAGTCAAAGCAACTGAGCATTTGGTCAAAGGGTATTTTGCCCTGATCTGCACCTTTTGGACATAGCGCTTGCCTGCAGCCATTGCCTTAGGCAATCATTTGGAGCAGAGGGGAAGCCATGTAGCAGCCCCTTCTCTCAGCACCGTGACAGAAAGTGATGAGCAGGTGGATTCACTTCTTCATTTCATGGCCCAGAGAGGCCATCCCTACCTTCCACATACGCAAATGTTAGACCTGTGCTCAAAATTCTGGAAGGTGGTATTTCTTGGCTTGTAATATCCAGAACTCAAGCACTCAGTCTTCTGTGCGTAGACTAGAGCAACCTCCCTTTTCCTGGCTAACCTGACCACAGATCAGGTCTATTTAGTCTATTTAGTAATATGATTCATAAAATATTCATACATCTTCCCTGGGGCCGTCCGTGTAAACAGTGGTTGTTACCACTCATACAGTGACTGCACCTCACATAGTCTCAGCAAATCCATGCTACCCGTTCCCTGGGCAGAGGAGTATTGTGTCTAGGCCAATTAATGCTCATGGGCACCTGGTTATGGTGGGTTCTGTGGAAGCAGTAGAGGGACAGGCAGTCCTTGACTTGGGAATTTACTCTAAGGAAGAAGTAGATAATTTTAGGAATAGCAAGGATATTGCCAATAATACAAATTTAGTGTTTAAAAAAAAAAAAAAAAAAAAAAAAAGAAAAGGAAATGATTCCAAGTCCTTGCTTCAGGGCATGAGCTTTCCTTTGTCACCTTATTCTGAGGAGAAGCCACCAGGTGTGGGGCAGATGATTCATGAAGTTTCGAAGTTCCTGTGGTGATTTCTTCCCATGATTTGCATGTCTCCCAAAGCATCTGATACGGTACACTCCTGGGGAGAAAATGCTGTGCTGATCCAGTCTGGGGGGCAGTTTGCTCCTGCTTCTTTCCTAAGCGGTATCAACTTTTTGTTACGCACACATACATATACCCCAGTTCTCCAGCCAAGCAAGCACTTCACCTGCTTTACCAGGTGCTCCTGCCTTGACGCTGAATGCAGACCTGCTTTCCAGGTTTCTGCCCAGCTCGCCACACTCGCTCCATGGAGTGAGCGTCCTTGACACACTGCCTGCCCTGGTGCCATGGGCTCCCCACAGCCCCAGGCCCTGCTGCTCTCCTCTGCCTGCCATGGCCCCTGTGCCCCTCAGTGACCCTCCCGTGGCTGGTGTCAGTCCCTGCATTTGAGCCAAACCATCGAGGAGCACTTGTAAAACCAGCAGGTCACAGCTCGTGACCCAAGTGCTAATCCATGGGACTCGCCGATGGGGAGGGTCAGTCTGTGCCCCAGCCCCATCCCATCCAGCTCCACAGGAGCCATTGCCATCCCCAGCTGCCTGGTTGCTCCAGAGCACTCCCTGGGAGCATCTTGTTACCTTCAGTGTCACGGGAAAGCTGGTCACTGTGACCACACGGCTTCCAGCCCTACGCCTGAAGCCCATGCAGCCATGGCCAGCACCCGTTGCCCACGCCTGGCCGAGGGTGAGCTCATGCATGGCGTGCCGGGTTCCTCCCCTGGTGCCACACACGCACTGCTCACCCGTGACTCAGTCCCATGGCTGAGACCGAGTTCTGGCCACATGGGCTTTGCAGGGGAAAGCACAGAGAGCTTGGGGCTCAGGTTAGGGAGAACCTCTGTGTGAATGTCATCTGCTCACTTCACAAACTCCCGCTTGTTTTTTGCCACCTTTTCTCAACAGGACGGTTGAAGTTTGGTGTTCATTGTCAGATGTTTGTGTTTGCAACTCTTTGTGTAAAGACCAGCCAGAGCAAGTGGCATTGCAGATACTGAGACTAATGGCCTTTGGTGAATTCAGTGAGCTGGCCACCCAAGCCCAGAACTTGCCTGGGTCTGTAGCAGTCAGTGGATCATTTTAGAGCATTTTAATTTTGTTTCCTGTCCATCACTTGGTATGAGGACCTCAGGCTCAGAAGTCTCTGCAAGGTCAGTTTGGGTGCTGTGAAGTGCCTGGTGCTGGGTCTCGTTGGCCAGAGGCAGGGGTCTCTGACAGCTGCAGCTCCTGCTCCGTGCAGCCCCAGAGGGCTGCGATGAGGGAAGTGCAGTCAAAGGGTGAGGATCTTGCTCTTTGCTCTGGGTAGAGTTGTCCTAAAGCCCTGCAGCAAGTTTTTGTATGCGGTGGTGGTATCATAAATTTTCTTGGAAATAAGAGGTCACTGATGGTTTTTAGAACTTGGTTCTTGTGCAGCGTGCTGTGACTTCAGGGCTACGAAGATGAGGAGGGGACTGGAGCAACTCCCTTCTGAGGAAAGCCTGAGGGAGCTGGGCCTGTTTAGCCTGGAGGAGAGAAGACTGAGAGGGGATCTTATCAATGTCTACAAACATCTTAAGGGCAAGTGCCCAGAGGACGGGGCCAGGCTCTTTTCAGGGGTGCCCAGCAACACAACAAGGGGCAACAGGCACAAGCTGCAGCACAGGGAGCTCCAATTAAATATGAGGAAAAACATCTTTACTGTGAGCACGGGAACAGGCTGCCCAGAGAGGCTGTGGGGTCTCCTTCTCTGGAGTCATTCAAAACTCGCCTGGACATGACTGTGCAACCTGCTCTGGGAGAGAGAACCTGCTTTAGCAGGGGCTGGTCTAGGTGATCTCCAGAGGTGCCTTCAAACTCTGACTATTCTGTGACCGTGTGACGCTTTGTGACCCTCAGGTTGGTCAGAAGTTAGGACTGGAGATGTTTAGACAGAGCATGTCAAACACGATGTCTGTCATCTGTGTTGTTAAGGGTGGTGTCTTCGTTATGGAGATCTAATGGAAAACTAGGAACAAGGCCCAGCAGAGTCTAGATATGGCCATTGCTACTTATGACATGCCTTTTTACAGTAGCCTTAGAAATTGAAAAATTCAGGAGCTGATTTCAAATAACTGCTGTAGCAGTTTTCTCCCTGCCCCCAAATACACTTACTCCATTAGTACTGGTTACCTGCTGACCACCCAGCTGCAAGCAGGTACCTGCTGCTCCAGTGCTCTGTTTGGGTGTCAGAACAGTGCTGTGTGGCTCCCTGCCCTCAAACTGAGACATGCCTTCAGGATTTTAAGTGAGAAGTGCCAAGGCAGCTATGGTATTATTTTATTTTTCACTCTGGAAATGTGTTTCTGGTGAAGTACCTGGGATATTGTTGTGGTTTAACCCCGGCCAACAACTAAGCCCCACACAGCCGATTGTCACAGCTGCATGTTCACTCCCAGTGAACATTCCCAAGGGGATGGAGGGAGACTCCGAAGTGTGGAAGTGAGAAAACTGGTTGAGGTAAAAACTATTTAACACATAAAGCAAAAGCTGCGTGCACACGCAGAGCAAAACGCGGAATTCATTGACCGTTTCCCGTGGGCAGGCAGTGCTCAGCC
>JAVJGJ010000057.1:72568457-72583323 GCA_035590215.1 Microhierax caerulescens | reverse complement strand
CCCCCCCCCCCCCCCCCGGCACCCCCTGCCCCCCCTGACCGCCCCGCTCCCCCCAGGTGCCCGACCAGCCCTCCGGCCCCCAGCAAGTGGCGAATGCCCTGGCCCTGCTGCGGGGCCGCTCGGGGAAGACGGTGGATCTGGGATCGGGAGACGGACGGCTTGTAAGGGCGGGCAGGGGGGTGCTGGGGGTGCTGGGGGCTGCCCCGGGATGGGTGAAGGGCAGGGAGGGGGGGGCTGCACTCACCAGGGGGTGGGTGGGAGCCCCCATGCTGGCTGCTGCCCCGCTCTCGGCTGTGGTTGCTGATGGCCCTCCTGCTATGGTCCTGGACCATCTTAGCTGGCCCTAGACAGCCCTTGGTGGCCTTAGATGACCCTAGGTGGCCCTAGACAACCCTAGGTGGCTCTAGCTGGCCCTAGATGGTCCCCAGTGGCATCACACCCAGTGAGCAGGGTGGGAATGACTGCTCTAGGATGAAAGAGTCTTTGCATCTGGAAGGTGCTGAGGTCACCCTGCCCGTGAGCCAGTGCCAGGGAGCGAGTGGAGCTGGGCAGCAGCCCCTTGCCCCCCAAAATCAACACTGACGTTCATTTTAGTTGCAACTCTCTCTCTCTCTCCCCCCCCACCCCACCCAGGTGGTAGAAGCTTATAAGCAAGGTCTCAGACCAGCCGTTGGCTATGAGCTCAATCCCTGGCTGCTGTGTCTCTCCAACTACCGGGCCTGGAAGGCTGGGTACCACGGGAAGGTTTCCTTCCTGAAGGAAGATCTGTGGAAGGTAACAGTGTCCCAAGGGTCTGGCTGTGCTCAGCCCTGGTTGTAGCTGGGGCAGGGCCAGGGCTTGGTCTGTAGCCTCAGAGAGGCTTTGCTGATGGGTGCTTACTCCGTCCCAAACCCACGCTGCTTCCAGGAGGTGGAAAAAACATCCTCCTTTCCACGGGAACACCAGCCTGGGCAGCCTGTGGCTGGCTGCTGCATTTGCAGGCAGCAGCACTCCTTCTTAGAGCAGCTTCGAAAAGAGGGTTTAGGTGCTGCTGACACATGGTGGCCTTCAGAGCTGTGCTGCTAAGGCTGGTGTTGGGTACTTGCAGCCTGACTAGAGAAAACCCAGCAGGGAATGTGGTTCTGGGATGGTGCCGGAGGCAGCTGTTTTGCAAGAGGCACTGCTTTCACACCCAGCTCCCAGTCACACCAACACATCCCTATCCCACAGGTTATGGGGCATCTTTTGCTTTCTCCGAGGTTCAGAAGATTGCCCTCAAGGCATTCTGCCACTTGGAACAGTTCCCCCCCCATTCCACCTCTGCCTGTTGCTTCTTTCATTCCCTTTTTTCCTTCTCTTTTAAGGTGAATCTTTCTGATTGCTACAATGTGATCGTGTTCCTGGCCCCCAGCGTGGTAAGTCAGTCCCTTGCACCCCACCTGTTCAGAGTGAGCTCGAAGGAGGGTTTTCTTGGAAAAGAGAGATAATCTGGGACAGCAGCAAAAACCCTGAAAAATAAGGCCAAGTAGGCATTGCTGTGAATGAGCAGATTGGTGCTCCGCACCACTTGAATTTATAGAATCATAGAATTGTTGAAATTGGAAAAGAGCTTTAAAATCACTGAGTCCAAGTGTTAACTCGGCACTGCCAAGCCCACCACTAATCCGTGTCCTTAAGTGCCACATCTACACGTCTTTTAAGTACCTCCAGGAATGGTGATTCCACCACCTCCCTGGGCAGCCTGTTCCAGTGCTTGATATTCCTTTTGGTGAAGAAATTTTTTCCCAATACCAAATCTAAGCCTCCCTTGGTACAGCTCAAGGCAGTTTCTTCTCATCCTGTTGCTCGTTACTTGGTCCTAGTCCCAACCATACACAGGGCTAGTACCAGCCCTACGTTTCAGAAGCATCTGTGTTGATGCTGCCTGCTTGGGACCCACCAGCTGTGCCGAGAAGCTGCCCCGTGGTCCTTGGTGGCACTGCCACTATGTGACTGTTCCCTAAGGCCACCTAGCCCTTGGCTGTCTTTCTCTCTCCAGAAACCTCCTCTAGCCACCAAGCTCCTTGCAGAACTCCCTGATGAAGCCCGAGTGGTGGCTGGACGCTTCCCCTTCCCCTCCTGGACCCCTACCAACACCCTTGGGCAGGGGCTGGAGCAAGTCTGGGCCTATGACATGAAGGAGGTGCGGCGAGCAGCACAGAGGGGAAGCCCAGTCTAATAGCAGCCTCATTAAGCCTGGCATGAAGGGTCAGCAGTGGCAGGGGTCAGAGCCTCCCCAGCCCTTGGGCTCAGCTCAGGACAGCAGCAAGAGGGCTGCTTGGCCAGGCTTTTTCACAGGGACTTGCAGGATGGCAGTCCCTCGGTTTTCCAAAGAGTGGGCTGTTTGGGGGAAGCAAGGGAGGTGAAAATCAGACCTAGAAATCCTGGAATTATTGCAGGATTTAAGGGCTAAAGCTCCAGTGCCTCTTTCTGTACATTTGCTACTTTATTTCTAGTTCATTTTTCAAAATAAACATTTGGTCGGTTCTTCCTTTGAGACACTTGCTTTGCCTTTGAGTTGCAGGGTGCTCCTGGAGGCAGAGTGGCTGTTGCTCCTGGCCTCGGGCTTTGCTCTGCTGTCCTTTGGAAGGCAGCTCAGGAGGGAGTTCAGCTCACCTCCTGCCGAAGGATCAGCTTGGCCCTGCTTACCTTATATAACATTCCCTTTTCCACTCGGACACAGAGGAAAGAAAAATTTTCCCACCATAAAAAAACAGCTTACCCCTTCATCTAACTTTTTAGACCAAAGTCTAACTTGAACCAGCCCTGGCTTCTCTTAGAAGCTGAGAGAGGAGCAAAGGCAGGAATAGAGCTAGTCCTTGGAATCTGGTCTAGGTGTGACCCAGGAGAAATGTTACCACAAGAATGGGAACCTGTCCCTGCAGCCCCACAGTATAAAGCTGCCTGAGAACCTGACCTCGTGTCCCAGGGCGTGATGTGCTGAGGGAACAGCAGAATTCCTGCAGCTGAGGGGTCAGAGGATAGACAAGATGCAGTTGTCTTGTCTCATTTTAGTACTGTGAATTTGAGACTGAGAACACCCACGTGGTTTCCCTTGCTGTGCCTCCCAGCTCCCAGCCAGGGAAGGATACTTGCCCTGTCCGCAAAACAGAAAGCTCCTTTTCAAATCCTGCTCTTTCTTATGATCACGCTACTCCTCAGAGCTGCGGTGGAGAGCTACGGTTCATGGCTGACAGGCCTTCTGGCTCTGGGCAGCGAGTGAGTATCAGCTGCCCCAGCACCTGGCACACGTGGCACATCACTGCCAGCAAGGTTCCTCAGCTGGAGGATCTCCTGCTTGTACCTGCAGTGGGGAAACGGCACCGTCGCTGCCCGCGTAGTCACGATCCCGAGCAATCCATTTAAATGCACGCTGTGCCTTGTGTTTGCTGTGCGTTAAGGACGTGCGGTGTCAGTTAATGCAGAACAGCCAGCCCAGGCACCGAGCCATGCCGGGAAGTGAGCTCCAGCAGATATAAACCCACTGCCTCTTCCCAAGGAAGAGGTGTTTATGGGCTCTGCCAGGTAACAATACCAGCAACAAGCCTGCGAGTCTGACCCAAGTTCACAGCCGAACTGGCCGGGGAGTTACGGCACGTGCGGCTGGGCTGTTGCTCTGACAGACGCGCCCTGCTTGTTCTCACCCTTCCTTGCCCAAGCACTCCTTCTCCCTGCTTCGGGGCCTGAAGAACCAGGGAGAGAGGACCACAGATCAGGGGCTGTTGGAAAGCTTTAGATTTTCGGCAACAGCTTCCTCCAAAGGATGGGTGAGCACACAGGGAAGGAGGTGTGCAGCTGGGCAGGCCAGACTCAGCCACCCTGCCCTGCGGAGCAAGGGATGGTGGCAGCTGCTCACACAGCTGGACATGCTGCGGGACACGAGCCATGCTGGCAGCACTGAGGGAAGGCAGCAGCAAGGTTAGGTGCCCACAGCGTGGCAGGCATGGTGGTGTCACAGGCAATTAGCCTGGGAGATAAACTTGGAGCACAAAGCAGAGAACACATGAAGGGGGATCCTACCATCTCACCTTGCAAGATGCTTATCTATGTATTCCTGTAGCTCTGACACCTGCTCTTCTGCCATAATCGCCCGAGTCAGCAGCTGGCTTCTCTTCTGCTCCAAATCCTCCTGGAAGGGCAGAAAAACATGGAGAAAACAGGGAGGTCTGTGAGAGGGGAGTGAAGTTGCTCAGTGTCCCTCTACCAGGCGAGACTGAGCACTTCCCCATCACTCAGCTCCAGTGCCTCTTGGCATTAGGCTGCAGAAGCAACCAAAACCTGATGTGCTCGGGGAAAGGAGCCTGGTGATGACAGCACAGCTTTCTGCAGGCACCACTGCCCCAGGGCATCGGCCAGGCAGCCTTCTTCCCTGACCACAGCACAGGTCTGGGGGCCAGGGCCACCCCAGGACAGGCAGTAACTCCTGCCTGCCAAGCCATGATTTACTCCCCCAGAAGCTTCACAGACAACTGGTGGCACAGTTGCTTGATTTGGCACTCGGACACAGCTTTCACACCTTTCTGCTGATAGTTTATTGCAAAGGGCAGTGACCTTTCCTTTTAGATTAAAAAAAAAAAACAAAACACATTTGTTTTTTGCACAGTGTTTCTAGGCAGTAGACCACCAGCTTACCCACGTTAACTGCACAGTCCCTGTGTTACCAGGAGGATCTGTGGTGCTTGACTGAGCTCACGCCTGAGGTACACAGCAGAGCTCCCAATGCAGCGCTCCAGCCTCTCACCCATGGCATCTCCCTTCTTTTGGCCACAAAGATACACGGAATTTAGTTTTACACAACCAGAGAGTGGTGGAGCACTTCCCTACATCGTTGTGGACAGAGGAAGGCATGACGTGGAAGCAGGCTGTAGTAGCATATCTATAGCTTTGTCTACCACAGCAGAAGCAAGGCTCTGCTTGGTTTCCAAAGCCCTTTTACCCACGCATGGCAGTCAGTGTGGCAGGGATCCCAGCATCAACCCTTTTTCCCCACTGCTGCCATCACTGCCAGGCAGCCAACCCCACCTCAGCCAAGCCTGCTCCCAGCGAGCATCACCACAGTTTCACGGGTGCCGTAGGGCAGTGTTGTGGATGGAGAGCACTGTCCTCCCTGCTCTGGGCCACCCCATACCCGAGTGCAGTGCAAATATCCTTGCACCCAGGGGTAACCAGACTGGGAAGCTGATTCAGGTTCAGGCTAGACTTGAACCAGGTCAAATACAGACCCAGTGTGTTGTTACACAGATGCCTAAATGCTTGTGCTGGCACACGGGAGGGAGCAATACAGTAGGAATGAGCAGCCATAAGCACTGCTCTCCTCTTTTTAGTGGTAGGGACAGTACAGCCTTGATATATCACCGACCAAGGACTTGCTAGTGTCACTTGGTGGGCTGAGGCCAAAGCCACAGCAGGGCTCTGTGGAAAGCTTCCCTGCTCCAGCCTGGAGCAGCATATCAGCCCCCAGGGCAGCAGCCAGCTGGGGCAGTACTTTGAGATACGGGTAAGGGATATGCTTTTATTCAGATGAGCTGTTCCAGACCTTTACCTGGGTGGTGTGTGTGAACTCCTGGAGCTGCTTCCTGACCTCTGCCCAGCCCTCCTCATCCAGCTGCCTAGGAGAGAAAAGCAGATTCTGATCATGCCCAGATGTTCAAATCCAGCCCATCTGCAAGTAACACAGCTTTGTTCAGGGGTGGACACAACTTGTGCCTATCCAGCCATGAACCCCAGGACTCTGAACCTTTTCTCTCCCACTGCCCCAAACTTCACGGCGTGTGGTGCTGTCCCTGTGCCTGTGCCCAGACAAGGAGAGTCACAGCCCTTCTGCCAACCTGGGTTTCCCCGCTGTGATGGCTAGGTTTGTTCCAAGTTCACATCAACACTCATACATCAAGAGGACTCCGTGCAGAAAGAGTCCTTAACCTGACACTGCAGGACTGAATTGGATGGAAACAGAGAGCAATCAATGCCAAATGCTGGCGCTTTTCACGTTTCTGAGCACAAACCCGCCTGTTCTGGTCACCGAGCGTGATAGGTGAGCTGTCTGTGCAGCCCAGCCGTGGGAAAGTTCTTCCTATTCTGTCCCAGTCTGAATAAGCAAAATACAGGTCACATCTGATGCTCGAGGAATTTGGGTTGTATGAAGGGAGGAATGCATTGTGCTCAAGAGCAGCTCCGCTGTGACTGCCAGAGTTCCCTCTGGTGGCTGCAGCCTCCCAGGCAGGGCACAGGGGAAAATCACGGCCGAGATTTCATGGGAGCAGAAGTGAAGGGAACAATAAACAGCAAAGGCACGCAGCTGATAAAGATGAGAAGCAGCAGGAATTACAGCTCAAGTGCTGTGGTAACACCAGGCTTCGTGTCTCTAGCTAGAGGAACAAGGTAACAGCATGGATAAACACATCAGCACACAGAAAACATGTATTTGAAGCATGCAGAGTCTCTTGGCAGCTAACCCCCCCACACACACATTAACAGCAAGATGCATCACTAAAATTAAGGTTCTGATCTTTCTGTCTTGCTCCTGTGGTGAGTCTGCCAAAATTACTGCAGGTATTCAAGGACTACTACTACTTTTCAGTGTGGAAAACATGGCAGAGCCTGGTTAAGGCTTGAGCTTTTCTCTGAGACACTACTCCAGAGCCCAGCGGCTCAGGCACTGACCAACTCCTCAGTGCTGGCATCCAGTTAATTAAATACCTGACGTGTCTTCTAGGCTGAAAAATCCCAGCTCAGATTTCTCCTGCACTTTGTTCCACCTCTCCAAAGCTGATAGAG
The DNA here is from genome assembly GCA_035590215.1 of Microhierax caerulescens. Taxonomy (NCBI): domain Eukaryota; kingdom Metazoa; phylum Chordata; class Aves; order Falconiformes; family Falconidae; genus Microhierax; species Microhierax caerulescens. Next base: position 72,576,531 of record JAVJGJ010000057.1, on the reverse strand, counting down.
TTTCAACAGAATAACAGAGGTGGGGGGAAAAGACCCATCAAAAATGAGCAAATCTAGGGCACATCAGGAAGCCAGGGAGGTATCAGTACAGGGTCAGCTCAGGGTTCCAGCCCAATGTCTGTGTTGGGAGGGAGGAGGAACAAGACCATCCCAACCTGGTGGCGTTTCACTTGCCTTTTTCAGGTTGTGATCTACCAAAGCACTCGGGCATATGCTTAACTTTGGCTTCTAAAGAGATCAGTCAGACTAAAAACATGATTAAATCAAACATGTGCTTAAGAGCTTTCTTGGATTCAGCCCAAATGACCAACTCATTTCACCGCAGGAAACACTGCACTGAGACAACAGCTGGCTTTTCTTCTCAGACGAGCGAGTCCCTATCAGCTCACTTTCTCCCTATTTATTACCATCTCCAAGTAGAGCAGAAAAGACTCCTCAATCCTCACAGTAAGGAGAATCCAGAATTACAAATATCCCGAGAAACAAACAGCACTTACTGCTCAGGAGACAGCGGAAGGGCAGAGGTTTCTTTCAGTCTATTCTGAAGGCAAATGAAGAACAGTATCCCTGTAAGCTTTAAACCATTGCAATCTCACCACAGACCCTGTCCCTTTGAAGTGGCATGCCATATCCTAGCACTCTAACAGCCACCAGTGCCTTGGTAAGGAAGCGATGTGCACTGCAATCTTAATTAATGTTTAGGTCTCCCATCCTCTGAATTTTTAAACAAATGCGTCTTGTGCAAATCAAGAGACACATCTCTGCCCAGGCAGAACCAGTGGGAGGCCATGGAGCTGACTGGCATGTTTCTGACTGTGGTCTCCTGCTCAGTTAGCTATCTCCACACTGAGGCAAAGGCATTCAGGAACAGAAAGCCCCATCCTATCCTTCCTTACTCACTTCTTTTAGCAGTGAGTGAGTCTGCTGGCCTGGCAGCTCTCCCATAACATCTGCTACTCCTCAGCCCTCCCAGAGCTCAGCAACCCCAACCTGTGGGGCTGCCCAGCCTCCTAGATCTAACTGTAATACACCCCTACGTAGCAGGGTTGAAGCAATGAAGGGACTGCTTGGACATGCCATCCCTTCCCAAAAATGAGAAATCAAGCAAGACTGCTCCTGCCTGTGCCACAGGCACAGCAAACCCCCAGGGGATGCTTAAGGAAGGGGCTTGAATCTGTCACTTGTGAGACTCCCACCACCAGCCCCCAGCTTCACCACTGCGGAAAGCCAGCAGCCCAGCCACCACCTTCTGCAATTCATGTAGCTGCATCTCCAGTTTTGCTTTATCCTCCCGCAGCCGGTTTAGCTCCCGGGTTGTGTTTGTCAGCAGCTCTGGGTCTGTGATGGAAAAGTGGAGCTCGGCAGGGCCACAATCCATAGCACTGCTGCCCAAGGATCGGATCTGCTCTCGCTGGAGCCTGTAACATGCCAGAGGGGTTAGTTCATGGTAGCTTTGGTTGGGTAACAACACTGAGTATTTCTGCTGCTGATGGAGGTACCACTCGCTTGGGACCTGCTGGCTTCTGGCCCACTGAGAGCCAGTCCACCTGCAAAGGATAAGTGGGAGCCCAGCAGTATGCACAATATCCCTGGGAGTGTTTCTGAGGAGAGCTTGTCCTAGAGCTATTTGTGGCTTTTATGCCAAAAGAATTTCTGCTGCTTCCCACAGCCCAAGCTGCTGAGAGCTGTGGAGCGGAGCTGAGAGCCCTGCAGGGACGGGCTGGGAGGCAGGAGTTATTTGTGGTACCTCTGCATTTCTACACCATCCAACGTGGAATCAATCTCTCATTCTAAATTTCACACAGGAGAAACACACATGCAAAGCAGCCCCAGGGTGTCCACAGCACCCTGCCGTGCAGCTGGAGACACCTTGCTCCTGGCTTGTCAACAGCAGGGAGATAAACATGCACTCCAGATCCTCTGCTCCAGCTGGGAGCCCCCTTTGCCTCCCTCTCAGCCAGGGGTCTGGGTGCTACAGGGCACTTCCACTTGGTCCTTAGCAATAAGCTGAAGAGACAGAACGTGGATTAGCCCTACCCGTAGGCAATCAGCAGGTTCTCGTGCTTCTTGACCAAGTTCTTCATGCGTTTCTTGTAGCCACGTGCTGCTTTAGCTAGCTGCTCTTCCCGAGACTTGTAGGAAGCCCTGATATCCTTCAGCATGCTGTCCACAAAGCGTTTCATGGGAGCAAGATCAGCTGGGGCCTTGCTAGGCCCTGTTATGTTGCTGGATTTGCTGTCCATGTAGTCCTTTAAACACAGAGAAAGAAATCAAGGTGATCAAGTCGTTCCCTATGGCACGTAAGCCATTTCCCACAGAGAAGGTCCAGGCATCTTAATGCTAACAGCACAGAGAATTCCATTTTTGAAGAGCAGGAAAGACAAATTAACTTCCATCTTGTTCCCATCAAGATGAAGAAGGCATCTGTACTGTATCAGTGACTCACCTAGGGAAACACGACTTGGCATCAGCAGTTACCTTTTCTAGTCCTGTATTCTTTCCACTGTGCCCCCCTCTCTCTGCTGGCTAGGAGGTGGTTCAACATTGCACTGTTAGAAATTAAACTATTCTTAATAGTGAAAATTCCTTTGCTTAGTCTCTGGATCCATCATCACACCATCTTCTTTGGTACTAGCCTTCTCCCAGCACAGAAGCTCTTGCCAAATCCTGCTTACTGCTCCCTAGGGTGGTAGAAAGATTTCTTCCCAGCCTCACCACTCGCCATAAGCAGGTACCCATGCCTGAAATGCCTGCCTTGTGCCGAGTCCTTACCACGCTCCGTGAGCCCTACTCTACACCCAGGGTGTGTGTTCTCAGAGCAAGTCCCGAGCACTGGTGTTACACTGCTCTGTAGCTGACCACAGAGCTGGCAGAGCTCGCTGCGAGGACGGCAGCAGAGTCATCGTGGAGGCAGCGACAAAGCCGCAAGTGGCATCGCCTGGCCTGCTGGGGAAACTGTCAGAGCAATAGAGATGAGAAGCCAACTGGAAGGCAGCCATAGTAAATAAGATGATCTCTCAATCCAAGTAATCCGACCAAGAAAAGTCCGAGCAGAAACTCACAGACCATTTGGTGTGGCTGTACAGGAAATCTGGGTGAAGAGGGGGACTGGCATCTCCTCCCCCAGGCCAAGCTGGGGGCACAGAGCCCCCTTCCAGCTGCAAGCGTGGCTCCCCAAGCCCCCTGCCTGCTCTGCTCCACAGCCCAGCAAGGAGGGGAAACAGCAGCAGCCTGCAAGAAGTAGGCAGCCAGCATGCAGAGACTTCCCCAGGCCAGGAGAGCCCTTGGGGCTGGGGGTACCCACCGCCACATCTTTGATGTACTGCGCGAGCCGGGAGCGATATTCCTCGTTCAGCTCCTTCAGACGAAGCTGCAGCTGGGAGTTCTCTGCCTCCACCTCTTGGAGCTGGCTCTGGGAGGTGAGCAGCACCTAGGCACAGCAAACACGCTCACTGCTGCCCTCGTCCCCTGGCCAAGCAAGAGGACTGGGGGGACTTCATTGCCAGATATTCAGCTTCACTAGAGCTGGGAAAGTCCTGGGTTTTCACAGGAGCCCAGTGGAAATGTTTATAGCCCCTGTTCCCCTGCTACCTTTTGTCACCTGCAATCCCGACCCCCTTCCCTGTGATTTCACCAACTCTTTCTAAATATTGGTGAACAAAATTCCTCCCACTGCCTGTGGCAAGCAGCACCCTCCACCATGCATTGCCTCCCTGGAGAAGGAAACCACACAGGGAGGAACGCCTTGGTATGACAAACCCCATGGGGAGGAAGATGTGTTGGAATACCCTGATACAAGACAGCCAATCCCTGCTAGCTCCAGGACGAGCACATGGCACCCAGGAGGAGCAGACGAGCAGGGGTAGTGCCAAAGCCTGGGTGCCGGGGGCTGAAAGGAAGCCTGCTCTTACCGCTGACTGCTCCACCAGCTTGTGCTGGGTGTCCCCAATTGCTCCCTTTGCTTCCTGCAGCTCCTTCCCCATTGTGATCCTGAATACACAGGAAGAAAGTGTATTTTAAACCCCCAAACTTCTCTGAAGGTCAAATACAGCCAGCTTTGAGAAGAAAATCACTATGGGATGACAGAAACCTCTCAGCAGCAGCTGCCAGCCCCCAGATGTGTGCCAACCAGTAGCCACAGAGCTCTCGCAACCAAAGGTGAATGTCCTCTCCAGTCACAGGGTCTAGTTCTGCGCGTCCCTGCTGTGGCAGCCTTTGCTGGGACACCAACCCCAGCCCAGCGGGTTGGTGGAAGAACCACTGTAGGGGTAAGGCCTAGAGCTGGATGCATCTCTGGGCTGTCACATTTGCTCTTTGTGTCACAGAAGGTGGATTTTCAAAGGTGCATAGGCCAGCTGAGCACCTAAATATCACTGACTTTTAAGCAGACAGCTACCAGCCTTGAAAACATAAGGTTTTGCTCCCAGGCCTCACTTTTTCCAAGGCTGAATCATCATTTCCCACCCTGTACCCCACCAAAGGCAGGCTGTCTCCTCTCCCAAGGATCAAATTTACCTGCAACAAACTCCATAAATGCCCAGCCAAACCAGAAGGACATGCCCTCAAACACTCACATTCTGTCTTCCAGTTTCTGTTGCTGCGAATCATAGGTTTTCTTCAGTATTTCAAGCTCCACTTTTATGTGATCCTGGTTTCCAAGCAACTGAGGGACAAATGAAGGGGAAGAGGAGACAGAGGACTGAGCTAAGAGAGGGATTTGTGAACGGGGAAGAAGTGAGGAGACCCTCCAGCTGAGCACAAGTCCAGCTGAGCAGTGACATACTGGGAAAGGACAGGTTTAACTGGGAGTGACCAGTGCTCCTTAGCACACCAGAAGCTGTGTCTGATCTGGAGACAGGGCATGTGGAGGTGCACATTTCGCTCTCCCAAAGGAAATTCTTGCACCAAAAGTCAGATTTCCAGCAGGAGCTGGTGGTGGAGCCCAAGCTGGTTTCATATAGGCTGCAGAAGTGCAGGAGGCAGGGAACATCTCTGCTCTCAGTTTCGGGTGCTTTATCAGCCTCATCTTTCCCAAATATGGGCAAGAAGAGGAAAAGTAAGTGTCCTCTGCACTTGTTGGCTTTTAAACTCCTGCCTCTGTTCACCAAGGGGCACTGACCGAGGGAATCACAGCTACCCTCTCTTAGCTTTTGCTTGCACAAGCTCTGGAGATATTCTAGTCTCATTTTTCAACTGCACAGCTTAAAAATAATTTTTTTAAATAAATCAAGGAATCAGCTAATCCAAAAAATTCAAGTTAGCACCGGGAGGTGCCAGCCACGGTGGGAATAAATTCCCCCTCTGCTTCCCCAAGGATCCAGCAGCAGATCCACACACACTTATGTTTCTCTCCAGCTTTTGCTGCTCATGTTCAGAGGCAACTACATCTTCTGGCTGGTTTTAGTAAGTGACAGAAGAAGGTGCCTTTGGATCCCTGTTCTCCAAGAAGCTGGGACAGGGCAAAGAGGTCTTTACCTTCCCCTTCTGAGCAGAGAGATGATGCACCATTGCTCTCACTCTTTCCAGCTCGGCAGAGGATTCATTGGCCATGGCAGGGGAGCTGTTGCTCTTAGTGCGGGGAAGGTTGCTCCTGGCATTGGCCAGGTTGAGCAGCTCTAGGCTGAGCTCTTCATTCTTCATGACCTACCAGGTCAAACAAGAAGGAAAGAGATTCTGAAATCCTGCCTCTCCAGCTCCGCACACTGCCTGTTCAGTGTGTAGCTGCTGCTCTTGGTGCGTACACCAGGCAGGCGGCTCACATCCCCTTCTGAAATCAGGTTTTATTTTTAGTTCTCTCTCATATGTCCAAAGACATCAGTGATTTTCTCATTCTCATCTAAATGCAGGGTATCATCGCCAGGCACCAGGATTATTCACATGCAGCCTTACTCCCTCTGCCCATCTCCCTCTCACATTCAGATACCAACCCTGGTCCCAGCCCAGCCCTGAGCACAGCTGTGCCACCACCTCTCGGTCCTGACCTCCAGCCTCCCTCCTCACTCTGACCCTGTGCCTTCCACACAGTTTCCCAACACTTCAGGCATCTCTTTCCCCATACAATGGCTTTGAACAGTGCTGGACTCCATGATGTAAGAGAAGGGCCAAATCTCCATCCATCTTGGCTGACGCCACCCAGCTAATTCCAGTTTTGTTTGAATGCATCCCTCCAGCAGCAGCCAGCCCACAGCACCGTGTAGGCAGTGAGATTCAAAGCGATGCTGGTGTGAAGTGACACATTTCCAAAGATAAAGAGGATCTGAATGAGAAAGGCTCTGTTACAGGTGATCTGGAAGGAACACTGGGGGAATTCATGTCTCACGGGAGGGTTTCTATGTAGATAACAAAGCTTTGATGGGGTTTATGACTGGGGACAAGCTTGAGTAATTGTTACCATGGCAGTGAATCGGGAGGATGGGAGGCAGAGGTCATCTGAGTCATCCGTGGAGAGAATAGCTTATCAAAAGATAGCACAGGGTGGGCTGAGGGAGAGAGGAGAGGAGAAAAGAGGCTGACAAAGAGGTGAGATATACAGCTGTGAAAACTGACAGCTACGCAGAGACAGGCTGCTTGTTCTCCAACCGAAAACGATCCATCTGCAGCTGTCAGCCCTGACAATTTGATCAGAGGGGGTCACACAAGCGCAGAAGTACCAGCTTAAAGAAAGAGGCAGTCCCAGGTTTGCGAAGGGCTTTGCTGCCTCCCCTGCGCTCCCAAGCCTGGCCTGGCTCCAGGGAAAACCCCGGTGTGGAACCGGTTCGAAGCCATTTGGGTTCCCTCCGACAGTCTCACTTTGTACTGCCACAGACGGCGTAAGCCTGCCGAACAAAAGAGAAGGAGGAAACAGGGAGTCGAGAAAAGGTCAGAGTCATGAAAAGGAAGAATTTACAGCAAGTTAGAAAACAGGCACAAAGTGCCTGACTGGCATCTTCTGGAAGGCACTTCCCCAGGGACAGGCAAGGCCAGCTCTGCTGCACTCCTTCGCCTGGGACAGACACAGGGCGATGTGTGAATCGAGCCGTACAATGGGGGCCGCGACAATTCAGAGGCTCTAACTGTTCCCGTACAAGGGACCATGAATGAGCTCGCTGAGCTGCTTCTGCGCCAAGCAGCCATGACAACATATTGGCAAGGTCACAAGTAGCACTTGTAATTGGGAATGTGTAAAAGGTTCATTGTCTCCCCAGAAGAGTGCCGGGGAAGGGGAGGGGGCAGAACCACAGGCTGCTTTTCCCATTTCCTTTGGGAAAGTCCACACTGGGAAAATAATGAGCAAGAGGCCCATGCTGCGACAAGTCCCAGCCTGCCAAGTTGGAGCCTCTTTCACTTCAGGCAGGGATATTTGGTAGTAGGAGCCAAGAAACTGGGGTAAATCCCTCAGCCTACCAATTACAACCAAGGAGTTCACCTTTGGCTTCTGGACCCTGCTCCAGCACTTCTTCAGGATGCTATCTGGGCACATAACTGTGCTTTCACTCTCTGAAACATCCCAAGATCCATGTGAAAACAGTGTGTTATTACTGCTAACCTGCTAAACCCATCATTTAGAGATGTCAGCCACCTGAAAATCCGATTTTTGACAAACATATTACACACCCCCTTGGGGACAAGAAGCTACCAAGCTCTGCTGAATGCTGAGCTATTCCTCCACGAGCCTGGCAGTTCTGTGTCTCAGCAGCATGCTACCTTGCTGGCAGTCAGCTGCATGCGCTCTGCCTTGTGCTGCAGCAGGACAACAGGGCAGGTTCACACCCCTGGAAGCAGCTGAACTTGCCTCCTCGCAAGAAATTTCTATTTCTCAGCTTACAGGAGGCAAATGAGAGCTTCACAAGAGTCACTAACTCACTTATTTGCAATGGGATGATCACGATCTTGTATTCTCCTCTACCAGAGCCCTGCAGATCAATGCTCACCAGAAAGACAGACTGGACATTTCCAAAACCAGCATTCTTGGTCCCAGCCCCACATCTTCCCATCGCAACTCTGTACAGGGCCAGCATGGTAAACCAGGTCATTTGGCTGAACCAGCTAAACTATCTGCCGGGGGAGGGAGGCAGGAGGGTGTCAGTCATTCAAC
>JAVJGJ010000057.1:72540828-72568447 GCA_035590215.1 Microhierax caerulescens | reverse complement strand
TCAACTCTTGTATCTGTGACAGTTTAGGACTGCAGGAGTGGCAAAGTTAATGGGAGAGGGAGGGAAGAGAGGAAGGTCTATTGAATAGCTGTTCTGGCCAAAGAAACACACAAACCTGGGTCCAAAAGACTTTAGTTAATAATTGCTAAGCTAACAGTTGCCAGGACATTGACTATATTTTAAGGTACAATCAGAAACTTGCTTACATTCAGTGTTTTCATAAACTTGCCAACCTCAAAAACTTCCAGGCCTGTTCCTGCCACCATAGGAAATGAGAGCGACTACAATCAGTTCACGTGTAGCCTGCACAAGCCATGCAGAAAAAAGGGAAACAAAGCATGCTGGCAGTCAAGAGGGACCTGCACTGTGCACTCAGCCCAGCCCCGCAGTGACCTCCTCGTTACTGCTAGTGACGGGGACCTGGGATGGCATGAAATGAGAAGGACTCTGACAGTGGGGTGCCCAGAAGAGCACATGGGTCAGCGTGGGCTCAGCACTGACCCTGCTGAGCAGAGCAGGTTCTGCAGCCCTGCTAAGAAGGTGACCATGTTACAGGAAATTCCAGGGTCCTGCAAACAAAACCGTGCCCAAGCTACACTGTCTCACAGCTGACAAACCTTACTGGGCTTGAGCTGCGAAGTGGATACGCAACCCAAAGACAGCCAAGCTGTCTGCAAATGAGGTAATTGTGAGATGGAGTCGAGAACACCAGAACAAACACTGAAGCCTGTCTCACCTCCTGGTCCAGTTCCTTGCCAAGGGCCAGGCAATTGCTTTTCAAAATGATGTACTCATCTGTCAGCTCCTTCCAACTGGTCTCCAGAACATACAGGCGTTCCTGTAAGGCGTCTCGCTCCCCAGTGATTTTCTTACTGCGGAGCTCCAGCTCCAGCACACGGTTCTCCAGGGACAGGATCTATAGAGGGGAGGCAGCAGAATTAGGCTATAGCAGAGACCAGCAGCAATCACAGGGCATTTATTTGGCCAGGCAGGTTCTGTCATGCTATGATTTAAAGAGAAGCGAGTTTCATGGTATCTAGGGTATTGCTGGGGGAGCCCATTGCTCTAGCTAAAGCCAGAAGAATGTGCCAAGCAAAGTGAAGATGAATGCATAACAAACTGTGATTGCGGATAAAGGTATTGGCAGAGCTGAAACCAGCTACTTCAAACTTTTGAATACCATATTTTTCAGTTCAAAGTTTTCTGTCTCATACTGCTCCTTCATTTTGTTTGTCTCAATCTGGAGATCAATGAGGTCTTTGGAAATCTAGGAGAGAGAAAGGACACTATAGAGGCCATGGACTGATTCTGAGGCCAACATACTCTTTCAACAGGTTGCACCAGGGAATTTGAGCACATCCACACTCACACACACACCCCACAACCCCCCTGAAAGAGGCAATTCCCACTGGATTTTTCACTGCAGATCTACCAGCCTCATACAGCTTCACAGCTCAGTTCTCTCCAACTCCCAAAGTATTTGTTTTACCTTCAGTTTTTCCTCTTCACTGAAGACCATCCTGGCTGACAAATCTGTTTCGGAGCCAGCCAGCTTCTCCATCTTCTTCTGCAGGTCTTCGAGCTGGTACAGCCCTCCATTCCTATGCTGCAGCTGCGCCTAGTGACACACATGAGCTCTGACAGCTGTTGCCAGCCTGCAGAGCCCTCCTCTCCCCCATGATGCTCTCCCATCACAGTGCTGGTGGAAGAACACAGCATATCCAGCTTTTCAGAGCTTGAACAGATTGTAGATAGGATTTTCAGCTGCCATTTTCCTCCTGCAATTAGGATTTCATTGGCAGGGTGCTCATGCCATGACCCAGGAAGGGGCTGCAGACCTTCATATTTATATTTCCATTAGCAAGATACTGCATACACTCTGTCAGCATACTTACGTTCTCGTTCTCTGCAACACTTCCAAAATCCATGTGCTCAGAGGCCAGGATCTTCACACAGTATCAGGCAGGTAGCAACTGAAGAGCAAAGGAAGGATCGAAGGATCTCTGTGGCAGCAACTTTTCCCTCGAGGTCCAGCACAAGCAATGTTGCTATCAACTTTGGTTACCAGAGGGTGTGGCATCCACCTTGATTTTAAGGTGGAGCCAATTACTACAGCCACTCCAGGAGCTGTGAGAAGAAATGACACTTATCAGGAGGTTTCCATATTCCTAAGCTGCACACAGCAGATACCGAAACAAGAAGTTTGGCCGACACCCCCAGTGAAGCAATATTGCCAGCTAGGAGGTTGCGCTCCATTTACATCACAGACCATCCCCAAAACCCAGCTGTAGGGATGGCCTCAATCTCTATTGCAAGGCTTTTTAGAGAATCTAAAGATCTCTAAAAAAGATCTGATTAGCCCATTAATTACTCCATTAATCCAACAATCTGCTCCAAGACTATCCAGTAGCATCTAGTATCAACTTGTTTCCAAGCAATTCTCTCTTAGTCTCTACAGTCCTTTTATTTCCTGTGTCAATAAGCCATCCAAAGGGTACTACGATCTTTGAGCTCTGACCAAGCTACAGCTGGTGACAGGAAAGACTTTCCCCAATTTATCACTTTGCATTAGAGATGGCATGTGGAAAAATGTAAGTTTCAAAGCAAAGCATGCACTGAAACAAACTCTGGTTACCTCAGTCCCTGCTAAATCTGAATCATGCAGGTCTACACACTACTGCTGACTCCAAACTGCAACCATCCAAGCCTGAACAGAACAACTCCCAAGTGTGTGCAAAGCCAAAAGTACTTGAACAGAGTCTCCCCCTAAGAGTGAGGGTAACAGAGAGCCTAAGGCATGGTGGATAATGCTGGAAAACCCTGGTGAACAGTGTACCTGGGGTAAAATGAATGCCAGTTCTTATTCTCCTCATTTCGGGCTTATTATCACTGCTATTTCTGTGAAGTGGGTGAGTGTAGGTAAGTATCTGCCTCTTACAGAAGAAAAGCTTTGACAATATAACGTTCAAAAAAGACCATAGCTCTGAAAAACTCCTTAGTATCTGTCAAAGAGGATGAAAGAGGGAGAGGGGACATGTTGCATCCTGGTAGAAGCTCCATGCGCAGCAGTTTACCAGCTCCTCACCATCGGCACCTGGTCCAGGCTGTTGAAGACCCCGTAGCCCCTCAACATGAATTGCATGAATGCCCATGGAAGCAAGACCCAGGGGCTGAGCTCTTTTGAGGCTGGGGGAAGGAGAAGCTAATGAAACATGTAATTATGTCTTATTTTTCTGCAAAAGAACTTAACAGACCTGAAGTAATTTTATTAAGGTAATGAAAATGCTGATGAGAATTCACAGTCTCTTCACACCCACTGCTGAGCAGAAAGCTAAATTCACATACCGCCTACAGCGCTGGGAGGGGCTCAGAAGTCTCTGGAGGGTGCTCCAGCACATGGAGGAGCTGAGCCGCAGCTCTGCTCCCGCAGGCATACGGCATCTCCTGCCGGCTCTGAGCCCTGCATGGGCTCCCCAAGCACAGGCACTGCCAGCCCGTGACAGCCCAGGGACACATATGGGCTGGCTCACACCGCTGCCCCAGACAGTCCTGGCAGTGGCGTGCCCAGACCCCCAAGACACCCGATTCAGGAGGGCAAACAGCACACCCCATCCTGCCAGCAAAGCTGGGTGCTCCCTGAGCCACAGGGGTGCCTGTTCCACCTGGCAGACAGCAATATAAAACTAATTAACATACACAGTATTATTTATGCTCCTGCAGTACCTGGAAGACCCAGAAATGACACTGACCACTTTTCCCATGGTTTGGAAATACAAAGCAAATTTTGACCAGACTGACACCAAAACCAGCAATAACAGGCAGAGGAATTAAGTTTTAGGGTATCATTGCAGCAGAGGAAGGAGGTTTTAGGGCATCGTTGCAGCCCAAAATCTCCATGGCCACTCCAGAGTAAAACCAAAGAGTGCCTGGTTTGGTAACCTCAGTACAAGCTGAAATGCCAACTCTTTACAGAGTTCTTTTTCGCTCTCCTTAGCAAGGATGCTTTTAACACAGCTGATGTGGTGGCTGGATCGCCAGCGAGCTCAGAGGCATGAAACCCCCCCAAATCCACGGCAGCTCAAGAAGAAACCGGTTCTTCGGTTTCTTCAAGAAGAGCCCAAGCACGCAGCCCACCAGACCGATGCCTGCTGGTTGCTCCCCCCTCCCCTCCGGCAGCCAGACTCGAGCCCTCGGCAGGGGCAGGGGCACCGGCCCCCAGCCCCAAGCGGAACCATCACTGCCGCCCTCACACCTCCCCAGCCGCGCCCCCTGCCCTAGGCCCCGGCACCGCGCTACCGCGGCGGGGGGCTGCTCCGCTCCGCACCCTGCCCCGCCGGGGAGAGAGCCCCGCGGCCCGGGCGCTGCGCGGAGAGACGCCGCCGCCTGCCGGGGACGCTCCGCCGGCGGGGGCTCTTCTCCCTCGGACTCCCTCCTCACCGCCCGTTTGCCTCCCTGCTCGGGCTTGGCTCTCCCCGCTCTCCCGCCTGGAAGTCGGCGGCGAGCGGCGCCGAGCCCCAGGAGCGAGCGGAGAAGTGCCGGGGTTTCCGACTCCCGGCAAAGTTGGGGACTTGCTGTTGCTTTGATCCCGCAAGCGGAGGAAGGAGAGACTGTCCCGCCGCGGCCGGCGGCCCGGGCGCGGGTTTACGACAGAGGAGCTGCCGGCGTGGTGGGAGAAGGACCCGCGCTCATTGATGACCACAAATGTTAGCAGTGGGGCAGATGGATGCTAATCGCCAGAGCGCGTTCGTCCTCAGCAGTACGCCGCTGGCCGCGCTGCACAACATGGCCGAGATGAAGACCTCCCTCTTCCCCTACACCCTGCAGAACCCCTCCGGCTTCAAGGCGCCGGCCCTGGGCGGACTCAACACGCAGCTCCCCTTGGGGACGCCGCACGGAATAAGCGACATCCTGGGGCGGCCCGTGGGCACCGCCAGCAACCTGCTGGGCGGGCTGCCCCGCATCAACGGACTGGCGGCCTCGGCGGGGATGTACTTCAACCCCGCGGCCGTCTCCCGCTACCCGAAGCCGCTGGCGGAGCTGCCAGGGCGGCCGCCCATTTTCTGGCCGGGAGTGGTGCAGGGCTCTCCCTGGAGAGACCCCCGGCTCGCCTGTCCCGGTAAGTGCGGCCGGTTCCGGCGGGGCTGCCGGCGGGAGCTGCCGGCCCGCTGCGCCACCGCTTCAGGGCAGCGCCAGCACCGAGGGACACCCCGGGTGCGACAGCGGCCCCCGGGATCTGGGCTGCCGGGGAGGGGGCCGGGCAGGGGTGGGAGAGGAGGGAGGCTGCGGTGGGAGGAGGTGGCAGGCGTGAAGGAGTGGGAGCACGACTTGGGGTCGGTGTGGGGTGAGGGCAGAGCACCCGTTCCACGCGTGTGGGGGCACAACCCCGAGCGTGGGCCGTCCCCCGGGGAGAGGGGCTCTTGCGGCCCCCCCGTACGTCACCCGCCCGCCGAGGCTGGGCCTGGCCCTGCAGCTGGAGCAGGGCTGTGCTGAGGCTGCTGCTGCTGCTGCTGCTGCCGCCGCTGCCCTGCAGAGCCGCTTCGCCCCCTGCCCCTGCTCCCCCTGCACGGAGGTGCCCCTGCGCCAGCACCCCGGCGGCTGTGTCTCACACACGCGGCACTGAGGGCACAGGTGGCATTTCCAGGACACCTCTTGGCATGCCCCTGTAACTGTTTGGTGCCAAGGGATGAGAAGGGCTGAGACTCAGGGAGGGACAGGGTCACCTTGGAGCTCAAGACCTGCAAACCAGAAGGACAAGGGTCTGCAGGGCAGAGCTGCGGGGCACAGGGGGAGCGAGGGCATCCGCTGGATGGCTGCAGGGCAGCTGCTCTGCCAAGGGCAGGCTCTGGACCCTTCTCCACCCCAAGCAGTGGCATCAGTGTGGAAGTGTTGAGTGCAGCTCCATGGAGGGACACGTTTCTCAAGCGAGCACTACTGAATTTCTTGCATTGCAGTCTGGTCTCTGCTTTGTGCTTGCAGCAGCCTGTCACTGTGAGTCTAGGGGTCTTTTGCTGGTGGGGCAGAGCAGCAAGGAGAGGATGCTGTGGGATGGTGGATAGGATGCAGGGGTGTTTGTAGACTGCGGTAACATTCAAGGTGCTACAACTAGCAGAGGGGTCAGTGCTGTGAAATGGGTTATCAGAAGCATAGAATGATTTGGGTTAGAAGCAATCTTAAAGACCATCTAGTTCCACACCCTCTGCCAGGGACAGAGACACCTACCAGTAGACCAGGTTGTTCCAAGCCCTGTTCAACCTGGCCTTGAATGCTTCCAGGGATGGGGCATCCAAAGCTTCTCTTGACAACCTGTGCCAGTGCCTCACAACCCTCATAATGAAGAATTTCTTTCTAAAAACCTAAATCTATCCTCTTTTAATTTAAAGCCATTCCCCTTTGTCCTATCCCTACATGGCCTTGGGAAAAGTCCTCGCCAGCTTTCCTGCCAACCCATTTAGGTACTGGAAGGCCTTTCTAAGGTCTTCCCAGAGCCTTTTCTTTCCCAGGCTGAACAACCCCAACTCTCTTCACCTGTCTTCCTAGGAGAGGTGCTCCAGCCCTTTAATCATCTTCATGGATTCTGGATCCTCTCCAACAGGTCCATGTCCTTCTTGTGTTGGGGCCCCCGAGCTGAATGCAGTAGTGCAGGTGAGGTCTGGGCTAGCTCTGGGTGTTTGGAGAGCCCATATGTGTTGTCCTGATGTGCTTATACAGAGTACTGCAACAACCCAGTGACGACAGGCAGAGCTAGCAACAAGCAAAGGTCTCTGTCTGCATGGGGCCGGTCCCTGGAAATAAGTATGAAGCTTAGGCTGTCCCCAGGAGAGGGACCAATGTGCCATTGGCACATGCAGCTGTAACCTGGCATGCAGGACTGAAGCGCATGGAGGACAACGGCTGCCTGAGCAGCAGGGTTGCAGGATTGCACCAGGAGTGCAGCCATGAAGGGGCTATCAGAAGGGGGTAGAGAGGGGGCTGAAGTGCAGGAGAGTCTTCTCCCTTCCAGGAGAAGGATCAGAGTCACTCCTGCTTCCTGATGTGGGAAGACCTAGTCCCAGACCAAGTGTTTTCTCATGTTCAAGTAGCATTTCGTGTTTTATAATTGGTGTCCATTGCCTCTTGTCCTGTCACTGGACAGCACTTAGAAGAACCTTAGTCCCTTTTCATTCCCTCCTGTCAGATATTAATGAAGTCCCCCTGAGCTTTCTCTTCTGTAGGCTAAACAGTCCCAGCTCTCTCAGCCTCTCCTTTCCATGTATGGTCCAGTCACTTAATCATCAGAATGGCCCTTTGGTGGACTCTTTCCAGTATGTTCATGTCTTCCTTGTACAGAACTGGACACAGCACCAGTGTGTGAGTAGAGAAAGGATCACCTCACTCCTGGCAATGCCCCTAACGCAGCCCAGGACGCTGTTGACTTTCTTTGCCACAAAGGCACATTGCTTGTATATGGTAAGCTTGGCATCAACCAGAACCCCCAGGTCCTTGGCAAAGCTGCTTTCTGGCCAGATGACACATGGTGTACACTGGTGCTGTGAGGTTATTCTTCCTTACATGCAGGAGTTTGCATTCTGTTGGTTGAACTTCATGACATTCCAGCTTGTATCTCCTCTCTTGGATGGCAGTGCACCCATCTGGTCTATCAGCCGCTCCTCCCAATTTTGAATCATCTGCAAACTTGCTGATGGTGCGCTCTGCCCCATCATCCAAATTATTAATAAAGGTGTTACTAATTAAGGTGTTATTGATGAAGATGTTGAACAATATTGTCCCCCGTATTGATACCTGAGGTACTCCACTAGTGACTGGCCTCCATCTGGACTTCGTATCATTGGTGACAACCTTCTGGATCTAGCCTTTCAGCAAATTTTCAGTCCACCTCACTGTTTGCTTGCCTAATCCATAGCTTATCAGCTTGCCTATGAGGATATTACAGAAGACAGTATGAAAAGCATTACTAAAGTTGAGGTAAACAACATCTGTTGCTCCCCCCTCATCCACCAAGCCCATCATCTTGTCCTACTAGGCTATCAGGCTGGTTAAGCACCATTTCCCCATCATAAACCCATGTTGTCCCATCCTGCCCTGCCACCTGGCACCCGCCCCTGCCATCTGCACCCATTTCATGGCTGAGTTTGTGCATAAGCTCTGTCAGGGGACCCGGTGCCTGCCACAGCTGACAAGCAGGGTGCAGCTGGCTGTGGTTATCCCAGGCTGCAGAGCAATGTGGGGATGGCTATGAGGGGTGAAGGGGTCTGCCACCCCATGTATGTGGCCTGGTGCATGCCCTGCTGTGTGAGCCCTGCATGGCTGTGTAGCAGTGTGCCCAGACCCAGGGAGGCAGGGCTGTCTTCTCCAGCAATGCTGGGTGGTGTCCAAAGGGCAGACCTGGGCAGAGAGGAGGACCAGGGTGCTGGAGCTGTGGAGGAGCCTAACCCTGGGACTGGCTGCTGCATGGGAATGGGGTGATGCTTCTTGTTGCAGGGACTTGGAGAAGGATCTAGTGTCTTTCCCACCTAGTGCCAGGGGTGCATTTGCTCCTTGCAGGAGGTGTTTTCTTTCCTCAAAGCTTTCACAGAGCAGCCCTGCCCTCCTCTGGAAGCACACACTGATGGGTGCAGCCTTTGGCACCCCTTGTGTCTGGGTAGGTCTCCTCAGAGAAGCTGAACGCCCACTTTCCTCCACAAAACTAGTGCCTGGGCTGTCACCTCACCCACACAGCAGCCTGAAAATCAAAGGTTAAAGTGAAATGAGCTTACAGTGTCGTTCTGTTTGAGCACAAGAGAAAGTTCCTCTCCCAGCCTGAGTCAATCCATGTCTCAGCCTCTGGCTGTGTATGGACACTGCCCAGAATGGCCTGCAGCCCCGGGGTCCTGCACTGTGCCCCTGTGCAAGCCTCCATGACCTGCCCTCCCGTGCAGAGCTGGCTGGCTGCTCCCACTTCGTCATCCTCACACTCGCACTTGCCTCCCCACCCGGAGAGCATGCAGATAGCACAGGGCCTCACACTGAACTGCCTCTCATACCATCTCGCTGCAGGAACTGTGCCTGTGCCTCTGGTGTGGGTATCGTGGAGTGAAGCTGGGTTAATTAGCATTGATAATATACAACTGTGGGTTGGCTTCAGGGGCGGAGGGTTGCTCGATGTAGGTAAGGTGCAGGTGTGGCTGGTTAAGTTACGTGGTGGAGAGCAAATGAAGAGAGCAGCCGAGGGAGAAGCAAGAGGAGAGAGAACACATGCCCTGAATGAGATGAGAAGGCAGCAGAGGGACTGTATGAAGAGTGTGCTGGTACGAGGTGGTGAAAGACCTTGTTGCAGCTTGATAGTTTGGAGAGTGCTGTGACAGTGTGGGTGAGAGAGAGCAAGCACCTGGCACTGTGGGACAGGCAGCGTAGTGCCTCAGGCATGGGCCTGTCCCAGCTTTGGGGGCAAGTTTCTCCCTGGATGTTCAGAGACTTTCTAGGTTGTGCAGATGCTGACCTGGGTGTGTGTCAGAGCCATGTAAGAGCAGGACGGAGTGCGGCAGGGACTGGCTCACAGCAGGCCACCCAAGCTGTCATGCTGCCCTGCTCTGAGTTGCTTCCCCTGCTGTTCCTCCAGCTGTGGGCTGGGAAGCTGAGGTGCTGCCAGTCCCGTGGCACTGCAGCTGGGTCTGGCTGGCTGCCAAGGGGTTTGCCAGAGGCCAGGCTGTGCTCCCTGGGCCCGTGCTTGCCCCTGTCCTCAAGAGGCTGCTGCCCTGCACCAGCACAGACGTGCTGGCCAGCAGCTGTTTATCTGTCCTGTGCCTGGGAATTGTGACTTGGCACTGAGCAGGGCTGCAGCTGGGCTGCCTGCCTGCAGGCTCACAGGGAGGTAGGTGGCTTTTCCTCTGCCCCAGGTGCTGAGGCATCAGCCCTGTGCCACCACTCCTCTGGGCTGCCTTATAAGGAGGGTTACCAACACTTGTCCCTGCGTGGTCCTTGCTGGCAGGGAGCTGAGAAGTGAATGGCAGAAGGGTCCAGGGAAGCTTGGCCAGGGGCTGCAGCTACACTCCTGGAGGGCTGTGCCACAGCAGAGAGCATCCAGGTGCCCTTCCCTGAACCACAGGATAGGACAGGGTTAGCTGGTTGCCTTCCCAAGGCAAAACGGTCCCATTCCCTGAGACATGCCCCCCTTTCCCCTGCAAACTCGCAGCACTGAAGGGATACTTCCTTTTGCAATCTGAAGAGGCCCCTCCACCCCCCCACTTTGTTCCTACCTCCGTAATTTGCATTCTTGTGGCTGCCCAAACCAAGCTCCGCTGATGTCACACAGCCCTCCCCCCACCCTGTCCTGCAGCCCTGCGTGCCCCTGTGCAGCTCTGTACTGCCAGTTGCTCCCTAGAGTACATGGCCCCATTGCCAGGTGGTGGGGAAAATGTGCTGCAGGCAGGCCTTCGTACACAAACGGCAGGCACGGGCTGGCGCTAGGGCTCTGGCAAAAATGATTTGTGACTGATCTTTAAATAAAGCAGCTTGCATGTCATGCAAAAAGATCATTTTCCTGCAAAGCAGGCTGGTAGTGCAGGTGAATGAGTAGGAGCAGAGGGAGGAAGCAGACCGTAGGGCAATGCTGGCTGCTCACAGCACCGATGCTGTGCCACGGCCCCTCAGGAGCAGAGCAGGATATTCTCAGTGCCAGCCAAAGTAACATGGGAACTTGGTATTTTTCCCAAATGGGAGCCAAGTGCAGTTTTGTGCTGCAGGAGGCTGTTGGGGCCCTCTGGGCTGAGATTCTGCCCGGTGGGTGATCCAAGAAGCGAGGAGGGGAGAGAACAGGCTGAGGGGAGAGGAATGGGCTTGGGAAGTGTGGCAGACTGAGAACGCCTTGGAGATGGCAGGCTGATGGGCAGTGCATTCAGGGAAAGGTGTTACAGGGGAAGAAACTGCTTCTGACAGCCCAGCTTTTCTCCTTTGCTAACCACCCTCTCCAAAACCCACTGATGCCCCCAGCCTGCAGCCAGCCCACAAGCTGGACAGGCCATGCAAGGCCCTCTCCTAGCCACTTCCCAGGCTTGGTGGTAGGACTGGGTGTGCTGCTTGATGCTTCTTGATGTTGCTCTGCCTGGAGCAGGTGGGTGATCTGTGCCCCTAGACGTACATATCCCCCTGCAGTGGGACATGTAGGGCCTCAAACAGCTACAGGGCCACAGTCAGGGGCCTCCAGAAAGCCCCCTGCATTGCTCCCTGGAACAGGCTCCCAGGGACAGGCTGTGGGGGCCCCTGTGCCCTTGGGGGTCTGGGCTGGGGCATTTGATGCTGAGGCAGTGGCCGTGGAGTGGGGTCAGAGCTTGTATGACTCTCGGAGTGCATTTGGGGCGCTGAGGATTGTGCTGGGGGGCACTGGGAGTGGAGAGGTCTGGGTGCTTTTAAGGGCAGGGCAAGGTGGGGTGGCGAGAGAGGAAAACTTGCAGGGTGCCCTGGAGCCCAGAAGTCCACCTGCCCTGTGACCCCTGGACTTTCTGGCCCAAGGGGAAGGCTCTGGCCCTGCACAGCCCCACAGCGGCCTGTAGAGCTCCAGCACTGCCACTGAGGCCACCACAGCTGGCTGCAGTAAGACCAGTGAGGAGATTGCTCTCTGCTTGGGGTCACCCTGTGGAGAGCTATGCTCTTTTTTTCATCATGCTGAGCTGCTCTTCCACAGCCTGCTGCTTCCCAGAGCTTGTCTCTCCCCCACCTTTTGCAGCTGTGTGAGGCTGCTGTGAGAACATTTCAGAAGATGAAGCAGACACGTCTACAGCAGAGAGACTTCAAACGGGCTGGGAAGCTTGTAACAGCTCTGCACAAAGGAGATGGTGTGCAGTCAATCATCAGATCCCCCCACCCTGCACTCTGCATATTTAATGGCTCTTTGGGTCTCAATGTTTAAATCTATCTAATGAGCATTTAACTGCTGCTCAATATTTAATGTCTCAGTGTTCAGTGTAATAATCCCATGTATCACAGTGAGTGCTGGTCCATCACCCTGGGCATGGGGAGAGGCATGCTACAGGAGAGGGTTTAGCACAGGGCAAGGGAGGCTGGGGAATCTGCTCCATGACATCTTTTGTAGGGATGTCAGGTTATCTCTGCACCATGAGCTTTTTCTGCCTCTCTTTGATGCCTGACTCTTCTTAGTGGTGCAGTAGACCACACAGACACTGGAGCTTGTCTGTGCTGGCTGGGAATGAGGGTCTAGCAGCCTGCTGCTGGGCTTGCATTGGCAGTTTGGGGAGCTGTGGGATGGAAGCAACTCCAGGCAGCCTGTGACATTTGCTGGACAGTGATACCCTGTCCTTGGCCCATGATGCTGTCCTGTACAGAGCATCTGCCCACAGCTGCTGAGCTGGTTTGCAACCCACCAGTTGACTCTCCAGACCAGGCAGTCCCACCATGGCTGTCACACCACAGAGGCTGCTGCATCAAGGTCTCTGGATGCTTGAACATGACTGCAGGGCCTGCTTCTGTCTCTGCTGTCCTCACTGCTGCCTTCAGGACAGCCTTCATCTGGTACTCCCTGCCCTCTCCCCCCAAACCTTATGGCTGCGCTGGCCCTATGCAGGTACAATAGCATAGACTAGACTAGAATAGATCAGTTGGAAGGGACCTACAACAATAGTCTAGTCCAGCTGCCTGACCACTTCAGGGCTGTCCCAACAGTTAGAGCATGTTATTAAGAGCGTTGTCCAAATGTCTCTTCAACACTGACAGGCTTGGGGCATCAACCACCTCGCCAGGAAGCCTGTTCCAGTGTTTGACCGTCCTCTTAGCAAAGAAATGTTTCCTAATGTTCAGTCTGAACCTCCCCTGATGTAGTTTTGAACTGTTCCCAGGCATCCTGACCCCAGATCCCAGACAGGAGAGCTCAGCACCTCCCTCTGCATGTCCCCTACTCAGGAAGCTCCAGAGAGCAGTGAGGTTGCCCCTCAGCCTCTTTCTCTCCAAACTAGACAAACCCAGAGTCCTCAGCTGCTCCTCACAGGACGTGCCTTCCAGCCCTTCACCAGCTCTGCTGCCCTCCCCTCTGGATGCATTCGAGGATCTTCACATCCTTCTTAAATTGTGGGGCCCAGCACTGCACACAGCGCTCACAGTGAGGCCGCACCAGCGCTGAATACAGTTCCCTCTCTTGGCAGGCTGGTCATGCTGTGTTTTATGCCTGCCAGGACATGGTCTGCCCTTTCCACTGCCAAGTGTCCCAGGAAGCCTGTATCTTGAAGTGCCATCAACTGATGCCACAAGAGCCAAAGTCAAGGCTGGGGTTTACCGTGTCGGGTCCTGGGAAGCGACTCCTCATGGCACTGGGCAGCCCAGGGGAAAAGCAGCATGGGTGGCAGGGGAAGAGAGGGCTCTCAGGCCTGGGCACGCTTGTGGCTATGACAGGTACCACTGAACCAGTTCTGTGTCATGGGCATCCCTTTAGGATGCTGCTGTGTGCCAGCAGTGATGCCATCTTCCCCATGGTGGCAGAGGCAGAGCCGACCCCTCCTCTTGGCTTCTGGGGGGCTGTCAGCACCCCTGTGCCCAAAGGGCAGGGTTGGGGTGCTGTAGGGCCTTTGCCCTCTGACCTGTGGTGCTGAGGGGGTGTGAAAGCCACCTCAGGGCTTCCTGGTGACCTGGCTCTTCCAGGTGTGGCTGAAGCTGGTGTCCCTGGTGTGAGACAGCCCGAACGGGGGGGTTAAGACCAGGTTGCTGTGATCAAATTGCACAACCACAGCTGTAGCGTTAATGTGATGGCTCCTTGAGAGGTACAAATTATGCTTCCTGAAATTTAAGGTCACGAGCTTTTACAGTGAATGGTAGACCTCCTTGTTAGATCGTTTTACCTCATTACCAGCGAGAATTTCTGTAATTGAATTCCAAAACTTTTGATTTAGTTTAGCTTTTGCCAGTTGGATAAGAGAGCTTCCTCAAATTTTATTTTCTTCCTGGGTAGGCACCTACAGATGAATTGTCACTGAATTACATACCTCTGTCCTAAAGCTTTCCCGCAGGCTCTGATCTGAAAATTATATTTTGGAGGGTCTGGTCCCAAGCTGGTTTTTGTGGTGGCTGGTCTCCTGCCTCTCAGCCTCCATAAGAGGCATAGGGCAGGATTCCCAGGGTGTGTAAGAAGTATTGGTGTCCTCCTCCATCACTGGGGCTGCAGCCAGCTCTGAACACTGCAGGTTGTTCTGGTTCATACTTCTTGTTTTGTTGGTGTTGGGACAGTGGTGAGGGAGCTGACAGTGTCACAGGCAGCGCTTTGGAGGAATGGCTGAATTTCATCAGTGTGGGGTAGGGAGTGATGCTAGAAGTGGCCAGACTTCACAGATAACTGACAGGGAATACTGGAGACCTTTGGGATCCCCAGGAGTTAACCCCTCAGTGAGAACAGGTAAAGCCAGGATTACCTAGGTAATGGTATTAGAAATAGCAGGTTTGAGCACAGATGTAGCAAAACTGGGGTGAATAGGGGGGAAAGTAGCTCGAGGCAGATTGTTCATTTGGGAGGAAACTAGAGCAGCAAAAAGGAGTGTCAGGAACCAGTGGAAAGGTTACAGTGATACATGAGTGATGTGACTGGGGCTGTTTGGCAGGGGTGTCTGCTGGGCAGCTCTGGGCAATAAACCATATTGGTTCTTCTGACCATCCCCTGTGTGTCCACCCTGCTCCTTGGTCTCCAGCTGTCAGCAGAGCAGCCCTACAGATGGATCGAGCATCTCAGTACCAGGCTGGTGCCTACTGCAGTCCTGTCAACATCGGCATCTGTCTACCACCTCCGAAGAGCTGGCTTTTAGGGAAGAGCAAGCTCCTGAGGTTTGTTGGGAGCCATCCCTTCCCCGTGGCCAGTACTGACCACAGGCTGTTCTAAAGGGCATGCTGCCTGCAGGCAGCGCGTGGGTGCCTGCCTACAGCCGTGCTCGGGCAGCGTGTGCCGCAGCATGTGCCGTGTTAGGCTCCATCTGCTGTGACCCAGAGCAGCACAGGTTTGCCACACCAGGCTTGTGGGCTGCACAGACTTTGCCTTTGCCAGAGCATTAGTTTCCAGAGGTGCTTCTGCCCCTTTCAGAAGACTCTGGTGCTTTGGAAGGAGACATCCCCACCACCAGGGTCTCCTGCACATGGCGCTGTTGCAGGTGATCCATAGGGTTGCTGTCAACATACATTTCATTTAGTTCTGTTCTGTTCTGAGAAAATGAAGTGCCCGGTCCCCACAAGTAAGGGCAGGGTTGGGCTTTCAGGTGGTAAGCTGATTTTACAACGTCTCTGGTACTTACCCAGGAGGTTTTAATTACCGTGTACTGCAGGAGAATTTTCTCCCTTTGCAGTCAAGTGTAGAGCAGTGTCAGTACTGGCCAGGTATAGTCACAGCACTGGTATATTTGACTAAATTATAACTAAAAGCAGCTGTAAGAGGAAGTTCTGAAACAAGGCAGCACAGTTGCAGACTCAGTAGATTTCCTCTGTATTGCCTGAGTCTGCGAGTTAATATAGGCAGATGGGAGGTCCAGCGCTGGATTGCACCTACACCTGGAGGTCACAGCTCCCCCATCCACTGCCTGATGTGGCTGTTGGAGACACCCAGAGCAGTTAGCCCTGCAGACCTCATTGTCTGCATCAAAAAGGGGTGGTTTGGTTCATGTTCACTTGTCCCTTACTAGAGCTTTTTTCTTGTTGCCTGTGACTAAGTGCTGGGACTTCAGGCAGTAGCAGGGGAGAGCTGGTTGCTTTCTCTGACGGTGTTTTTCCCCCTCGTCTGTTAAATTATGCTTCTCATATTTGTTTCATAAGGATACGATTCCAACTTTAAGGATGTATTTTCTTGTTTACTGAATCTTTAAGGCACTAGTGACACTTGACAAATCATGTATCACGGCATGCAGTTACTGTATAGATATGGCTTCCAGCCCACGGAAAATTATGTGCCTGGAGTCCTCGTGTAACACATCAATAATGCAGGTGACAAAATTGGCTATAAGGCTGGGTTTCCTAGGTTAATTTTATCTGTATTCCCTATCAGTTTGTATCTTTGACGACCAATACAAAAAATGGATCACTGAGCTATCCCTCAGGTGACTCTTCTCTGAGCTGTGACTTAGGATTCCTTCACCATGTGCTGGCTATCACCAGCCCCATGGTGGGGAAGTGTGAGGCAGTGCTGCTGAATTGTGCAGCTCTGGGATCGAAGAGGGGGTAAGCCTGGTGGGATGGGTGTATCTGGAGTCGCGGTGGTAACCTGGTTTGTTCACATCAGGCTCCTTCTCCTGGCTAGGAAACCAATTAAATTGTCATCTGTCCAACTCTGTCCTCCCCAGGGACCAGGGCTTCCACTTAACCTTTTCATGACTTAATTACGATGCATGTATGATGAGAGGGCAGCACTGGTTGTCATGCTGATGCTCCTGTTTTGTGAAGTACAGTGCTGATACTCAACAGAGACCATAAGTCTCATTATCATTATATAAATAATTTACTTGACATTCAGAGAGCCTGAGTCTCCCCTTTTTCTCATTTTCAGAAGTTCAGGCAATACAACAAGGTCTTTCTCACCTTAAACCTTGTATCCATCTGGGCCTTAAGTTATTGGGCACCTAGTTTTGCAGTTACAGTCTACAGCAAGGTCATGTTTGTGGTTCTTTGAGCTTCAGGCTGTTGAAAAAAACTTGCTGGTCAACACAGATCCGAAGAGTTGAATTTAACATGGGGAAAGTCCTGAGGGATTTAGAGAAATCAGATGTTAACGTTAGCATTTCTAAAAATAGGTAAGATGACTTATCAACTGTTTGCAACTTAAGCTAGCTTCCATCAAAGGAAGAAGTCATGGAAAGCTGTTGATAAAAAAATCTCAGATCATTCAGCATGTTAACATCTCATCAGACAAACTTGGTCCGGTACTAGCTAATGGCTATCTGATTTAGCAGAAAAAAATCTTGCATAGAATTTTTAAATAAAATAATAAGTAGTATGGTAAATGATGGAAATGTTTTTATCTGTGTTACATCAGTGTCTATACATTGCACACGAATGAAAGAGAATGTAGGTCACATTTACTGGAGTGACCTGATGTCAAAGGAGATGTATGTGCAAGGTGTATGTGCAACATCATTCACTGACTCTGTTATTAAATCTACTGCTTTATTAGGGTTTTGACACAGCTCTTAAAAAATACATTGTTTTGATAATAGACTTAGAGTGATAAGTAATTTACCTAGGCCTGTTGATACAGTACATCAATGTCTATATTGCTAACAAAACTAAACCATGCTTTGTGCATACATCAGCTGAAGTGAGGCAGACCTGCAGGGACCTTTCTTGAAGGGTCTGGCCTTTGTCATGCATGATATCAGACTAGATAATCACATTTTTTTCTGAGGTGCTTGTTGCATGCTTTTAAGGCAAATAGTTTGTTCAAGCACCACCAGCCACTAAAGAAGACATTTGGTGTTTGATTTCTTAACAAGTTAGCCTGGATCCTTCAGTGCATCCTGCTCAGAGCTGTCCCTACACTAGCAAAGAGTGTCCTTTTACCAATGTCTCTTCAGAATGAAGATGAGACAGTGAATCCTGCATGGACTAAAGATTCCTGTGAGAATAAGACACCTCCATCAGTCCACTGAAAAGCCCTGAATGAGAGCCTTTGGTTCACCTGGCTCTGAAATTGCCAGCCTGGCCAGGGTTTGGGGAGCATGTCTCTGTTTAGAATTGGACAGAGTTTGGGGAGTTGGCTCTGTTCAGAATTGCTGAGCTCTGCATTTGTCTGAGCCAGCTGTTTCATGCAACCGTGGCCTCACTGTTGCATTTCTTACCACCCAGTTTCAGCTTCGCCCCTACCCATGTGAGAATTACTCTGCTCAAGGCAGGGACAGTATGAGCCATCACAGCCAGGCTGTGAGAGTCCCTTGTTCTGGTCTTGGTGCTGGTTTGCAGGCCCTTCTTCATGCTCCTATATTAATTACACATTAGAGAAAGTCATGCGAAGTAATGCATCACAACATCACATACACCATTTGCCAGGAATCTGTATGCACCCCAGTCAAGACCACTAGACCTAAACTTATTGCTTGCGTAGAGCAGGGGGCTGAGATAATCTGTGTCACTGCCACCGGTGCCAGGAGCTCTGCATCACACTTTTAAACTGACCCTGTGCGAGTGGCAGTGCCATGCTGTTGGCCAGCCACTGGTCAGCAGCCTGAACGTGGATGTTTCAGGCGCTGGCATCTTTGGTGCATGACGTACGCTGCATCGTTTAGCAAAACAGTGGCTTGTTAGCCTCATCTCCTCCCGGTAGTTTAAGTGTGTTCAAGAGCTACTCAGTGGAATAACTGCTGTACTGCTGTTGCAGGAGAGGACTTGTGCTGTACTGCTGTTGCAGGAGAGGACTTGTGCTGTACAGCTGTGATTATTTGACAGCTAGCCTTGAGCAAAGGGGCTGTCCCAGGGAGAGCAAGAGAAAAACCCACTCGCTGATCCTCCAGTGTGTATCACACTTGCAGGAGAGTGCACATCTGTCAGAGCATATCTGGGGGTTTCAGCCACTTACTGCTGATGCATCAATAATTTTCTTTGTCGGTGACGGCCAGGTGATGTGAAGTATAGTCTCTTGTTTCTGTGGGCAGGGAATACAGAGTAGTTGGCACAGGTGGTTTCAGGATTGCATCTTCACCCCACAGCTCCCTTGCTTGCTGCATACTCCAGTATCTGGTAGCCCATCTTCAGCTTCATCTTCGAGGCTGCTGCCAGCTGAGAACAGCTCCAGAACCAGTGTAGCGCAGCTCACCAGAGGTGGCACAGTCCCCTCGCTAGTCCTGGAATGACCCTGTAGATGCTGCTCCCTGAGAGGTTGCACAAGTCAGTGCCCAGGTGTCGTAATGCCAAGAAGCAGCACTTTTCCTGGAAAGGTAACTTCTCTCTTCCCTCATCTGTGGCACAAGCTATTTGGAACAGCCGCCTGCCTGACAACACCGGAAAGCAAGTAATGAGATTGCATGCCATTAGGAAAGGGATGTCTCAAGCTTCAGGTGTTTCCAGTCATATAAGGCCTAGTGAAGAGGTCCTCACTGATCCAATGCTATGGTCTTGTCTAGTGAGACGTGAATCCCCTCTGCACGAAAGCAACTACACAGGCAGCAGGTCTGTTTGCAATAAAAATCTTCTCAGAGCATCATGACCAGCCCCTGAAACAGCCACAGTGATATATTCTGTGCTGGGGACAGCAACCCATCAGGGTACCTTGGGCAGTTGCAGGTGAGCGGAGTCTGGCCAGCACATAAAGAGTAGCTGTGGCCTTTCTGCTTCATTCCTTTAATGGATCAGGTGTTTCTGAACATCTGCAAATCTGCCCTTGATAAACAGACAAAGGAAGCTTGTTCCTTTGTCGCCTCACACAAGGTGGCATACATCACATGGGCACCTCCTGCTCTAAGTAGGGCATTGCCCATGCAAAATTACTTCATCCTGGATCAACAGTGAAGCAGGATGTGCTGGAGCTGGGTAATGTAAACGTGCTGCCTGGGTCCATCTGTGAAAGTCCCTTCCCTGGAAATGGTGTTCTTTTGAGGGCAGGAACAGGTTTTCCAACCAGGAATGCAATTCATACCTCATTGATGAAGAATGGGGTTCGTATGACTAATGTAGATGTCCATCAACCAGTGGCTCTCTGCTCCTGAGCTAATGGTCTCCTGTAGAGGACCAGCGTGAGAGGGGCACCAGTCTGGGGCACTGGAAGCAGGTGCTGTGTCTGCAGCTCAGGTGAATGGTGCACATGGCTTTTTCTTTGCTGACTAGGAAAAAGGCCTGGAGCTGCTAACTCAAATGTAGACATGGAAGGAGTGAGTTCTTCCCCTCTTGGCATTGTTCATTGATGTCCTCATTTTGTCTGTGGTACTGGGAGATGGATGAGGCTTTAGGGACCTTGTCAGAATATACGTGACTCTGGGAGTCACACATGTCCAGGAGGCTCTGGGACTCTCTCAGCGTCTAAAGCTGATGAATACTGTAGATATGTAGCATTACCTCTGGTTCCTGGATTGATGTCAAGCTAAGCCTTGCATACGTGTTCTTTCTGAACCAGTGTACAGATATTTTCCTCAGTTCCTGAACATTCTTGTCCACCTTTTGCTTGCTTTTTGCCACACTCTCTCAATCTCTCTCTCTCAATTTGTGTTTTGCAGCTGAAACCCCAATTGAGGAGTTCACCCCAACCCCAGCCTTCCCTGCACTCCAGTACCTGGAATCAGTGGATGTGGAAGGTGTCGCTTGGAGAGCGGGGCTTCGCACAGGAGACTTTCTGATCGAGGTGAGCCTGGATGCGGCCGGGAGAGTGACCAATGGCTGCCAGCAGCATCTTGCTCTGCAGGGCAAGGGCCTACAGCTTACATAAAGTTATTTTCCCCTTATAAAGTGTTTTGAGAGCTGGTTAATAATTGTTCCTGAAATGCCTGCTGCCTAGATACCTTGATGAAGAAATGTACTTCAGGTACAATAGTTTCAAGCAGATACATGCTGTCTGTGCTAGAGTATGAGCTGACAGGTTCCCTTCTGCTGACTGAAATTATGGGAAAAATGGGGGTTGGAGAAAAGACTCATTAGATGCCCTCTCTGGAGGCCAATCAGGATTGCTTTGTACTGATACTTATTACAGCTTTTACCCAATGTGGCACAAGTATCGGGGATCTAGAGGGAAGGATTACATTGACTGGGTACATAGAGGTCTGCTCTTGTATCTCCCCTTTGGCCCCTTCCCTTTCTCAAGAAGGCGATGCTGGGGGCTCTGTACTGCCTTCACTCTGCTGTGAGGCCACAGCTGACTGGATTTTCCAGGGCATGTTTAAAAGAAAGGAAAGCCAGGATTAGAGTCGCTGGCAATTTCATGTTGAGCAAGTGGCTGGAGGGCTCAGCAGCAAGGCACAGCAAGGCAACATAGAGGTGCGATCTCCCCAGAGCACAGGGCGAGGACTCTGGAGCTGGCTGGCAGGTCTCCAGCAGTGCCACTACTTGCTTGTTCCCACAGCTTGGCATTATTACTATTTTATTACTATTATTATTGTTGTTGTTGTTATTACTGTCATTATTATTATTATGTTCTTGTTTGTATCAGTGTATGCGCATAATGTCAGCGACTGTGGTATGTGCTGTATGGCGCACAGCCCCTGCACAGAGCAGGTGGTGACAGCTGGGTCCCAGCACAGGGACGATGGGATGCTCCCGTGCTGATGCTCACTGCTTCTGGACAGTGAGCTGACGCTGCAGGGAGCAGTCTTGGCATGTCGGCTGCTTCAT
The DNA here is from genome assembly GCA_035590215.1 of Microhierax caerulescens. Classification (NCBI taxonomy): domain Eukaryota; kingdom Metazoa; phylum Chordata; class Aves; order Falconiformes; family Falconidae; genus Microhierax; species Microhierax caerulescens. Next base: position 72,547,195 of record JAVJGJ010000057.1, on the reverse strand, counting down.
CTTGTAGTGAATACAGCAGAGGATGGTTTTAATGAGTGATTTAAGAGAGAGCAATAACAGTGATTTGTCAGTGTTTATAGGGACTCTCCTCTATATAGGAGGAAGGTGTAGGAGACATAACTTGCAAGTGAAAATTATGTTCAGAATCCATGCCAAATGGGTATGGTATGAATAGGCCAAGTCTGCATTTCTTAAAGCTGGAGATAAGGCCGTTACAGTAAGGCAGCTGAGAAGTGGTTAAAGTGTTGGTGAATCACTCGGTCAAGACGCTCGTTTCTGTGCCTTAATGGTTAAAGAGATCCCAGAGAGTTTGTTTCAAAGAGAGGCGTATACACAGTCGGTGCAGGAAGGGATGTGAGGTGAATCCTGCCCCTTCCAAGGGAGCAACGGTGGCAGCACAGGTGGAACAAGGCTGAATTGACACCAGTTCTTCTGTGAAGTATCCATGCTTAGATGGGATGGGAAGGGACCTTTTGTGCGAAGGTTTGAGGTAGGCGGAGTGGTTGGGCCTCTCCTCAAAGCAAGTGCTGAGCAGCGCATGCTGAGCAGGCAGTCTGCACAGGCAGAGGAAGGGCTGGCATCCCGTGGGATTTTGCTTTCTTGCATCTTCATGTGCAAAAATCATAAGGCTTTAAATCCAGCAATGCAGTATATGATACTGGTCTGATGTGGTGGTGGTGTGATGTAGGTTGTGGTTGTGCGTGGTGTAAGGCAAGCAGAGCCGCATGCTTCTGGCAGGTGGATGTGTGAAGTTGTACTGGATGTGAAAGTGCTCCGGGGCGGGTGGTGAGGCTTTGCTGAGCTCAGCTGCGGCTAATCTCTCTGCAGTCTGAAGCTCACACTGAAAAATGCTGGTTTCCAGGGGTGGTCCTCACAACCATACCAGGCAATTGGCTGAGGCACCATGGAGCAACCATCACTGCTCTGTGGGATCTTCCTAGCTGCACTTTCTCAGGAGCGAGTACCTCAGACGCAGTGATGGACTTGACCTTGAATGCGTAGTTGATGGAAAGCCTGTGCCTGAAGCAGGGACTGGCTGTGGTTTGTCCATGCTGAGGCACTGGGTGTGCTGGGCCCTTCGTCCAAGGCAGGGGGGGAAGTCCTGCACACAGTGCCATGCCTGCAGCTGGCTGCTGCAGGGCAGGTGGGAGGGCTGACAGCCAGCCTGCAGAGATGTGGAGCCACGTGCTGCCAGGAGCACAGGGAATCCCATGGCCAGTGAGCCACAGCGGGAAGGGGAGAGGGGAGCCAGGCTTGAGGACCTCTCAGCAGAGGTACAGGTTGGCACTTGGCCTTACTTGCAATGGGAAGAGCACACCCCTCCTCAGCTCCACAGAGGGGTGAGGGTCTGGAGCACAAGTCCTGTGAGAAGTGGCTGAGGGAACTGGGGTTATTCATCCTGGAGAAAAAGAGGCTGAGGGGAGACCTTCTTACTCCCTACAACTACCTGTAAGGAGGTTGCAGCAAGGTAGGGGTTGGTCTCTTCTCCCGAGTAACAGGCAACAGGATGAAACAGCCTCAAGTTGCACCAGGGGAGGTTTAGATGAGATTTTAGGAAAAATGTCTTCACCGAAAGGGTTGGCAAGTGCTGGAACAGGCTGCCCAGGGACATGGTGGAGTCACCATCTCTGGAGGTGTTTAAATGACATGTAGATGCAGCACTTAGGGATGTGGTTTAGTGGTGGGCTTGGCAGTGCTGGGTTAACAGTTGGACCTGGTGATCTTAAAGGTCTTTTCTAACCTAAATGATTCTGTGATTCTGTGACTTCTTTCTTTGCTTAGTGGGGCCCAGATTTCCCCTCCATACTTGCAGCAAACCTCCCAGAGAGCAGCTCCCAGTGGGGCCGTTTGCTCTGTCCATCCTGCATGTGGGCACAGTTCTTACAGCCAGAAAGTCCCCCAAAAGCTGCGAGCAGGCGGGTGCTGGCAAAGGCTGCGTGACCCAAATAGCCTGCTGCCAACAGTGCTATTTGTGCTGTTGGTGTGTCTTCTGCAGCCTCTAAAGAAAGTCAGTGAAGTACCAGTTGTCATAAATCTGATAAAATGGTTATAGAGCTGATGCTTTTTCTGATACATAGTATCATTACAAAGCAAGGAAGAATGTTAAAGGCATATAAAGCCATGGAGGGTGTGAGGAGCAGGTTAGCGCTGCAGTGGAGCAGCCTTGTCCTGGCTGAGAATTGCAGTCCCTCTCCCCTCCCTCCCAGTTTGGATATTCAACTGCAGAATAAATGTATTTAGCTGATGACCTGCCCTAAGTGGGTTACCATTCCCTTTGGACCAGATAGCTGAGCTGACTTCCCTTGTGGCTGCATGGTCATTAAATCTATGGCAAGTGGAGCAATAAGCATGTGTGGTTTTCTTGGGAAGGGAAGCTGGAGGTGGGTTTAGAATGAGCACATCAGCTTTGCCTTAATGTACAGCCACATTCGAGGGCAGTATTCGGAAAGGGAGATGTGTTATAGCCTGAAGCCTTGCACAGGTCTGGGACCACTTTGATCATCCTGTGCAAGTGTGTGGATTAGAGAGGTGTTAAATTTAGGTGGAAGGTGCATGGGCATTTTAGGTTTGAGACTTCATTTCTAGCCTTGTGACTTGTAGCCTGAGACTGTCTCTTGCTGCAATTAATCTTTAGTCTTTTAACTTTAAAGATATCTTGATATTGGAGATGGAGTGCTAGACAGCCAGATACATATAAGCTGCTTTCACATTGGAGTTAGAAAATTCAAATAACAAAGTACAGGTGGAAAGCCCTGAGACATGTTTGCAGGCAGAGAAGTGTTTACTGACAGTGACAATCTTCATGTGAGAGTTGACCTTGTCCAGCAGTGTGGAGCATCTCCTCCAGTACCACAAAACGACCCTTTCATGCAAGGACGGGTGGCAGGGATACTGCTTAGAGCTCCAAGCAAGTCCTGGCCTGCCTTGGTCTTCCTCACACTAATTCAGTAGCTGGGAGAGGGGCGGCCGTGAGTGCTGGAGGCAATCTGGTGGGTGCTCCAGCAGTTCCCGTTCCTCCACGAGGCTCCCCTTTGCGGGAAGGAGTGAGATGTGTTTCTGTGGGGCAGTCACATTGTCACAGGAGTGAGCAGAGCTGCCTGACAAGTTAGACCTGGGGTGACTTGAAAGAGACAGCAAAGATCACCCAGAGAAGAAGACCTGCAGAGGGGAATCTGCCCCTGACATGGGAGCAGAGCTTCAGGGAAATTCAGCATTTAGCATTGAGGCTTTTTCATTAATTAATACCAACCTACAATATGTATACATGTATATGTATACATGTAGAATACCAAACTACAATATGTATACAAATGTAGTATAGGACCTGACTGACTTGTACCGTGTTGAAACTGCAACATCTCAGCCCTCTGGTCAAGCCTGCTGTGCCACGCTGCTGCCCCAGCCTTTTAGCCTTCCATTTCTCAGCAGCACCTTCTGTGTGAACAGAGGGCATGACTGGCCTGGACCAGCTCAGCCTGCTTTGTTGGCAGGCTGGGGTGGCTGTGTCAGTGGGATCCATGGGATGGCTGTATGGAGTTCAGGATGCTCATTTGATGAGCATTGGTGTCCTCACCTGATACTTTCTCCATGTTCCCCTGTTTGGAGCATGCGTTCCCCATGGGGACACATGCACATACACACATAAGCGCACAGCCTGCCACGTGGATCAGAAAACACAGCATCATGCAAACACAAACAGCGCAAAAAAAAAAACCAAAAACCCAGTTCTTCCCCAGCTGATCACAATGAAAGCCTTTCAGAAGAGAATATATACCTATACGCATATGTATATACAATATGGATCCCGCTAGTAGCTAGCCTTGGACCCCCAGTCTGCCCAGTAGCTGGTCCCTAGCTCCCCCAGTCTCCCCTCAAGTTGCTGGCATTTTGAGCATGTAAACCCCCAAGACCCACTTACTGGTGCTTGGATCTCTTGACACACATGTGCACAGGATTCCCCAGGCCTTAGATTCTTGGTCTGTCCAGAAGCTGGTCTCCAGTCCTGGATCTCCCCAGCTGCCTAATGCACAGGCACACACAAACACAAACCAGTGTCCCTGGCAGCTGCTCCAGACACTGGGCCTTACCAGTAGCTGACTCTCAAACCCACTGGTCAGTTTGGTCCCTCCAGTAGAAATTCCCAGACCCCCAGTCTCTCCAGTATCTGCCCCAGGTCCATGACTTTCTGATCCCTGGCTCCAAGCCTCTTATCCTACTCACTGGCCAGTCCAGCTTGATGATTCCTCACAAATTAAATGGACCTACACATGTATCGACATACGATATGCAGGCAGTCCGGTCTCTGGAGCTGCTGGCACCCCAGCACCTATGGGACCCTACCACCCACAGCCCCTTCCCCACTTGCTGGCAGCTACACCTTCGTGCACAGGCACACAGAGGTACACAGTACAGAGCACACCCTCACCCAGAAGAATGGCAATAGAGGCAGTGCGGTGACAAGACATGTCAGACTGTGGTGGCCAAGCGCAGGGCATGGCCAGACAAGCGGACTGACCAGCAACCTGGTATTCAACTGGCCTCTTCCACACCTGTGCTTTGTTCTCCTGTGCTTGTTCTTGCCTGATCCATCATCCCTCCCTTTTCTTGCCTTTGATCTTGCACTGGGCATCTCAGTAGGTGTGGCACACTCCCAGAATGCACTTTCTGGCATCCCATAGTGAGTCCCATACCCCTGGAGGCAGTAGTTGCGCTCGGTCTGCAGGGTAACTTGGAGAGATCCTCTCCCATCGAATTATCCCATGGGTCTGGAACACAGAGCAGGGACTGTCCCTCTGCTGCGGGGGGCCTGGGGTAGCTGAGCCAGGGGGCCCCACTGACACTGACCAGGTCATAGGGATGTCCCCAGCTCTCATTGTGGCTCTGCTCTGTTATGACTGTGGTGATTAGCCTTTGATCACCTAATCCATCTAATCACAGCCCATCCCTTCTGCAGCCCGTATGTGTTCACGTACGCTGCCTGCTCACCCCTCTCTGTTGGAATGTATCTCCTGCTGATCACAGCTTTAACAGAAATCCCTGCTGCCAGGCTGCCTGGCATCCTTATGCTTCTCCACCTCGGATTGTCTTCTGGCTCTAAGCTGTGGCAGAGGGAGCCAGGAGCTGTGGAGAGATGTAACCTCAATCCTACAATGCCACCTACCAACAGAAATTAAAGCATCAGAAGAAGCGCGTTTAAAATTTTGCCCTCACAGTTTAAGCTGAGGCCCCTACACCAGCCGAGACCCCAGTCTTCCAAGTCTCCATAGCTCTAAAGTACCATAATAGACTGGAATATCTGGCCCTTGCTCTCCTTCCGCAGAGATACCGTCTCTGTTTTCCTTGCCTTCTGGACTTGTTGCTTTTTCTTCTCTCCTTTGTCATGCTTCAAATCCTCTCTGTCAGGAAGTCTAGACACTTAAATCTTCTCTTCATATTGGAGTGAAGAGGTTCATTTTTTAATCCCAGCAAACTATGTGGAGTGGTCACTGGTGCTAAATCTCCTGCTTTTTTGTGTTGACTCAGCCCCTGCTTGCTGCAATATATGGAAATCTGATCCCAGTTTTATTACTACTGAAGACTTTGTGTACTGCCTAGACGGTAAGCTTGTAGGGGATCTGTCAGATGCCCAGACCTGGCTGTCCTGACCCGTTCAGTGCTGTGCTCACAGGGAGGGAATTCTGCCTCAAGGAGAATAAAGCCTGCAAGACTGTGGGGATGCTCAGGTCATTTTGCCTAACACACAAGAGGGCAGAGAGTTGCATTGTGCACCGCTTTCCTCTTTGTGCCTCTCTCTGTTAGGAGCCTGGACAGAGGCTTCCTGCTTTACTGCTGAGCTTTGGGCTGGCTGAAGGCAGAAAACTGGCAGAACATTGACAAGGGTCTGCAAGGGGATCTGGTCAAGTTGCATGTATTTGTCTTGCAGCCCTTCAGCATTTTCCCATGAGCTGCTGTGTGCTCTTGGCCTTAGTGTTTAATTTGCTTCATATAACCCCTTTGTTTACTTCGTAACCCCTGCCTCTCCATTTCCTTTTTTGACCTCTCCATGGCTGCTCTGTCAGGCTCAAACTGCACATCTGCTTGTGCTTTCTGATGGGCATGCTCACTGCTTTGTTCATTTACCTAGCACAAGCACAGAGACCTCCAAAATCTGCATCTGCCTGGGTTTCAAGAAAAGAAGTCCAGGTGAATCTCCAGCGGTAACCACTCAGCATCTTTGTTGTCTGCTGATTGAGCCACCGAAGGATCCTATTTTGCAGATTCTTAGGCTAAAACAAATACATGAGCCAAGTGAAGTTAGTTCATATCGTCAGGCCTTCTAAAGAAAGATGGTGGGTTCATCACCAATAAGCAGGCTGCCCTTTCTTCC
>JAVJGJ010000057.1:72516886-72530905 GCA_035590215.1 Microhierax caerulescens | reverse complement strand
GCAGCGTGTTCAGATGGCTCTTCCCCAGAAGCGTTACTTTGCATGTATCTGCATGGTGACCCACCTGCCACCTCGTGTCCTCTCAGTTTGGCAGTGCTCCTGGAGCTCACCAGCACTGATGTGTCATTTGGCTACTCAGAAGATAGTTGCAGCAGTTTATAATGCCTGGACTCTGACATAGTATCGTCACATTTCTATGTATGTTATTTTATGTTTCATAGACACTTTCTGCATGATTTGGCCCTTGATCTGTTGTCTTCTTCCAGGCCACAGCATATCTCCAAGAGCAGGGCATCCTCATCAGGCAGTTGTGTCCAAGAAACTGGAATTTTTCTTTATTGCTGGGTGAAAACCAGTAGTGTTTCCACCACTGCCTGTCTGATCTTTCTCATTCCAAAACCTCCCTGTCTGAGGGCCAGCAATCATTTGGAGTGTTTAATTGAATGGGCAGGACTCCCAGCTGCCGGCCTTCTTGAAGATTCATCTCTGCACTTCATAGACTGGGACCAAAGGCTGATTTTTGTGTGTGTGTCTCAGGCAATTCCCCTGTGTCGCTCCAACATCATCAGGCAGCCCCAGACTGTCTGCTTGACAGGGATCCTCCTTCCATGGGTCTGCTCGGAGAGATGAAACAGTTTGCTTTGTTCATTTTGCTGCCTCCTCTTTTTATGTCTTAAGTGTTGTTCTTCCCCCTGTGGGAGATGGTATTGTGCTCCTGAGAGCGCAGTTCTGACGTGGCGTTGCTGCTGAAGGTGGGGGATGGCTTGGCTGAGATCCTCTCCCTGTTCGATGCATCAGCAAACAGCAGCCCCTGCTCCCTCTCGGGCACCTTACGCCCGGCGTCTGTTGCGGCTTCACCTGGCAGCCAGTGGGTAGGCTGCAGGTGTCTGTGGAACAGCGTCCTGAACCCTTCCCACTGGAGAACAGTGTCTTGAACCAGTGGTTTGCTCGCTGACGATGAGCATTCACCTCTGTGAGTTATAAATCCAGCCTCAGTGCCAGGCTCTGTGATCTCAGCACACGCGGTTTGTCATGCCGTATTGACTCAGTGCAGCTTCGAAGCTGGAAAAGAATGGAAAACCTTCTCACCATCTTCTTGGTGAGCTAACCTGTTTATCAGACATGTTCTGCTCTTTGTATTTTGATTTTTTTTCAGAAGCAACTGTTACAGAAACTTTGCTCATGTGAGTGTTTAATCGAAGTTGTTTGTGGCTACAGAGTTCTGTAGCTCATCTTCTTGAGTATCACCAGGAACTGGGGCTGAATCAGAATTTTGGATTTTTCCGAAATTGGTTTTTCCCCCAGACATTCTTGTATAGTACAAGCAACTGTCTGACCAGTCTCCCCTGTGGTTAGCCTTACTGTATAACATTCATTCTTGAGCTCCTATGTTATTTTAGCTTCTTGACTGCTTTTCTTATCTGCTTTCTGCAAGATGTCATTCCTTGAGCTACAGTTCCCTGGGTTTTGCTCACCTGCTTGGTTTTAATCTTTCACAGAAAAGACCTGGCAGCATGGGACCGATACTTTGAGGTTGTCGGTGAAAGACCTTTAACGTGCTGTTCCCTCCCTTTTAAACAACAGCAGAAATGTTATTTTTTTCCCATAGGCCAAATTATTCACATTCCTTTGTGGATTTTATAACCCAGCTCTGGCACATTTCTGGCTGGTTTGGTTGTGGCTTTGGGTTGACGTCCTTCTGGCCAAGGGTGTTTTGGGGAGTCACAGGGTCAGGTCAGCTGGTGGTCCTGGGCAAGCGTGGCACTGAGACTCTGTGCACTTACTGACTAATGTCATGTTCTTGTCTTCGATGGCTGGCCCTTGGTGTGCTTTGTAAAGCCGGTGTTGATCTCTCTGTGGCTGCTTTTTTGAGCTCTGGACAGCCAAGGAGTGCCTGGCAATGGGTGGAGTTGCACAATACAGGCTGGCCTGACATCTTACAGCTTCTGTAGGAGTTGTCCATCTATGGGCATGTTTGAAACACGTTGGGCAAAAAGCTGTCTGACCGTGTTGGTACCTCTTCCTCATCCCTGATCTCACGAACAGTTGAAAATCAACATTTTCCATCTGTCACTTGACTGTCAGCAAAAACATCAAAGCCTGCCAGAATACCAGCAGAATACAGGTGCTCAGGTCATGTTTCTGCCAGGCGGTGGGTGCCACAGCAGTCTGTGCTCTCCTGGAGACCATGTACCCAGGCTTTGGCTGCCAGTGCTGCACCAGGATGGAGCAGAGGGAGAAAGTCTTGCCTTTCCGTCCTGGAGGGTCAAAACCTCCCACTCCTGCTTCTCTGCATTTGAGTAACCTAAAAAATCTAAACTGCTGCCCATTTGGGTGGACAGGTTTGGATGATTAAAAATCAAACAGAAAGCACAGGCATGTTCTGTCAGTATTTCGGTTCTTTATTTGGAAGAGAGCAGGGTGATGTGCATGTATCACATGCAGATGATGAAATGCTTTCCAAGCCATTAGTAACTGAAGCTGTAAGCATCTTCCAGGTGGTAATTTTTCATTATTTCCATTTTGTAGTTGTATGAAGCTGGGGCAATGCCAGGAGACTGACAGAGTGCTGGCCTTTGGAAAGGGGCAAAGGGATGATCCAGTTAATTATAAACCTGTGAGCCTGAGATCAGTTGCTGGCAACAAATAAGCAACCAGATACTGTAGGCAGTTGATAAAGAGTTAAAGAGTAGAATATAGTTACAGCAGAAAACCAATTTAATTTCATTCTTTGAGGTGTCAGATTTGTTTGATAAAGGTAACCGTTCACATCTAATAGATTTTGTTTGCCACTGTACAACATCCCCATTACAAAACCTGCGGTGTACAAAACCAGCAGAGCGCATGGGAAGTGGTTCACAAATTTGCCAGATGACAGGTCTTGGCAAGGACTTGTCAGCGAGAAATTGTTGCTGGCCTGGGTTTCTAGTGGGTCTCTCCAGGACTTGAAATCTGGTACTGCTCAATGATTTCATACATGTTCTAGAAACAAAGCTGAAATCACAGGTAATAAATAGCAGATGCACAGGAGACCCAGGGGCTGCAGTGCTGGGGACACGCCACACAGCCCTGGGCTGCACTGGGTGAAGGTGCTTTGGAAAATAAAGGGCTTGGAAAGAAAAACTGCTGAAGTGGTTTAGGATCAGGAGAAAATACTGGATAACAGTGCTCTGGGACTCAATCCATTCCATCCAGTTCGTTTAAAAAAAAAAAAATTAAGAGGTAATTTAACTAAAGTAGGTTCGTGATTTCATCAAAATCAAATTTCCTGAGGAAAATGTGTGTTTTAATGCAAATTGAATAATTACTGAATCAATTATAATCACACTTGAATCAGTTGAATAATTTAATATTTGAAATAAAATGATTGTTTCAAAAGCATTGCATCTTAGAAAATGTTGATGTTCCATTTCAGAATTCAGTTCAAGCCCTTTTTTCATTTTTATATTTTCTGTGGGGTTTCATAGAAAACAGCACTATGGCTCAGGTATTGCGAATGTTACAACCTACAGACTTTTAAACAACGGTTCAGTCTAAGCTAAAGACAAAACATCTCCAGCTGGAGTTGAAACACATAAACCCCAAACATTCTTGAAACACTGGTTTCCAGCATCCAGGATAATTCTTCATCTCAGTCTGTTGTACTTGTGATCCCATACGCTGTGGCACTGGGATGGTGCCAGCGGTGAGGAAGGTGGGACAGTGCACGGGGAAGGATAGCACAAGACCCTGTGACTCGAAACAATTACTTGATAGTAATATAGGAATGGCTTTGTGTTTTCTTTTTTAAAAAGGTGGAAATTACTAAACATTTGGAGCAGACCTACAGAGGAGAGGCTAAATTCTCCATCTCCTGGTGTCTTTGAGACTTGAAGCATGTGGTAGCATGTAACAGCTTAGCTATAATGCTTCTGGTCTTGAACTCAGGATAACAAAATTAATATCGCATGGGCAACCTAAATCCTGTCATTACCTGTCTTTTGAGTGTTCCACTTCTGGATACATAAATATTAACGTAAACATTAACATACGTGCTTCTATATTTATTGCCCGTAGATAGTCACTTGTCTCTCATTTGCCATCACTTACTATCTTATGCCTAGGGTGGCAGCAGTCCTGGGGTGCAGTGCGTTTCAAAAGTGATTGCCAAAGTGTGCAAACACATCTGGCTCTTTTACAAAGTGGGTAACCAGCCACAAAAGTTGAAACCGTTTTTTCCAGCAGTGAAGCAGCTGAACTGTGGCATCCTCTTCCCCATTACAGCTAAACCTCAGTTACCCAAAGTGAGGGACCATCTGTTAATGCCCCATGGAGAACCTTGTGTTCGTTGCTACTTGGTAGATACCCAAGTACAGAGGTTGCATTTTCCAGCTTATTTCTTGGGTTTGTGTCTTAGAGATTGCCTAGCCTGCTGTCACAGCCCAGTGCTTGTTGTCCAAGAATTTAATAGGTTATGCTATCGCTAAAAACCACAACAGGAATGAGCGTCAGCACGTGTCCCGTAGGCCGCTGGCAGGAGTCATTCAGCCATGGGTTGATGCTGGTGGGGACGGGGCAGCCGAGCTGTTTTGGGCCACCCCTCTGCCCACTGCTCCACATGGGTGCCTGTGCTCTTCCAGCACCTCTAGCAGACCTGTGGCACAGGTCAAGGTTTGCAGAGCCTGGCACCCACCCTGTGCTTACCACTTACCCCAAAAGAAAGAGGCAATGCCCGGCTTTCAGTGATCTGCCCTAACAGCCTGGTAGGAAGGGGCAGGTCCAGCTCCTGCCACCCGGCCACAGCCCTGGTGCACACCAGTTTGCACTGACCTGGTGCAGCTTCCTCAGCTTCTCCAGAAAGTTGTGACACCCCACAGGTGTCACAGTTTAAATAGGAAAATGCACTAGACTGCAAAAACAGATAGAGAGAGGCAAAATTTTGGGTGGTTTTGTGGCTTGACATCCGTCGGTCTTGCCCTCTGCCAGCCCTCACGCTGCTCTCCTCCTCTGTCCTAGGTGAATGGTGTCAACGTGGTGAAGGTGGGGCACAAGCAGGTGGTCTCCTTGATCCGGCAAGGGGGGAACCACCTGGTGATGAAGGTTGTTTCCGTCAGCCGCAAGCCAGAATCAGAAGAAGTTGTTCGGAAGAAGGGTAGGTGTGCAGTCTCGCTGTTCTCTGAACGGGGGGGTTGCGTTGCCCAAATGCGAGCAGGTGTGCAGAAGCCCGCGGGGCTGCCCAGAGGAGCCCGCAGCACAGTGGGCACTTTAGAGGCTGCCAAACTGCAGCTGGTGAGGAAGGGGGACACCATGGGGGGGAAGACCTGGCCATTCCGGGCACAGAAACCACACACACGGCACTGCCGCTCTGGGATGTGCCAGACACGCCGGCTGGAGCAGCGTGGAGGGACGGTGGTCGGGCGGAGGGGCTGTGGTGGAACACTGCAGCTGGCACTGGGGATGCTGGGCACAGCTGGCTGCCGGCCAGGCCTCCTGCAGGTCCCGGCCAGGGCACCAGCAGCTCCGTTCTCACACCAGAGCGGTGTGTGCTCAGGGAAGGTTGGAGCCAGCTCTGCCTCGGGCAGAGCTGCCGCCGGTGCCGGCAGCCCGCGGTGCCAGCAGCAGGCTGTGCTGGAGGGCAGAGACTCTGCGGGCCCCGAGGGGTGTCATGGGGGGGTTCTGCCCCTGCCTCGGCGTATCGGCGGGGGTCGTGGTGGAGAACCAGCTGCACAGTGTGGGGGGGCTGTGACAGAGAGCTGCCCCTGCCAAGCGTGGGGGTGTCAGGGTGGAGAACTGCCCCTGTGGGCATGCAGGGGGTGTCAGGGTGGAGGACGGTGCCCACGGGAGTGCAGAGGGTGCCGTGGTGGAGGACAGCCCCCATGGTGGTGCAGGTGCAGCCTGGCCACTCTCAGGGAGTTGCTGGGGCTGGGAGCTCCTGCAGGCACGGCCAGCCCTGGGGCTGCTGGCCACGTCTGGGACTCACCATCACGCAGGGGAGCCCAGGCAGCCATGGGGGCCCCCGCAGGCACGTGGCCTTCACCCCATCACCCCTGGGCGCCAGGGTCAGGGCTGAAACCCACAGCCAGCGGTGGGGCTCAAGAGGCAGTTTGGTGGTGGGCTAACATGTTGATGGACAGTGGGGCAGGCAGCCCTCAGGGTAGGGGGGCATCCAGCTGAGGAGGCCAGGGGCACATCTGGAGGGCAGCTGGATGGGAGGCAGCCAGCTGTATACGGGGGGGGGGACACAAATGTCATTCAGCTGTGGAGGGCAGGGGCACACCTGTGGATGGCCAGCTGGGGAGGCTGGCAGCACATCTGGGAGCAGTTGGCTGTGGAGGGTAGGACCGCATCCACAGGCAACCAGCTGTGGAAGGCAGAGGCACATCTGGGAGCACCCTGCTCGGGGCCGTGTGTGGGGAGGCAGGCTGTGGGGCAGGAGATTTTTGGGGGGAGGGCAGCTGGGAGCCCAGTGCGGGGGGACAGGAACGGGGCGCAGGGGGATGGGAGGCGCAGGGGGATGGGAGCAGCGCGTGGGGGAGGGAGGAAGCTCTGCACGCTGACACTAAGAGCTGCAATTATATTGTCACGGCACAAAAGCACGAGTTGTGGGAAAGGCTGAGGCTTGGGAATCAGTGCTGGGACCACCGCTGGTGCTGCTTGCCGCTTCTCCTGGTGCTTCCAGCCCTGCAGCCGGTGAGCAGCTGCCCGTCACTGCCCATTGCCGCCCCTCGCTGCCTGCTGCCCGTCCCCTGAGCCCACCGAGCTGGACGGCTGCTCTTCCAGCACGGGGTGTGGGGATCGGAGCCGAGCCCTCTCTGCGGGACCCTGGCTGCAGCACGGCCGGGGGCGGACACCCCCAGCTGGGGCTCGCCTGGTCCTGGGGGTGATGGAGGCCTGTGTGGGACTGGCGTTTTCTGGCAGAATCCGCCCCTGTTGGGGTCTCTGATGCAGGCAGCGCCAGCAAAGCCTGAAGCTCCGGTTGCCATGGCAATGCCTGAGCGTTGAATCCAGCATTGTCAGCAAGCGAGCGGGAGGAGGAGGAGGCACCCCAAGTGAAGAGGAAGAGCCTTCAACTCGTCCCCGCTCCGGTGGGCTCATGGCATGCAGCGCCTCCGGGGCAGCCCCACGGGCCGGCCCGGCTAGGCAGCCCCCGGGGGCAGCCCCCCGCCCCGGCACAGCACCGCGCCCTGTGCTGGCCATGTGCCTGCGCTGCCCGGCACGGAGCCGGCCACCTCCAGCGCTTCGCTAGGGCCACGGGAGCCTGACCCCGTCCTGGACACAGCTGAGCCGGCAGAGGAGGGTGGGTGGGCTGTGTTTCGCTGGGGGATGCGCTGCGCTGAGGCGGGAATGAGAGACTGAGATCAGGCCTGCTGGACTTGTTTCTCCCTCCTACCCTCCACCCATGGCGTGTGCGGAGGGGAAGCAGCCATCAAAGCTGTTTGCTGAGTCCCACAGGCAGGCAGCCAGCTGCCTGAGACAGATTTAATTCGCGAGAGGCGTTCATAGCCATAGCATCTCCGGTAGCTGCAGGGGGGCAGGTGCAGCCCGGGGACATGACTTGGACTCTCCTCCGCTGAGGGCTGTGGGAGCCTGGGCAGCCTGCACGTGCCTGCGGGAGCCACCAGCCCCTCTGTGCCGGGGCCTGCCCCGTGCCCCGGGACTGTGCTACCGAGACCATGAAGAAGTTTGCTTCCACGCGCAGCCTCAATAAGATCCTGCAGCAGTGCGACTCCTCATCCCGCGAGTACGAGGAGATCCAGGCTGTGGAGAAGAAGTGGCATCTGCATCTGGCCACTCCTCGTAAGTTCCTGGACAAGAAATGCAAAATGCCGTCTCTCTTCCTTTCAGCTCCGCCGCCTCCCAAGAGAGCACCCAGCACCACCCTGACGCTGCGTTCCAAGTCCATGACGGCCGAGCTGGAAGAGCTGGGTAAGCAGCAGCCGGGGCTCGCGCATGCATGCAGGGGTGCATGAGGAGCATGCGGGGCCATGGCCGGAGCAGGCAGCACACTTGCCCGACATCCATTTTCCTGAGGGGTGCATGAGCACAAGCGCGAGGTGATGCGCACACCTCCTGTGCTGAAGTTTCTGTCGTGTTTAGTGGCACAGGGGGCTGAGAGCCCCACAGGAGCCCCCCATAGAGCAGGTCCACCCCTTCAGTGCCACCTCCCCGGAGAGGTAGCCTGGGGGAAGGATGGTGGCACCGCATGCTTGTGGAGAGGCTCGCTGCCCCATGTCCATTAGGCACCCTGCTCCTCCTGCACTCCACTCCAAACAGACAGCCCCTCATTTTTATTTTCCTCTGCCTCCAGGCAGATACCACATGCTGCCAGATTAGCTGGCATCCCCATGGTCTGCCCTCCCTGCTTACACACACACACATGCCTATGCACACACGCTCACACGTTCTGCTGTCACTACAGAGCCTACCCACATTTCCAGATGCTTTGGTATCCCAGCTTGCATCTACATGTTCCTATATTCTTTTAAAGCCTCTCCACCCCCACCCCATCCCTGCTTCCAGGTACCCTGTGCTGAAGCCCCTCAGTCTTCCCAGCTTTTCAGGTGACCTCATTGAGCCCACAGCTTCCCAGTGCGCTGGGCTGCCCCCAGTAGCATCCTACCAACTGAGGGCCGTAGGAGTGCCGGTGCTTGCACACCGTCCAAACAGCAGTCCCTTCCCTCTACATAGAATGATTTGCCCATTTTTGCTGCATGTGTGCCCCGTGCACTGCAGAGCCCACAGGACAGCTGGTCAGGGTGCTTCGCCAGCGCAGCCGGGGAGGCAGGCTAGCAGAAAGACAGCCATGTGGCCCTTGCAGCCTGCTGGGCAGGAGATGTGGAGGGACCCCTCCTTCTGGGGGAGCCTTTGGGGCAGCCACGTTCCGATGTGCAGCTCTGCTGCACAGGAGGTTGGCTCTGCCGAGATGGGCTGTTCAGGGCTGGCACAGGGCAGGAGTCGGATGTGCTGCAAGCAACCACCGAGAGCATCAGCACAGCGAGAGGGAGCCTCTCTCGGCACTGCCACTGCCCTGGCTCACGCTTCTGCTATTTGTATTTATGGTTTTGCTGTACGAAAATGTGGTGGTGTGTACAGATGCACTTGCTGGCCATGGCGGAGAGGCTGTGCATGGCAGACTCTGGTCCTGCCTGGGAGGAGACCCGCCTGAGAGGCAGAAGCCTCAGCAGAGACCCCACCACCCCCTCTCTTTTCCAGGGCGTTGAAGGAATGTCCATGACCTTTCTCACTCGGCTCTGCTCCCTGTCCTACATGCATGTCCAGGCTTTACAACCCTGCAGGGTTCTCTTGAAAGAAATAGACCTTGAGGGTTTGGGCTCATGCTTAAATATAGGTTTGAAGGGACAAAGCTCAGCATTTAAGGGCTTGCATCAGCTGGTTGATGGCTACTGTGATTTATTTTATGCTGAGCCCACTACCTTGATACTCACCTTGCTCCCCACTTCTGCAGACCTTTATCACTAAGCCTGAAGGCGCTGTGTTTACTAGTAGCCATTAGGGGCAGATTCAGAATAGCCCATTTCTTCCACTTTTTGCTCATCCCTTTGCACAGATGCTGCGCAGACCCCAGCGTTCATATCTCTGCTCTTGGTTACTGACCCTGAAAGCAGTTCCTAGCCAGTGTGATGGGTCTCTGCTTGCACGCACATGCATGTTGCCTCTGTGAGAACACATTCCCCAGCAGCATGTGCCCATCTTTGGCGAACATCATGCCCAAGCTGAAGCCTGGCACGCATCATGCAGGCACTTTTGCAAAGGGATGGGCACCCCAGCCACACACCTGGCCTTGCAAGCGCCCAGTGGCATGTGGAAAGTCACCATGGGACCTGGAAATCCCCAGCAGTGTGAGGGAAGGGGGCCCCATTTGCATGTGTTTTGGCAGGCAGAGCTGCTGGGCTCGAGGGGGAGGGGAGCAATCTCCTGGAAAGGGAAGTCACGAAAAGCAGAGAAATAGCTCTGCCAGAGAATATATTAAAGATGAGTCCTCTAGGTCTCCCTGAGGATTTTGCATTTAAACGCTGCCTCTCTTCTACTTGGAGAGGGACTAGGAGTGGCAGCTGCCCGTGTCTCCCAGGAGAGGGATTTGTAGACAGGGACTGGTCTTAGTCCATGTTTTCCAGGAAATTGTAGTGGGTAGTCCCTGCTTCATGACCTGTGGATCAGGGAGCATGCTGTAGCCAGTCCCACCATGCATCCCCAGGGAGCACAGCACAGGGAAAATAAGGGATGGTTCTTCCTCCTGCACTTTGTCTTCTGGTGGTTGATCCTCCAGCTTTTGCTGCAAAGGGGCAGTTTTGATGCAGGTCAGCATCCCCATGCCTCAGTGATATGCAAGTTTAGAGCCTAATCTCCTTTTCTGAGGGGACAGGGGTGTTAATGAAAGGGACTTTTCTACCTGTAGCTTCTTAAAAGGATGCAATGGTCCTTGCCCCTTTTTCCTTGAAGCTTATCCCTGTCCTGCAGCTTGCAGAACATCCCATGTGCCCACAAGCCATACCTTAACGTTTTCTTGCTGCATGCTGTGCCAGTCCCCTTGGAAGAGCAGTTTCCCAGCAAACTGCTAACAAAGCACTCCTGGCCTGCAGTCCTGGCTTCTACTGGATGCAAAGGAAACCAGCTCTGGGAGATGTGCAGGCTGCTGCCTCCTCAGAGCGGGGAGGGATTAAAAGGGTTTAAGAACATTTCTCCATGGCTCAGGCATTAAATGCCATCCAGACCTCCGCCTGATCTTCCTTCTGACATTGCACCTTCTCTCTGCTCTCCTGCTCTGAGCAAAGAGGAGAGGGCTCAGCAGTGGGCCAGCATCCAGCCCAGCCTGCATTGGCCCCTGCTCACCCACAGGGCCAGGAGAGGCACTGGCCTTCCCATGGAGGGGCAGCAGCATAGGGGGGTGCACAAGGTGCTACACCCTCTGCCCTGCCTGAGCCTTCATCCCAGGAGCCCCCGGCGAGGCAGGCACACGCTCCGCTCTCAAGGCCTGATCCTGCCGGCATGCTGGGAGGCAGGAGAGCGTGCGGGGATGAGGACAGCAGGCAGGCAGCGAGGCTGGAGCCGGGAATGAAAGCAGGAACTGTGCATGCCATTCATGTTGTCTTTTGTTTCTTGATTCCAAGCCTCCATGCGGAGAAGAAAAGGGGGTGAGTGAAACCGCACATCCTGGGGCTCCTCCCTTCCCCATCAGCCACCCAGCCGGCACCCAGTCCAACCCACACGGGCACGCACAGTGCACCCCAAGGACTGGGCCAGGTCACCGTCCCTTAGTTGTCACAGAAAGGCTCAGCCCAAGGGGAGCCAGAGCTCCATGGGCCAGCCTCCTGCCTGGCACTTCTGCCGCGGGGAGCAGCTGCCACGTGCGGCTGTGGCGGGCTGGCAGAAAGGCAGAATTGGGCACAGTCACGCTGGGCTCCTGCTGGGCACGGGCAGGAATGCCTGTTCACCAGCCGGGCCCCTTGAATCTCCAGGGCTGACTTCCCCGGGTGTTACGCTTTGTGTTTGCTCCACGGTGAAAATGCCTCGCACAGAAATGTCCCCACATGTGGGATCCTCAGTACAGCCTCCCTCAGCCCCCCCGGTCAGGCCTCTGGAGCTCAGTCGGATGAAATGTCAGCCACGCTCTTTGCCATGTCCAGCCATGCGGGTGCTTCTCTGCCTCCGCCTCCATGCAGGCTGTCCTGTGTCCTGCTGCTCCCGGCGGTCCCGGGCCAAGGAAGCACCTGAGGATGTACCTGCACTGCAGGCAGGGTTTGGTGGCAGCTCCGAGGGTGTACCCCAGTTAGGTGGCAGAGAGCCACTTTGGCTGTTAAGTGTCCCGGCTCCGGGTGGAGAGGGCCACCCACCATGAAGGCCACATTGGCGGTGCCCAGGCCAACTGGGGTAAAGCTGGTCACAGCAGGGCTCCATACATGGCAGCTACACTGCACAGTGTCCGTGTGGACATTGCATGAGTGACAATACAAAAACAGGAGGTTTTTGCTAGAGCTGAGAGCCAGGAATGGACAATCCTGAATGGAGCAGGAAGGCTCATCCCATGCCAGCACACAGTCCTGCATTTCTCCAACACAGACACAGGGTAGGGGGGAGAGAGCCTGGAGACCTGACCCCAGTTTTTAGCCTTTCAGAAGCAAAACTCCGTCCTGGTAATGTGAAGCTAGAGAACTGTTTCCCAAGGAACAGGAAATGTGAGGGGGCAACTCTTCCACTATAGCAGTGATAGCATAGGGAAGAAGCTGAGCAGAGCTTACAAGTGGGAGATCTCTGAGGGATCTCCCCAGACCTCCTCTATACTGCGCAGATCTGGCAGTACCCAGAGGTGGAGGCAAAGCAGAGCTCTTGTGCATCAGAATGATCTGCTGGAGGTCACCAGGGATGTCCGGACATTGAAGATGGCCATCTCCAAGTGTGTGGTGGAGAGCTCTTGCCACTTTGGGCAGCCAGGGCCATCAGGGTGCACCCACTCCAGGGGGATCCCTCTTCAGTGTGTCTCTGCACTGCCTCATGTCCTGCCCCAGCAGCCTGGAGGGAGGCAGGATCCACTCCAGAATGCTCTTCTGTCTGCAAAGACATGGTAGATACAAAGTGCAGTTAGTGATGATTTGTCTCACCACTCTCTAATGGCACTAAGAGATGGGAAGTGGAACAGAGCTGGAAGCAGAGGCAGGTGGAGAGGGTTGAGCATCGCTGTTACTCCTCTCGCAACACTAGAGTTCCCAAACTTGCATCACTACAATACTGCCCTGAGCAGCTTCCAGAGACACCAGTGAGGCTGTGGGCAGTCCCCTCCTGGGGCTGGGCTGGTAGAGGTCCACACAGTCACCCAGCAGTGTTTGGCTGTAAGGGATGAGCCAGCTTCCCACTGAGCCAGCTGAACTGCCCTGCACCTCTTGCACTGGGCACAGCATAAGGGTCACACAGCAGTGAGGAAGAGGAGCCATGAAGTCCCCCAGAGACAAGGATGGCTGGCTACTAGAAGTTTTGTGCCAGGGAAGCTTACTCCTTGGAGTGGGTGCAGGTCCTTAGTCGCAGGTCCTTAGTGGATACCTGCCACCAAGGGTGCTGTCCTTAGAGGGCATGTCAGTCCCCTTGGCAAAGACCACTTGGTGTCAGTGTTTGTGTAGGGCTCATTCTTCCACAGACTGGGCTTCTGAAACGGTTGGGACTCATTTTTGTTTCTGTAACTCAGGAATGCTGGCTTGCAAACTGCCATGCAGACGGCTGCCGTGGCCACAGTGTGTGGAGGTGCTGAAGCTGGCCCATAAGTCATGTCAGCCCCTGGCAGGATTTTGTAGGAATACCGGCCTGATGGTCACAGCATTCCAGGTCACTCAGATCATAAGGGTCAGCAGCTCCCACATCACAGTGGCAACATTTCGCAGTTCCGAGTTCAACAGCCAGGCTGGAAGGAGCCCAGAACTTTACAAGCCTTATCTGAAGGCAGGCAGAGCTCGTCAGCCTTATGGGACAAGCACTGCACGTGTTCTCCCCTCTCCCCAGAAAGGATGGTGCCTTGGTGGTGCCGTGGAGGTAGAGGCATCCAGCCATGGTGAATGCCAAGGCAGATCCATCAGCCCCAGCACAGCACTGTGCTAGCACAACAGCTGTGCTCCAGGGCCAGCTGACACTATTTATGACATGGAGCCAACAGGCTGGACACTGCCGGTCCCAGGCAGCTGTGGAGCAGGGGGCAGCCACACGTGAGCAGACCCTGCACGGGCTGAGCACCAGCCCAGCCACCTTTGTGAGCTCGGCTCTGCTGGACCTGTCTGGCTCCGCTGCAGAGGGAGCCAGGAGGGGTCAGTGATGATGGTGGCCGGCATCTGCCTGCTGCCCTTCCCAGTGTCCCAAGTTTCAGGATGCTTTACAGCCCCAGACAGAAAGCCCCAGCGGCAGCCGGGGCTGGTGCTGTGTCCCAGCATGTTCCCAGCTGCAGGCAGGGGAAGCAGGGGGGGCCAGCCGCTCCCCAAAGGACAAACGTGATTGCATGATTGATGGGGCGGGGACCTGACTGGGACCCCTGCCCTGGGCACC
>JAVJGJ010000057.1:72501716-72515232 GCA_035590215.1 Microhierax caerulescens | reverse complement strand
GGAGCCGGCCGGCAGGGGCGAGCGGGAGGGCGGCAGGGTTAACCCTTCCAAGAGCAATAGTGCAGGTTTTGGAGGCACATGGATGGGGCAGCACAGAATAGGGACTGCTGAAGGTAGAGGTGAGGAAGGGGCCCATCCTTGCCCCCAGGGAAGCCCCCCCTCTGGACGCTGTGGCAGTCCTGGCTGCCCGGCTTCACCCCCAGTCAGAAGAATCAGGTGGACTGAGATGGAAGTGTTGCATCTTTTCAGCTGAGTCTCACTGATGTCCAGAATGGTAATTTCCCTTTTTTCTCTTCCAGTCACTCTTTGAACGCCAGGGTATGGCAGCACACTCGGGGGTCCTTGCGGGAGCTGAGAAGCCCCATGTTTCACTGCGCAAAGGAATTCCACGGACAAAATCTGTAGGTAAGGCAAACTGGGGGGAAATCCCTTCCTAAAGAGGAAAGGTCATCCCCGTGGAGCATTCATGAAAAACTCCGCCCTCTCTACGGGCTTGTAACTGAAGATCTTTGAAAAGAGGATGTTTAATACGATTTCTGCTTTGAAAGCCGCATGTGTCCTGAGAAGCCTGTTCTAACGCTGACACTGGTGCTGCTCTGAGCAGAAGGTTGGGCTGGACACCTCCGGAGGTCCCTTGCTCTCTCAATGTCTTTACAGCGCTGCCAGGGAGCAAGGAGTTTCTCCCACCCTCCATGCTGGCTAATGAGGGATCGGTGGGTGATGTTCTGTCTGCCCGTGGTCATGGCTGGGCTGGGCACGCAGTGTGCTGAGCACATGGGTGGTGAGTGTGTGACCATGAGCTGTCACAGACTGAGGCAGTGGAGCAGGTAACAACTGAAATTTTTCTAAGGAAAGACAGGACAGGGTCTGGAACAGGCAGTCATCTATGGATTATGTCAGGATCTTTAGACCCAGCCCCAAAAGGTTTAAGGTGCAACTAAAACTGAAAATATGCTGGAAGAAGGAGATGGGAGGATGAGGCAGAGTGAACAAGGGCTGGTGGCACAATGGCAGTGTGGGCATCTCATTTTCTTTTGATTTTGTTTATCAGTGGGTTTCATCCAGGTGGTAGCACCAAGCCACAGTGTTCGCAAGGTCTGAGGGCTGTGCAGGTCGGAGCTGGGGAGAGAGCGTTATCACTCAGCTAGAGAACCTCAGGGGCAGAAAGAGAAAGGTGGTGTGCTGTGTGGCAAGGGTTAATTTTAAGTAACCCTAAGGCATCATTTGATAGTAATGGTGATGCCAAAGCAGGTTGTCTAACACACAAAATAAGTGAATAGAAGGTAAGTTCTGCTTTGAGCTACAGCTGAGAGCAGCACAATCTCAGCAAGAAGGCAAAAATTAGTTGAAAAATGCAAGGGTTAGCATTCAAAATGTACTTTTTAATATACATATCCAGAGAATTGCTGTGCATACATGCCTCACGTTTGTGTTTGTACGAGAGCACCTGGTACCTGTAGTGCCAAATGAGATTGATCAGAGTGTAGTAGATAGCTGGAGATAATAAAATGTGTGTATGATTTATCTGAAAAACACATTAGGAGAGATAATCTTTAAAAAAAAAAAAAAAAAAAAAAAAAGAGTGGGTGTTTAAGGGACTGCCCTGGTGTGTATTTATACACTGTGTTGATAAAGCTGCTGTCCTGCCATGAAATCTGCAGGCAGCAAGCTCCCCTAATTCTGAAGAGCTGCAATAGAACCTGGGCCAAGCAGATGATGAGATAGTGTTGGAAGTGAATGTAGGCATTAATTAGTTGCTCATGCATTGCAGTATTTTTAATGTACTCGGTAGAAAGGGAGCAGAGCTGACTGCCTTGGTCCCTGGGATCACCACAGCACCGACCCATGGGCTTGCTAGAGTAGGAGTAACCAGTTAATTTTCTCATTAAGGTAAAAATGATCAGCAGCACTTGCAGGATGGGATTCACATCATCTAGCCTTACATGTTAACAGTGCAGAAATCTCCAAGTAAGGTGCCCCTGAACCCACTACAGCAGGGGTCCTCAAACTACGGCCTGCGGGCCGGATACAGCCCCCCAGGGTCCTCAATCAACCCCCTGGTATTTACAGAACCCCCCTGCCCCCCCCACCGGGGGCTGGTGGGGGGGAACCAAGCAGCCGCAGATGACTGCCTGCCACTTAATCCACTTGTCGCCCCCCTGGTTAAAAAGTTTGAGGACCCCTGCTTTATAGTGACCAGAGGGAAATAGGCACTTTTAACATTGTTTATCTCACGTCTTGATCTTAGAGGCCACAAGGATGCAGTGGCCAGTGGTGTCTAAAGTGCATGTTTATTTTGCAAACTCTATCCTAGATAGTTGTTTTATGTGTGAAAATGTTTGTGAAGATGCTTCTAAGCAGAAGTTTTTCAAGGTTCAATCAAGCCACAAACAGCTGGACAGCATATTAAAGGGGATCTGTTGTGTGAGAGAGCATCTTCACCCAGTAATAGATCATAAACTGGAAAAGTATTCATTAAATATGAAATACTTGCCTGGAAGGAGCTCCTTTTTGCTGGTGAAGGCCGAGTCAATGACTCAGGACGTCCCTCTAAACCCACACCTCGCTGTGTGATGCTCACCGTGCAGGTGCACTGTCGAGGATCTCTGTATGCAGAGAACTGTGAGAAGAGGGATTCAAAGTTTGTAGGGTTTATACGACTGTAAGGTTTGTTGTGTGTAGGGTTTATATGCTCATGAGCACAGAGTGTAATGTCCCATGTACATCTATTTTGTTCAGAACCCAGAGCATAGAGACCCTGATCCTTGGCACGGGGTTCCCAGCTGTTACAGCTACACACACAGCATGCAACAAGGGGATTAGAAACACTAAATTTAATCTGCATCAGGGAGGATTAGAAGTAGACCTGGCGATGCCCTGTCCTGAGCAGGAATGGCTGCAGCTGTCACAAGCACAGCATCCAAGCATAACCCAACAATAAATGCAGCAAAAAATCACACGTAGCTTTTGATGATGCTCAATCCAAGACTGGCATGTGTCTGTCTGCACTGAAAGGGAACAATTCCTGCTGAGGAGGGGACAGCAACTTCTTGTTTCCAGTTTGCCTGCCACAGTACACATGAAAAGCAGGTTTTCAGCTGCCTTTTAGAAACCAGCTAATTTTTGTGGAATTCCAGATAAGCTAAAATAGAAAACAGCCAAACAGTAGAAATTGAGTTGCAATTGGCTTGTTTTAGAAGTCCTTCTTGAGCTGTCATTTCACTCCCACAATGAACAGGCTCATACGCTGTACAGTCAGTTGACTTCAAGATAAAAATCACTACTAAAGTAAAGTAAGGAACTAGATGAAAAATAAGCAGGGGTTGGTTGCTTGGGGTTTTTTTTGGTGAAGAAATGCTCTGAATTATTTGCATATATTACACAGCTGGTTTAATTTCCCAGGGACTTGTGATAAAAGATCAAAAGATTTCATGTTCACACCTAAAAATTTCTTGAGACCAAGGTTGTTAACCTTTGTCTGGCTACAAAGAAAGCAGAATGGAAGAAGTATTTTGACAAAAATGTGAAGAAAAGAAATGCATTGCAGTGGGGAGGCTGATAGAAAAGAAAATCTTTGTCAGGCTTCCAAGATAGCTACCATGCCATCTGCTCCAGCATCAGAAGTTAAAAACACTTGAAAGTCTGCAGAACTGTCATGGTACCCACTAAGTCTCTCCCCTGAGCAAATTCAGGATGATGTAGATGGTGGTTTTGCACAGACAGAAGTAATGTGTGTCCCCGTGTCAAACACGAGAGGCTGCAGGCGCTGGCTGCCAGCGGCAGATGCACCTTCCAAAGTGGTGTCTTGGCGTTCAGAAAGGCACTGGGGTTCTGTTCTGCCAGCGGAGGGGGAGCGTGCAGCCCCCCGCCATCCCACCCCAGGACAGTCCTTCCCTGATCCTGGGTGAACTCGCAATGTTCCCCTCTCTAAGCAGGTTCTCTCGTTCACCCTAGCTGCAATTTAAGCTTTGTGCCATAGCAGCCAGCACAGTTGTCAGGGTTTAATCCCAGCCAGCAACTAAGCACCACGCATCCACTTGCTCACTCCCCCCACCCCACCCCCCCCGCAGTGGGATGGGGAGGATAACTGGAAAAAGGTAAAATGTGGGTCAAGATAACAGCAGTTTATTAATTGAAATAAAGTAAACATAATCATGACAACAATAAGAATTTAAATGAAGAGGAGAGGGAGAGAGAGGAATAAAGGGGGGGGGGGGGGCAGACGCACACAAAAAAAGCCCAAACAAATGGAAAAAAACAAGTGGTGCACAATACAGTTGCTCACCACCCACTGACCGATGCACAGCCAGTCCCTGAGCAGCAATTAGCAGCCTCTGGCCAACTCCCCCCAGGTTTATATACTGGGTATGACGTTCTGTGGTATGGAACATCCCTTTGGCTAGTTCGGGTCAGCTGTCCTGGCTCTGCTCCCTCCCAGCTGCTTGGGCACCTGCTCACTGGCAGAGCTGGGGAAACTGAAAAGTCCTTGATTTGGAGTAAGCACTACTTAGCAGCAACTAAAACATCAGTGTGTTATCAACATTGTTCTCACACCAAATCCAAAACACAGCACTGCACCAGCTGCTACGAAGAAAATGAACTCTGTCCCAGCTGAAACCAGGACAACAGTACTGTTATTTCACTGCTTCTCTGAAGAGCAGTGGGCTTTACTCCTCCTCCTGCTGCTTCTGTTGTTGCCTGGGGCTGATGCTCGCCCCGTGTACCAGAGGATGGTGATGCATACCCGCTTTCTGCTTCTGGACGTGAGCGAAGCCGCAGCACTTGGCACCTTTCTGCTCTAGCTTAGGGGAGGCTGTGGGAGCTACTCTGCCATCCCTGCACAGGGAGAGCAAGGTTGGGAACAGTAGGGTGTGCTCTGGAGAGAGCCACCTCATTAGCTAGCCCAAATTAATGCACAGAGTTAGATTCTCACAGGGATTTAGGCTGTTATGGCAACAGGCCCAAAAGCATTATGGAGAGGTTTTGTGTTTTCCTTAGAGATTAATAATGCATTGAGTACACTGAATTGCAGAGGGGGTGTTGCCATGAGACCTGTGGCATTGCCAAGCTGTGCGTCGGGTGCGCGCCCGGGAGCATGGTTCTCATTTCAGAGCAGTTAGTCTGGGTGCTCAGAGATGGGGTTCTTTGCTGGTCCTTGCTGGTCGCTGGAGGTTCTGTTTTGACTCAAAATCCTTATCCCTGCATGCACCCACCTCCATCATTTGATCGTGGTGATGTTGTGTTGCTCTTTGTAGGAAGCATATACACCCTACTGCTATGAAGACACGGTATACACTGTTTGAAAAGAACTGAGATGAAATCTCAATGGCAGTTAAAAGGGACATGTCTGTTTATTTGTCATTGAAGTTTAATCTTCCGGTTGTGGGCACAGAAGATGGACCAGGCACAGAGGGAGGTCTTGGGCAGCACACAAAGGGTCATGCCATTTGTCACAGACAGATGCTATCTTTTTCTCACTGGTAGTTCTCACCTCCACCATCCCTCTTGAGAACCTGGAATAGCTCACAAGGTTTCTCGTTCATCTGGCAGACCATCGGTGTGTGGTGGAGGGGTGAGATGTAGAGGAGGCAAGAGCGCTTGGTTGCTGGTGGCAGAGCGTGCCGGGAAGCAAAGAGCTCAGACACCCCATGTGTTCCTGCGCCACAGGGGAATGGCAAACGGCAAGTCGGTAGTTGCTGGGTTGAGATCAAAGGGAGTGAAAGGACAATGTCATTCAGGTGCTACAAATCTAAAGGAACTGCCTTCCTCCAGTGTTGTGCTGTGTGTTAGAGTCTGGCGGAGGCTCATCAGTGGAGACTTTTCTTGTCGGCTGATAGTCTGTTCTGTGGATGCGCACGTTGGTGGAGAGCTGCTCTGCTAATTCTTGGGTACCCCTGAACTGTGTAGAAATTCTCTGAATGCTGCAGTTGGCCATCCCTTGGGCCGGGGTCTGCCCGTTGCCCAACGCAGCATTTAGCAACAGGCAAGTGTTAAGATAAAAGTGAAAAATGAACATATTTACAACAAGTAATGAACTGTCAACATTGCAGTCAACAGGAATAGGGTTGGATAAAAGAGCGCCGTGCTTTCAGCTGCCAGCATTTTAGATAAACTCATACAGATTATTTCTCCATTTCAAGTGAAAAACTGCCAGGGTGGTTTCACCAGTCTTGTAGCTGGTCCCTCACCTTTTGGGAGGACCCTTGTCCTTGTCACTGCTTTCAGCAGGGGGATTCTGTCCGGCTGTGTGCTCGTTACCTCTGCAGGGGTCTGTGCGGGGTCCAGTCTGCTCTGCAAGGATTGAACACCACCCATTAATTCAGTACTTAATCAAAACATCAGGTTTCAAGCCTGCTCCCAAGGGATTACTGGTTGCCTTTGTTCAACTTTGGAGACTCCCTGAGCAGAGCTATATCCTGCACAGACAGTAAATAAAACTCAACAGTGATTAGTCTTAGGCTTAACTATAAACAGATGCTTCTCCGTGTTAAGGGAGAGGTTTCATTTTGCCAGCATGATCACATTTAAACATCAGCGAGGAGTTTCCTTTTATTCTATCACGAAGACTGTATTTTACAAAATTTGCTGTCACAGTAGGAATGGGTAGTGAAAGATTTGAATAAGAGAACATAATAACACAGCAACACAGTTCACAGAAAGCCTTGTTAAAGGTCTTTACAGACCAGGTGGGCATCAAATTAAACTGATTGATGGAGTTTCAAAAGAAAGAAAAGGAGGTAATTCTGCACGTGGGGCTGGCAAGCCACTGCTGCAGGATATTGGGAGTGCAAGAAACTCGAGTCAGTTCAAAGAACAGGGCCAAGTGTCTGGAAGAAGAAAGTCCACCAAGGGTTAAACACAAAGGCAGTCTGACTCAGTCAGCTCTTGATCAGCAAATTGCTGGAAGCTGAGAGTATTTGGGAGGGGCAAAGCAGCACTTGGTGCTTGCTGCCTTCTTATATGCTTCCTCAGGGGTTGTTACTGGCTGCTCAGCAGCTGGGCTAGATGTGCCTTTGATCTGCCAGGCTGGAGGAGAGATGGGGAAGCTGAGTATTGAGTATCGAGGTAGTGTCGTCAACAGAATACAGGGAGCGAGCAAGCCATGTGGAGAGGAGGAGAGGCAGAGGAGTATGTGGATGTGGTTGTTTATGCAGGACTCAGGTGACAGGCACACAGATACAGCAAGCAGAGGAGCTACGTCAAAATGGTGAGTTGCAGGTAGTGAGGAAAGAGCCTGCCAAGAGTTTGCTTTCCTCCCACCTCTCCCATCGGTGATCTGTCCTGAGTGTTGATTTTCTTGTTGAGGAGCAATAGGAGACGTTCATTTTCACAGGGAACAGATATTATTCCCTCTACAACCTTGGGAACCAGGACTGTAATGAAGCCACTGTTACTCTATCGTACGATCAAAGGATGATTCAGGTTGGAAGGAGGAGGTCTCTAGTCCAACCTCCATCTCAAAGTAGGGTCAGCTATGATATCAAATTGTGTTGCTCGGGGTTCTATCCAGTATGGTCTTGAAAACCTCCAAGGATGGAAACTGCACACTCTTTCTGGGCAGCCTGTTCTGCTGCTTAACTGTCCTCATCATAAAATTTCTCCTTTTATCAGTCAGAACCTCTCATTTCAGTTTTACCCATTGCTTCTTTTCCCCCCACCATGGCCTCTTGTCCTCCACTGTGAAAAGCCTGGCTTTATCTTCTTGATAACCTCCCATGGGTACCAGAAGGCTGCTGTTAGGTCCCCCCAAAAGGCATTCCTACCGCAGGCTGAACAAGCCTGGCTCTGTCAGCCTCTCCAGACAGAGCTAGAGCTCCAGCCCTGACCATCTTGGTGGCTCTCCACTGAACTCCCTTCACTTTGTTGACGTATTCCTTGTACCGGGGGCTGCAAAACTGGATGCAGCAGTGTTGTAGGTGTGGTCTCATGAGTGGGAGTGAGAGGGGTAACCTCTTAGCTCTGTCTGGTGTCTTTGCTCCTATTCACGGTGCCCAGGACACTGCTGGGCTTTGCTGCCAAGGCACAGGGCCGGTCCATGTTCACCTCACTGCCTACCAAGCCCCCGAGTTCTTTTCCACAGTGTTGCTTCCCAGCCAGCCAGCCCCGAGCCTGTCCAGTTGCAAGGGGTGCTTCCTTCTCGGGTGTGGGAGTTTGTGTCTGTCCTTGAAATTCATAGAGTCCCTGCTGGTGCATTCTTTTCCAGGTCCTTTTGAGATGTGTAGCTGATCATTGAACGTAGTAGTGCTTTGGATATCATTTTCCATAGCATTCCCCACCTCATTTAAGAAAAAAACAGAGGACAGATGCTTATGGCAGAGGAAAATAACAGGTGGGGAATAGAGGGAATAAAATGAATAATTACAGAAGCAGGTATGTACAATAAAAGGAAAACTAATGCCCATGCCTTGAATATGTTTAGGTTATCTGTCTCCTTCACCCTTCCTTCATTTGAAATACTTAGCTTTTGATGCTTTAAAAGAACTTCACAGCAGGGGCTGTGAGCTGCTGGGCTTGTGGAAGCCCCAGCAGGTAGAACAGGGGCTACTAAATCTGTAACTTTTCATGGTCAGCAGCTGAGAATCTGCAGCAGCCAGTGACTGTTGGTGTCTGTTTCTCCTCTGGTCTGGCTGCCACTTGGCCAGTGTGCTCTTTGCAGATCCGGAGATCGAAGAAAGATGAACCTGCTTTCAAATTCTATTTCCTGCAATAGCTCCACACTCGGCACAGTGGTACCTAGCTGCGGGATGGTCAGCACATCCATAAGACAAGCTGTAATGTTCTGTAGACCATGTTCTGTGACAGTCTGGGCCTGGTAACTGAGCTCAGTGCTGCGTAAATTTCCTTGTTTCAATTCTTGGCCGTTCCCAGGCGAGAAGTAGAAATAAGCATAAAAGCATGGGGTTTGGTTTTGGTGGGTTTTTTGGATCTTCGCACTGTTAAGAACAGGTCAGTGTCTACACTGAACCAAACCAGGGCTCCATCTAGTGCAGGATTCTGTCCCAAGCATTGCTCTTAAGCGGATGCCCAGGGAAGAGTGAAAACAGGGCAGTGATAGAAGGTTTCTCCTGAATACTCACCCAGGCAGCTGTGTCTTCATTTCAGAGGTTTCTGTGCACATAATAGCCCAGAGAAAGTGCATCCTCCATGCCTTTGTCCAGTCTCTCTTTGAACTTGTTTCATGCTTCCAGTTCATTATGCTACCTTGTTGTTGAAAATTCCCGGGCCTGCGTTCAGCAAAAAAAGCGTGGCTTTGAACACAACCATAGTCTGAACAATGTGACAAGATGTAAAGTTTGGTGCTTGCTGGCCAGAATGCTCCCTTTTTCCAGGGAACCCAGTGGACTCTGCATCTGCAGGCATTTGCTGAAATTGCTAATATAATACAAGGCACGGTTGCCAAAGCACTTTGAATGCTGGTGGACATTACAGAAAAAAGCATTAGAGCCAAAAAAGCAGGTGGTCAGTGTGCTGCTGTGCCAAAACGTGGCTTTCTGCCATCTTGAGCATTCTCTCAAGAGCAATTTGAAACCTTGAAAACCACTGAACTGTGACTGAAAAGGAGATATGGCAAGCAAGCGATGAGCATAGCAAAGCAGGACTTGGTGAAGAGGGGCAGGCTGGTGGAGAAGGCTGGAGCAGGCTAGGCTGGTTAACTTGCATCCACACAAGTACTTGCACCGTACTTGTTATATTAATGGATTTTTCCTCCTATTGCTTTACTTTGCAAGATTCTCGTACTCTTCCACTTGAGTATTACAAGTACCTGAAAAAGGTTTCACTGTGCACCCAGGTAGTAAGTTAATAGTAAGAGTGAGAGAATCTGGCTTCCTTGAGTACTTCCAATTCTTGAATCGTGTAACTCAGCTTGGGATAGACCCTGCTTCTGAATTCAGTCTAGCATGCTGAAGCATATGTAACCCCTCGGGGGGAAAGGTGGGAGTGTGACACAAGAAGAGCAAGCGGGAGAGCGCGAGAACCGGCGCCTGGGAGATGGCACTGTTTGCTGTGAGTTGCACAGCCTGGTTGCGCTCAGCTGTCTCGCACATCGGCACTTGGGTGTCGAGAGGTTTAATCGAGAAGTGTTCAATTCTGTCGCTGTCACGTTGGTCTGCAGAGCATTCAGCCCAGTTGGAAGGCGTTGGGCACAACTGTCTGATGGATTTAAAACAATGTAAGACATGGTGAGTCTGTGGCCGCCCTCCTGTGCCAAGTGAACATGATCAAAGGGCCAAACTAAACAGTTACATGGAGCAAATAAAAGATGAAGTTAAAAGTCACCTCGGAAAGGAACTGGGGTGGGGGGAAGAAAGGGTTGTCGTATATCCAATTTGTGGTGACTGCTGCACTCTGGGTTCTCTGGAGACGTCCTCTCTGACTTCACTGTTGTTGTTTTCCAGGTGAAGACGAGAAACTTGCTGCTTCTTTGCTGGATGGGAAGTTTCCTCGGAGCACATCAATGCAAGACACTGTTAGGGAAGGACATGGGATTCCACCACCACCTCAAACAGCCCCACCCCCACCTCCTTCTCCATATTACTTTGACACAGGCCCCCCTCCATCCTTCTCGCCACCTCCGCCCCCTGGAAGAGCTTACGATACCATACGATCAAGCTTTAAGCCAAGCCTAGAGGCTAAACTCCATGGACTCCCACAGGTCATTAGCGCAGCTGAGATGTATGATCAGGCGAGGACTTCCATTCCTTACCCTGAAAGGCAGAAGAGGGCCCGATCCATGATAATCCTACAGGATTCCTCTCATCTTCCCGTGGAGCCAACAGAGATCCCTCGGCCTGGCCCGTCTGCAACCCCTCCGGAGAAGCTGAAGAGGAAGGGGAGAGTGATTGACAACCCTTATGCCAATATGGGTCAGTTCAATGTCAGCCTGTTTGCTCCCACCAAGCCACAGAGGAAGAAGAGTCCCCTTGTTAAGCAGTTGCAAGTGGAGGATGCGCAGGAGAGAGCAGCACTGGCCATCACCGGAGGCTTTACAAGGGAGCCCTCTCCCACCCGCAGGAGCCACCGCCTGAGTGGAGTGGAGTATCAGCACCACACTGGCATTGCTCAGGTTGAAGCCACAAGCATCCCCTTTGCCACTGCCATTGCTGGAGTCATGAAGGACAGAGACCGTCGTCTGGATGAGAGGCGGAAATCCACTGTCTTCCTCTCGGTCGGGGCCATCGAAGGAAGCCCCCCCAGCAGCGACATGCCATCCTTGCAGCAGTCCAGGTCTATCGATGAGCGGTTGTTAGGAAGCCGAGATGTACTACTGCCTTCCCCTGTCTCAGCTTTAAAGCCATTAATTAGCAGCTCATCCTCAACATTCATCCACCCCCTAACAGGAAAGCCCTTGGATCCAAACTCACCACTGGCGCTTGCGCTGGCCGCAAGGGAACGGGCCCTCTCAACTCAAGTCCCATCCCGGTCGCCCACCCCGATCCACAGCCCAGACTCGGACAGAGCAGCACCCCTGTTTGTGGACATCCAAACCAAAGAACCAGAGAGGGGGGAGTTGGAGAGCTTGGTGTCCCCTGCGTACTCACCTGGAGGCAAAGGGGCGATCGGAACAGACTCTGGGACTTTGGCCCCCACTCAGGGCCCGTGGGGGACTCCGTCCACATTGAGAAAAGAAACTGAGGTGAGAGCAGAAACACCTGGGAAGGAGGAGAAAAAACAAGAAGACAAGAAGTCCATGATTATTAGCATAGTGGATACATCACAGCAGAAGACCGCTGGCCTCATCATGGTTCATGCCACAAGTAATGGCCAAGACGAGATAGGTCTTGAGGTAAAAGAGGAGAAACCAGCTGTCCCTGAAGCATGCACAGAGCCAGCAGAGTCGCCCAAAGCAGAGACCCAGCCCAGTCCTGTGGGAAAGCCTCCAGTCAGTCCAGCCTCTGACAAGACACTGGGACAAGGGAGTTCAGAGGAAGAAGTGGAGCCCTACACGGTTACCCTCCCGCCAGCTCAGTTGTCTTCAAGTGACGAAGAGACCAGGGAGGAGCTGGCCAAGATAGGGCTGGTGCCTCCACCAGATGAGTTTGCAAACGGGGTACTGGTCACCACCCCTGGCACACCAGTCAGCCACCTGGCTACGCCTAGCACGCCATCCATACCAGCGGCAGCAGTAGCACCTTCTACCACTGGCGGAACACCCTCAGGGAAGCCCTCTGATGCCCCCGTAGCCCCAGAGTCTGCTGCAGACTCGGGAGTGGAAGAGGTGGACACCAGAAGTTCAAGTGACCATCACCTGGAGACCACAAGCACCATCTCTACGGTCTCCAGCATGTCTACGTTGTCCTCAGAAAGCGGGGAGCCTACTGACACATACACTTCCTTTGCGGATGGACAAACTTTTATACTCGAGAAGCCACCAGTGCCTCCAAAGCCAAAACTCAAGTCCCAGCTCAGCAAGGGGCCAGTTACTTTCAGGGACCCACTTTTGAAGCAGTCTTCGGACAGCGAGCTCATCTCCCAGCAACATGCGGCCACTCTGGCATCAGCCAGCATTGGCCGGCCACGCTACCTCTTTCAGAGAAGGTCCAAGCTATGGGGGGACCCCATGGAGAGCAGGCCAATCCATGGGGCTGATGATGACAAGCCAACTGTGATCAGTGAGCTAAGTTCCCGACTACAGCAACTGAATAAGGATACACGATCACTGGGGGAGGAACCAGCCGGGTCCACGTTAGATCCCGGGAAGAAGTCACCTGTGGTCGCGGCACGGTAAGAAGCTGGTCGCTGGCCAGGGGTGGGGGTGGGTGCAGGGCTTAGGTGCCCGGGGGGGGGGACGGGGAGGTGCATAAGCAGAGTGTAACTGTGCCGAGGAATCCAGGGTGTGCTATGAGGGGCCTTTCAGAGATGTCAGGACTTCTCAGCTGCACAGGGGGTGATGATGCTGAGACATGCTTTCCAGAAGTGGGTGTGATTTGTTCATGGCTCGTCTCTACGCACCGCACACGTAGCGAGCTCTCACTGTTGCTTTTTCCCTTTAAATGGCCTTCCTGTTGTTTCATGTCCCTCCTCTGTCTCGATGCTATTGTTAAGCTGCTGTATTTAGTTGTGGGTTTCACTTCTAAATGTTTGCTCCTGAACAATTAATAACAATGTGTGTTTCTCTAGTGCTTTTCATTTCAAAGGATCTCCAAATGTTGTCAGACTATGTATTAGAGCTCTGGTCAGTCACGGCTGAGTGGGAGCTGTCACGAGGGTGGTCTGTGACAGCCCGTAGAAAGGTCACAGCAGCACCACCCCGACCTTTGCTCGCTGAGGCAGAGCTCAGCGACGTTTCTGGAACAAGCGAGTTCTGGTGACCTGCAGGGAGGTGTTTTGGCAGGGTGCAGCTGGGGGGTCTCACGCATGGCTCCAGGCAGGGGGTGCAGCTGGGCATCCCTCCCACGGGTGCTCGCAGCGGCTCTGTCCTGCGGAGCACAGCACTGGGTCGCACGCGTCTCCAGGTTGGTGAGTTGGCTGCTAGCTCAGAGGTATCTACGCAGCACCTAAGCGTGGTAGATCCTCT
>JAVJGJ010000057.1:72476538-72501616 GCA_035590215.1 Microhierax caerulescens | reverse complement strand
GATCCTCTCACCCCTTGTTCTCCTCCTCCACACACAGACCTGCGTAGAGCTCAGCAGCCCAGGAGACCTGAAAGGTCACAGCACAGGGACCCCAGGACATGCAGGAGCCTCTTTTCTCTTACAAAGCCCTGCATGGGTTCCCTCACCCTCAAGGCACTCAGGAGACACTGGCTCCCTCTGCCACACTGGAGCTGTGACCATTACGTTCCCTGAGCAGCGTCGATCTCTTGGTGTGCCTTGCTCTGCCCCACGTCCTCAGCGCCAGGCCACACACTGACCTGCTGGCACCCAGCCTTTTTTCTGAGCTGCTGTCCCCATGGCAGCAGCAGCCCCCCTGCCCCGTGCCTTCATTCCAACGTAACCACCTAACTGTGAAACTAAACCAGAAACCTCCAAATTAGCGCCCCAGATTTGAGAGCGAACCCTTGCAAGGCTTTGAAATGGAAAGTTACAGCAGGAAGCAAACCAAACCGTCCCACCTTGCTCTCAGGGTGCAGGCACACACCTCCCACAGTAGCAAAGCCACAATGAGCAGGTCCCACTGGTATCACCGGTGGGCGGCTGCTGGGGGTCAGTGAGGTGCCAGTTCAGCAGGGAGCTCTGAGCTAAGGGGAGCCCTTGTTTTGGAAAGGTTTTTCTAACTAGATCATCACGTGATGGCTTACAAGTCCATGTGGTGCTAGCACAGCTGGTGACGTTTCAGGCTGTAGAGTGGGGACAAAGTGTCTTATCCTGACATACCCCCAGGGGAGTGAGTGTTTGTGTAGCTCCATCCTTCAGCTGGCTCACATCTCCCTGCTGGTGCCTGTGTTGGCAGTGCCAGCCTGGCTGTACCAGTGACCCACCTCTCAGCAGGTAACCCAGCTCACAGTTAATGATGCAGTGTGGAATAAACTTGCCCAGCCACGTGGTTTTTCCTGTCTGAGCTTAGCCCCAAATGCAGATTATGGCCCTTCACTGGAGACCGGTGTCTCACATGTGGTCCTTTCTCCCTGCACCGCTTAGTCGGGAACCATGGGGTCCTGAGCTGAATGCATTTAGTTTAACTGCATTTGGGGACCCTTCTGAAATCAGGCACGCCACGCCTTGTTCTCCTAAAAAGCGGTGACTGTGCACATCTTCAGTGACACTAGAGAACATGGGCATCATCAGCTTTTAATGGCAACCAGGCACGGCATCTCCAACAGCGTACCCATGCCAGGCATCAGCCCTTGGCTGAGACCTGTTTTGGGGCCATGGAGGGGCTGCTGAGTCGTCTGCCCTCAGCCCACTTTGGTCTCCAGAGCCAGCAGTGAAAAACACCTGTGTGAAGTCTGAATGGAGTGCCCCACTGCCTGCCCTCTTTCCTTCCCTAGCTTCCCATGTCCATCCAGATCACTGTGTACAGTTGATCTGCTGTTCCCCAGAGATGTGCAGGTACCCTCCATTTCTAGGATACCCCCCCCTTCTCCATCCTCCACCTCTCTTTAACCCGTTCCTGTCCTCCACCACTGCTTCCCCTTGATTCCTGTGCTGTCCTCGTCCCCGTCTCTCCCAGGAGCAGCAGACCGTGCTGGAGCTCCTGCCCTGTGACATGGTACTGATGCATGTCACCTTCTGCAGAGACCCTGCCCACCTGCACCAGAGAAGTGCAGTCCATTCTCCTCTCCTTGCCCACCCTGCCACCCAGTGTTTGGCACTTCCAGCTGTCCTGCGGAGTTAAATGTTCCCATTCTTTTTTCTGAAAGTCATGGCCTTTCATCTCTGAAATTTTTATGCTCCCAATTGATGTCAAAGACTTGAAATATTTCCCAGGAAGTCAGCTGTAAATAGAATATTTAATGATGTCAGCCACTCTGCTTCATTGTGAAAATTCCTCTCTTTTATGAAATTGCTGTAAATTCAGAAATAATGTAAAGAGCAGTTAGATAAGCTTAGATAACCCATTTCAGGACACATTTTCCAGTCCTTGGGTCTGTCCTGAGAATGACAGTATTACCTAAACCTGCCGCAACAGCCACCCCTAAATTTATAGCAGCGCTGCTAGGGTGGAGGGAGGTGGGCCCATGCTGGCATGATCACTGCCGCCAGCCAGGATGGCCCTTGAGCATCTCCTCGGGAGCTGAAGGTTGCTGCACCCCTTTTGCCAGGCTCATGCAAGCCCAGGCGGTGCTGTAGCCAGAGCCTGCCCAAGCTCCTCCGTGGGGCACTTGGAGGACCAGAGGGCTGTGGCCAGATGCTGCAGCTTTTTCTATCATTCTTACATTTAGCTCTGCTCCAGGAAGGGTCGTGAAGCTCTTACCTAGAGCCAGCAGTCATGGAGTTCCACAAACTTCAGGGATGATGAGGTGCCCTTGCAGGAACCATCCACAAACTGCCAGTGCCCCCACCCCCAGGGCTACAGCTACAGCTGCTGCTGAAGCAGGCAGAGCAGCTTGCCTGTGGCAGCCAGTTTCCTGGCTGGAGCTTCTTTCTAACCACATTAAATTCTGAATTTACAGTAGTTACACTTAAGAGCAGGTAACTTCTCTTTGCTCGTGGTGGCTGTAGGGCAGGCCCTGGTACGTTTCTTTTGCAGAAGTCTGTGAGGGTCCCAGCTGGGGACCCCAGGAGCAGAAGACACAAACCGCTTTCTCCGTAACTCTAACTCTGGCTGTATCTCCTTCCAAGATGGTCTTCCACAGGAGGACGTTTGACAAGAGGGACTGAGAAAGAGGCCAAGAAATACTGAGAATGAGAACGTAAGGTCAGAGCTAAGGCAATGGCTAGAGACAGTATTTATTCCATCCTCCCTGCTCCTCAGGCCCCGTGTGACCAGCCAGGGCTGAGCGTGGTGAGGGGAGCGCTGCTGTGCCCATGCACTGCGTGCTGTCACAGGAAGGTTCTGCTCCCAGAGCAGTAGTGTGCCCGCTTGCTGAGACACAGCCTTCCGCACAGCCCTCACTGAGATGCCGTAGTTCGGCGGTGACAGTGACAGCAGAGTGACAACTTCCATTTGTACTATCCCATCGGAATAAGCGATGACTCTTGAGTTGGGGACACAGGAACTTTGCTCTGCTGGGAGCTACCCTGACCATTCCTTTGATATAGCATGTCTCTGAAGGCTGACATGAGACCAGCAGCAGCCATCTTCATGTTTAACATGAACGGGATCCTTGAAGATCCAGTGTCCCAACACACAGCAGCCTTTGCTAAGCTGAGCTGCAGGAGAGCGACCAGACGTCTTGGCGTCTCTCTGACTTGAACTTCACAGCCATTCCCAGGACAGAGCTCATGCAGCAGCAGATGCCGAGCAGTCGTTCCGCTGAGCAGGAGCAGTGCGAGGACCCCGCAGCTCAGAGCTGCTGCTGAACGCTGAAATGGATTCATTGTGTGGCATCCATTACCACAATAAAGCTGACGCTAACTAATGAGAGGTGTACGTTTCTGATTAGTGATCCAGTGAGTCATAGCTAGCGATGCAAATGCCAGCTGAAGAACTGCATTAGTACCAGAGGCTGAACTCATGCGCTTCAGGGTGACTCACGCATTAAATGTGCAACGTTGAACCGTGTGTTGAGATGGCATTTGTGTTCAGTGTCCCCTTGTCTTGTGACTGGCCATGGCCATCCAGCCTCATCAGGCTTTGTGTCATTCCTCATTGCACATAGTCACACTCAGATCTCAACCTCCCACCTCTGCTGACGGGGCTGGTGCGATGCTGATCAGCCAGCCCGTAAAGCTAAATGAGAGCTCGTACTGACTCAAGCCAGAAGCATCTGAAGTGTCACCACGGTTCCAGTTTGGGGCTCCAGCTAACGCAGCCAAGAAAGTGGGTTAGAGGGTGCTTTGCAAAGGGTTCTTGTTTGTTTGTTTGTTTGTTGTTTGCTTGTTTGTTTATCTTTAAGCAACAGCCGAACGTGCCAAATGTATCATGTGAAGCAGAATTTTAGATGCAAAACTGAGTTTTTCAGGTGCTGTTCTGGAAACCCACAACTGCTTTGTATTTCTACAGATCTGAAAGAGAGAGAGAAGAAAAATAAGCCCTTTAGGCATTTAGCTCCTAGGGTAAAGCTACCTCTTTCTATATAAACTCATCAATTAATTCTGTTTCAGTTAAATGGTGTAACATTTCTGGTGCAAGCTTTCAGCCGCTGCAGATACAACCCCCTGTTTCCTTGTAGGCTTTTTGTCTTTCATGGTGTCTAAACTCATGCACAAAGCAGAGCTGAGCTTGCTTTCCACAGTCAAGGGAATTGTCCATGGAGAGCTGATGAAAAGCTGGAGATAGGTGTTGATGAGGCCAGCTGAGATCTGTGCTTCTCAGCGTCTTTCCTAGAGGGAGTTTGGGGCATACGGGAAGTTATTTGTACTGCATTGAGCTTTGGAGAGGAGGTGGCCTTCCAGCTGAGCAGCAGAGTCCTGAGCAGAGTGCCAGCAGCAGCCCCCAGCCTTGGTGTGCCAGGAGGCTGAAGCCCCTCAGCAGGTGACAGCAGCATCCTTCGGCAACACTATGCAGGACATCCTTGCAGCCCTGCCTGGAGCAGCTGGGCTGCTACTGGCTGCAAAGCCAGCAAGTCCCAGGTGGTGCTCACAGCAGCATGCTGTCCTGTAAAGTCCCCGAGTGGGTCCCCTGAGCACCCCACCTCTCCTCACGTGTGGGGTGCAGCCACCGAAGAGGAAGGCAAACCTGCAGTCCCGTGATGGAGGCTTGGCAGGTCTCCATCCTGCTTTCCTGTGGCAGCTGGATTTAAAGATGCTTAATGCATCTCTGTAGGTAACTGTAAAAATGCATCCATCGCTCCATGGATTCCCCGTGGGAGGAGGCTGCTGCTCATGGAGGCGTGCTGCAGCAGGGCCACCAGCACTGCGGTGGGGGCTCCCGGGTGGCAGGGGGGTTCGCCACACATTCTGCTGGCAGCTCAGAGCAGCGTGCTGGAGGATGCCCTTCCCTCCTGGTTGCCATGGCATTTTCCCAGCGTTCACCGCAGGATGTCAGGCTGAGGATGGGGCACTCCTAAGCCCAGTCCACCTCTGCAGCTTTTCCATGTAGGCATGGTTCTGCAGCCAGCGAGGGAGTGGGAAAGCACAGGCTGGTTAGAAATTACCTGGTGGAGGTTGGGTATGTGGAAAAGCAAGTTTCTAGGGGTTGCTGTGAAAAATGTAGTAATTGAGAGAGCACCTACCTACTGCAGGGAGACGCTCCGCTCAATTCAAGGTGACCCACCGATCTGACACCAGCTCAGTGCTTCCTGCCACTGGTGACTGGCGGGGGTCTGGTTTTGACGTTCATGTGCATTGCCTACAAGGAGACAGGGGTATTGTGGGTAGCAAGTCTCAGCATGTGTCAATGTCACAGCAAGCACAGCTGGCTTCACCTCATCTGGTCACTAACATCTACTAATCACAGCCCATCCACTCATCCCTCTGAGTGAGTAGAAGAGCAAACCGTGACTCTGCCTCATGCTTGTCCAGAGTGAAACTTGGGAAGAGCCATGAGGGGTTTGCGTAGACCTCGATGAGAAGAGCTCTGGGTCCCACCAAGCCTGTGTCAGTGCCAAAGTGGCCCAAAAGAGGGAAAAGTTAAAGCCTGAAGGTTCATGCATTGCTGAGTTTAGCTCCAGGAAGGCCCCACCTCGTGGTTATCACCCAAGCACAGAAGAACCATAAGGGCTGTTCCTTTCAGGGCTTTAGCAGACTAGAAGTGGAAGTCACAGAAAAAGGGCTTTTCCTCTTGTATGGAGAAGTACAAAGGCACCCATTCAAATTCCAGTTCTTTTGTCAACAAACAGGAGGTAAAACAACCACATGGAAAGAGGCCTGCATGCTACCTTGGAGCAGTTCTGCAGGCAGTCTGCCACAGTTGTGCACCCTCTCCAGTGAGAGCTTAGGAAAAGATTGGCTTGGAGAGTCCCAGGGGCAACAGATGAGGAGGCTGGAAGTCTCCTATGGATACTAGCCCTCAATTTTCTTTTCCTACAGAGAAGATATCAGAGGAGAACAAAACAGGCTTCCTGCAGCAAGAGATGTAACATTTAGTTAAGGCATAGCAGCTCTTACATCGGTAATGCTCTGGCCCTGCCAGAACCTCGCTATTGTAAACGTTTACTGACACCCAGTTTTGCTCCCAGTTCTCCCAGTTCTGTGGCAGAGCACAGGCAGGCAAACAGTCATGGCTGAAGGACTCACAGCCCAGTTACAGCACCATTTGCAAAATTGCCCAGGAAAAAACGTAGCTGGAGGCTGAGACCCTCCTGCATGGAGAAGCACGAGAGGGAGAGTGTTCCAAGTGTGTTTAGAAGTCCTATTGCTCTTCTACATCACTCCTGCAGCGTAGCGGGTTGGTCACCATGACACTGTGGGGACGCCGTGTCCCTGGAGGTGCCTGCTGTTCCCCAGGGGATAACCACGCGTCCCTCTCGGCTGGGGCTGCCCTAGTGTCTCCACTGTGAGCTGCGCAGCGCTGAGCTAGATCCTCCAGCTGAAACGGCACAGCCTTGGCTCTTAGTGACCCGCAGCAGCCACCCAACAGTGCTGGCCACCTGCAGTCCCATTTGGCCCAGCAAACCCTGCCCGCAGCAGCACGGCTGCCTGACCAAGGCAGCGTGCTCTGCACAGCTCCTGGCCGTTTCTTCCCATTCTGCCTGCAGCCGCTTCACCTGCAGAAAAGGAATAAAACTCTGACTAGAAGCAGTGATCATCTGACGTTTGTAGCCACCTTGCGAAACTGAACCCTTGCTGGAAACCCCTGGTACAGCACGGGCCCCGGCAGTGGAGAGCAGGGAGACAAGGAGTCTCTGCTCAGAGGAGGTGTCCGTGTCACTTAGGTGAGACGAGGCTTCCTGCTCTTCCTGGTAGCCACAGCTGAGGGATCTTGTGATGAACAAGGTGAAGTTTGAGAAAGCTCGGTAGAGCAGCCCAGCACCCAGGCAATGGGTGCAAGGTCTCTCTTGCCCCTGTGAGGAGGTGCGACGTGTCCCACCTGCTTGCAAATGCAGAATTTTCCCCTGCCAGCCTGGGCAAGTCCTTTGGCACAGCAGAGACCTCAGCAACAGAAGCAAGCGAGCCTCTGTACCGGGGGCACTGTGATTATCCCCTCTGGGAAACACTAACTCACTTGCAAGGCCCTAATAATATTGCATTGACCTTTAGCCGTAGCTGTTATTCTCACACTCATGAAAGCAAAACACTTCACGCAGCTATTGGGTAAAGTCAGAAAAGATGTTGAACTGTATTTGCCGCTCTTTCTTGTTCTTGCTGTGGGGCATTTTTTTCTCATGCATATGTTGTTTCCTTCCCCTCCCTTTTCTGCTCTTCCCCAATCTCTGTCCTGTCCCTTCCCTGTCTCTTCCCCTCCTCCTCCCTCTCCTCCCAGCTGTTACAAATAGCACTGTCGAATCCTTCAGGCTTTGGCTGTTGAATTCATGCAATTATGGATGTCCCATTTCCCGTAGTAAACACACGGATGTACCCTCAGCCAGTGTGGAACATCCTGACCTTC
Source organism: Microhierax caerulescens (assembly GCA_035590215.1). Taxonomy (NCBI): domain Eukaryota; kingdom Metazoa; phylum Chordata; class Aves; order Falconiformes; family Falconidae; genus Microhierax; species Microhierax caerulescens. The sequence continues at coordinate 72,494,157 of JAVJGJ010000057.1, read as the reverse complement.
ACTGGCCCCAAAAGCCCCATGCTGGCCATGTCCCGGGTCCCCTCACTGCCCCTGGGATAGCCCCTTCCCCAAAGCTGCCCCAGGGCTCAGCCACCCACCCCAGCTGGCGAAGCCTTTCTGCCCGGCGCTGCTGATGCTGCGGAGCCACCGCTGTGCCGTGCGCGCCGCCGCGGGATGCCCTGCCCAGGTGCCCGGGCCCCACAGCATGGCTGGGCTCCTGCGGCACCGCTCAGCCTCGGCCCCGTGCCAGCCTCAGGCAGCGTGATGAAGTCCGTTCGCTCTTCTCCGTCTTGTTGCCGCCCCGGACTGGAGCTAACATTCTCTCTCATTGCCTCTCTTCCTGCTCTCCATCTGCATGTCCGCGCTGCTCTGTCTAGAACCGCCTCTGGCCTCCGGAGGGTGGGCGAGTTGTGTAAGTGAGCATGTTCTCATCCCATAGCAAACTCACCTTGTCTCCCCGCGCCCGTGCTGGTCCCGCTTCCCGCTCCCCCCGCCGCCCCGGCTGGCCGAGAGCAGGAAGCGGTGCTTGCTCTGGCATGTGAGTGTCCCCCTCCTGCCCTGGTGTGCCCTGGTAGCATGTCCGTGTCCCTGTGCTGTGATGTCGTGTGCTGCTGCTCGTAGGTGACAACTGAGGAAATTCCCTCGGGCTTCCATGGGTTTCATACTGTAGCCCAGACAAGCCCGTGTGCCCCTGTCAAGGCTGCCCAGGGGACATCCAGTAAGGGCTGTGCAGAGACGGGACCCCCTTGGCACAACTCGGCCCCATGGGGAGGTACCCCAGCAAGGGTGGGCTGAGCCAGCTGCCACCCTGGGAAGCAACATGCCCTTTCTCAGCCCCAGAAGCTCCCCCTGTGCAATTGATGCACAAGGCAGGTTTATGACTTCCCAGCAGTGGAGTGTCCCTAGGTCACCTTCTGAAGCAAAAATCCCATGAGGCAGAGGAGGCAGCATCTTACGCCTTTGCTGCCCTGAGATGATGCAGCCATCCCAGGCTGGGGTTCAGCTGAGCAGCAGGAAGGGGAGGCCTGGAAGAGAGCAGGACGGCAGTGCTGCCTTCAGGCGGACACCCCAGAGCTGCAGGAACTCCAGCCTGGTGACCCACAGCAGGTGACTTACAGTGTCCCCAGGGAAGTCACTGCTGGCACACAAACTTAAACCATGAATAAGTGTTGACCTCAGACAGCTGTAGGGAAATGAGGGTACAGAATACTGACCCCGCACCTTCTCCCAAACTGGTTAATCGTTGCTGCAGGAGTAGTCCTTGCTGGCAGAGCTCCTTGGCCATCTCCCCAGCAGGTCTCAGTTGCTACTGGAGCTGCTGGAATCCCTTCACAAGCCTGTGAGTGATGAGCTGTGTGCATTCACCCAGATGGACCAGGCAGTAGGACCCTAAAGAGGCCATTACTGTTTGCACCGGGTCACCAGCGATGAGCGGCAAAATCCTTCTCCCTGTCCAAGAAGTGATCTGCATGCCTGGGTGGGCACTGGAGGGTTTGAGCCCATGCCCCTGATCTGGGTGCTCACCAGGCGAATTTCCCCAGTGTGCATGGCCAGCTGTGTGGTCTTGATTGTGCTTCTTCCGTGTTTGTCTGTCTGTCCTAGGTTTTTTTACCCGTAGCGTGTATGAAACTTAGCTACCTACATCTGTGCCGCTTCCATGTATGAACACAACCCCAGAGCCTACGCAGAGCTCTGGGCAGTCTCATGTTTGATTTTACTTGTCACTTTCTGCCAAGCGCTGAATTTTCAAGTCTGCATCCCCTGCCCGGTGCCCAGCTGGACAGGGCCAGTCCCAGGAGAGCAGAACAGCAGCACTAGGAAAGTCCTCTTGCCAGATGCCCTGCAGCACCGCGGGGCTGGCCGTGGCTGCCATACCGCTTTCCAGACAGCCATGCGGATGCCTTCCCCAGGGATCAGCTCTGCTCCAGTCCCAGGCTGTAACACACAGCTGGTGGAAGCAGAGGTGTGGGAGACTCAGAAGCCATCTGGCCCGCTTCAGTCCTTCTGGTGGAGCAAAAGGTTGTAGAGCCCCTAGATCTGGCCGGAGACGGAGCACTGCTCCTGCTAGAGCTGGGCAGATAGAGCTGTGCCTCAGGTTCTGCACAGCAAATCTTGCTTCGTTTGCGTGTGGTCAGTGGTGGGAGGGTCCTCATGTCATTGCATATGCCCATGTCTTCATGCATTCAGTCCTGTTGCTGGTGTCGCAGAGCATCTTGAGTGTTCAGGGTTGCGCCAGGGGAGATCTGCCAGCCATGTTAGCACTGTGAGCACTTGGCTCATCGCTCAGCTTTGTGCTACCTGGCAGAGGACAGGGTGAATTCAGTCTGCTCAGTGTGTTTTCTGCCCCCACGTCGTTAGGATGCCGCCCAGCAGCCCCAGTGGCAGCACCAGCTGGTCAGAAAGTGTTTGGGGATGATGGCTGGCTGCGCTAAATGGGAGCCAGCTCGTCCCCGTTCTGCTGAGCCAGCATTTCGGACAATGGCAGTGCCTGCTCCTGTCCAGCACCATCTGACTGACCGTGATTGTCAGCTGATGTTTCCTCTCTAATGCACAGCCCTGTTTGTGCAAAAGCTTTGGACATTGTTTCGTCTGCGCCCAGCACCCCTGCTCGACTCTGAGCTTGAGCTGCAGCCACCCAGCCCAGCCCCACGAGCCCAGATGAGGGGCTGGAGGCTGCTGACGGGCTGTGGCTCAGTGCCAGCAGGGCAAACACCAGTGCATCAGAGCCCTGGCTGGTGCTTTCCTGCAGGCTGCAGCCCTGTGCCCATGCTCAGGGTGCTGCAGCGGGCTGCGTGCCCCCCACACTCCCCACCGCTCCCCACACCCAACCACACTGCCCTGCAGCGGAGGGAGCCCCTGCCAGGAGCTGTGCTCAGCATGCAAGTGGGCTGTAAACATGAGCAGGAGCAGGGAACAGCGGGCACTGCCTCTGCCCAGGGACTGTCACGAGTGGCATTATTCCCATTTTCTGCCTACAGAGGTTAGGGTTGGGGTTAATGTTAGGGTTAGCTGCTGTCTTAGTCCAAAAGGATCAGCGATGAACCTGGATATGCCTGGCTTTCACAGGTGCCTGCTTAGCTGACCACCTTTAACATTTTCTTAGCACAGTTTTTTTGCATTTAATTCCCTGGAAGGGAGGGGTGCTGTAAACCCAGGGTATTTTTAGGGTGCACAAGCAAGGAGGCTCAAGTCTACAACAGATCTAAGGCGCCATCAGTTTAGATGTACAAGTGCTTGCTGCTGGCTAGAGGCATGGGGTTAGCTCTGTGTACATAATTAGCTGTCTTCTGACCCTGTAGATTAACCTGTGTCATCACAGTTGAAACGCTGATGGGCCAGCTTCCCCTCTCATTAGCTGCACAAAGGGTCAGGCATTCGCTGCTAGCTGTGGTCATTTTCCCCTGCAACAAAATTTGTCACCTAAAACGTAAAACTTCAGACTTGCTTTCCTCCATGCGTGGCAGAGCATGGGCTCTGGGACTCAGGCAGTGCTGCCCCACACGAGCCGTGGTGCTCAGCCCAGTGCTGGCACCAGGCAGAATGCAGAGCCTGTAACCCAGGCTCAGGTTTTAGTTGTCGGTGAGATTCACAAGGAGAGCTGGGTCTGAAGGACAGCACTGAGCCCTCCATGTCCAGTCAGCCACAGAGCCTCTGCCCTGCCCAAGCCTCAGGGGACTGTCGTGGGGCTCCGTGATGAGCCAAGCCCAGCTTTCTGAGGTGACACCACTGGCAGTAAGCTCCATGCAGGCTGCCTGAAGCTGAGTTTACTCATTCTCCTACGCATGCTTTGCTCCAGTGCAGGACATGCAGGGATATCCCCACGGCTTCACATGGCCCGCACAGTGCCCACCATTGGGGATGATGGGAGAAGGGATGCACCATCTTGGCTTTTGGAGCTCAATGCTTGGAATCAGGATCTGAAAAGCAAACGCAAACATCCCCACCCCACCCCAGCTCATCTAAGACCAGCAAGGAGCAACAAAAGGGAAAAGTGCTGAGTCCTTCTATGGGCATTTTTTGGACTAGCACCTCACTTTTGAGCCTTTAGGTGTTACCAGGGACCCAGAAAATAACAACTGGGCATCAAATGCCACAGCTCTGCCAGTGGCTTTCACCTTCCTGTGATCTTCATTGTGGAGGCTGCTGAGCACAGAGGCCCTCTGCTCCAGGTCAGAAGCCTGTGACTGTGAGAGGAGCTCAGGAGATGAGACAAGCTGTTCTGGCCCCCAAGACAGGTCCTGCTGAAGCTTGTAGGACAGTGCAGTGAGCTAGGAAGGTCAGGTAGCCTTTTGAGGTTGGGGGAAAGGCTGTAGCAATGAACAGCAAGAGAGGCTCCTGTTCTGGCTGCAGAAGTGTGATCAGAGAGAAGAGGGATGATACGGAGTGAGAGAGGAAAAAAAGGCAGCTTTGAAACAGGAAGGAGCCAACACATTGAGAAGCCACAAAAGGGAATATACCTCCAGGGTCTTCATGGCTGGCTGGCTTTTTTCCAAATCCAGCCTCTGTGTTTTATTGGGATAATTTCTTATACACAGTTTGGGAGAGCAAAAAACCCAAACAAACCCAGCAAAAGTGCAATTTGCTGTCATCTGACCATGACAGGCTGACGTGGGAACTCTCCATAAGAAAGGTGCTGCATTCATAGAAGGACCTGGGATGGTGAGCGGTCCGTAGGTGAATAGCCTTTCAGTATCATGCTGGTTTAGGACTCAGGTCTTCAGTTGCACCTTGCACTGCAACAAAACCCAAAGCCTTGGAGCAGCAGCAGCAGCCTGCCATTATCCAGGGACCAGCCAGAGTTCCCCATCTTGTCAGTCCATCCCCCCTCCACACACACACACTGCTTTCCCACATCAGCTGAAGGAAAAGTCACAATTTCTTGCCTCTTTTTCCATCAGTGGCACACGTATTTCCATGTGGAGGAATCTATGTAGAGTGAAGAAGAGAAAAACTGTTATTTGTCGCAAGAGGGTAAATGAATAGTACCAGAAGCAACAGTTCCATCAGTGGTACCATCCCATTGCTTAGATCTTCAGCTTTACCCATAACAAGGTAAACCAGTGACAATCACCATGGCTTTCTGGAGTGGATTTTCATACTCTGCTTGAAATGATTAAACACAAATCCAGAAAATCACATATTAAACCTAGCGCAGCTTCCTCCAGGTCAGTCTGCAGTGCTCCTCAGGTGAGAAGAGCTTTGAGCCCCCGCTGTTTGTCCCTTCAGGCATTTCTGAGAAGTGCACCCAGAGCTGACCGCTGTGCTTTGAAGGCATCCAAAGCTGGAACAGACAGGTGTTTCTCTGTCACTTCAGTGGGGTCCACATCATCTTCCAACCTGACACGTGTGCCTTACTTTCCATTCATGTATGCTTGCCTTTGCCTTCACGGATTTGTTCATTTTCCTGTCACTGCTAGACTGCGCAAAGTGTTTCATAGTCGGTGTTTTCTGTGCGTGATGGTGTTCCCTGACCCTAACCTTCCAGGCCAGCTGAGCTGGCTGTGCAGGTCAGACCAGGATCTGACCCATGCTGCTGGGATCTGCTGTGGTGGATGTTCTCCTGACACCTGACTAACACACACAGGCTGCTTCCAGTGCCCACCCCAGCCAGAAAGCCTGCCGGGTGCTGCCCGTGCAGTGTAAACATAGCAGCTCAGCCCAGCAGCAGTTTAGGGGTTACTGCCCCATGCTATGGCATGTAGGGAGTCACAGCTTAAGCAACTTCATATATTACTCCGGTTTCAAAAAGTAATTGTCTGCAGCTGTACTGTAAAGCATTCTCCCAGTTGTAGCTTCTGTGCTTATGGAGCTTCTGGCCACATCACTGCACTACTGTCCTGCAGTCCTAAGTGTGAGCTGCAAACTTCACTGGTCCTACGTGGTCTGGCATTAGGGTTTATTAAAAAATTGCATTGTTAAATGAGGGTCTTTGCTGAACATCTGAATAGCAGCGTAGAACTGGCCTGATTCACACCATTGGTTGCTACATGTTCACCTGCTGCTTAAGCTGTAGTAATCAACTTTCCCATCTCCGTCACCCACAGTGTCAAGGAAGATGCTGAATCTGTGCTAGTTCTAGGACTTCTTCCCTTGCTTGCTCTTGCAGTAAACAGAAGGAAGTCAGATCCTGAGCAGACTGAGGAAATCTAGAAGGACTTCACTTCATAGATGTAGAAACTAAAATTGCTTCTCTCCTTTTTCTGCAAAAAGGTTTGCATTGTACCATGGTGTGACATGGATGCAGGAGACACTGGCTCTAACTAGTCCCCAGCACAGAGGTGTGTCAGCGGTACGCTTGCCATCAGGCAGGAGGTCTGGCCTCTGTAGCCCATCTCATTGCCCCAAATATCTTTCACTTCTTCAGTGCTGGCAGGTCCGCACTCATCAAAGAAGTGCCGCCTTGGTGTGCTGCCTGCATGGTGGCCGAGCGCCTCCATCAACATGAGGGATGCTTTGGGTTCTTTTACATTCCTCTTGCCAGACAGAAAATGGCAAGTGGATTAGTCATGGTTAGTTGTCTAATTAGTGGTTAGGCACCCTGTCATGGTTTAACCCCAGCCAGTAACTTAAGTGCCACGCAGCCGCTCGCTCACACCCCCCTCACCCAGAGGGATGGGGAGGAGCATTGGAAAGGAGTGTAAAACTCGAGGGTTGAGATAAGAATAATTTAATAAGTAAAGCAAAAGCCACAAAGCAAAACAAGGAATTCATTCACCGCTTTCCATGGGCAGGCATTCAGCCATCTCCGGGAGAGCAGGGCTCCATCACATATAACGGTTACTCAGGGAGACAAACACCGTAATGCGAGGTGTCCCCACATTTCTTCTTCTTCCCCCAGTTTATATACTCAGCATGACATCATATGGTATGGAATACCTCCTTGACCAGTTCAGGTCAGCTGTCCTGGCTGTGTCCCATCCCAATTTTGCTGGCAGGGCCCAAGAAACTGAAGAGTCCTTGGCTTAGTATAGACATTACTGAGCAACAACCAAAAATATCCATGTGCTATCAACATCGTTCTCCCACCAAATCCAAAACACAGCACTGCACCAGCTGCTAAGAAGAAAATGAACTCTATTGCAGCTGAAACCAGGACACCCCGCAGCGAGAGCCGAGCTGAAGGTGGCATGCTCTGGCTCTGTAGACACTTGGCTTGAGGGCGCTGGGTTTGTTCCTCACACAGCACCCCTCAGGGAGCTGCTCCTGAGCAAGGCAAGCTTGTGCTCTCCCGCCAGCCACCCCTCTCTCAGGAGCAAAGTCAGCAGTCCTCGTTCCAGACTGCTGTTCAGGAGCTGGGCATCAGAGGCGTAGGAGAGGGATTATTAATACTGACGAATTCTTTCAATGCAAGAAGTAAGACTTCAGTCTGGACGTGTTTCACAGAGAAAAAAATACCAGAAATGAAGAGTCAAAGTAGCTTGTCAGTCTTCATTGTAGAAAAAGCTTAATAGCAGACAGGTATCTTGTAGTGGGGTCCCATTTCATTTAATAGATGTAATAATTGCATGAAAGACACCGTAATTAATGAAAATTCATGATTTGCAGAAAAGAGGAAGTTTTGAGGGACACTGAATTTAGGACAGTGAAGAGTTAGAGGGAAACTAGCCAAGCTAAATGAGTGACCTGAATGACAGCAGAGAAGGTTCAGTGCTAATAAATGTAAAGAGATGGGCAGCTGAGGGCAAAAACTGATTCTGCAGGCCAAAGATCACTGTCCCCATAAACTGTGGCCATCTGATGCTGGCAAAGTTCCTGATGATTCCAGTGCACCACAGGCAGTGAGGAGTGAAAGCTGATACTGAAGGTGAGAGCTGGTAGGGAAAGTCAGGCGTTGATGGTGCTACAGCAATATGTTGCTGTTTGCTTGCTGCATGTGCACCAGAGAAGGTTGAGGACACTGGCAGAAAGGTCTGGAGGAAGGTCCTCAGCTCAAGCACTCTCTGCATAAAGCCTCATGGAGGGCTTTGCCACTGGGCAGCTCCGCAAAAAGGAGTGACCTGGAGTAATGGGCTTCGGTGCGTCATCGCTTTCTCATCGGGGCGTTTGCTGTTGGCTGACTGCTGGTCTGCGCTGGTCCTCCACTGTCTGAATTCACAGAATGGTTGAGGTGGGGAAGGGACCTCTGGAGGTCATCTGGTCCTCCCCCCTACTCAAGCAGGGACACCTGGAGCAGCATGCCCAGCGCATCGTCCAGTCAGGTTTTTAATATCTCCAAGGATGGGGACTCCACCACCTCTCTGGGCAGCCTGTGCCAGTACTCAGTCACCCTCACAGTGAACAAGGAATTTTGTGTGTTCAGCTGGAATATCCTGTGTTTCAGTCTGTGCCCATTGCCTCTTGTCCTGTCATGGGCACACCACTGAGAAGAGCCGAGCTCCATCTTCTTTATTGCCCCACCAAGGCATTTGTACATGCTGATGAAGTCCCCTTGAACTTTCTCCAGGCTGAACAGTCTCAGCTCTCTTTCTCCGCTTCTGTGTCAGATGTTCCATACCTTAATCATCCTGGTGACCCTTCACTGGGCTCTCATTCCAGTGAGTCCATGTCTCTTGTACTGGGGAGCCCAGTAGTGGGCACAGTACTGCCGATGTGCTCCGTCAGCAGAGAGATGTGTTCCATGGGCAGAGAGGAAGAATCGCCTCCCTCGACCTGCTGGCAGTGCTGTTCCCAACACAGCCCAGGGCACCCAACAGCCTTTTTTCACCGCAGGGGCATGTTGCTGGCTCATGTTCAGCTTGCTGTCTGTTAGCACCTCAAGGTCCTTCTCTGCAAAGCTGCTTTGCCGCTGGTCAGCCCCCAGCATATACTGGTGGGTGAGGTTGTTGCCACCTTCTCAGCTGCAGGACTTTGCATCTCCCTTTGTTGAGCTTCATAAGATTGCTCTCGGCCCATTCCGCCAGTCAGTCAAGGGTGCTCTGAGGGGCAGCTCCTACTTTTTGTGTCATCTGCACAAAATGTGTTTAATCTCCACTTGCTGAGGGTACCCTCTGCCCCATCGTCCAGGTATTTAACGAAGACATTAAGTGGTATTAGCCCCAGTAGCAACCCTGGGGGTTGTGTGCACTACAAGTCACTAACCTCCAGCCAGACTTTGTGCTGCTGACCACAGCCCTTACAGCCTGGCACTTCCACCAGTTCCCAGTCAACCTCACCTTCCACTTGTCTTGGGCATGCTTCACCAGTTTGTCAGTGAGGATGTTATGGGAGAGGTGTTTGAAAGCCTTGCTAAGCCAAAATAAACAAAATCCATTGCTCACCCCTCACCCACTAACCTTGTCATTTAGTCATAGAAGGCTGCCGAGTTAGTCAGGCGTGATTTCCCCTTTGTAAAGCCATGCTGTCTAGTCCCAGTCACTTTCTTGTCCTCAAACGCTTGGAAATGGTTTCCAGGATGATGTCCTCCACCATCTTCGGGGGGATTGATGTGAAGCTGGCCAGTCTGTCGTTCCCTGGGTCCTCCCTCCCTGAAGACAGGAGTTGCTGTGGTGTTACGGAGACCGCTTTGCTGAGCACGCAGGCAGTGGCTGCAAGCCAAGACAGGCAGCAAGAGTAGGCTGCCACTTGCCAAATATTCGGCTTAGACCTAAGCATGTTGGTTGCCATAACAACTCGATGTAGAATGAAGAGAAGAGGGATTGCCTTCTGGATGCTGAGCTTCCTCCTCACTGATAGCCGAGGAGCTGACACCCAGCACAGGCAAGGTGCAGCTGCTTTGCTGGAGAGCCAGCACGAGGTGAAGCCCCTGCAGATTACCCCCCTTAGGCTCCTTCTGCCCGAGCGCCTCAGAGCTCCCCTTACCCACCACCCTGCAGAGTGTCTGGAAAGCTTTCCTGCCTGGTGCCATACAGGCTGTTTTCCCAAACACCAAGTTAACAGGTTATCCACTTGATCTCTTCTGGCACTCTTACTGGCCACCTTCCTGAAGGGAACAGACCTGCAGTCTGATCCAAAGGAGCCATCCTTCTCAGAAAAGGAATGTAGAGGTACTCTGCTTCCAAGTTCTCCCCAAAATGTGTACCTTTCAACTGGAAGTGTTGTCTGGCCAAAATCTGAAGCTTTAGGAAGTTGATCTGGGATTCCTAGGCAGGTGGCACACTAGTCTGAACTGCTGCACTGCCACTGCATGGGGGGGCATGTTGATTATACCATGCTCATGCAGTACATCAGTTGCTTTCGGAAAACATCACCTTTATTGCTCATGCACAATGCAGTTGCTGGGCCCCTTCATAAAGTCTCTGACCCCTGTGAAAGCTTTTTCAGGAAACGTTAGACCCGCTGCACGTGTTCAGTGCTGCTGAGCTGTCTGTGCATTGTCTGTCCAACGTGTACCAAGAACAAAAGGGCTGTGCCTGAAGTAACCGATCTTTGTAGACTGATCTGTAGGACCAAGCTGCCTGATTTGTAGGACTTCATGCAGAAGCGCTGCCCATAGGTTCTGCATTTATTTCTGCTCAGGACACTCCATACAGAAGAGTAACAGCCCTTAATGCTACAAAATTGAACAGTTCTCTCTGGGTTTGCTCATTCTTTTGTTCGTCTGAAGATAAACTCTTCCAATGCTTCTTCATCATCATCAGCCTTCTAGATGCTGGTGGAGTTAGAGCATTGCCTTCGGGAGGGACCATACATTGGGTACAATTAACCCCACTCGTTTGTATCAGTTTTGCAGGTGTTTCCTTGCAGCATCCCTTTGTTTTTCTACTGTGAAAGAGAAGAACTGAGAAGTGCCAGATTTATCTTCCCTAATGAAAGTGCTGGCTGCACTAGTAGAGTCCTAAGAAAAAATGACAGCAGGAAATTAGATCGCCTTCAGTAAAAACCTTGTTCTCGGTAGTTCTTCAGATAAGTCTCACGCGCTGTTGGGCACCCTTTTCCCTGTGGGCTTTCTTTATGGGGATAAGCTTATCCTCTCTTTGGATTCTTTTGCTGAGAGCCAGGAACAAATTTCTTGCCGAATTTCAGTAGTTAAGGAAGAGCAGTGGATTGGCAAATGGTCCCTGAGAAGAGCTCATCAATCTCCCAGTAATGCAGCTGTGTCTGCCACTGGTGCTGTGCACACTGTTGGAGCAGGGTGGCTGCCATGCCACCTCTCGCCCTGGGGCTTCGATCTCTGGGCAGGGCATCCAGCTCTGGGGAGAAAAGGGCTTCCCTGGCCCCTGTGTGATGAGGCTTCCCTTGGCCCTCAGCTTGATGGGACTTCCTCAAGGTTCTGTAAAGAAGCATATTTCCTTCCAGCTTTTGAAACAGGCCCATAGCCCTTCACCAGCCGCCCACCAAAAGAAAAACTCACCTGAACGGCACCTGGCAGCGAGAGCTGAGTGCAGGTAGGGGATGGGAAGTGCTGCTTTCCCCTGGACACCGTTCTCACTTGCAAAGTGGCATGTGAGAGCATCCAGCTCCTGCCAGTGAGTTTATGTCCTGTTTGGCTGTTGTGTTATTTCCATGGCGACACGTAGCACAAGTGCTTCTGATTTTTGTTTTGGGAGCTATCCAGAGAGACTTTCTTTCCTTTCTGTACTCCTCTCCTTTGTCCTCCCTTTTCAGGGACAGCTTTCATGAGACAATTCTGGAAGACAAAATCCTTTCAAAATGGGAACTGTAGAGGTGTCACATCATCTGTGTGTGCACCATTCTAGGCAGGAAGCCTCAAAGTGTCTATTTGCATTTCAAGCAAAGAGAGAGGATTAGTCTCCAACCCTTGGCCCTAAAGCACAGCCTAGCCACGGTCACAGATAGCGTCAGGCTCTGCGTTGGAGCCTTTGGGTGCACCGAGCACCAATGGGGAATCACAAGAGCAGTCTTGTGTATTATCAGTTAGCAAAGGTTGTTAATCACAGGAGGCAAGTCCTTCATGCAGTGAAAAGCAATGGAGATGCTTTTGAAGGGCAGTATGAAAATATCTGGAAGCCAAGAGCAGCGACACGAGCATTTCCCTTTGGAGTGATGAGAAGTGTGTTACCTCTGTTGCTGAATCTGTCCTCGCCTTTGTTACTCTTGAAGAAATCTGGACTGAGATACAGAGTTCAAAGGAAGAATCCTCATTCATTTGTGACGCATTCAAGAAATCTGCTTTTTAATACCTTCAGTAAAAGTATTTCCAGAAGGCTTAATTAGCTGCCCTACAAATGCATAATCCCTCTTTCTTTGGTTAGAATTTCCTTTTTCATCACACTGGTGTTTCTTTGCTTGTGAGACTGCTTCCCGTGAGACCTGTTCTCCTCTTTGCCGATTCCAGTCAGTTCCATTTGTAGTGCACAAATCAAAAGACTAGGGGTTTTTGCTACACCAAAGAAGCAACCCAGGCAACCAATGTACCGCTGCTGCTGCTGCTGACAGACTGCCACCACAGAGCTCTGCAGGACAGGGGTTGAGAGCTACCAGAACCTGGATTTCACGTGTTCAGAGAAGACAAGCTTGAAGGCAGCCCTGCAATGGTGATTATAGCTGTTTTGTTCCAACTCAGAGAGAAACCTGTGGCAACCAGCAATCCCAGCATCTCTGGGCTGCTGTCTTCCAAAGACCAGTTAGAGCACCACCAGAAACAGAAAGCGAAGAAAGCATTTCATTTTTCTTATTAAGCTCCCTAGTTTTATTGGCTTGATGTTGCCCAAAGGAGAAGCAGACAATGCCATAGTGTTTGTGAAACCTGACAAAGCTGAAGTCCTCAATAGGAGCATCCTAAAACGTAGCAGCACTTGGCCACAGCTTGGCTACAGCTGGCTGGTACACGTCTCAGTCAGTGCATATTCCTTGGGCAAAACGCATTATATGCCAACGTGAACCTGCAATGAAGAAGAGCAGTGATCCAGGAAAAAAACCCTCTAAGCAGATGTTGTCACTGTGCATAATGTTCAAGTCCTTGGAAGGGATACTGTGCTGAGGTGCCACTTGTGAATGATGACATCCAGAAAAACTTAGCTGGCATCAGACCAGGATGAAGTGCCAGTGACCGAATAATTGGACTGATGGGCCATAATGAAGTCAGCTTCCAAAGCTGGACAGGACATCAGAGACTGGTGAGCTGACTGCAACATAACACATGGTTGGCAGAAGGTGTTGAGAGACAACAGTATATTGCCAACAGTGCATTGCATTGCCCAAGCCAGTGCTCTGCGGAGGAGAACAGACCTACAGATTACATCTGCTGACCAGCTGTGCCCAGAAAGATCTGCTATAGCACCACTGACTCGCCATTGAACAGATACACCAGCCGTGGAAGCTTGGGCACACAGCTGATTTCTCACGTGGTTCCCTGAGAGCAGGAACAATGTCCCAGGCCCTGTAAGCCACCAAGCAAAGCGGAACCTGTGCCAAGAGCCAGGGAGGCCTTGCAGCACAGCCTGCCATGGGATGGGGGTTTCTGTGGGACCTGCATCCCACTGTTGGCACGGCCCGTGCTGCCAGGCACCCATCAGGCATCCACCGCGCTGGCGAGGAGTGTGCTTGCAGGGGGCTGCTGCGGGTCTCAGCACCCTCCATCTTAAGCCTCTCTTCTCCTTTCACAGACTCCCAACAGCAGTTTTCCCCTCTGTCCCACCTGGGGCAGGTTAAATGAGCCTTTGGCACACCAGCTGCTGTGTCTGCAGCCATTGCTGTTCGTGTTCAACTTTCCTGAACATGAGTGACCAGAACTGCACTCAGAATTCCAAATGAGAGTGTAGCAATGTCCTGTGGTGGCATGAATGCGTCCTGATGTCTGTGAGAAATACACACCTTAGATCTTGCAGTGCTTCTTTTGCCTTTCCATGGCTGTGCTATATCGGTGCCTCCCAGCCAGCCACTCGTCGGTCTGTCAGTAGATCCAGAACTTTCTCTCCCTTCAGCACTTCCAGTAGAGAGCAGAGATCCTTTGCCAGCCCTCTGAGCAGGACGCTGTGTTTTGTACTGTCACTTTTCGTTCTGTTTCTTGTGCTGCAGCCTTCAAGGTCATTCAGTTTTTCCTCTTCTGTATTGACGGAGCTTCCCAAATGTGATTCATCGTCATGCTTCTTTATAACCCTCTTGCTTTCTGTGCCAAGGTGGCAAAGAAATAAGAGTAAGAAGAAATGTGCCTAAGCCCAGAGACCATGGACAGACCTTCATATTCCTGTTCAGCTCATCTTCTCACAGCCCCCTTTCTAAGGAATCATTAGTGCTTATTAACCTCCCAGAAGCTTGAATCTTGTGTGGTGTGCGCATTAGTGACAGTGGGCATATGCTGTTAACTGTAGCCCTTGGACCTCTGTTGCTAGCAACAGGTTTCCAGGAGGGACCTGAGAGGTTGGAGAGTGGCAGGGAGGCAGAGGTACTGTACTGCACTGGGCTGCACGCAGGGCACCATGCAGACAGCCCAGAGGACTGCTGGTTTGTTAACCAGCATCACATCCAAGCCCAAGGGAGTTGCAGTTCTGTTGCATTTTGTTGGTTAGTTTGGAGGACAAGCAAACTGACACTGCGTGACCCAAATGAGTGGTCATGGACTGTTGAGCAGAGATAACCAGCCCAGCCCCAGTAACGCTGTCCCTCTTGACCCAGGGCTGTGCAGCCCTGAACCAGTGGACCCTCCCTGTCCTCCCCACTCTTGCTCGGTCAGGGCTGCAGCACTTCTGCTGTGGGAGCATCCAAGCCCCTGAGCTGCCACAGGAGGTGGGCCCCCGTTGAGAGCCCTCCTTGGAACCAAGACCCTGCCGGCCTCAATCAGAGGCTGCCAGGGAGCAGCGGCCAAAGCCCTGGGGTATGTTCAGAGTGCTGCGTTTGCTTTCTCTGCCAGGCCGGAGAGAGTGCCCAGGGCCCCCGAGTCCCTCCCGGTCAGAGTCACATCCTCAGCCACAGTCAGCAGTGGGTGCTTATGGAAGGAGGCCCCCAAAGCAGAGCATGAACAGAGACGGGCACCGCAGCGCACCTTCCCCAGGCCTCCCGGGCTGAGGCACTCGCTCTGCTTATTGCACCCAGAGGACTCATCCTCCATGATCTTGCCCCACCAGGCGTTAGATCTATTTCTTTTCACATACCCAGAGTAGCTGTTCATGCCAGGGAGGCGGTAAAGGCCAGAGGCGACAGCAGAAGGCACGCGTGCTTGCAGCATGGTTGTCCTCCATCAGAGGCTCTCACGGCGAGCAGGTAGAGCCAAGTGCTGCTGGAGGGGCTGCCCCTTGCCCAGTTCCACAGCCTGTGCCCACCCCAATGCAGGGTGCAGCTGCAAGGCACTGGCATAATGCAAGGGGAAAGAGCAGTCCAGACACCTCTGGGCTGCCTCAGCCCAGGGTAACGAGCTGACCACCATCGGGTGACAATCAGACCTCGCTGCCTCCATCCTTGGGGTGGCATGATGGTCCTGTCCCCATGCTGCTCTCTGGGGAGATGCCGGAAGGTTCCCTCTTGTCCTGGGCAGCTCCTCTGCCCCAGCTGGCCAATGTGCTGGGGAGCACTGGGTTGCTCTGAGTCTGTGGTGGGACCCAAGAGCACGCCAATGGTAGCTTAGTTAGTGAGGGTGAGTTGGGGAGGTCCCGGTGGGAGGTGGGGCTGGTGGCATTGGCCACAGCGGGGTCACAGCTTCTTGCTGACCAGTCAAGACAGGCAGAGGAGCAGGGTCTTCAGCTGCAGCAAGTCTTTGTGTAGACCCACCAAGCTGCAGAGTCACCTCCCTCCCTGATAGGCCTCAATGGGCTTCAGAGCCGTGGCAGCGAGGGCAGGTTTGGCTGGGAACCGGAGACACTGGAAATACTTGCTTGAACCTCTTCTACCTCCTCTGGAACAGCCCTGGCAGGGCTTGCAAGAAAGTCTTGGCTGAAGTGCTCCGAGCCATGTCCCCCGCGCGCTGCAGAGCCCTGTCCCGTCTCAGGCTGGCCCAGCCCTCCAGTGCCCCCCCCCCTCCCGTGTATATTGTGTGTGTGCTCCTGTCTGGGGACCTCCACCTCACCCCTGCCCTCTACTCTCTCTCCTCTCTCTCGCTGTACCATTCTTTCTGCAGACTTTTCAGTAGTTTAGGAGAACTCAGCACCATTTCCCAGCGGAGCTCCGGGACCACCTACACAGTCCGACCTGGCAGTCGCTACCCTGTAACCCGACGTACCCCCAGCCCCGTGAAGCCGGCTCTGGATCGGACAGAGCCTCTCAGCACCGTCCGGCCCTACGGTCTGACCCCTCCCACCATCCTCAAATCTTCCAGCCTCTCCATCCCACACGAGCCCAAGGAGGTGCGCTTTGTGGTGAGGAGCGTGAGTGCCCGGAGCCGCTCCCCGTCCCCGTCCCCCTCTCCAGGGCCACCCCTGCACACTCTTCACCCGCCTCGGCCCTTCATGCAGAAACCCCTCCACCTGTGGAACAAGTACGACGTCGGGGACTGGCTGGAAAGCATCAATTTGGTGGAGCACCGAGACAAGTTTGAGGACCATGAAATAGAGGGCACGCACTTGCCTGCCCTCACCAAGGAGGACTTTGTGGAGTTGGGGGTGACCCGAGTCGGGCACCGGATGAACATTGAGCGGGCACTCAAGCAGCTGGTAGACAGCTGACCGTCCCAGGCAGCACTGGCCTCTTCCAGAGCCACCACGGGGAAGGGGGGTGGGGGTGGGGGGCGCATTTCTACTAGACTAATAAAACCCACTTTGATTCTCTTTCTATTCTGAGCACTGCACTGAAGGGCGTGGAGCCGAGAGGCTCCCACCCGCTCCCACACCGCCCCGGCGTGCCACGCACACGCAGACCCCCACTCGGCCCTGCCAGCCCTGCGACGCCTTCGGGACAAGGAATGTTGCATGAAATACATCCTCGTTTCTGTTCCTCCCAGAGAGTCTGGCCTGTATATCGCTTGATGTGCTGTTTCCCGGGGGCGTCGCTGGTGGCCGGAGGGGCCGAGGCACCATGTGCTGCCGAGCCCAGGCTCCCCGTGGGCGAAGGGCAACACCTGGTTGGGGTGGGGAGCGGGGCAGGGCCAGCAGTGCAGTGAGGAGCTGAGCCCTGGCTAGGGAGGAGGCTTCTGCTGTCGGCCAAGCGCCGGCCATGTTGCCCCGGTGCAGCAGGCAGGGAGGCGCTGGCCGGAGTGTGGCAGGGAGGCGAGCGGGCCAGGCGCGTGCCACCGGCTGCATCTCGGGCAGCATGGGGCAGCCGGTGGCACCGAGACCCCGAGCTGCCAGCGAGGAGGGAGCGTGGCAGGGCAGGGGCTGCGGCAGGAGGCAGGCAGGGCCAGTGCCAGTGCTGGCGCTCGACCCATGTTTGGAAGAGCAGGCAGGAGGCACCATGGCCGGTGGCCCTGGCCCCATGCAGGATGTCCCCACCGGGCTCAGTGGTGGCCGGCCAAGCTGGGTCGTCCCACCGGTGCCGGGAGGGGAAGGGCTCCAGCATGGAGAGGTGTCTGTGGAGGGGCAGTGCTGGCACGGTGGCTGGGTGGTGATGCCCAGACCTGCTCCTTCCTGCGCAGAGCCACCCCAGGGAGCAGCCAGCCGTGCCATGCCAAGCAAGCCAGAAGAGTGATTGCCACGTGAGAGACTAGCCCTGGACTGTGTGCTGCTGCTCTGCCTGCCACCCTCGGTTGCCCTGGTGAGAGAGGGACTGAAACCGCATGGATAGAAGCATGTTTGGGGATGTTTGAGGGAGGCTGGTGGGGAATCCAGCAGAAAACGCTTTGCCAACATTCGGGGG
>JAVJGJ010000057.1:72397156-72408899 GCA_035590215.1 Microhierax caerulescens | reverse complement strand
GCAGCTGCTACTGCCAGAGGGGGTGGGATGGGGTACCTGCTTCTGCGTCACAGTCAGCTCTTCGTTCCTCCTCTAGCAGGTCCAGCTCCTCCCTGCACAGCAGCAGCCCCTGGTGGAGAACAGCCCTGAGCATCCCTCACCCTGGCTGCCCAGCCCCCCCGGTGCCGGGGTGGTGGGGTGGGGGGTGCAGGCAGGAGGCCAGGAGCACCCCCCTTGCACTGGGTGCTCCCCCTGGCTGTGCTCACTCACTGCTCGGCTCTGCAGGTGCTTCTGTGCTGCTGCCCGCTCCTTCAGTTGCTTGCAGTACAGCACCTCCAGGTCTGCACAGAGATGGGGCTCAGCCCTGGGCAGCACTCCTCTGCACCCCTCCCAGCCCCCACCCCAGCACGCCATGGCTGTCAGGGTGCCTTTCTGGGCTCCTCACGTGGCACAAGCTCTGCCCTTCCCCTCCCCGCTGCCACTGCTGCGAAAGCCAAGGCCCTTGTCCCCTGACCCCCCCTGGCACAGGAGGGGCTTTACAAGCGGTGGAGGGGAAATTTAGTTCAGCCAGCGTGCAAGCCTGCCCTCCAAAAAAAGAGGGATAGCTGCAGGACTGGGATTGTTCTAGAACTCGCCCAGTGGGGCACCCTGCTGCTTCCCAAACCCACACGGGGAGGCTGTATGGCACAGGGCACAGCCGCTGGAAGCGAAGTGCCAACTCTCCACTGGGTCCTGCCACATCCTGCTCACCTGTGAATGTCGGCCCTTTTCTCTTGGTTTTCTTGCTGTCAGTGACATTGTTGTCTGAGGAAAGTTGAGACAATTAAAGTTCCCAGGATGGCCACCAAGCTCCAGTTCAGCAGCTTCTGGGTTCTAACACAGCATGCTCTGCCCAGCGTGGCCCCACCTCTGGGGACGAAGGGACTGCTGCTTTTACCTCTTCCCCTCCCCCAGCGGCAACTCCTTGCTGCACAAGCTACCCACCATTATTTCAGGTGCTATTACGCGACACTCTCTGTGCCAGCTATGAACATGTTCTGCTTAACGCCCTGCTGAGCTGGAGAGCTCTGGCCAGTCTATTCCCTCTTAGATCTAAGTTGCTCCATTTTCCTCAGAGCTTTGGTTAAGGCTGAGCTATGAGCCCAGATGAGGAGATCCTGGGCCCAGGAAGGTGATTCACATCCTGCTCAGTAAATGGGATGCCATTTACAGCGTGACCAAGACAAGAGTGGAGACACCAACTGCTACGGGACCAAAGCCACTGGAGAACGGGGCTGGCCAGCACCGGAGCACCCGTGGCAGAAGGGTTTCAGCAAGGCACTTCCTGGCAGAGAAGGGTCCTGCCACGAACTTGGCCAGATCACAGCAGGAAACTCACACCACAAAACTCACAGGCTGCAGAGAACCATTTCATGAAGTCCTGGAGCTTCCTCGCTCCCTTCCTTTTCCGCTTGCCACCAACCACATCGTCCAGGCCATGTGGCACCAGGAAGGGCCTCCCTGGAAGCAGGCAGAGATCAGCAGCCCTGCAAGCAGCATTGGGTGACGCAGGGAGTCCTGTGCCACTGCTCTAAGGGCAACCCAGCCACCCCTGAGGCTCCAAGACAGGGCACCTGCCCCTCTCCCAGCCCCCTCTGCACATCATGGGGCTGGGAAAGACCTGCTGTGGCTCTGTGGACACTGAAGGACAAGTGACTGGGAAAGCTAGCCTTCCTGCTCCTGTGCAGCCGAGCCTTGGCCCCTCCAGGACAAACCAAAACCCAGGGAGCAGCCCCTCATCCCCAGCACCACCTCAAATACCTTTCTTGAATGGCTTGTCCTCCGTGTCACTGAAGGGGTCAAGGCTTTGCCATGGATCCAGCATCTCCTGGCAGAAGAACCAGCACAGATAAAACCAGCAAAGCTCCCTGCAGCACCCCAGGCTGGGTGAACAGGAGCCACCTGGTCCAGCAGGTCACCCCACCATCGGCACCAGTGCAGCACAGTGGGAAGGGCAGGGATGTCCTGGGGCTCCCTAGAGTCCCACGTGGATTCAGAGAGGCTCCCTGGCTCTGGGCCCCCTTATCTTGATGTGGGCTTTAGGGTCCTCAGCTGGGACTCGCTCCCGCAGCAGGCACCTCTTTGCCTGGGGCAGGCCCTGGCAGACACAGAACAGCCAGTGAGTTTCCCATGGCACCAGGCTTCGAAGTGCAGGGAGCAGGGCTCTGGGGAAGGAGTGAGGCAGTGCCCCTGTGAGCCCCTGCCCACACCTACCATCTGGGCCTTGACGTGTGCGTTAACAGCTGGAATCATTTCTGCATCATCCTCCAGGGACCCAGGCATGTCACCCTCTCCACCACTGTCATCCCCTGCAGCACCTGGTGGGGGAACGAAATGGGAAAATGTTGCAAAAGCCTCTGGGATCTCCCATTCCCACCCCATCTACCAAGGAGTTCCCCTGGGGATTTTTGCTTGTCATGGCCAAGGGGCCAGCTGAAGCTGCTGAGAGGACTGGACTACCTCGATGTAGCAGAGGGCAGGAGCACCCTGCGCAGCAGCAGCTGCCTGAAAGCACCCGGCCCTGCCCGACATGCAGGCAGGAAGGACGAATGGCCAGGTCTCCCCTCAGCCCGCTGACCACGCACATCTCACCTCTGCCTTCAGAGAAGCTCAGTGCCAGGATGGGAGCCACACCAGCACTCACGCACTCCTTCCCTCTGTCGAGGCTGCAGGACAGTACTCCTGCTGAGGTGACAGAGGCGAGAGGTAAGCAGCCGCCCCGGTATGCGAGCTGCCCCAGTGAGGCCAACAGCCCCGGGCAGCATCCCCCCTGCAGCCAGGGAGCGGGCAGGGGGCAGCTGCTGGCATTCAGCACCCTGTTCTTGCCCAGCACCTGATCATCTCAGGCAATGAGGGGCCCTGCTCTGCTGGCAGGTAGTTTTGCCTGAGGCAGGCCGCAGAGGAAAGCCACAGCCACCTCTCCCCTGCCCCAGGGAGCTGGGCTCTGGAGGCAGGCAGCCAGCAACGCACCCCAGGCTGCCTCCCCACCAGCACTGCCTCCTGGCCAGCAGCTCCGTGGCCACCCGCACCCTGAGCCCCCCATACCTGCCTCTCTGCTGGGGCCCTCCCTGTGCTGCTGCTCCTGCAGGCAGATGGGCGAGAGGCCTGACAGCTCCAGCAAGAAGGCTCCAGTGGTGTGTGGAGTGCTTGTGTTCATCCAGAAATCCTTCCGGCTGGCAAGGATCTCCCCTTTCCGGCTGAGGGAATAAACCCATCAGGGCATGCCCTGAGACCAGGGGGATCTCCATGAGCCCAGGGAGGGGGGTACTGGTCTGCCTCAGGGGGAGCCCTGCTGGGGCATCTCCAAAGCCAAAGCCCCCCAGCTCCGGGGGGGAGGATCAGCCCCAGTCCTCCCAATGGCCATTGTCAGCTCTGGCACAAAGTCCTGCCTGGATTTCGTGGCAGAGTCCCAGCTCGTCCCTTCCCTGGGGACCTTCCTGCCCTGCCTTCAGCAGAAGCCATTCCCAGGAGGACCCACACACCTGTGGGATTATCCTTCTTGCCCACTGTCCAGTTTTAATTGGGAAAGCACTACTTCCTTGGCTAAGGCACAAGGAAAGCTCAACCCTACTACAGTGATGAGGTGAGGGGAACACCAACTAAAGTCTCAGGGGTGGCTGAGGGGCATGGCGAAGGGAACTTTCACCTGAACAGAGGGTTGTTTCTCTTCTCAGCCTCTTCCAGAGGGACCAAACACATTGGAGTCAAGGGAACAGTGTTCACAGCCTGCAAAAGTAAGGTGGCAGGAGGGTGGCTGCCCCCACACAGGCTGGGACAGAGCCTGGGGAAGGCACACAGCACAGCACAGCCACCATTCCTGCAGAGCCTGGCCCCAGGCACCTCTGGGATTCATATGGGGAAACCCCAGCACGGGGAGGGACAGAAAAGAAAAATGGCTTCTCTTACGTTGGGCTGATGATCACTCTTCATGTCCACACTTGCCTGGCTGGTGTTCTTGAGGTCATCCAGGGAGAGGAACTGCCAAGAGAGCCCCACAGTGGTCACCTTGGCTTGGTCTGCTGGGCCACACCGCCACTGAGGGACCCTAACTGGAGCCAGGGGGTGGACATGGGGTACCCCCATGGCTATACTGTGCCAGCAGGACAGACCCGGCAGGAAAGACAACAGAGTTGCAACTTCTGAACTGCTGTCACAGAACAGGAGTAGGGCTGGGGTGTACAGCACTGTGAAGGTAGCACCCAACAGGCAGGAAAAAAGCAAGGAGGGAATGAAGGTGCCCACTCCCATGGAAAGGGTCTAGCCCAGACAGCTCCTTCAACCCTGGGGGACAGAGTCCTGAGAAAACAGCCTGAGTTAGGGATTAAGAGAAGGAAGGCTGAGCCACGGGGTGAAGGGGGGTCCCCCCACATGCTGCACAGGAGCTAGCTCTTCTCCAGGAGGGCTGTGAGGTGGCCGGTCCCATCCCTCAGAGGCCAGCCCAGCAGCCTTGCGACAAATCACTCACCAAGTGCTTCTGCTGTGCCCAGGGCAGAGCAGGAAGCCATGGGGCTAAACATCCCCTGCTAGGGAACAGCAGGGGAGCATACACAGGAGATGGCAGCCATGGCAGCAGTCGAGAGTGCTGGGGGCAGCCCCCTTGTACCCTCGCAGCAGAAACCAGCTCTGCCCACACTCACAAGCCACCGAGCATTCTGCTCCCCACACAGTGACGCAGCACACTCACCTCCACCTCCTCCTTAGTCCCAAAGCTCGCGTCAGTGTCTTTGCCGTCCTGCCCTACAGAGCTGGGTTGTTTTTCACGCCTGAGTCAGGGAACAAAACACACAGTCAGGATATGCCTGGGGCAGCAGCAAAGAGCTGGAGGCAAAGCGGCAGCAGGTTCTGCCCAACCCTGCTGCAGCAACTCTAAGCAGGAGCATCCCATGGTGCTACAGAGAGTGCAGAGAGGTGATGGTATGTGTGACTGTTAGCACCACAGAACGGCCACACCACCAGCATGCTCCCCCAATAAGGGTGAGCTCACATGCTCTTAGTGCTCCTCTGCATCTGCCCAGGAAGAAGGCAGGGGGGCAGGGGCTGCAAAGGAACTGGGGCTTGCAGGACAAGGGGATTCAGTCTGCCTGACAAATCCCAGCTGGAACAAAAACATCCTGGCAATTCTGGCTTGCAAGCTCCATTACAGGAACAGGAGGGAACGCTTCCATTTGATCCCACAGCACAAAAATAATTGTCAGAGACTTTTGGAACCTTCCACAGCAGCTTCACCTTGTTCCAGCCCAAGCAGAGACTCTTTCATGTTCTCTGACTCAATCTCTCTGTGCAGCTGGCAATATTTCCTATTGCGGGGCTCAGTGCTGGGCAAAGCAAAGGTGGAATGGCTCCTTCAGGAAACTAGTTTGCATGGCTTGGGACAAGCAGTTGTTTGGAGTGCAGTGCAGCACAAAACCCTTGTCTTTCCCCAAATCCCAAGGCCAGGCACAGGAGGGTGCGGTGCTGTTAGCTCACCTCTCCTCAGCGCAAAGCATGCTCAGAGCCAGCACCAGGCTGACAACAGGCAAGTTACACAAGGCAGCTTGGGGGCTGCAGCAGCAGAGCCTCACTTTCAGCAATAAGGGGAAAAATAAATCACAAGCTGCTTTGTCACACAGGACAGTTCATTTTCTGCCAAGATTCACTCTGTGGGACACTGCCTTCTCCTTATGCAATGGCAAAGTGCTGCAGCAAGAAAACTGGAATGATGCCACTGAAAGAGGAACGCATGGGACAAGCATTGCTCCAGGCTCCCTGGGCTGAAGGCAATCACACAAGGGGCCTTCCCTACAGCCACAAAAGTCCTTCTGCTTCCAAGAACTTTTTGCAGGGCTGGAGACTGATGCTGCAATAGGTTTGTCTGGGTTTTTTTAAATCAACAATTGCCTAGCAGCAGAGTGGGCAGTAGTAGCAGAACAAACAGAACCTCAACAGGAAAGAAACTGGGGAAGGGCTCGAGCCTTACTGCAACATGGAGGGCAAGAGCAGCAAGGCAGAAGCACACAGCAGCATTTTCTGCCAAGGTAGCAAAGGTACACTGGAAGGCAGCTGCCCCCGAGACCCTGACAGAGATCCCTCTCTGTGGCACAGAGAGAACTCTACTTACTTTTTATTGGAGATGAAGTCGAGCGTCTGGTAGACCAACAAGTAGAGATACTCCACCTGCAAATGAGCAACCAGAGTATTGAAGAAGGAGAAAGCAGCTCCCAGAAAAACTACTCCAGCTGATGCTTGGATGAACCACTGCCCTAATCTTATCCCCAGGCAGCTGGAATTTGGTTTCTTGATAATCTTGTTATTCTTTTCACTGTTTAAGCCATTCTGAGGCCAGATTTGGGGCAGCAGGGATTTTGTATTTGATCCTCTAAAGAAAGTGCTAAACAGCAAAATTCTTCCCCTTTTCCAAGCTTCCAAGCCAACATGCATAAAGAGATTTAATTTAGGAATTATGAATTTATATTCTTTTGTTTCCAATAGTTGTTATTACATTCAAGTCCTTCAAAACCAAGGGGCACTGCCCAGAGTGGCCCCTCTGGAGCTCAGCCTCAGGACTAGTGGCTGAGTATCTGCAGAATAGGCAGGGTGACAGGAGCAAGGCCATGATGCGCTGCTGCTTTCCTCACCTTCCTACTGTAGATGCAGGCAGAACCCTGGATCAACAGAGCCGCTTCTATGAAGTTCATGGTTGTTTTGCCATTATCAAAGGAAATGCAGATTTGATCCAGCTGTTAAACAGGTAAAAGAAGGAAAATGACACGCTGATTCACAGGCTAGCTTTGAGGGTTGCACAGGGACAGGGAAGAGTCAGGAGCATCAACAGTGTGCTTGGGGGGCACAGACAGAAAGTCCCCCCATACAGGCAGGGTTGAAGGGCATCACCCCAACCCAGCACATGGGACATAGGGGTCCCTCCTTACCTCCTCCAGGTACTCCCCAAGCTGAGCAGCTACATCCACCTCCCAGTTCTTGGTTAGGTCACGGATGGGCTGCAGGAGGTGCAGGAATCGTGACTCCACCTCCTCCATGGTGGCAGTTCCTGGTGGAGGAGCTCACAGCACCCTCGGCAGCCAGGCAGACCCTCAGGGGTATTTAAACAGTTTTAAGCCACTTGATTCTTGACAGATGATCCCACAGGTGATAGCTGAGGGTTACAGGTCACTTCCAGCTAGGCACAGGTGACATCTGGCAATAGCTAGCTAGCATAAACATCTGACATCAACTGGATTTCAGTAGAAATACAAATCCATAGACTCATTAAGGTTGGAAAAGCGAGTCCAACCATTAACCCAGCACTGCCAAGCCCACTACTAAACCATGTTCCCAAGCACCACATCTACACATCTTTTAAATACTTCCAGGGATGGTGACTCCACCCCTTCCCTGGGCAGCCCGTTCCAGTACTTGACAACCCTTTCAGTGAAGACGTTTTTCCTAATACCCAATCTAAACCTCCCTTGGCACAACTTGAGACCTTTTCCTCTCCCACGGTACTTGGGAGAAGAGACCGATTCCCACCTTGTTGCAGCCTCCTGTCAGGTAGCTGTAAAGAGCGACAAGACCTCCCCTCAGCTTCACAGAAAAGCAGAACGCCACCAGAGCAGCACCTCGGAACCCAGAATCACAAAACTAACACCGTCTTTCACCCCGTGAGGCAGCCGCAGAGAAGCGGGACTCAAACCCACCCGGACGGTCAAGCCGGTCCGAGATGGACACCAGCAGCAGCAAGCCCGCCCGCCCGCCCGCCCGCCCCAGGTAACGCTGCCCAGGGCAGCGGGAGGCTCGGCTCGGCCTGGCTCTGCCCGGCTCGGCCTGGCTCGGCCCGGCCCGGCCCTGCCCTGCTCGCAGCCCAGCCGCGGAGACCCAGCCCCAACACTCACCAAACACTACCATCCGCCCCTTCCCGCCGCCATTTTGTGTTTCCCGCCCAACGGGACGCGCGGGGCGGGGCGTGCAGACGTCACTGCGTGACACCGTCCGTACGTGCTGACGCACAGTGCACGCTGGGGCCGCGCCGAGGGCCGCGCAGTGCCGCTGCCGCTACCATGGGGGACCCGCCGCTGCGGCCGCGGTCGCTGTTCCTGGCCGGACTGGCTGCTGCCTACCTCGCCGCCTTCGCCTCGCTCTACATCCAGATCCCCGGTACGGCGGCGGTGGGGGAGCGGGGGGCTGGGGTCCGCCCGGGTCCGGGGGTCCGGAGGGAGGGTAGGCCCTGCTGGCGGCGGCTAGGCCAGCGGATCCCGGGCTGCGGCTGTGGCTGTGGCTGCTCTTGGGGCCGGTAGAGGCGAGCCTGGGGCCAGTCCCGGAGGGGCGTGAGGCGGGCCGGGCTGGAGCCGCGGGTCCTGGCTGGGTGCCCAGTCACACACACCCCGCCCTCCCGGTGCGAGCGGGGCCATGGGATGGGGGGCTCCGCTGGGCTGCCCCCGCCCGCCATCCCTGCGGTTGCCCTGGGCACTGCGGGGGCTCTGCTGCCGGGCTTGCCTGGGCCGGCCCTCGGTTGGCAGCTCTGTGCCTGCCCGCGTCCCATTTTCCTGCCCGGGGCTGGTGGAGGGCTGAGGTGTTCCTTGCCGTGAGCACCGGGTACAGTGGGAGAGGGTCCCCGCCCTCCCTCCGCACCCCCACGGGGCTCAGGGGCTGCTCTAGCCCCCTGTACCCCCGCCCCGAGCACCACAGCAGAGCTCTGCCCTCGCCGATCCCGGCTGCCTGCAGCAGGCAGGGTGTTGAGCGCCCTTCCACGTGGCCCGCCTGGCTCTGGCAGCCGCTGGGTTCCACGTGGACTATTCCCAGTTCTGCTCCGTTCCCAGTTTCGTGAGCCACTGGTGGAGGGGGAACCAGCTGGAGCCCCCCCCTGGCCAGCACCTTGATGAGCTGGGGCCCCAGCTCGTTGAGGTGGTAGCTGGGGGGGCTCCCAATTCTGCTGCTCCAGCCTTATGGGGCTTGGGAAGGCTTTGTCCTCACTGTCACCATTCCTTTTCCAGGGCTGTATGGGAGAGATGGCATCCTGCCGGCCCGCAAAGTGCTACGCCTCAACGGGAAGGGACTGTGGGAGCAACTACGGGATTTTCCCACCCTGTTGTGGCTCAGTCCCCACCTGGGTTTGGATACAGAGCTGGGGATGGAGCTGCTCTGCCTCCTTGGTGTGCTCGCCTCCTTTGGCGCCTTGCTGTTCGAGCCCCTGCGGGACAGCCTGCTGTTTGCCCTGCTCAGGATCCTCTATCTCTCGCTCTACCAGGTATGAAATCCAGGCAAGGGCTTGTGGCGCCCTAGAGGAGTCAGAGCTGGGACCTGGGAAGGGAGGAGGGGTGACAGACATTCTTGCATTGGCATCACCTAACAAGCTCCTGGCATGCTCAGCTTCTTGCATGCAGCTGGGATAGGTGCTGGCAGCTCCCTGGCTCATGCTGGGGGTGTACAACCCCATCCTTGTGCCAGTACTTGGTGCTGGGATAAAACCCTCTGAGACTTGCCTGTGAGGCCAGTTCCTGTGCCACTGTGGGGGCAGCTCTGTCCCCTGCCCACCCAGAACCCTTGTCCCAAGCACCTGTGCCCTGTGGGAACTGTGTGCCCTCCAGCCACAAATCCATCCTCCTGAGCCATTTGTGGCCGCTGCCAGGGCTGGCGGCTTCATGCAGAGGAGCTCGGGTGAGTCAGAGTCTGCTGGCGCTGACAGCCCGGGGGAGAAGAGTTTCTCTTCCCTCTGAAACCAGGGGAACTGAAGAGTTTAAAAATGCCTGTGCTTAGAAATCCCTCCGGGCCCGGGTGGCTGTTACGCCAGGGAGGAGCGGTCTTGCCCTGCTGGAAGGCAGCCTGGGCAGCTGGTGGCGCTGGCAGCCCTCGCCAGTCCCTTCTGCCGGGGCTTGGGTAGTGTCCGGCACCGGTGGCTGCAGGGAGGCCAGGAAAGCGAGGTACTAGCTGTGGGGCAGGGTTTCTCCTGTGCAGGGGGACTGCCCTGTGGCGCTGTTACCCAACCCCTTTGTCCTACTTGCAGTCTTCCCAGCACACCTCCGTGCTCCCCTTGCACAGGCAGCCTTGCCAAGCTGTGTGGCCCATATTTCAGGGCAGAGCGACTCCCCTTGCACAGGCAGCCTTGCCAAGCTGTGTGGCCTATATTTCAGGGCAGAGGAGAAGCAGGGTGGGAGCTGGGTCTCTGAGGTGACTCACTACCTCAGCACAGAGAGGAAGCAGCACCCGCAGCTGCATGGGACTGGCAAGTCCTGGGTGATTCCCAGCCATGAGGACTGTCTCCTGGCGGGGCTGCTGTTCACAGCGTGCACAGCTCTCCCTCCTCCCAGCCCATGTGCTGGCCAGGCCTTCCTTCCTTCCCCTTGCTGCCTTTTAAGGTGATGCTGGAGCGAAAGTCCCAGCTCCTCCACAGCACCAGCCCTCTACCCTGCCGCCAGCCACGTCCGCAGCCTTGTCTGTCAGCTGCTGTGCTGGGCCTGGCTGTGGGCAGGAGGGGCAGCACCCAGACAGCATGGAGCAGGGCTCCCTGCAGACCACTGGCCCTGGCCTCTTGCCCTCCTTCCCCTTCCTTGCAAGTGACACTCCTGTGCTCAGGGCACCAGTGATGAATGGTCTGGGGCTGTGGTTCCCGGCACAGCTGTCTCACTTGGGAGCATCCTCTTTTTTTCCCCACCCCAGGCGGTGCTGCTCTTGGCAGCGAGTTGAGGCTGCTGCTCTGCTCCTCAGGTTTGGCCCGTAGCCCAGTCATGGGAAAGGAGCTGCCGGCAGCACCAGCAGGGAGCTGGGAGGGATCTGTGCCCATCCCTCAGCCCATCTGCCCTCTCTCCACAGGGTGGGTGTGGGGAAGGGACCTTTTTAGTAGGGCCTATAGCAACAGGACGAGGGCTGATGATTTTAAGCTAAAAGAGGGTAGATTTAGATTAGGTATTACAATGAAGTGCTTTGCTGTGAGGGTGGTGAGGCACTGGCACAGGCTGCCCAGAGCAGCTGTGGCTGCCCCATCCCTGGAAGTGTTCAAGGCCAGGTTGGACAGGGCTTGGAGCAGCCTGGTCTAGTGGAAGGTGTCCCTGCCCCTGGCAGGGGTTTGGAACTAGATGATTTTAAGGTCCCTTCCAACCGAAACTATTCTGTGATAAGGGACTGGGGGCCAAACCTGCACCTCTGCAGAGCCTCTGCCCTGCTCACTACTTCACTCTCCTTCCACAGGTGGGGCAGGTCTTCCTCTACTTCCAGTGGTAAGTCAGCTCTTCCTCGGCCCTTCCAGTGCACTGGAGCCAGGGGGGTTGCCGGGGAGGCTCTGTGCTTGGGGAGCTATCCTGCCCCAGTTGCGCCTGGGCCTTGGCTTGCCCAAGACCCAGGATATGGAGGGTTGGGTCACCTTCCAGAAGTGGTGGCAAGCTAGCCAGCCCCTCGGCACCCCCCAGGGGTCTCAGTGCCAGCACAGCTGAGACACAGCTGGCTGCCCCAAGGGGTCTGCAGCCCAGGGTGGCAGTGGGGGACAGCAGTGTTCCCCACAGGGATAGTCTTCTGCTGGAAGCGGGATTCCTGGGGGTGCTGGTGGCCCCCCTGCACCTGCTGAAGTGGCGGTCCACAGCGTGGCGTGCCCATGATGGCATCACCTTCTGGCTGGTGCGCTGGCTCCTCTTCCGGCTGATGTTTGCCTCTGGTGTGGTGAAGCTGACCAGCCGCTGCCCCACTTGGTGGGGGCTCACAGGTGAGGGGTGCTGCAGGCTTTGTGGTGTGGTGGGCTCTGAGGCACCCCTGCCAGGCCCAG
>JAVJGJ010000057.1:72341207-72370534 GCA_035590215.1 Microhierax caerulescens | reverse complement strand
GCCAGGAACGCCCGTACGTCGCTGTGCTGAGTTAAATTACAGTTCCAGTCATTTTAGAGGCTGCCCCAGCAGCGGTACCATTGCTGAGCCATCACCGCTCCGCAGCCGGCGGCTGACGTTGGCCTGGGGCGGGGGATTTCGGCCCCCGGCTCCCCGGGATGCAGTGCCCAGGCTGCCCCAACCCTGCTCCTCCTGGGCAGACCCAAATCCCCTCGGACAGGGACGGTCCGGGCTGGCTTTGGCCTTAACGCCGCTGCCTTGGAGGCTCCCGACCTGCAGGGCTGTTAGAAGACCTCGGCCCACGTCTGTTCTTGTCTTCTGGTGCTGGGGTTGGTTGTCTTGGTCATGGGGTTTTATTTGGGTTCTGGGGGCTCTCTCTGTGACGTTTTCTGCTGCCTTCCTGCACCCAACTGGTTTTGGTAAAAATTAGCTTAGTCAGCATTATAAATGAGGCTACGTTTACCTAAAATAAGGATTTTCTTGCAGAACACAAGAGCATCTATTCTCCAAATTTCACATTCACAGCAGAAGAGGCTCTGTTGGCTGGAGTTGCTTTAAGTGTGCTCTTGGAGCTGAGCAGAGGGAATCCTTTTCCACACAGTGCCTGTTAAGCTGTGGGTTTGATTATTATGGGAAGTTGTTGAGGCTGAGAGCTTAGTTAATATTCAGAGCAGCTGCACAGTCATATGGATACAAGTGTTTGCAGTGCTCGGCGAAGATCCTGACACTCACCCTCTCTCTCTCGGGTTCCAGAGCAGGCCGGGAGCTGCCCTGCAGAAGGCAGGAGCTCTGGGTAGCACAGTGTGCAGCTCCACTGAAGGTTCAGTTTCAGGAAGGCATTTGGGCTGGAGAGCAGCTTGCATCAGAGCTTTGGTGTTTTCTGAGCAGTGTCTGATGATGTGGCAGGGTCTTTTTTTATTATTATTGCAGGTAGTTTCCCCCAGTGTCACAGTGTCCTGTAACATCGGAGTAGGAAGGAGTTTCTCCCTCCTGCCAGGGCCCTCAGGTTGGACTCTGCCTGGGGGAGCTGCAGGAGGTGGGCTACCCAGGCCTGCACCGTCTGGGAGCAGATGTGGTGGCCTCTCGGGAGCAAATGGAGGGCTATGGCGATGCTTTGTACGTGTACCATCTTTGCCTCGCTTCTGAGTGCTGTCTCTGGGGCATTTGAGCATTTTCTTCTGCATCTTTTTGCTCATCTCAGCCTCCCTCATGGGAGCTGCAGCTGGTATTTGCGGTGTAAACTTGGTGGTGGTTTGTAGTGGTTAGTGATGGGGTATGGTGAGGCTTATGGAGCAGGTGAGTGCTTTAGTTGTGTGTTCCTTATCTTGAGTCTTGGAAACCTGAGTTTCAGAAGGGAACAGGAAACGCCACACATCTTCCTAGTGTTTTGTTTGGGGAAGCTGGACAGTTCCGCAAGGTGAAGTGGTTAATTGCAGTGGGACCTTAGAAAGGAAAGAGCTCACAGTTAATGACTTGCATTCATCTGACTTAAATGTTCACTTCTTTTTTCAATTTTAAATCTCATCTGTAGCATACAGTCCAGAGAACTGGACTGAATGAGCTTGTGTTTGGGCTGGTTACAGACCTGACAAAACATCTAGCGTTAACTTGGAAACCATTAGCAGGTTTTCATAGTATAAAAACATGCCGCCAGCTGCAGCACTGTCTGGTGGTGGCTGTCCCAGTAAAAATGCATCTGTGTCTACCCTGAACCTACCTGCCCTCAGCTGCCAGCCTTGGGTCTGATAGGCCCTTGAACCAGCAGGCATAGGTACAGCATTACTAGCTCTCCACCCAGCCAAGTGCTTTTAGACTGTAGTCCTGTTTTAATTAGCAATGTAATTGAAAGTTGCAGGCCTTTCCTAGGCTGTATTTCAGCTTAGCAGTGCTGCTTGAGGTCTGTGGGGTTGCAGCTTCCCCATGACCGTGGATGGAGATGTCAGCACTGCCTCGGGGCCCATGGTGGTCACTCTGCAGCCAAGGGTGTTTGTCTGTGGTAAGAACTGGCTGTGATCTACTCCACTTTGTACAACTTGGGTGGGCTTTTTGCCCCTGGCTGCTGGCATGGCAGAGAATTTGGCACCTCTGTCGGGGTCAGTTGACAGAAGACATGCAGCTGTCTTCCTCAAGCATGACAGAGCTATGAGGTGGGGAGGAGATGTGTCCAGGACACCATGGGGAGCTTCCACTGCAGAGCCAGTGTCTCCTTGTGCTGAGATAATGCAGTCACAGGTGACCTCGCCAGGGTGAGGTACCCAGGAGTTGGGACATCCTCACCCAGAGAATGCCACTGGCCAGCACTGCGTAGATGTCTCTTCTGACTAGGGACGACTAAAGCAAAACCCTTTCACATTGCAGTGTGTGGGTGCCCGAGTGCTCTCCTGAGTTGTGTCAAGTTTGAAGCAAGGTGTGTGTCTGAGTGATGTGCCAAGCTCTCCTGAGCTCCCCCAGGATCTGTCCACTAACGATGAGAAGATTGATGCCAGTTATTTGATTTTTGGGATTAATACGGCAATGCTCATTCCCTGTGTGCCGTCCTGTTTTCATGTTCCCCTGCTCTACAGGGAGCTTAGATAATGTTTGGAGGAAGGGCACGCCGCTCTCATCTGTGGGTGACTAATTGCTTTACAGGTTGGGTTAGTCTCGGCTGAGCTGTAGCCTGGGTGGCAGGCTGCTGCTGCCACGGCTGTGCTGTGCTGTGCCAGCACCTCTCTGCCAGATGTAAGCAAAGCAGGGTCAAGTGCTGCAGGGGGGAACCCACATGGTGACCAGGTGGCTTGGCTGCACAAGAGCTGGATGGGACCCTTTGCCTGGGCAGGGAGAGGACTCTGCTCTGCCTGCAGCTGGATGTGTGTGTGCAGCAGTGATGTGTTTGCATGTGGCCGGGCGCCGTGGCTGCCGAGACATTCATGTGTCAGTAGGATTAGTGGTCGGGCAGGGATGGTGAATGGCAGGTCTGCTGGGGTGGTGGGACCTGAGGTAGCTCTGCGTCATCTCCAGAGACAGAATCACAGAGTCACGGAATGGTTTGGGTTGGAAGGGACCTTAAAGACCATCTAGTTCCACTCCCCCTGCCAGGGGCAGGGACACCTTCCACTAGACCAGGTTGCTCCAAGCCCTGTCCAACCTGGCCTGGAACACTTCCAGGGATGAGGCAGCCACAGCTTCTCTGGGCAACCTGTGCCAGTGCCTCACCACCCTCACAGTAAAGAATTTCTTCCTTAGATCTAATCTAAATCTGTAGTCTTTCAGCTTAAAGCCATTCCCCCTTGTCCTATCACTACAGGCCCCTGTAAAAAGTCCCTCTCCAGCTTTCCTGTTGGCCCCTTTAGACTGCTCTGAGGTCTCCCCGGAGCCTTCTTTTCTTCAGGCTGAACAGCCTTGACTCTCTCAGCTTGTCCTCGTAAGATGTTGATGTAGTTCAGCACAGTTTTGTGGGAATAAAACCGAAAGCAAGAGAGATGGGCTCAAGGGCTGGAGCAGAGCAGCAAGCAGGGTTTGGCAGAGCAGCATGGGGTTCACTGGAGGCTCTGGGAGCTGTGGTGGCGGAGTCTGGCAAGTCTGCAGTTCTTGCTGGGGCTGACAGTTGGCATCTGCTCCTGGTGCAGAGCATTACCTTCCTGAAGGGCCTGGTCCTCCCCATCACATGCAGGCTTGTGGTGCATAGTCGTGGTGATGGCTGGAACTAGAGTCTCTGCTGGCCTTGTGGTCATCTGGAAGGATGAGAAAAAAAGGAGTTAAAAAAGGAGTTAACTCTTTCAAGAAATGTGTTGTCTGGCTGTGAAAGTGATGTCTTTGCAGTGCAGCGTGAGATCCTCTGGCTATCCAGTGTTGATCATGAGGTAGGTGGGTGTCTGGCCACTTTCTGCCCTGTTTTTGCAAGCCCTCAGTGTGCCGAGCTGCTCCGTTGCAGGCATGACACCCAGGGAAGCAGAGCACTGACACTACAGTGAGAAGAAGCTGCAGTTGCCTGATGCTGATGTCCGTGTGTCTTGGTCAGTTGTGACTGCAGCCATGGCTACTGTTCACCTAGGCAGCTCTTGCTCTGTGTGCCTGTGGTGGGAGAGGGCCTGTGTGCTTTCAGCTCTGGATGAATGTATGGAGCTAAATGCACCCTGGCAGTGGGAAATGGGTCTTTTCATATGTGAGTGTTTGTTATATTGTGTCATGATTGCTCACATTATTCTCTGTAAATGGATGTTTTTAAATCTCTTGGCTCTTATCTTTGATGCAGACAAATGACTGCTTTGCACAGCCAGGACTTCTGGCTGCTTTTTGCCTCGGAATCCAAGAGGCTTTTCTCTGTGTATCCCCCATGGCCTGAGAGTCCAGAAGAGCTCAATTTCAAAACATGTTTAGCATGGATGAAGGGCTTATCTTGAAGTTTTTTGTATGGAGCACTGGATGAGGCATGGCCTCTTCCCTGCGGGAAATTAGAAAACAAATAAACAAACAAAGAAAAAAAGGGGGATTTAGAATACGTGCATTTCTGAATAAGCCATTGATGATCTGCTGCTGTTTCTATCTGTGTCCCAAGTTTGCAGCTGTGCAGGCCTCCCCAGCCCTGGCATTTGCTGGGTGCTGCAGGTTCTGGCCAAGCCTCTGAGGTTCCCCCCCCCAGGTAAAATGCAGCAGGGAAGGAGGGAAAACCTTTCAGCTGGGTGCGCGGGAGGTGACAGGGACTGAGACCCCCAGCTCAGGATCTCCCTGGGTTTTTCCCTGTGAATTGCCACATCTGCTTTACCCTTGGGTGTACTGTTGGAGGCCCAGAGCAATGGCGAGGCCATGCAGCATCGCTCCCTGATGGGATGGCAACCCTGTGTGTCCCCACACTGCCTGCCACCTAACCCCAGCCTTCTTCCAGGGGGCTGGCTGCCCCGGCTGAGCAGTGTGCTGGGGTCTGGTAGATTCAGACTCTCCTGCAATGCCTGGTGCTGTCTGGTTCAAAAATGAGGTTGCTGCTGCTTCCCAAGACCTGGACAGCCTGGGAGGGATGCTGATTTTCTGCGAGGGCATAGGAGCTAACATGGAGGCTGGTGAGGCTGCTCGGAGGCCTGAGGTGGGGAGGCTGCAGGGTTTTCTGTATTTCTTTGCAGCTGTGCAGACTGGAGTGTCATGCCACATTTGACGTACTCTTGCTGTTGTGTAGCATAACTCCTTCAGAATGCCTCGCTGCTCCTGCAGTCAGGGCTGGGGTTTGGACATATTAATTCTGCTTTTGAGCTTCTGTGGGAGGTAAGGGTGGACGCTGAGAGGAAACTGCCTCTGTGCTTGGTGCTTTCTCTTTCTGTGAGGTCTTTGACGCAGCTTCTGGTGGTGCAGGCCCCGTGCAGACGGTCTGAGTAACGAGGACGCAGGCGTGGTGCGTCCTGTGTTCCTCTGAGGTGCTCGCAGCTTCTCTGCGTCTCAGGCTTTCACTGCGTGGCTGAAGCCGATGCCTGGAGTGCAGAGCTAGAGAAGCTGAAGTAAACCCACTGGGCCAAGGAGAGCTCTCTCCGCCATCGATGCTTCTACTGTCCCACCTGTGTTTTTAGTAGATTTTCAGCCCGAGTGTGCCAGGCTCTCTGCTGTGCAAGATGTCTGTGCAGCTCTCACGAGTGGGAGGCATTTCTAACTGGCAGTAAAAATACACTTTGCTCTGTTGTGCATGGACCCGACCAAGTGATTCATCCTTTTGACTCAGACTGGCTTCTTGTAACGCACACATCTAGCAAAAAACCCCAAACCCCATACGTTGAAATGCCTCCAGTAACTGCGAACAGCAGGCTCTGTTTGCTACATAAATACTTGCAGAGGCGACCTCAGAAAGAGAGGATGTAATCCCTGTGCATGCCATGTGCAAAGCTGCCTGTCTTCTGTCCAGTTACCTGGCTGCTTGAAATGAGAGACCATTGCAGCGATCAGCGTGGATGCCTGTCAAAGGGGGTCACCCTACTCCTGGTAGCTGCCAGCCCCCATATCACGGCATCCCAGCTGCACCGGTCAGTCTGGGAACTGCAGCTCCTCTGATCCCAAATGCTTTATTAATACTTGTCTTGTTCTCTTTGAACTTTTGCCCGGGAAGAGAAGCTCTGTGTGCTGTGGATCAAACACCAGGGAGTCAGATGCCTAACTGACATGGGATTAGATATTCCTTTAGCCAGCACCAGGTCTGATGGATAGGGTGGTGGGTTTAGTCCAGCAGTGCCCTGTCTTAACTAGGTCTCAGCACTTCCAGTTTCCTTGGGGTACTTTTGTAGATCAGAAGAGATTAATCCTGCAGTCGCTGTAAGATTCATGAGGTGGCAGGCCCTGAAAGCCATCGTTTGTGCCATGTGGACTCTGCTGCCTTTTCTTCACAGCTGCGTAAGTCCATCCTGCTTGTCAGGCTGGCAGCGTCGTGTTGGTAGTGCATAGGTGTCAACGCTCCAGCTGTCCCAGCAGCAGAGCTGCAGCCTGTCTTCTGCTGCCGTCACAGGCGTGCCAGTACCTGCGTGGGCACTCCTGGCTGATCGTCTTGTGGCTTCTGAAGCCTTGCTCTTGCTGGGTTTGGTGAGCCCATTACCAGCCTGTACACGGGTTGCGGCTGCACCATGGCACGCTGGCTGGCACCGGGTCTTGCTCGGGTGCTTATTACTTGCTGGGTCGCTGTCTGTGCAGGAGTGGCGAGGTCTCTCTTCTCTCCCTGCCATCACTTTTCCCTACCCTGTACTGCTTTCTCTGGCTGTTTCCTGTGGCTGCCGGAGCTTGGTTTGGTCGATGCATGCTGGCAGCCCCTCTGGAGGTGCCAGGGCAGCTGGAGCCCGTGTGCCTGTCTTGTGCGGTCAGCAGCTCTGTTTCTTAAAGGTCATTGACTGGGATGATGCTTTGAAATGGTTTAAATACACCACAAGAAGGATCTCGGTGTAAAGCTTTCCATGGGCTCACCTCTATGAGTTGTCAACCCGTGATGTTGCCCAAGACAAGATGGAAAATTCTCTCTGTGCCATTTTGGGTGATTCTCCTTTTTCATGGGGGAACAAATATATTTTATAGCAGCGTGGGATGATTTTTGTTTTGGATGATGATCGTTTTGGCCCTGGAGCAATACCTGTGCAGGATAAATTGACACAGATGCTTTAATCCTCTGATCTAGTTGTTTCTACCCCTCTGTGAAGAGACGCTCCCATGGCCGGCTGGATTTCATTGCCAGAAACTCCTGTTGTTGTGACCATCGCCAAGAGGGCAACTGGTGTTTGTGTGACTGCGTGACACCTGTGTCACAGTTTTGGGAAAGCAGGTGACCATGAGGAGGAAGCATCAGTCTAAAACATATGTTGTAACTAGATTCTTTAACTGTTAGTAATATTTTGTTTACTGGTAGTGAGAATTTTGCAAATTTCTTTTTCATTTTTCTCACTCGAGCTTGTGTTTATTTCGGCATCAGCAGGAATCTGAAGACTTTGTTTGCAGCAAGTTTCATATTCCCATTTCTAGTACTGGGACACTAGGCTTGAAAAGCAGCTGCAGTTTTATGGACACTGAAAACACGATCAAAAATGAGGTAGAAGGTGCTCTGGAGTTCCCCAGGCTGCCCAGCTGTGCGCCCTGTGGGAGCTCCCTGGGGCAGGAGGGGGAGATAACCATGGAAACCCCTTTGGTTTGGTTACCCCAAGATGCCTGGGGGGATTGGAGGAGCAGTGAGGCAGAACTTCTCAGCCAGGGGAGCGTTTTTCTCCACCTCTTGCTGTAATTGTGGCATGAAGCCTTCCGGGGCTGGGCTGCTTGTCTTTTCCTCTATGTGGCTATAACTCTTTTGACCACTAAATACTTGTAATGTCAAACCAGACATTTGAGAGCCTGCAAGCACCTCGGGGCAGGGATCATCCTGCTTCTAGGTGTGTGTCTTACCAATATCCAAGGTATGTTCATCCCTTCCAGTTTTGCAGCTGGTAAAAGGGGAGGCACAGGGCATTTGGTAAGGCGGCAGCAGTTACTGGTGAGAAGGGGCAGGTAGTGGATGTCAGGGTATGTGGAAGAGTGGCATGTGGAAGAGCAGCATGCGAAGGCCCTTCGTCTCCCAGGAGTAAAGGCCTTTCTTTTGCACTGATTCACATAGTTTTTTTGTTTATGGCGTGCCTCAGAAGTGCCACGTGTCAGTTTGCAGCGAACAGCCTGCATATTTGGCAGCTGCTGCTGCCTTGTAACTGAGATTTGGATAGTCTTGCACATTATTTCTATGTTTCTGAATGCTTTTTGATCAAGATGATGCAGCAGGAAGCTTTTTGGGAGGACAAACTGAGCCTGTCTCTTCATTAGATGTATTTTTGTGTTGTGGGTAGCTGTAGGAAGTAGAGCAGAAAGCTAGTCAGGCCGCTTACCACTTCTCAATGCAGCACCTTCCTCCCTAAACCGGAGCTCTCTGAGCCATGCTGATTGCCCAGTTAACTGCGCTTTTCAGTCTGGTGGGGTCACACCCTTTGCAAGGATGTACTGCTCTGGCATCGAAGCCGAGAGAAGGACCAGGGTCTGTCTGGAACTGCTGTTCCCCTGCCCTGAGCTTGGGTAGCTTCTGATCTGAGGGATCACAGCTGTGGTGCACCACTGGGTCTCAGCTCTCTGGTCGGAGGGGAGCATCTCCTGCAGAGCCTGGGGTGAGCCTGGGTCTCTCTGCCTGCGTACACTGCTTCTGCGGGCAGCGCCAGCTGGCCTCGTGCACATTGATCCTCTTGGCAGCCTCCAAGTCCACTCCTCTCCAAAACTGTGATAAAGTTGCTCTTTTAGAGTGGGAAAAGACTCCTGCCCTTATTTTGGGGACCTTACCCAAATATTTCTTGTTTGGGTTTTGTTTTAGATACCTGCACTCCTACATCTAATGATTTGAGAACGGAGATGTTCATCTGTTAATCAAGACCTGGAAAAGCCTGTAGCAAATTGCATGCAAGGCTGCCTGGGTCAGGCTGTTGGGGAGCGCTAGCTGTGCGGGGAGCCGGCAGGCATTTGCGAGGCACGGTGGTAAGACCAGGTACCCCTTTGGCTGTAACACCCTGGCAGTTGTTGCAGCATAAACATGCTCGTGTCAGTACACGCAGTGTGCACTGCTGCAGGGTAGCTACGTGTCCCAGTGCAGTGCCCGAGCACTACTGTGGCAACTGGTGCTGGTTACCTCCGCCTTCATCTGTCAGGTTTTCAGCTGGATTGTTCAGTTGGTGAACTTGGAAATGCACTCCTCCAAGGTGAGCCAGAGGAGCTTGAACCCCGGACAGGTAACATGGTGCAGAGTGTGTGCATCTCCTCTGCTCCTTCTGCCTGTCCTGGCTGCTCCTGTTGTGCCGGCTGTCCCTCCGGTGTGGCTGGGGGTCTCCCCTACGGGCTGTGGGAGCACAGGGGTGAGAGGGTTGGTCAGCACAGCTGCTGCCATGCCGAGAGTGGAGATAGTCCCGCACTCGCCTTCGAACACAACATCTCTTTTCAGTGCTGAACGGGGTGAAGCCAGAGGACAATTGTTTGCTTCAGTTTCTTCTGGAGGAGTGGCTCCGGTGGCAGCAGGGGTACCAGCAAGAGGATGTGTCATGAGTTGTATTTAGAAATTAGTAAAACTGCAGTTCTTGTGGAGCCACATACCTTCTGAGAGGCGTGGGATGAATGTTGTCGGTGAGGAAGCAGTATGCTGGATGGCACTTTGGGCTTGGTCAGCAGCTAGACTGGTACCACATGGGTTCCTTTGGAAAGGCAGGTGATTAGGAATGAGGGGAGATAAGCTCTTGGCCGAGATAAACATGAACTTAGCAAGACCTAGTTAGGAAGGAGGTCAGACAATGTGCATAGTGAAGCATGGTGTACCAGAGATAGACTGCTCCAGTTTACCTTCCTAATGAGGAGAATGAGACCCATGCTGATTTATGCAATAATTATCAGCAGGAGTGACTCTTGTGGGTTATCAGTGAGGCAAGGAGCTTAATCACAGCGTCTAGTGATGTGTTAGGTATATATGTGGATGAGAATACCTGCAGTGATGTTGGGAAAGCCTAGGAAAGAGGGTTCTGCCTCACTGCGCTGACCAGCTCCGGTCATCAGACACTGGAGGAAGCTTCTGCACAGGCTGCCGCAGTTAAGTCCATGCCTCATGTGCAGCTACTTGGCCCATGTTGCCAGCTTGGGCACCTGTTCTCAGTATGATAGTTCCTGCTCATTAGATCTATTTGAGATTTTAAATCAGATAAAGAAGATGCAGCCTTGTTCCTTAGGACATCTACAGTGTGGCTGATGATGTGGTTAAGACCAAGATCAGTGAGCTGTACATCATAGCTTAGAGTCTGTGGAGTTTGCAGCTGCCTGGGTGCAGGAAGTGTTTGGTTTTCGCCGAAGAAGCGAGGAGTGATCATGCCCTTCTCCCTTTGAGGGGTACTTGAATTCTGAAGTGAAATCATGGACATAACCTTGGCAGATACATACTGAGCATGGGTAGTGCTGTCGAGGAGGGGCTGAGGACCGTCTCTCCCCAGACACACGCAGTCGCTTTGGTGGGGGATGCTGCTGTTGCTGCACAGGAGGAGGCGGAGGCAATGGGAGCGCTGGTGCTTTTGTGAGCTGGAAGTTGAAGGAAGTAAACAACCGGTTATGCTAAACTGTGCAGGCGAGAGTTGGATAGTATGGCACCACGGTAGCAGGTTTTGGAATAGATGTTAATTATAGCCTCCCTTCATGGGCTGGGAGAGAGCCATATGCTGTTAACATTTGCAGCTGATGTGAAATTGAGAGAAAGGAGTTGCCACTATCTTAAAGCACAAAAATTATTTGGAGACCTGCTCAGCTCTTGCTGTGATTTGCTCTAGAATGAAACTAAATTTTCCATAATAGTAACTGGGGATTTTTCTGAGGGAGCAGGGCAGAGCCCCGCTTTCCGGCTGGTGAGAGCAGTCTGGGATGCCTGTGTTTGGGGAGGAGGAACAGGCACAGCACACAGCTGAGGATGGGGCTTCCTGAATCCCTGGGAGCCGGGACTGCCACACTGTCTGTGCCGGGACTGTGCCTGCACTGTCATGCTCATCTTGGGGTGCTCATTTCAGGTGGGCTCGTGCATCTGGCATGACAAGGAATTTAAAATGTGTTTAATCAGACTAAGCGGTAACTAAGATGATGTACACCTGCAAGCATCTGAGCGTGTGAGCACCATATAGTCTCATGTAGCCCAGTGTGTTTAACAAGGTGTTGGGCTGAAATTCTGAGGTTGTGTGTCTGTTCTGTGTCATGTTCCTAAATGTGTTTGTGCTGCTGGCATCTGAGACCTTCCTAGCCACGGAGCTGCCTTTGACTGGCAGAGCGTGGCTAGAGGAGGACAGGCTTCTTCCATCTCTGAACACCTGGAATACTGTTATATCAACGTTGTCTTGGATTTATTACCGAGCAAAGCATTAGTGTATTTGGAGCTGTGAGCCAGGGGGCAAAGGGGAGTGCGGCTTGCATCTGGATGTGAGGAGTGTTTGAGGGACTTGGCCTGTGGCTTTTGGGGCTATAGCAATCCAGCTTGTGTGCCAGGCCATTAGCATTGCGGCGGCTGTGCCCATTTCTGGTCAGGGTCAGCAGACATCAAGTGGTGGATCTAGTCCTGTTCCAGAGCTTGTGCTGCTCCCAGCACTCATCTCGGGAGCATTGCCAGTCTGGCTGCTTTATCCATGTCCTCTCTCCCTCCTCCTCCTCTAGGCACATATCTGTGCCATTCCTCTCTGCCAGCCTGCTGGGGAAGGGGATCAGTTCAGAAAGACTCTCCCAAAATGCCAGTGTTGGGGTGGGTCGGGTGATGCTGTTCTGGCTGCGGCAGCTCCGGGTCACTGCTGTTCCCATGGGTGTGGAGCCAGTGGCAGAGGGGTTCGGCCACGGGGGCCTGGCTGCACCAGGAGAGCTAAGGTAGCCAAGCGTTGTCTCAGCTGAAACCTCTGGCTGGGCTTGCAAGCCCTTGTTGAGCACCGTGGATGTCGGTGGACATCTTAAAGTTGATTTAAGTACAGGCAAGCCAAGAAGATTTCTCTTCTTGACCTTTCTTGGGAGCGTATCAGAGAATTGACATGCGTGTTCTGCAGCCAGTGTCTGTGTCTTCTACTGGATTGTCCTGGGGATTTGAGTCAGAGGAACGCCTTTATTTGTAATTTTATTTATTTAAAAATTAGTTGGGAGCAAAAATTCTGTGGCATCAGGGGAGATCTTTTGTGTTTTATTACTTTGGTTCTAGGATAAACCCTGGCTGGTTTTGGTCACTGCATGCATTTTTAATTTTTCAGTCCGTTCTCATGCTGCTTTCCTTGATGGCTTAGCACATCACAACGTGAGACATAATGAGGGTGTCTCTGTGGATGGGAAAGCATAAAGTTTCAACTGAGAATTTCCTCAAAAAATGTTCCATAAAGCAGAGGCTGTGCTGGACTGTCCTGTGTGTCTGCTACAAAGCATGGACGGCAAGCAAAAGCGCTGCTCTGGAGTGCTGTGCTGGCAGAGGTGCGATGCTACCAGACGCGGCCCCAGTTGGCTGGAGGAGAGGGGGACAGCAGCACTGCAAGCAAACCTTGTGCGTCCTGAAGCTGTGACCTGTCTCTCCTAACCCAACTGCTTGCTTTGTTGCAGCTCAGCAGCGCATGGCTCTCTTTGTAGGGGATTTCTGCTGGTGGTTCAGTAAATTAAACTACTTGATCTTCTGTCTTTGGCTTCAGGCTCTCTGAGTTTCTCTCAGCTGTCTTGACTCTGGTCCATGTTTTCACTTAACTTTTTCTTTTCCCTCTCTGTTTGGGCTGGCGTTTGGCTGTGTTTGAAGGCTGCTTTGCTCATTTCACATAATGATCTGCATCCTTACTGTTTTAACCTTAGCATCTTTCTTTTGCATCCCTGGGTTTTGTTTGGGTTTTTTTTTTCCCTGTCAAGCCTGGCAACAGAGGTTGCTTTACCATCATATTAATGCAGAAGATAAAATGTTGATTCTCATCTTTTGACCTTAAGTTTTCTTGACAACTGTCATCTTACAGAATTACCTTTTAACAATGTTGCATCTCTTGGAAATTCCTCTTCATCAAGGATGTCAGGATTTTGTATGGGTTTTTAAATGCTGATGCACAAACTCCAGCTTTGCTGTATATTTTGGACTTGTGTCTCGTCAGAGCAAATTGTTCAAGGAGCAGCTCCAGCTGCTGCTTGATCCGCTTTGTTCAGAGCGCTTCACCCAGGACCAGTTTTGATACTGCACTTCTCAAGTGTGCAGCAACCCGCTACCTGCCTGCAGTCTCCCAGTTTAATGTGACATTTGAGGGATAGCAGGGAGCGTGAGAAGTAGGTGAGATGTGGCTTGGAAAGCCCCAGCTAGTTTATTGCAGTGCCTGCCCCAGGGCAGCTCGGTGGTGGTGGGTGCTTCCCAGGCACTGTGGTTTGAGCCTATTGTGATCCTTCAGCACCGGTTGTGGAGTTTGCAGCACTCCAAGGCTGTGGGTGCTGGCAGCAGGGAAGATTCCTGCCACTTCTTCTGGCCAGCTGTCAGGGCTTTATTTATAGGACTTTCTCAAGTAATATCTCTGAGAGAGACACGTAAGGCCAGAATTTAACACCATGGAGTGACTAGCCATGTGAAAGAGCCATCTTCTGGAACAGGATTATGGAGATGGATGCTCAAGAGGGCATTTAATATCATT
Source organism: Microhierax caerulescens (assembly GCA_035590215.1). NCBI lineage: Eukaryota > Metazoa > Chordata > Aves > Falconiformes > Falconidae > Microhierax > Microhierax caerulescens. The sequence continues at coordinate 72,356,906 of JAVJGJ010000057.1, read as the reverse complement.
CTTACTAGTGACGTTAATGCTGCTTTTTCCCTGTTCTTGGCAGAGTACAGAATGACACGGCTGGGTTTTGGGGTGTTTTACTCATATGTTCAGTGTTCAGCCCTGGAGGTTGGTGCAGAAGAGGCTGGCTCACACTAGCTCCTCCAGGACCTGAAGAAGAGGAAGGCTGAACCAGACCTGTTAGAGAACAAATGAAAATAAACCTTAGAGAACTGTTTTGAGTTTTTATTTTGGTTTGTGGTTTGTTGGGTTTTTTTTTTGTTTTGTTTTTTTTTTTTTAATAAAAATGGACTGAGTGTTGCCCAGATTGTATGTAATCAATACAGAAGTTAGGCAGACTCCCCAAGAGAAGTGTCATAACCTGTAGTTCATTATGGTCTTGGCCTTTTCAGAGAAGGTTTTGCCCAAGAAAAAGTGGCTACTTTTTTATAAAAGCCCTTCATAAGCGTCCGTGTATCTGTGGACATATCTTGGCCCTTTCTTTTGGACATGACAAATCCCAGGTGGCATTAGGCCAAGGAGAACAAATACAATCTGTCATCTGACGTGGTCTCAGCATGCTAGAATGAAGAGGTGGAACCGCATCGCAGTTACTGTTTCTCTAGAAATTCAGATGCTGCAGGCTTGTCGTTGGGTAAAGTCACGAGATGAGCATTTCATGAAAGGGCAGGGGCTTTGGTCCTCTGAATCATTCGCTTAGAGAAATCTGTTCCCAACTAAGGATGCAGTGGGAAGTGCTGTGGAAAGCTGAGGCTGTTCAGTCGTGGAGCAGCTGAGAGCCATGGAGTCCTGCCAAACAGCGAGAGGAGTGAGGGTTGCATGTCAGGCTGTAGCAGGGTAAGGAGTAGGTGTGGGGGCAGTGATGCTGTCTGGTATCAGCGCTTCCTGGGCTCCTCCAACCCAGGTTTTCTGGCTTTCACCATAAAAGGTGCTGTTTTCTTTCATAGCTTGTGGGTGTGTAAAGTGTTTGTGAGTCCATGTGAAGTGGAAGGTGAGAAGTAAACATCTTGGGAATGAAGGTCGAGAAAGTGTGTGTGACTGAAAGTAAATGCATTGTTGTTCTCATCGCAGCAGGATGATGGTGTGACTACCTGAAGTGATATGGTGTTGGGGGTTTTGTCTGAGGTAGTAATTTCAGTTTGGGACATGAAACGTTCTCTGTAGCCATGATCCAATGAGAGCACTGGGAGTAGCTCAGAGGGGAGAGATACCTTTGCTGAGTTACAAAAACAAAACCACCCCAAACCCCTCAAACAACCGCACCTCCCCCCAAAAGTCACAGCTTTTGTTCTAGTTTTGTCGGCCCATGGAAAGTAGACACATCCTTGGCGTTAAAAGGTAATTATAGAATTTAATACCATCTGACTTCCAGTTTCAGAGTGGGTGTGCTGTGAGGCTGAAGTACTCCCAGTTCAAATGGAGCATTTTCCTGAAAGCATTTCCATTATTTTCCTCCTTGGACAACTTGTACGGTTTGGAGGTGGATAACAATATTTTCAGTATTATTTCCCCTGAGTACCCTACTCACCATCTTGTTGTTCCCTGAATCCTGCTTCCCATTCCCAGGCTCCACGGATGTCCCTGCAGTGCTGAGGCAGTGGTTTAGGGGCACGCTCAGGGGGTGAGGAAAACTAGCTGTCGTCTGAAGGCCAGTGCTGCTTGATCAGAGCTTCATTGTAGAAGACGAGTTTATAGTGAGAGTAATGCTGTGGGAATGTGTGTCGTGCCTGGGGAAGAGAGCTGCTGCCGGGGTGTGAGCTGTGGGCTGCTGTGTGTGTGCAACGTGCCTGAATTCGTCTTGGGTGTTTTGTCTACAACCATGATTTTCAGCTGTTGGCCCAGTTCTAGGTCCAATTTTATGTATTTGTACTGGTACAAATGGAGAGGATGAATAATCCAGGTCACCTGGGTACTAGTCCTGGTAGTTCAGGGAATATATACTAGAGGGAGGGAGGGTGGTGTCTACCAGCTGGATCCTAATAACTGCTCACTTTAGTCAACCTGAAGGTCCAGCACACAGCTGTTTCTGTGCATGATGGATATGTTCTGGTGATGCTCTCCAGGCCAACCCGTGGAGGTCATCTGTGTGTGGACGCAGTAGAGCACTGCCCACCAAGAGGGAAATGGAGACTCCCCACTCCAAGAAGGCGACATGTAAAATTAAGAGTTAGTCCTAGAATCTCATCAGCTTTCCCCTTCAGCCAGAACTATGGTTGTCACCCTTTGTCTTGTAAGGGGGACCAGTGTCCCTGTCCCTCCTCTTCCTCACTGTTCCCTGTAACAGTGTGAAAGATAAAAGCATCAGTGAGGTTCTTGAGTAGCTCTTGGCCCATCAGAAGCACACTTGTGATAATTAACATCATGTTTGTTCTGCAGCAGTCCCTTTTCTCCTGGGCACCATGTCTTTGTGTGACACCGGCGTTCCATCTGAAACCAAGAATGTTGAAATCAAATTCTTGGACAAATGCCGATTCTCACACGGACCCCAAAGTACTCTCAAGAGATCACAGTTCAGTAGTCATCTCAAAGTTAGTGAAACCAATCCTGCAGGGCTTGGGAAAGGCTTCATTTATATATATGTATGTATCTATATGTGTGTGTGGGTGTATTGTGGTTGAATACCACTGTTAGTAGGTAGTTGGGCAGAAATCGCAAATAAAAAAGCCTTTGGATAGACATTAGAAAATGGTAAATGACACATCCAGCTTTTTATTATCTGTGATAAGCTGCAGAATTGCTTTGATACATACAGATGTAATTTATCCCCCTGGACAGGGAAGTTAGCTGACAGGGCAGCTTGCTCACATTGCAGATCGCGCTGCGCACCATGCTCCGTGCCACCTTTTCCCTGCGGGAAGGTAACAAGGGACAAATGTAAAATAACTTGTAGTACTTTTGATCTTCATTACAGCTCTAAACTGATATTAAAATTGGGTATTAAAATTGCTTTCTTTTCAGTCAGTTAGTCTTCAGCACTGGCTGGCTTGCAGGGCTAGGGGGTGAGGAGCTGAGCGAGGAGCTGAAGGCCGGTAGGTGAGGGCAGTGCCCAAGGCTGAGGGTAGGAAATACTTTGGATCTTGTCTCAGAAAGTGCTTGTTGCTGGCATTTCCCTCCAGCTGTGTGCACAGGGCTGTGACTGCACTAAATTCTCCTCCACCAGTCAACTTTCCAAGTCCCAGGATGCTCTGAGTGGTTTCTTCTCTTTCCAGTGCTCGGCTGTACTGGGCTTTTCGCTATGGGTGGATGTTGAGTCTTGGGCTTCCTTTATCATCACACCATGAAGCTTGACCTGAGGGATGTTGGCAGCGCTGGTGACGACCTTAGGCACCCAGATGGGTGTTGGGGAGCACAGACAGCAGGTATCAGCAGGACAGGGTGGCGCCTTGTGGTGTGTGGCTCCTGCCAGTATTGTCCTGTCTTCTCCTTAGGAGTCTGGCAGGATGGAGGAGCGAGCAGCACACCTGCTTAGCTTACGTGCTGTGGGCAGGTGGGTGAGTTGCATGAGAAACACCCCCCCTATGGTGAGAACAGGGACAGGAAACCTAAAAACTTTGGGGAAGGATGGATGGCAGGGGAAGGATGGATGGTGAGAGAAGGATGAAGCTCATGGGGTGGTAAGGGGAGAAAGCATGTCCTGCCCTGCAGGACAACGTAGAGCCAAAGAGGTGTAGTAGGGACGTGCAGTTCCCCCGAGGCAGCAGCACTGGGTGACCTTGCAGATATGTCCCCGGCTGCAGTGACAAGCCAGGGGGCTGTCCTGCCTGGCCCCGCCAGCAGCTCAGCATGCACTCTTAGGCTTGGATAAGGAGGGCAAGGCTGCTGTGGCATTTGCAGATCTTCTACCAGATGGAGAGACTACCGGGAGTTAAATCCCAGGATTTACCAGTGTTTTCCTGCAGTGAAGTATGTTACGGTGCTTGGCAGTTCTGGCCAGCCAGCTGAGATACATGGGCATGGAGGACGGGTGGGAGGGAGCATTAGCATACTCTGTACCACAGTGGGATGTGGTCAGCCCAGCAACTGTCTCTGGTTGGGAACCTGACCCTTGGAGAGGGGGGAGTGGGGCTCTGGGTACCCCCACCATGGTCACAGCCCACTCCAGCCCCAGCATAGCATCACTGAGAACCTCAGAAACAGGTCCTTCACAAACCTGGCTCCTGCTAGGTTGGCAGGGCTGTGGCAGTTAAAAGTGCAGTTACCAGTGTGGGCTCTTGCTTGGAAATGCAGACCCAGTTTGGGGTGAAAGGAAAGGGTGAGTGGACAAAAATTAAATATCCAGGCTCATGGGGTTCCCTGTCTGGGAACAGCCTGACCGGGTCAAAAGGGTTTTTAAGGAGAATAGGCTCTTAAATCTTCCCCTGATCTCCAAAGGGCTTTTGAGTTGGCGCTGTGGAAGTAACAGCACAGGCAAATTGGTGACAGGAAAAGATGCGGGTGCCTGTGTCAGCAAGGCTGGGAGCCTGGCAGGAGCAGAGCCGTAGGGGAATGTACGGGCACTGAGGATCCCCTTCCACACCGTGCCAGCTCCAGCCATGGACTTCTTGGCTGAGCACCAGGCTGCGCTTTCCAGGTTAGATGGATGCAGAGTGGGCACAGGTCATGCTCCTTGGTGTGACCCAATGTGCAGGCAGTGGTGACCTGTAGGAGCTTGGTGTCAGGAGTCTTCCCTGATCCAAGCCAGTGCAGACCTACCCAGGGCCAGTGGTTCCATCAGGTTGGAGATCACCATTTGTTTTTCATAGAGGGCCGTTGCTTAAAGGCAGCAGGTTTTCCCCAGCACTGCCTGGGACTCCGTGGTAAATTGTTGTATTTACTGAAGATGACAGCAGGCTTTCTCTGAAGCATGGCGGCCTTCAAATTTCTAGAAGGCTTCTGTGATGAAACTGCCATGACTTTGGTTGCTCTTTGCTTCTGTGGGTAGAAAGCAGTAGGAACATCTCATTCCCAGAGCTCTCCTCCATCCATAGCTTCTCCCTTTCCTCAGGCTTCTGGTGGGTTTTGGTCTTGTCTCAGGGGATTTCAGTACTGTGGCTTCCTGTTGGTTGTGCCAGTGTGACCTACAGGACCGTGTGTCCTGCTCCCAGACTGAGATTTCTGAAGCAAAAAAAGATACTTTGCAAACAGCATAAGGTTAGCATCTCTCCTGAGAAGAGGTAATCAGTGATCTGCATTGTTGCATTTTAAAAATACAAATAAAGGAGAGTGACTATGCTTTATTCCTCCTTTATTTCCCACTTCCCACATCCCACACAGGATGATGAACGTCCATCATAGCAGCTCATTCCTTTGTGCTAATTCACGACAGCTTTTAGGCAGTAACACAACCTTGCTGTAGTAGCTTGTTCCCTATAGATCAGCTGTACTTTTGCGTTAGGAATTTATTGACCTCCCCTATCCTGAGGCTCCTCCTGAGTTATGAGGGAGTGGGGAAGTATCTGGGGAGCCTACAAGAGAGTGTTCCCTGTCTTGGGCTACTCGTGGAGAGGGGCCTGCACCCTCATGGTGTGCCACCTGAGCTCAGGGGATACTTGGCATGCTGCTCCTGCCTAGCCCTTGTTATCTTGTTGCACTGCTGAATGAAGTTGTGTTCCTGGTATTGTTTGCTGTCCTCACTCTTAAAAAAAAAAAAAAAAGCTTATTTGTGTTGAAGGGGACTGAAAGGGAAGCTGGGGTTTTCCGAGTAGCATGTTGCCCTTCAGCTGTCTTCCCTTATATAGACACAACCTTGGTACCTGCCTGCTTGGTGTGAAGGTTGATGCAGCTGGTGTGAGAAGGGGATATGAAAGAGCAGCACTGGGACTCGGTGCATGAAGAGGAACTGCCCTGTCTGCTAGCTTTTTGTGTACCCCCACCCTGTGCATCCCGCCAGGAGCTGGATGTAGACACACAGCCCGTCCAGCAGCTGCAGCCAAGTCCTGGCTCCCCCCAGCTGCCTCCTGTGCACAGATAACACGCGTGTGCAAATGGATCTCATGCGACCCCACGCCTTGATGGTCTTAGCAGTTGACCAGGACCCCCAGACCCTGGTGGTGTCTCACTCTAGAGCATACAGATACCTGTGTCCTCAACCACGTTGGCTGGTCTGGCTTGCTACTGTGTATGGTGCTGGGTGCCCCAGTTCAGGAGACACAGGGAACTGCTGGAGAGGGGCCAGCAGAGGCTACCAAGATGAGGAGGGGACTTGAGCATCTCCCTTCTGAGGAAAGGCTGAGAGAGCTGGGCCTGTTTCACTTGGGAAAGACTGAGAGGGGATCTTATCAGTGTGTACAAACATCTTAAGGATGAGTGCCAAGAGGACAGGGCCAGGCTCTTTTCAGGTGTGCTGTGACAGGACAGGGGGCAACAGGCACAAACTGCAGCACAGGGAGCTCCACCTGGATATAAGGGAGAACTTCTTTACCTTGAGGGTGACAGAGCAGGGGAACAGGCTGCCCAGAGAGGCTGTGGAGTCTCCTTCTCTGGGGACATTCAAAACCTGCCTGGACACGCCTCTGTGCAACCTGCTCTGGGAGAACCTGCTTTAGCAGGGGCTGGGCTAGGTGATGTCCAGAGGTGCCTTCCGACCCCAACCGTTCTGTGATCTTTGCTCACACCAATATACGAGCTGGAACTTGTGGTGTGAGCTTGGCCCATCACCCATGGCCTGACTCCAGCTGCTGGCACCTGAACACCCATGTGTGCGCAACAGAAACCCCCACCTGGGAAGGGGGGTGTGATAGAGTGTATAATAGGGCAGAAGGGGCTGTACTGGTTGGGCACTGGGCAATCCAGTGCTCACCAGCAGCTGGCCCCTTTTGCCTCCTCATCCCCATTTCCCCACGTTCCCTCCTCCCTAGACTTCCTGGCAGCTCCCTTTTCTATCTGTAAGCCCTCCAGATGCTCCCCACCAAATGAGAGCATCTGCCTCTGCCCGCCATGGCATGTCGTGCAGCCCTGGGCCAGGCTCCCCATCCCTGGCTGGTTTATGGGGCTCCCGCCTACCCTCGTGGCCCTGTGCCATTGAGCTGCTCCTGTGCCAGCCCTGCTCCTTACAGTGGTAAGATATTTGAGTCTTATGTTTTAAGAGATGATTTAGGGATTTAGTCTGTTGTGTTTCTCAAGATGTTTTGTTTGTGGATCTCATGTCATTGCAAATGCCGAGTCTCTCCCCCAGGATCCAGGGAGATCTGCTGCCTCTTTGGTGTTGCCTTGGGTTCAGGAAGGGTCCAGGGCCATGAAGGTGCCAAGTGTGATGGAGAGAAGAGTTCTGCGGAGCTGAGTGTGCAGTGACTGAGGCAGCCATGCACATTATTGTACGGGGCATTCGTGTGATAAGCTGAAATAAGTTCTCTTGAACCATTTAAAGCCTGGCTGAAAAAAAGGCGCGGTAAAAGGCTTGTGTGTCACCTCTGTCTAAAGCCATAGGAGAACATAGCAATCTAATTTCTCTGTTGTTTTTCCCTTCAGTTGCACTGACAGAGGGAACCATACAATGCTTTACTGGAGTCAGCGGAGGATCCCAGCATCCCTGCATACGAGTCTCCTGCTCCCTGACTTGTGGCAGTGTCTCAGAAATAAGCATTCAGCAGTGCAGCAGTCAGCGTGTCGCTTCTGAGGCGTTAGTCAGTGAAGGCTTTGCCTGTGTGGCTGTGGGTAACCCTAAATCCCCTGCCTAACTCTGACTGGGGTGGGGGTGGGGGGGCTGCAGCTCCTGCTGTGTGGTGGGGTGGACAGGCCAAGCAGAAAGCACCCAGAGAGGCTGGATGGAGAGCTGGTGCGCTTGAGTGAATGCATTGTGAAGAAGGGGCTCCAACCGAACGCGTGCCGTGCTGTGCCCCCGACGGGGCTGCTCCTTGCCCGGGCAGGCAGCCGTTTCCTTTCTGTTCCGGAGGAGAGCTGGCTTCAGGGTGGCGTCGTGCAGCACGGGGTTTATTTCACTCGCCAACACTGTTGCGTGCACCGTGACACTGCTCGCTCTTAATGTGCTGGTTTTAGCTTCTGTCTTCGGCTGTGGATGCTTCCCTGGTGCTGCTGGGAGTGCCTGGCTCGTGCACCCGGCAGCCTGGCCACCGTCGGCCTCCTGCAGCAGAGGGACAGCTTGTGCCTCCCTGGGGAGCTGTGGGATGCTCTGCCGGCCCACTCACAGCTGCTGCCCCACTCCCTGTCTTCAGCCCTGCTCTGCTGCAGTTTTTATCAGGGCAGTCCAACCCCTACTTAAAATCAATTTCTTCAGCTTGAGAGGTTGGGGAACATAATTTTTTACCAAGCTGCAGTTTTTAAAGGGTGACGTGACTCGAGGTCTGGCTTCTCTGGCTCTGGGAGAAGCCATCCAGTGCAGGAGTTGCTGATGCTGTGGACAGGAGCCGGGTGTGGGATGCAGGAGGGTGGTGAGGCTGGGGCTGGGCTCACCTGCCACAGCTGCGCTGTCTCCGGCTCCCCACCTCCAGCTCCGTGCTCCGAGTTGATGCTCAGGCCAGTTCCTGCCCAAGAGAAGCAGCGTAGCAGTCAGCGTCCAGGGCGAGCAGAGGTGGTTTTCACAGTCCCTCGAAACTGCCATTTCCTTCTGACACATTGTGTGTCTCTGTCTGTGGCTGGGTGTGCGGTGCTCATGTCAGTTAAGCAGTGCTGTTTTGGTGAAGGGTTAATGTGGGACTACGATGTGGTTGGTTTGTTGTTGGGTTTTCTTTTTTCTTTGGTTATTTTTTTTCTTGTAGCATGAGTGTTTCACTCTGGTTTTCTTTTCCCCTTGTTGTATTAAGGACAAAAGTTATTTTTCCACTCGCTGTTCTTTTTGCTTAGTCCCTCAGAATCAGTCTGGCTGTGTTTGCTGTGGTTTCCTCTGCATGCCCATCAGTGCTGCTGATGGTGAGATGCTCCGGGCTGTGAGGGTTCGGCTACAGCTGAAGCAGGGCAGCAGGCTGGCTGCTCTAGGCCAGTGTCCTGCAGGGTTTGTACTGTGCGCGTCATCTTAATTTTCTGTGTGGCCTTGAGGAAGGCATGTAATGCACCCATCCAGCTCAGCATGAGGTTGTGGCTACTAACCAAGGGTGAGGGAAGTTCAAAATGTGTGTGAGTGCCTGTAGGCAGCCCTTGTGTGAGGATGGGGCTGTACTGCTTTGGCCAGGGCTGCCCAGTCAGACCCCAAACTGCGACTGAGTAATTCAGACCAAAATGGGAATTTTTGGGGTCCGGGAGAGATCTGCTTCTTTGCTGAAAACTGCTGCATCTTATGTTGCTGTGCATACTTGGGTGCCATTGATTACCTGGTCTGGCAGCCTTGCCTGTCACCTTAGGTTTGGGAAGCACTGGGAGCCGTGCTGGCACACTGACACCGATGTGGCTGCTGGTAGCCTGATCCCCAGGGGAGCACGCTGTCCTTCCCACCGGCAGCTGGCCTGAGAGCATTTCCTGTTGCAGCCCTCCCTTTTCTTTCACTGAAATCATTTGCAACGAGGTTATTTTGCTTGGCTTTGCTGCTTTGTCTCAGCCCATGAGGGCTTTGGGGTTCTTGGAATTTTCCAAGCGCCAGGGTGGCTGGAAGGGAGCTCCCCTGGCCCCATGGTGTCTGCAAACAGGGGGTGAGCTCCCATTTTTTGAATCTCAAAATTGGGAGTGTCATTGTGCACCACCCCAAAAGCAAAAACATGTCTCCTTGCCCTGGCATCAGGGAAAATGAGGATGAGGAAGGGGCTCTGGAGCAGGGGGAGAGTAGGAAGATTGCTCACAGCTCTTGGATCACTTCCCAGAAGTGCTTGCTGGAAAATGCAGACTCCCCTCCCTGGTTCTGGAGGGAGGGATGGGGAGGCGGTGGGCTCATCCCAGCTCCTGCTCCAGCCTGGGCTGACTGCTGCCATGGCTCGGTGGGCTGCGTGTGGGGTTTGAGTAACCTCAGTGAGTGGGCAGCAGGCTCTGTAGGCTCTTGGGTGGACAACATGTGCAGCCTCCAGCCCAAAGTGCTTGCTTTGCTGATAGTACTAAAAAGCTGCTGTGTTAAAGGAGATTCCCAGTCTCACTGAGCTTTTCTCTTACCTCTTGCATCTCCTTATCTAGCTTGTGCTGTTTCTCAGAGTTGGGTGTCAGGGGAGAGGTGCAGAGAGCATCCTTCCCAGCAGATCCAGGGCCTGGTACAGGCAGTATGCAGGGGAGAGCGGGGAGCTGGGGTAGCCCTGATGCTCTGGCGTTGTGGTCCAAGAGTGGGGAGCCCTGGGGACAGTGCCGATCAGTGGAGCTTGGAGTGAGAGCCTGGGGAGCGGGAGTACTTTCAGGAGGAGGAGGCTTGGTGTGGTCCCCCTGAAGCAACCACGTAAACCTGGAGACAGCCAGCAAGATCCCCCCTGTGTGGAGGCCGTCCCTCTGAAGCACTGCTGCTGCTGTGGCCACTGCTTGTAAACCCGGCTGTATGGAGATTCCTCTTTGCACAGCAACGTTCAGATGTGTCTGAGGAAACCTGCCTGCAAACTCTGTAGGTTCCTGTGTGATGGGAAGTGTTTCTGTGCTGTGATGGTGACAAAATAAACCCCAGAGCTCAGCTGGGCACTGGGAATGAGGTGGTGATGGGGCAGAGGGTCTGTTTCAAGGAGCTGCTGTGAAGGTTTTCCTCCCCATGCAGTGTCTCTACTTAGTCTCTTATTTTAGGCAGATTTGGTTTTGATTTGGGCATTTTTGCCACTGGTGATGTTCCAGCTGATGAAAATACTCTCTGTAATAGGACTCTTGGCCCCTCCAGGGTGAGAGTCTCCTTATAAACAGCCAAAATGCTTGAACACGGGGATTTTGATTGTCGTGACCTAAATCCTGCAGTGACCTGTCTCTACTGAATCATCTTGGGGACAGTTTATTTTCCTCAAGTCTCTTGGGATATATTGTGAAATCTGATCTAGGGGAGCAAATGTAGGAGAGTTTGCCAGTCGTGATGGTCGGGTATGTTGCAGCCACTCAGAGTCAGCTGAGCACATTTCCCATTCCCCATGATTATGGACCAAGTTTTGAGCAGTGCTGGGTGTTGTGAATCCCAGTCCCGTGCAGGCGCGTGAGCTCCCTGCTCCCTCTCTGGCCCAGTGTTGCTGCAGGTGCCCAGCAGCAGGTCTGCCTGCGGGATTTGTCTCCCAGCCCCATGTGCCCATGCACATCTTGTTTCTGTGGGTTGGATTAAAGCAAGCTTCATGTCTGTCACCGTAAGCTTACCTGGTTGCTGGAAAGTTTGGGTTTTGCACTGCGATAAAGCTTAGGAAAGCGTTTGAGGGGCTTTCTGGGACTTGCTTTTTTCTGGGAGCAAAGGGTCTCAACAGCCCCTTTCTGCAGTTAAAGTACAAGCTGTTGGGAGGGCAGGTGTGCAATGGCTTGGGCTCTCTCCTGAGAGAAAAGGACAATAAAATGCCACAATAAAATTCCTTTCTCATGTTATTTGCTGTAGACTCGTGGCCACCCAAAGGGTTTAAATGAAGGGCTGGTGAGCCTGAGGTTGTGCCCAAGGCCAGGGTTAGGGTGGCACTGTGTACTGATGGCCTTCCCTGGCTGGCCGGCCTCCCATGGCAGGGAGCTGGAACAGTCCTGAGTGGGGCTTGCAGCTCTGCCCTGGGGCTTGGGTTGGGAGCCGGGGGTTGGCATGGGTTGCAGGCAGCGTGTCCTGGCTGCTGCTCCTGTACACCAAGGTTCTCCATGCAGCTAGTGTAACGATGGGGACATGGGCATCTAGGCACTGAGAGGCCCTTAGCATGCCCTGTGTTGCAGCAGGTTGCAGCAGCCCTTGGGAGCTGGCTCAGCACGGATGGGTGGTGTTGGCGTTTGCAGGCTGCAGGGGAGGCAAGGCATCCTTTGGACTCCTTGGAAGCTGCCAGCGTGGATCTTGAGCACAGTTGGGCAGCCCAGATTGTGGACTAAGTGTAGTAATTTTTCATTGACAGGGCATTACTAAAAATGGGAAGAAGCTGTACAGAACTCTGTGCCCAGAGCTCTCCTTGCCCATCTAAGCTGCGAGAGTTTGTAACAGTGACCTAAAGCCACCGATGGCTCAGATAATTGGCATTATAGTATGTGTAGGAGGGATGCTGCCAAGTAGTTCAGGCTTGCATATAATTTGATGGCAGAACTGCTGTAACTTAAAAATTTGAGATTAATTATTTCTGTGAATTTAGGCATTGCGTTGGTGAGATAAGAGGCTGTGATCACTTTTTTCATTTTTGAAAATAAGTTCAGTTTGGATAGATTGGAACCTAGATTGTACTTCACTAACAGGACAAAAAGTCCTTAACTAACAGCTGATTGTGTGCCTGATGTTGCTGGAGACAGGATAGTAACTCTGTGTCCTCAAGTGTTCACAATGCTTTATAAAGCTTGCGTGAAAGGGTAGTTCAGAAGATACTACTTGCTTTGTTTTGCATTTAGTTGCCCTCATGGAAATCTTTGTCTTCAGGGATGGAACAGGCTTAGTGAAAAGAAACAGATGAAAAACTTGTTAACGTGGGAATGTCCAGAGGGATTCGTGGGAGCAGAGCAACTGAGGTGACAAGTCCTGGAGCTGCAAGGGAAGTTGGTGGCCTTGAAGTGAGGTGGGAGATCTGGAAGCAGGGACCAAGGTCTGGCCTGGCCTGCATGGTTGCGGCATCTTTGGGTGCTGAGGGGAACCCTGAAGGTCTTCAAGACTTTTCAATACTGGCATTAGCCATACTTTTTTTATAGTTAAGAAATGGGTTGCCAGACAGACTGTAGCTTAGCTGTAGGACCACAGAGAATTCGGTTAAGTCTGGATGTAGTATGCTGCCGACTTCGATCCATTGCTGTGCATGCATGCACTGTCTGTTGAGCAGCCCTGCTTGCTGTCAGCATTGCTATGCACATTGGGATGCTGTGGAAAAGAGGACAGGCATAGTAATGAGTAGGATCATGGAGGTGTTCAGAGTGTGCTGTCCATATAACAAGTTTGTTGCTTAATTTTTCCAGCAAAACAGCAGTGAAGATACATGATTGCTGTTTCAAGTCTGAGCAGTTATTGCAAGGCTCAAAACTCAACTTGTGTGGCTGAAGGCAGCGAGCAAGCTGCAGGGCAGGCATCTTAGCAAAGTGCACTTCTGCTTCAGCTGAGTTTCCTCTCTGCTCTTTACAGGATGGGGATTTCATCTCTGCCTGAACTGTCACCCATTGGAGCAGTGTTTTATTTCCATGTTCTTAAGAATTCAATTCTCACAAGTAGAAAATGTGGCCCTTGGCTTGGAGTCCAGGGGTTCGTGCCCATCCTTATACACTGTGCTGAGGCTGGGCTGGGTCTTCCTGCCTTAAGCAATGAAAAAGCATCATTACAGCTTATCCCTGAGCTTTGGGGTTGTGTGTGGCAGAGCAGTACAGGCTGCTGCGGAGGTATGATCTGCTTGGGTGTGAGCCCTGCCAGCTGTTGTGCACGGGTGCAGAGCAGCGTGGCAGAAGCTCTTGGTGCTGAACTGGCTTTGGGGATTTCTTTGGGGGAAGGCCAGGTTTCGTCCTGGTTCAGTGAAAGACCCAAGAGATGCCCCCAACCCTGAGGACAGCTGGGACTCGTTTGTGAAGCACGACATCATCTCTGAGCATCTGCCTGGCCTGTGTTTGCACTGAGCCGCTTTCCTGTCCCCTCTCTTGATGGTGTGTTGGCTTCGCAGTCATTCTTCCAAACTCCCAGTTGGGATTTCAGACACTCAGCGGGCAGCTCTTAATCTGTTAAGACCTTTTTTACTCCTCTTAGGCTTTCCTGTCTTCTCTTGCCCTCAAGATCAATTCTGAATTATCTTGGAATTTCATCTGAGTTCTCTGAGGAGATGGGGCATTTTAGGCTTGTGGAGATGGGGGACCTCAAGTCACATGGAAACTCTTCTAGCCTTGTCCTCTGGTCTCCAGGAGCAAATTTTCAGGAGGCACCCAGGTTTGCAGGTGTGGCCAGAGACAGGCAGCCAGACCAGGAATGAATGACTTGCTCTGCTGCCTGCCCTGTGCTTCAGGTCTGTTGGTTTTGGGTGGAGGAGGAGAATTTTGTTTCCTGTTCATAAGAATTAGATTGAATGGTGTTTCCCTGCCTTACCCATCAAACGTTGTGTCTCCCACACTAATGGAGGTGATGTGCATTATTCAGATTGCCTAGGAGCTTCTCCCTTGGGGCTGGAATCAGAGCTAGCCAGACTTCGTTCTGCTAGTCTGGAGTCTGTGAAGAGGGGAGGCTGTTCCTGCTGGGGTCACTGGGATCCACTGTGCTGGTTGAGCGCGGGGCATGCCTTTTGATTTACCCAAGCAGAGAGCAGTCACCATCTACAGGATTGCTGGCCTGTGTCTGGGATAAAGCTGCATGCCCTGTTGATCTTGAGGAGCTGGCCCAGAAGCGCTGGTCCCTGCTTCTGGCGTAGCTGGAGCTGGGTGGCACTGGTGGCTCTGACCTGGCAGATGGGTCAGGCTGGGACCAGCTCTGGGGAAAGACACCTGCAGGACGCGCTTGGTGTGGTGCTGTTGTCCTTCCCTCCCAGCTCCAGTGACCTCAGGAGGCATCCCTGCCTCTTAAAGGCTTTCTAGGTAATCCCTTCTGTGTGGAGGATGAGGCTGTGTACATAACGCTAGCTGGGTTTGGGAGGACCCAGGACAAGCCCCACTTGCGTGTTGGTGATGTCCATAGGTAGCTGGTAGCAGAAGCTGCTGGGGACACGTTAATCCTGGTAATCTTCCTCACAGGGCTCAGGGCTGGCTGGCACACCACAGTGCTTGGATTTGCCTGCTGCAGCGGTCGTTTTCCTGCTTGTCTGCTAATTACAAAGGGATTAAAGGTGGTGAGCTGCCTGCTGCTCCTGAGCTGCAAGGGGCAGAGACCAGAGACCGCCAGTCCAGGGCCATGCCTCTCTGCTGCTTCCCATCCCTGGCAGGGTGTTTGTGGGGTCGAAGGGAACAGCAATCCTGCAGTCTTGACCCCGGGAAGAGCAGGGTTCCTCTCCCAGAGGGGCACTGCACCTAGGCTGCACAGTCAGCCCGGGTGGGTCGGCTCTGGGGACAGGGGCTGCTGCTTCTGGGAGGGCTTTACCCACTTCAGAAAGTGCGTGGTTTGCTGGGAAACTGTGGATGTGGAAGCTGAAGGCTCAAAGTGGGGCTGTTAGTTCTCCATCCTAGCGCAGTCTGTAGTCGATGGTGTTCTCAGTTCTCGTTAGCATCAGCCCCTTCGTCCTCAAGCTGGGCTTTCTGGTTCATCCCAAGAGGTTCCTGCAGGAACAGCTCTGCTTTGCTTCTCCTTAGCCCTCTGCTCTGCCCAGCTCCCTTCTTCCTGCTGCCCAGCTGGCTCTGGCAGCCCCAGGGTGAGTTAACCCCCGAGGCAGGTCCTCCTTCACGAACTGCTCCTTCTGCCTGCACACAGGGCTGACTGCGTGGACACTTTGGGCAAGCTGCTAAGCCTCTACCTGGTTTCCTGCCCTTGCTGGTGAGCTGCTGTTCTGCTCCTTGCACCCTGCCCCAGCAAGAGGCCCCTTGGGAAGGGTTTGCACTGCACAGAAAGTCTGTGTTTTGGAGCTTCGGAAGAGGAGCCGTGAAGCAGATGGCTGTGTTGCTTGTGGGTCTGTGCTGAAGCAGCAGAGCTAGGTGATTCCTCAGCTTTCCATCCCCATGGACAGAATCACAGAATGGTTGTGGTCGGAAGGGGCCTCTGGACATCACCTAGTCCAACCCCTGCTAAAGCAGGTTCTCCCAGAGCAGGTTGCACAGAGGCGCGTCCAGGCAGGTTTTGAA
>JAVJGJ010000057.1:72326691-72341134 GCA_035590215.1 Microhierax caerulescens | reverse complement strand
AGAAGTTCTCCCTCATATCCAGGTGGAGCTCCCTGTGCTGCAGTTTGTGCCCGTTGCCCCCTGTCCTGTTGCTGGGCCCCTGAAAAGAGCCTGGCCCCATCCTCTTGGCACTCACCCTTAAGATGTTTGCGGACATTGATAAGATCCCCTCTTGGACTTCTCCATGTGAAACAGGCCCAGTTCTCTCAGCCTTCCCTCATCAAGGAGATGCTCCAGTCCAGTGAGACAATGAGAGTAGTGTCCTTGTTAGTTGTGGCACTCTGGTGATGATCGGTGTGCAAAGTATCCCGACACCTCTTAGCTAGTGCAGTTCTCAGTGTGGGAAGAGGAGGAAGAAGTGGGAAGGAGTGGGGCATGATTGTCATTACCAGGCTGGAGAAGATAGGGGAAGAACTGTATCCGTCTGAATTAAATTCCAGTTTAAGGAAGACCACACTCCTGAGTTGCTCTCCTCTGGGTTGGCTGGTGGCAGGCGAGTTCCTTCCTGCATGCCCTGCAGCAGATGCTATGGGATGGTGCTTCCCCTCCCTCCTTCAGCTAGGCAGGTGGGTGTCTGTCACATCCCGGTCTCCTCGTAGCGCTTGGCCTGAGCACTGACTTTGTGGACACCGGCCTTTGCTGCTTGTAAATGCTGTAACTTGAAACGCGCAGTCCTGCGAGCAATCTCAGCTGGTCTGTTGGTCTGCTGTGCTGCAGCTGGAGGCTGTGCTGGCCGGCAGCAGGATGGTTCTCCGCCGCTGCCATCTGCTTTCCCACCTGCAGCAGCCTCAGCCTGCACAGCCCACGAGCACCTGCTGCCTTAACCATGCTCCAGACCTTCTGACCCAAAATAACTTGCCATTCCCCACCAGGCATTTGCAGAGGAGTTTGATGGGAGACTGTATTGGGTTTGTGCAGGCTGTGGCTGTTTGAGGGTTCATCTTGCGCCACCTGGCCAGGTTATTTTCTTATTTGAATGCTGGTTGGAGTTGGAGAGCTGATGGAAGGATCTCTGTAAGGCAGCCTCGTACAATGGCTCCAGGCCAGACGAAACGCTGCTGGCTGCACTGAGCACGGTGGTCTCTGGAAGAACCTTGGTGACAGCACCGCGGAGCTCTGGCTTCCCAATGGCAGTTCCTGCTGTGGATGTTCAGCAGGGCCGGTGCAGTCGTCCACAAGTTGTGCCAGAAAAGTGGGTGTGCTAATGGCAGTGCTTTCTAGCAGGGTTAGTAACGTTTTTATAAGAACATTGCCTCCCATTTCAAGACTCGGTGCAAGTCGCTTCGTGGACCAGCACTGCCAGCTCACTGGCTGAGGCACCTGGGGACATGAACCTTGATTCTAGTTTCTGTATTTTGTATCTGGGAAGTTCTTTGTGTTGTCACTCACAGCATGGTTTTTCTGCTCTGAAGGTGCCGTGCTCCCCAGCCTGACAGCAGCTCTGACCCCCTCGTTCCTCCCTGCAGCCGCCTCCTGTACGGGGCACTGCGAACAAAAGCTCCTTCTGCTGCTGTGGGAGATGTTGATCCTGGCAAACTCTGGATGTAAATGATCTCTGTAAGGTCGAGACAAGCTGAGCTAGTGCTCAGATCATTCTTTTTTTCCTGGCATGCTTGAAGAAGGAGGGACATCGGGTATTCATGTGTGAGGGGCAGTGAAGAACATTTCAATCCCTTTGGGTTTTGATCTTTTTTTATTTTTTCCCCTCTGTCCTTGTCTGCTTTACAGTGTATTGCCCAGCAGGATGGACAGTGTGCCCTTAAGACAGGAGAGGTGCTGGCATTTGGTCATTTTGTCCTGAAAGTTGAAGGTGTTTCATTCTCTGCTGTGCACGTGTGGCTGTATCTTGCTCCCACTGTCCCTTTGCATCTCTGCCAGTTGGCATTTCCATATATTTGTCACTGCAGTTTCCCAACAAACCAGCTGTTGGGAGCAGGGAATACAGAAGCAGTGGCTGGAGCATGCAACAGGGATTTGTGTTTACGGTGTTTACAAGGGATAACCGAGCCTGGCAGCTGAAGGTGGCTGGTGGTGGCCCCCTGGGGAGAGGGGAGCTGAGTGAGCACAGGCTGGCATGTCCTTGCCTGTGTGACCTGGCCCTGGTGGGTGCATTGGCCCCATGTCCGTAGCTTGCTTCTCCAAGTTGGCTGTGGCTGCAGATGGGGGTCCCCATCCTCAGTGCTTCTGTCAGGGTGACTTCTAAATGCACCGTGCTCTGTCCCAACTTGGTTGGTCTTTCTCTTGGCCTTTCTGTGTGCCTTTTTGTTCAGATCTGCAAAGTGTGTTGGAAATGAGATTACAAGGAGGTTGTATGTAACAAAAAAATGCTCTGAATTTATTAGAGGAGGGACTGAAATGCACTGACTGAAGAAGAGGCAGTAATTAACGAGCAGCTTTGGCAGACGGTGATGCTTGCCTGGAGATGGCCATGGGATGGGCTGTAGGGGTTCAGCAGAAGGACGCCTGCAATCCAGAGGCTTCTGGTGAGGGGCAGGTCCTGCTGCTCCATAGGCATGGGGCATGTTTGGCTCATTTCTCAGTCCTTGGGGTTAAACAAACCCTCGGCACTGGCTTTGATGATAGAAAGATGTAGAAGTGTCTTGATCAGTGCGTCAAGTCTGTGATCTGTGTGGTGATGCTTCACCACTGACTGCATGCTTCTGGAGAGCGTCAGGGAGTGGAATAAAGCAGATTTGTCTCAAAACACAAAAAAAGTCAAGAATGATCTAGTGCAATGGGAGAAGCCTGTGCTTAGGTCAGAGTTCAGAACAGTGAAAATTCATCACTGAGCAAGGCTGACCTACCACTGGGAAGTGTGGTGCTGACAAGCGTTTTGGTGGGGAAAGCCCGGTGTGCCGTAAACCCCGCTGCACAGCTGTGGGCTTCCCGTAAGCTCCCGCTCTTGGCGAGGAGAGCGCGCAGTGCCTGCTGGGCTGGGGGGGAGAGGAGCTGCCCTTGACCTCTGCTCCTGCGCTGTGCGTGCAGCCTCCATCAGGGAGGGCTGGGGCAGCATGGGCAGTGCTGCAGGTGGGTGAGACACTGAGGGAATGTACCTGTCCCCTCTTGCTCTGACCGGTGTGCGTAGCAGGCTGCCCCTCGCTGAGCAGGGGTGGCAGTGGGGGGTCAGGGCAGCTCCTGCCCTTGCCCCATCAGTCGTTGCCTGTGGCGTGCCTCAAAAGGGGCCCAGTGTGACACGAGGGCTGTTCTCACTTGCTATTCATGTTGCTGTTCCTGATGCCCACTGCCTGCAACGGGAGTTTTCCTTCTGGCAGTGTTACTTGTCTGGCCCACAACACTCAGCTGCCCCGTTCTCATCTAGGTCCTGATCCCTGTGATGCTGGGAGCTGAACACCACTGGCACTGGCTGCAGCAGCAGGATGGTGTCGGTGGTCATTTCCACCATGGTGCTGGGAGAAGATGTGGACCTCAGGGCAGGTCATTGGCTGCCTATCCAGGGCAGTGCACAGGGATTCATGGAGGATTTCGGGAGGTGAGGGCTGCTCCAGGTTTAGGATCACACTGAAGCAGAGTGTGGAGGGGTTCATACCAGGGCCATTCTGCAAGTGCTTGGGCACTGCTGCCCACAGGTTCCACTTTCAGGGTGGTGTGGGTTTGCCCAGGAGCTGCGTGCAGCTCTGTGCCTCTTGTCAGCCAGCTGCTGGAGGCTGATGTCCATCCACTCCCCATCAGGTGTTTGGGAACCTCAGAGGCTGCTTTCAGCTTTTCCTCTGCAGGCTGAGAGCTATGCTGGAAGCATTTCCCTGCAGGAAGCCAGTGCTGGTGTCACAGGAGAGTGAGGATGGTGGCTGTCCCTGCCAGGCACTGGGAGGTGACGGTGCAGAGCCTCTCCCAGAGCTTGTGCTATCCAGCCGGCCTCAGGCGCAACAGGGCATGTGTGACCCACGCGGATGGGACCACGGTGGTCAGAGTATTACGGCGCTGAGCTGAGCAGGATGTGCTCCTCCTTTCTGGAGCCACCTTGTAGGAACTAAAGCTCTGTCCTGGGGTGGCTGTTGTACTTGTGGCAGCTTTTGTGCCGCAGCAGCACATACTGTCTGCCCCAGTGCAAGTGTGAGGAGCTGCAGCAGGATCCTCAGGGCTGCTTCGTGCCGGAGCCAGTGATGGAGCTGTGCTCACTCCCACTGGGGATGCAGTCCTGTGAGAAGGACCTCGGCAGCAAGGGTGGAAAGCAAACAGACCTCAGTCAAATGTGAAGTGGGGATCCTCATGATGAGTGGGAAACCTGTAATGCCTGTGTTGTAGCGTTCATCACAGACGTGTGGCTGGGGGTTATCTAACATCGAGTTTTGAGCTGTGCTGAAGCACTTGGACGTTCTTCGTTAAAACTTCAAATTTGCTTTCTGGTGCTGGATTACTCCTGCCACTGATGTGCTTTGATGCCGTGGAGCCGTGATCCAGGCTGAGGACGTGGCATGTCGGCATACCTGCCAGTACCCGACACAGCTCAGCAGCGCTGTGCAGCGTTTTGGGATATGCATGGCTCCCGTGCAGTTTTTGAGGTGATTGTGCTGCTTTCTGTGATTCTTTCCGGGGCTTCTGTGTGCAGTGGGCCGGAGTGCTGGAAAGCCCCTGCTGCCAGCAGGGGTCCTGTAGCTGAAGACTGAACATAATGGTGGGTCACGGCTGGCCCGTGAGCTGGGGTGTGCCCAGCTGCCGTGTCCTGTCTGCACGGCCAGAGCTGGTTTGTGGAGGGACCGGTGGGTCCCCGCTGGCACTGCTGAGCTGTGGCGGGGCAGGAGGAGCCACTGGCAGAGCACATGCTGTTTTTAGGCCTTGGGTAAATGTTGGTGGCGTGGCCCTGTAATTATTGGGACAGGGTGCCAGTGGAGCCGGCTGATAGCTCCCCTGGGAAGTAACTGGAATTTGGCATCAGGTAAAAATAGAACAGGTTCCTCTCCAAAACACTTTTAGCAGCTCTCCCCTCACCCCGCCACAAGCCTGTGGAGCTGTGCGTGGGCTGCGCTGTTTGCTCTGCGCCTGTGGGTGATGGCTGGGGATTGTCACAGTGCTGCTGGGCAGGACAGCTCCGCTGGCTGTGGCTGGGCTGGCTGGGAGGGTGCTCTGTCCCAGCCCTGTGACAGCAAAAAGGGAGGGATACTAAAACTGGGGCAGGGAAAAAAAAACCCAGCTTTGTCTCTGCATCCAGATGCAGTCACTTGCTAGTGCAGAGCTCCTGATGGTGCTGAGTCCCCTCCTCCCGGGATGGTTTGAACAGCAGCACCTGCCATGGGTACTGCAGCAGCCACGGTGCTCAGTGCCATCCCATTTAGCCCAGCAAGGGTATTATTTTTGCTGCAGGGTGAAAGTCTGGGCTGTGGGGCTGATGATGCACATGTCCTGTGCTATGAGCCTGCTCCTCTGGTTGAGTTGGGGATGTGGTCACAGCCAGGGTTGCTGCCTGGCTGCTCCAGCTCAGCCTGAGCCCTGGGCTGCATCCAAATGCCACCTCCATTTCTCAGAGGTTAACCTTTGGTTAATTGTGGGCTCTTAATTCTATTTCAGACACAGGGCTTTATAAGCTTTGTGTTGCTGTGAACATGGAATTTGGCTATATGCAGCAAGATCTCCTCTCACATTATGACCCAGTATACCTTAAACACCAATATGCTCAGGAGCTGTGCGTGCTGGCACCATGTGAGTCTGAAAATCTTCTCTTTGCTTAGCCTGTATTGGAGAGGAGACACATTTTGGGCCTATTTCATGTAAGTAACCCCACACCTACTTGGCCCTACAGCCCCTTCACCTCCAGACAGCAGCAATCTGGCTAACAAGGCCTTTTAAAACCTATTTTGACTCTCATGCTGCTCCTGTATTACATGTGAATGCCGCAGCTTCCATGACAAGGTGTGTGAGCAGGAGTGCTGATGTGTCCTGCACAGCCCCTGCTCCAGGCATCGATCTGTGGGTGCTGGGAAGGGCAAGGAAAGGGATGGATGGAGCATTCTGTGCAGCTGAGCAGCTCTTGCAGCTCCGCTGAGCTCATCTGACAGCTACGCCCGCTCTTCAGCTCTGAGCATCTCACCACAACCTCGTTGGGGCGAGAAGGAAGTGGGGTAAAAAAAGATCATTAAGGTGACGCTGACGTGTAATGTTGCTTCTGCTTTCTCGATTCATGCTGCTCTGCACTGGGGAAGGGTGAGGATCAAACTCAGTGCTGCACTGATAAGGCTTGTTAGTAGATTTCTTAATGATTCCCACTTAGAGTGGGCATAGTTTTTTGGGCAGACAGGGCCCCCCCTGCTGCACCAGCTGAGATGAGTGTGCTGCCGGGGCAGTTGTCCTTTCGGTTCATGCGTGACTTGAGGGGTGGCAGGGAGAGCAGCTCCACTCTAAAGTAGGTTGTGGAGTGTTTGATCAGGAACATTGGTAAATCATGAGGTTTATATCCCCTAAATATCAACAGCTGTGCACTGAAAATACCTATTGTGGTGGTAAACAACCAGAGAAGATAAATTTCTCCCTTCATCCCTGTACCGTGCTGGCTGAAGCCGTAACTGACTCCCAGCTGCTGTGCTTTGTTCCCTTCTCCATGCTTCCCTGAAACCTTTCTCCACCTTTCTCAAGGCAGTCCTGGGGCACCCAAAGTGGTGAGGCTCACCCTGTGTGAGGAAGATGTTGGAGGCCCACCAGCATGCTTATTGCCGAGGTGAAAGTGCTTTCCAAAACTGTCCCCGCTGTCCTGTATCGTCCCTCCAGCTGCTCAGCAGTGCCTGGTGTTTCACAGCCCCAGCGCTGGAGGAGCACTGGTGTGCTCAGTGTTCGATCTGCATAGAGCATTGCTAACCCCCCCATCAGCAAACATCTGGAGCCTGTGCCAGTACTGGTCTAAATCAAGCAGAGCTGCTTCCCACAACTGCAAAAACCCCAAAAAGGCCACCAACCCACTGTTGCAGGTGGACAGCCCTGAGTCAGACCACTGTCCTTTCTGCTTGAGCTGGCACAGCGCGTGTTCAGCACAGCCCTGTGAGCATCAGTGGCGGGGCAGCACCAACCCTTTTTAGCTTGGAGGAGAAGAATGTCTTCCTGGTGTATCTTGGTCCGGCTGTCTGCAGCATCCCTGCCTGCGCTTGCTGCCCAGCCACCCAGGCGTGCCTGCTTTGGTGTGCCACTCCACAAAGCTGTCCTGCTCCAATGATGCTCTGCTGAGGAAGCAGTACTTGAGACAATCTTCAAATGCTCAATGACAATTGTGGAGAAATTGAGAACCGTGATTTTTTTTCAGATGAGTGAACCTGAATTTGTAAGATGCCCTATGTTAGGCAGTCTCATCGTTTGGAGTGCTTTGCTTGCACTAGGGACCACTGTTTTCCACCTTGGTAAGGTCATGGTGAGTGGAGTGTGCCCGAGTGGGGCAATCAGTGTTGGGAAATGTTTCTCCTGATTGAGTCCTGTGCAGGCCCCTGGGTAAGGTCTGATGCTTTGCTGCTGCTGCTCTTGATCCTTCCAGAGAGGCATTTGAAGATGCTCAGGGTTGGAGCATTCCTGCTAGGTGGGGGAATTCCCTCTGCAGCACAAGTGCAGTGCTGGGATACAACTTTCTTTTTCTTTTTAGCAAGCTGGATTCTCCAGAAACTTTCACTAGAATGCTGGCTTTTGAGTTGTGGTTTACAGAGATTTGGGAGTTCAGCCTGCAAAGGATAAGCCAGGCAAAGCTGTTTTCAGTGAGGTTAGATTAAGGGAGAGCCTTGCAGTGTTTCCAGGAGTGGGATGGGGAATCCATGTCCGGTCACCCCGTGCCTCAGAGTGTGCAGCCCTTGCCTCCATGCTTCAGGTGGAGCACACAGGTTGAACAGCCAGGACCTGCTGTTTGGAGCCAGTTCCTTCCTCAAGAGAGAATTAAAAAACAAAAGGCCAAAGTTCACGCAAGTGTTTTCAGTTGGTGGCACTGAGTGGAGGATGCTGCTTCCAGCACCATCAGCACCTTCCATAGCTCCACATCACTCCTGGTCCCTCCCGGCTTGCAGACCGCCCCTGGACACCCATCTCGCCTTCTCCATCCAAGTAGCTGGCGCTCTCATGTTGCAGCTATTGATTCTGCAGCATGTTTATGCCTTAAAGCAGTTCCTGTGCTGTTGCAGTTTGGGACTGTTTATGTGGAGGGCTTCTCCGAAGGGACCTCTGGGTCTGGACGCAGGGTGGGAGGAGTGGGTGCTCTCTGCAGCAGCCGGCAGTGACTGAGGCGCAGTGCATGGTGGTTTGGGTGGGCTGGGGGCTGTGTGTTTGCGTGGAGGCTCCGCTGGTCGTGTCAAGCCCGAGGTATTTATGAAGGGCTTCCTGTTATGCACTGCCAGGGAGCATTTCCAGAAATGGCTATGGGTGAACAAGTGGTAGGCAGCTGTAAAACGCTTATCTCTGTCTCCCTGCCAGTAACCCTCCGGGCCCCGAACAGCACTTTCCTGGGACGAGCTCTCGGAAACAGACAGATTTTTTTTTTTTTTTTTTAATGACTTCCTCTTATGCCTTAATGTTTCTAAAGATAAATACAGCTCTCCTCTTGGCATCTGCTCAAAGAACAGTAAAGCTTTACAAAGGAGTGACGCTCCATATCAGCAAGTACTGTGCCTAGTTTGTACATCTGCAGTTTGTTTCGTGGTAGTAAATCTTTCTCTCCAGCTCCTTGCCCAGGGTGATTTATTTCGTACTGAACAAGAGGTCCTGCTGAGCTGGGCCCTCCTTCAGCAGACCAGTCCTAGATCCTGGGATCTTTCCTGACTGGTTCAGCTGTTTGCTCTGGGGCATGTGCGGAGGCAGCTGAGCATCATCCTGAAAGCATCATGCTTGGGCAAGAGCACCAAGAGGCTTCCACCATGTTGGGATTGCTGAGCGGACCTTTCCGCAGGGATCTGGGGTGGTGGGAGAGTGACCAGCTTGCCATCCCTGCAGCTCTGTGGGAGCTCCTGGGGTTTTCCAGCCACAACTCTTTGCTCTGCAGGGGTTTGCCAGCATGCCCGACCCTGTCAAGTTACTACCTTGCAGGTCCTGGTGCTGCTCCACTGGCTCCCTGCAGCATGGTGCTGCGCTGGGCTGGGGGGGGAGTCCAGTCTCCAGCCACCCCCAGGCTGCCCGCTCTGCCTGCTTGCCACAGTGGTGCCATGCACCACCAGCTGAGGGTAGATGGAGTGTCTTGCCGACACTTCTTGGCCTTAATTTGAGAGTGAGTAAGAACAGGTTTGAGGAAGGTAATGACAGCTCGAGAGTGGGGGCCCGGGGAAGGAATGGTGTGGAAATAGAATGGTGAAGAGCACTGTAAGGGAGAACAGCGCCGTCCAGTTCTTCAGAGGCTTTAATTTTAGCTCTTCTATAAACATCTCATTACTAAGCGGCTCATCCAGAAGAACCTCTGAGAGTCGTGACTTTCAGTGGAAGCACTGCGCTGGGAAAACACAAGCGGGTCCTTACCACTCTGCGCCAGCCAGGAAGAGATATTCCCATTAACTCTACTTGAGGATGTTTTATCTGGGAATGAGGGACCCAAGAAGGGAGTATTTTGCCTGCCTTTGGGAGGTGTTCCATAGTTGTAAGGAGCTTTCCCAACAATGAGTTGGTCATGTTTTCATTGGAGTTGCATGTAGACTGTTTGCTTCACCACCCAGTTCTGTCCAATTCCAAATTGTTTGTCCTTCTGATCATTATCGTCTTGTGTTTACAGACAATCAAATATGTCCTCAAACATCACCAAGGTGATGGTTAAACACAGAATGAGTTCATCATTTCCCCAATATTTTTTTTAATTTACTCAGGACAGGAATTGGTGTTCTGGGTGTGACTTTGTCTCTTTGTAGAGACTTTTGCCTTAAATACCACAAGAAGGACCTTTGTAAGAGCTGAAAGTTTCTGTGTGATTCTGCTCCTGTCCTGCAGACTTGCTGCCAGTCGCATGTTCTGTATCTGGTTCCCATCTGCCTCTGGTCCATGGCCATGTGTGAGGTGCTCGTGCCTTGGCTGCTGTGGAGGCATCTGGTGTTTCTGCAGTCTGGAAAAGGGTTGAGTTTTTTCTCTTCCCCAGTTTCTCATTCCGTGAAATTGCACTAAAAAAAAAAATAAGTGAAGAATCATGAGTGGCTTATTTATTTGTCTGGATTATTTACTTCCCTGGCTTGCTACCCCCTGCCCCCATGCAGACAGACAAGGCGGCCGTGCCAGCAGCAGGGGCTGGGTCTCCTGGGGGGGGCTGGAGGGGGATGGTGACAGTCCAGAAAGTGCCACTTCATGTATACGTGTATCAGCAGAACAGCTTCTCTCCCCCACCAGCTGTGGGGACCGAGCTGCCCCGAGACGTCTCATGGGTGGATGGCATGCTGTGGTTGGCACCACCGGGGTGGCATGGTGCAGTGGGAACAGGGGTGTCTCCTCCTGTGCAGGTGGGGTGTTGCTGGGGTGCAGGGACAAGGGCAGTCTGCTCGGTTGGTTTGGGGTGGGTGGGCTTTCCCCAGGGGAGGGCTCAGGGCTGCCGGTATGGTGGTAGACATGGGGCTGCCCCAGCACCACACACAGCCCTTTTGTTTTCCTCCATAGAAAAGCCATTCTTCGTGCTCCTTTCATAAATATGTAATGAGGGAACAGTACCGCCATTGTCCTCCGAGCAGACACTCGTTGTGTTGTTCTGGGGCTGCTGTGCCCGCTGGTGCGGTGGGTTTGGTGGGACTGGGGGAGGACCTCGGTCTCTAGGATGAGGATGGCTTGCTGGGCTTGGTTCTATTTCTGCCTTATTCTCCACCCCCAATCCCCCAACTTCTCCACTCATACAGTTAACAGGAGTGCTAAGTGGCAGTCCTACCTTTCTCATCAGGTCAGTGTGAGAGGTCTTCTCATAGGAAACTTTTGAGGCCAGCAGGATGAATGCAGAAGCCTGCGTGTGAAGATCTTGCAACTATGGAAGATCTCAAGGGTGCTTCTCTCTTACTAAGAGTGAAAGGAATGAGAAGGGGTTTGATCTGGAGCCTGCTTCTGGAACTTCTCTTCTGGGGCGAGGTGTGATGGGCAGAGCAGCAGAAATAAGAGCCAGTGATAACTTGGCCTCTAAAGGTTGTACCTGAAAGTGAAATAGCAGGTGTGGATATTAAAAGTGAAAAATAAATGCCTGGTTGGCATGCTTGAGAGGGGAACCACACAGCTTTGAGAGCTTGGTGGGAGCTGCTGGGCTGTAGGCAGGTGTCTGTCCCTGTAAGGATTCATCTGTTCTGGCTGGGGCAGGGTCCTGCTTGTCCTCCAGCAGCTCTTGTGGCTGCAGCTTGTCTCCTGCTCATCTCCACCTGGGACAGGTGGAAGCTATTGACCGAGATTGTGTGGGCTTTTTCCCTTTTTAAGCTGTTGAATTCTTTTTCCCTACAAAGTGAATTTCATTATACAGGGGAAGAGAAGCAGAGATATGGGGAAGGTGGCTGTAGCTTTTTGCCGTGACTAGAACTGCCATAGCTTGTTACATGTGGTTTGATAGTTTTGTGGGTTGGGGTGGTGGGATACGAGGGTTACCTGCAGCTCCCGCGCCATCAGCACACGCTGCTGTTTGCAGGTCAGACTCTGCAGGACAGTGCTCTGTGCCATGACACAGCTGAGCAGCTAGGCATGGCCTGGGGAGCCGATGATGCTTGTCAAGGCTTTGCAGAGATTGCAGCCTTGGACTGCTCCCTCTCTTGTTCCTGGCAGACCTTTCCTGTTTGCTGGGCAGGCGTGAACAGGGGGAGCTTCCTGCTTTTGCTTTCTTGTCACAGGCGTCATGCAGCCAGGTGCTGAAGCATGATCTGGCTTGGGTTCAGCTTTGATGGACTGCAGTGAGGATGTGCTGCTCCCTGTCACCCTGGAAAGCTGCAGAGGGGAATGTGGAGCCTGCCAGAGCCTCCCGGACCTTGCTCTGCACATCATGCTTTTCCCGGCACAGTCTTATCAGTTTTTCACAGGAGCTGAACATAGTGCTTCTGTTTTTTACTTCCAGCCATCCTGGGTAGTCAGGTGCTGGTTTGTATTAAATACAACCTACATGTTTTGTGTGAGAATCGCTCCCCCAGGGCTTCTCTAGAGAGATTGCTTGTTTTCTTCCCAACACCTTGCAATGCCCCGTTTCTTGCTGGCCAGGACTTGGCAGCTGTGCTCCTGTGCCCTTGTGCCAGGGGCCACCACCTCGCGTTGCAGGTGGAACGGAGCATTGCTGAAGGGTGTGCTGGCAGGTTAGTCAGACCGTAACGTTGGTTGATGCAATAGCTCCTATTTCTTGTGGGGTGGTTGCCCAACCACTGTTTGATCCTGCTTGCGGCCCTGTGAGGCTTACGTGGATCATTGCTCATTCCAAGAGCACCATTAGCGACTTTCTCAGTAGTCCAGTCCATTTGCATCTGATGGAGTAGACTTGCAGGCATGGTTTGGGTATGTTGCATCACTTACCACAGATCTTAACAGTAAGTTCTCAGGTCCCCTTGCAGGTTGTGTTTTGTGGCTTCATGCCTTAGGGGTTAAATCTGTTTTGCTGGAACACTTTAGTAACTACAGTCAGTGCTTTGTATACCATGCTTTAAAACAGCTGAACTTTCAAAATAATTTCTGCTTTGAGATAGTGAGCAGCTCTTGGATGCCTCTGCTTAACACCACTTCAAAGTGGTGATGAAACTGAGGTCCATCTCCCTGTACCTGGGGTGCACTGGCAAACTGTTTTAGTGTTTGGAGTGATCCCCCTGCTCTCTCCTGGCAGAGCTAGGCACCCCCACGTCTGTGCTGGAAGCCAGGGTCAAAGGAAGCCTGAAGCACATCTTGCTCACGTGTTGAGGACTTGTGAGCTTTGTGTTCTCCTGTATTATATCATACTGAATTTGTGAGGTTCAGGGGTGTGGGAGCTGTGTCTGAGCCTGCAGAAGGACTGATTTCTGGAGTCTGACTGTACTGGGTGTACCGTGTTGCTTGGTGAAACACCCTCCTGTGCTTCAGTAACCTGAGAGCAGAGGGCTTCAGGTGCGAGCGCTGGAAAAGGACTTGTTCCAAACAAGATCTGTTGCCTAAAATGCATGTGAAAATTAACTTTTCCTGCAACCCGTCTCACCCTGTCATTGCAGCAATCTCCACAGAGAAAGTCCAGCTCCTGCAGTGGCTGGAGAAGCTGCTGACTGGTTGGGTTCCTTGTGGCCAGACCCGGTGGTTTCCCAGGAGCCTGGTCACTGGGACCCAGACCAGGATCACCTGTGCTGGGCAGCTGGGGCTGTGACATCTTTGTGCTGGCTGCTGTGCACCTTGCTGTGAATCAGCACAACCTTGAAGCTTTCTTCCCTGCAAGCTGGTAGGCAGTTGCTGGGTGAGTTTTCCAGGGGAGGTGGACACCTCTCTGCAGGGGACTGGGAACACTCTGGAAACAGGGCCCCGTGGCTCAGGAGATGGAGTCTGCACAGTGTTCACAGCCAGTTCCTCTTGTCACATCAGTTAAGAGATACCAGGAGTGAGGGAGGCGATGGGGAGTCCCTTGCTTGACCACGACCCCACCGGACTGAGAACCGGCTGTTACCGGAGAGTGTCCCTGGCATGCCAGTGCTTACTGCTGCTGGCCTGCCTGAGAGTTAAGGTCATCTGGTTGTGTTGTGTCAGCTGAGTGTTTAACTTTTTGCTTATTTAGAATTTCCTGTATTATGATAACATCTCATAAACTTCCAAATATAGCTTAATGCTAATTTAGACCACAACAGGCAGCCCCAGGAGTAGTGACCAGGTGTCACCTTAAGTTGTGCCGGCCTTTTTGCAGTACAGTGGCAGGAGGAGGCAGGAAGGAAGATGCGAAGCAAAGCAGCTGTGTGAAAGCTGATGTTTGCCCGCACACGTGCTTTCCCAGGCATCTCGGCTAGGGACAACAGAAGAATTGACAGGGCTGGTCCAGCTCCCCTCTGGAGGAAGGGACACACTGATCGGACAGCCTGATATGGCCAGTGAGCGGCTTGGACACTGCGTGTGCTGAATGATGGGAAGTAGGAAGGCAAGGAGTAATCATAACAGGCTGCCTAAGGAGCTGATGAGGAAAGGTCATAGGAGCAGTCAGCATGGATTCACCAAGGGGAAGTCATGCCTGGCTAACCTGATAGCCTTCGATGATGGAATACCTGGCTGGGTAGACAAGGGGAGAGCAGTGGATGTTTCTGCCTTGACCTCAGCAAGGCTTTTGACACTGTCTGCCACAACACCCTTGGAGGAGAGCTCAGGCAGTGTGGGTTGGATGAGTGGGCAGTGAGGTGGGTTGAGAACTGGCTGAAGGGCAGAGCTCAGGGGGCTGAGATCAGCAGCACAGAGTCTGGCTGCAGGCCTGTAGCTCATGGTGTTCCCAGGGGTCGGTGCTGGGTCCAGTCCTGTTCAACTTGCTCATCAGTGACCTGGATGAAGGGACAGAGGCACCCTCAGCGAGTTTGCTGATGATACCAAACTGGGAGGAGCGGCTGATGCACCAGAGGCTGCGCTGCCACTCAGCCAGACCTGGGCA
>JAVJGJ010000057.1:72297175-72326337 GCA_035590215.1 Microhierax caerulescens | reverse complement strand
GAGGGGCCAGCAGAGGTACGGAGAGGATGTGGGGGCTGGAGCATCTCCCTTCTGAGGAAAGGCTGAGGGAGCTGGGCGTGTTTATCCTGGAGAAGACTGAGATGGGATCTTATCAGTGTACAAACATCTTAAGGTCGAGTGCCAAGAGGACAGGGCCAGGCTCTTTTCAGGCGTGCTGTGACAGGACAAGGGCCAACGGGCACAAACTGCAGCACAGGGATCTCCAGCTGGATATGAGGGAGAACTTCTTTACTGTGAGGGTGACAGAGCAGGGGAACAGGTTGCCCAGAGAGGCTGTGGGGTCTCCTCTGGGGACATTCAAAACCTGCCTGGACACGCCTCTGTGCAACCTGCTCTGGGAGAACCTGCTTTAGCAGGGGTTGGACTAGGTGATGTCCAGAGGTCCCTTCCAGCCCCAAACATCCTGTGATTCTCTGGAGGCACCAGGTGGCTTGGGTGGTCAGAATTTTTAAGTCAGACTTCTTGTAAATGGCAGTGGCTAAAATTGAGATGTGCCTAGCTCACATATCAGTAAATAATGTGGTGGCATTGATTTTGAGAAAACCGAGGAGATCCTGTTTCCCCTTGCTCTAAACAACCTCTGGAGTCATTTCTGCGTTTGCATTGAGGATGATCTGTATCTGTTTCCCTTGCGACCAGGAGAGTGAGAGTGAAGACATGTGCACTTGTAGCAAGGCTGCTGGAGCAAGCTGTCATGGAGGGCACAGGTCTGGGGGTGCTCGCCAGGGGCAGACTGTTGCAGAGCTGTAATTCTGACGTGTGTGTCTAAAAGGATTTTTCCTGTCTGTGAAGCTTGAGCCAGGTCATTTGCACTTGGAGGAGGCAGGTCTTACTCAATGCATTTGGCTGTGAGCACCTTGCAGCGACTGATGCTGTCAGTGGCGCTGGGACCTGTCCAGGGGGGAGATTTGGTTAACCTGACGCTTGATGCTATTTTCTTCACAGCTTGGCACTGACCTTTCCATTTTGGTCATCAGACTATAAGTGGTAACTTTTCTGATGCCTTGTTCTGCTAAATTCAGCTGTGGCTGGCTGGTGGTAAGTGGAGTGGTAGAAACAGGTCTCGGTGCCAGAAATAGTCCTTTGGTGGTGCACGTCTTCTGGTGAAGCTTCTCCTGCTACCTGAACCCGTTAGCAGTCCCAAGGCCAAAATCCAGCTGTGCCAGAGGGAGGCTGGTGGTGCTTGTCTTCCCAAAGACAGCAGGCCTTGCTGTAAGGGACAAGAGAGGTGGTTGTCCCCCGGGACAATGCAGTGGATGCAGTAGTCCCTCGACAGCTTTGCAAGGGACTGAAACAGCCCCCCTTTCCAGGTGCTGCCTGCCTCCCTGGCTGTGCCTAGCCTGTGGTGGGAGCAAGATCCTCCTCAGCATTTCCAGCTTGATCCACTGGAGGATTTTACCATGAGCAGCTTCGTTGCTGAAAGGACACGGCCAGCATAGAAGTGCTTCCCCAGCCTTGCAGGCTCTGTGAACGCAGCAGGAATTTCAGCAGTGGTTTAGCCATTGCTTCAGGCTGTCCCAAGAGCTGGCTGCTACCAGAAGGGCTGGCCCACTCCCCAGGGTGCTGTTCCCTGTGCTTGCCTGCCCAGCTAGATAAGGGCATGATCTGGGAGAACAGCAGGTTTCTTTATTTGGGTTGTGTGGGCTGGTGGACAGGCGTGGGTGGGAGCGCTGCCCCCAGCAGTGAGTGGGGCAGGCTTCAGGTGCGAGAAAGCCACAGGGAAATGGCAGCTCTAGGGGAACCTGAAAGTAAAACCGAGCAGCGTCATGCCATTGTTCGGGGAAAATGTCAAGTGCCGGATTGTAGATAACGAGCAATGAATTACAGTTCAAAATCTGTATGTATGATCTTGTGTTAGCGACACAAGGAAGGAAACTTGAACTTGATCAGAGATCTGCTGCACTTCTGCTTTGCCTCTTACACACTTTTAGATAACTAGTTTGTGAGCTGTTTGCTCACGACTCTATTAAAACCAGTGCTTTTTGCTGCGGTAGGGGCAGTGCTGCCATACAGCTGTGTTTGTGGAAGGGGCCAGGGTCTCTTCTGTGCTGCCTGTGTCTGTGGAGGGCTCACACAGTGCCAGAGCATCCCCGTGTTGCTTCCAGCCTGGCATTACTGGAAGCTGAAATTTCCAGCTGGGTACTTGCTGCCTGCCTTCTAATCCCCCTCTTGTCTCTGCAGGGAGTGGGGATGGACAGGGTCAGATACTCCAGCGTTTCCCGGAGAAGGACTGGGAGGACAACCCCTTTCCCCAAGGCATCGAGCTGGTGAGTGTGCTGTCCCTTGGGACCGGGACCCTGGGGAAGCGTGAGCAGCATGTGGGGCAGATGATGTCATGGTACTGTGTGCATGCATCTCAGTGGGCACTGCTGGGTCTGACTGGGGGAGCCCACAAGAGAGGGGTTCCCACCTGCCCCCCAACACAGCTCCAGCTCTGGAAAACTGTGGGATCCAGCATGCCACCTCCCAGCCATGCTGCGGCAGAGCTGTCCAGAGTCAGTCACTGCTGTACACCCTGCCTGGGGCTGGCTCCTCTCCCAGCCGCTTTGCTCCCCCTCCTCCTCTGGGATGAGCTGCTGGGGATGCTGGAATGCTTCCTAGAGGAGCTGCACAGATGCAGTGTCAGTATAAATAGCCCTGTCACAAACAGCAGGGTTCTGCCGTTGTCAGGCCTCTTCCAAGTGCTTCGCCGAGCAAACTGCCCCCCTCCTTGGGCTGGCAGCATGGGCTCACCCTCCGGCAGGCCTGGGTGTGCTCTGTTTGCATCCGCCCGGTGAGGAGGGTGCCTGGGCCCTAGATCCCTTCCGCAGCCCTCCAGACACATTCGCCTGCTGTTGTGAGTCCTTTGAGGTTGCAATCATTGCTGGGTCATACCCATAAAGTGACACACCCAGTCTAATTTGGCACTGCGTGGGTTCTTTGCAAACCAGCTTTTAACTAACAAGGATAATAGGATTGTTCTCCTCAGCTGCTAAATTTGAATGGTAGTTCTTCTCAAACCCTTCCCTGCTGCATTGGTGCTGCTGCTGAGGAGCTCTGAAGATGAGCTGGTGCTGCACTGCCAGCAAAAGTGAGTGGGTTGGGCTGCCCATTGTCCAGACCCCTTTTCACCCCTGAACTGAGTCCCCTTCTAAGCTGCTCTCCTCCTCCCTGCTGCTCTCTCTGTGCCTGCTTCCCCGTTTCCAGCTGAAGTACAAAACCCGGAGACAGACAAGGCTTTAGAGCTTCCTTCACTGCCTTATGAGCCTCATGGTGCTGGGATTATCCTCGCCCCAAGGCTCCTCGAGGCCTTGCAGGTACCTTTGCTGTGCTGGGCGGTGTGGGCGCCTGCAAGGCCGGCATGTGATGGTCAGTGCGGGGACACTGCCCAGCTGAGAGTCCCCGTCCTTCCCTGGAGCAGGCAGCCAGGAGCAGCCAGCCCTTTCTGCCTCGTTGGTGTGCGCGGAGGGTTTGCACCTCCCTGTTTGAGCAGGAATTGCTGAAGGGCATGCCTGCAGGTGCAGCCCTGAGGAGAGCACTTCTTTTGGCCAGATCTGGGTACCTGCTATAGTGAAGAGCAACCTGCCCGGTTTCTGCTCCAGGTCCCTGTGCTTCCCTGGGGCTTTGCTGAGGGGATGGCCTTGGCCTTGGGAGTTCATTTCCTCAGAGCAGAAGTGTCATGGGCACTTGAGGACTGTGAGTTGGGATCTCTGAATGTGCACTGTCCGTGTGAGGGCTCTGGGAAGCTGAGAGCCTTGATGGCCCAGCCAGTGTCTCATTTCATGGCCTTGGGCAAGTTCCCTGTGCTGTTTAATGCTCATTTTTTGAGTGGTGGACCTGTGGCCACCCCTGCTTGCCCATCTGGACTCGTCCTGCTCTTGGCTGCCCACCAAGAGCATGGCCTCTTTCATTTCTTTCATGGCCTCATCCAGAGCTGGTGGTCATCTCCATCTTTGTGTACAACCAGCTTGTGGAGCAGAGTACGTCGGACTGCCCACATCTCTGATCCCTGTCCTCATTCCTCTGCCCTGTCCTGGGCACTTGGCTTCAGCAGTTACTACTGCAGCCACCACATGCCATGTGCCCACCAGCAAGTGTGGCAAGTCGCTGGGATCAGCGGTGGTGGCCGGCTCATCTTCCTATTGCATGCTCACTGTAACTCCAGCACAATTTTGGACTTCTATGTGCTGTTTTGTCTGAGGCAAGAATATATATTATTTTTCTGGTTAATGTTTCCTGGTTGTCTGTAGGGGACTTGGGAACTGTCCCAAGAAAGAGGAAAGCTGCTTTTTTCCCAAGGGTCAAACTGTCCAGCCAAAAAATCCCTGGAATTTAAACAATTGGAGCCCCATCCTGTTGGGAGCCAGGGGTGGCTCCGAGGCTTCCCACAAGCTGTCAGGAGGCATCCTGGGTGAGCAGCACGTACGGCTGAAATTAAGGCAGCTTCCAAAAATTAGACAGAGCCCACCCTTGGGGGTTTTTGCGTGGTATGTTACATTGCAGTCACCGCTATGTTTCTTTTTAACAACTTTTTGGGGGAGAAGGCTTTCTGGTGTGTGTAGGGGAGTTTGGATTTGTAGCTTCTGCCCTTGCGCGCCATCTGACAGCATTTCCAAACAAAAATACCTCATTTTAATGGGTGGAAGTTCCCCTGAAGAGAGACACAGGATGTGAACGTGTCTCCTCTGTGGCAGCATCCTTCCCTCCCAGGCCAGAGCTCTTTCCTGGCAGCCCTCGAGCCCGCGGTGGGCTGTGCTAGCTGCCCTCACCAGCCTGGTGTGGGCAGCCTGGGGGAGCAGGATCCCAGGCCCTGGGGCAGCCGGGAGAAGTGGGTTGTTACTGCAGGTGGAACTGCAGCAGGGAGCACCGCTGTGGGCTGTGGATACCAGCTCTTGCTTCCAAGGGCTACTGGTTGTAGTGCCTGTGGCGGTACCGAGCAAGGTGTGTGGTCCCTGCTAGGACCAGCGGCTGTCAGTGTGTGCGCAGCGCGCTGTGACCACTGGTTCCTTCTGCTCCGGCCACAGTTAGTGCAGTTCCTCTTCTCCCTTTCACATCCCACCTGCAGCACTGGTCCTTCTGTCCTTCTGTACCACAGCCCCACAGGTCTGATTAACACAGTGTGGTATTTATATTTATATGAGGAAGAACTTCTTTACTGTGGGGGTGACAGAGCACAGGAACAGGCTGCCCACAGAGGCTGTGGAGTCGTCTTCTCTGGGGACATTCAAAGCTCACCTGGATGTGACTCTGTGCAGCCTGCTCTGGGAGAGAGAACCTGCTTTAGCAGGGGTTGGACTAGATCTCCAGACGTATCTTCCAGCCTCAACCATTCTGTGACTCTGGGACTTCCCATGTCTTAAGGCCGCTTGTGGGTGGTTGCTGCATACTGCAGACTGTGTCATCATACCTACTGGGTCCATCCAAGCCTCCAGACACGCTTTGCCTCTGCCAGCATGCACTGGCACCCGAGCCAGCATACTGGAGGCTGGAACTAGATGATTTTTAAGGTCCCTTCCAACCCAGATCATTCTGTGATTCTATATGCCAGTGTTCCCTCTTGGCACCTGTGCACTGGAGAGTGTTGGGGTTTCTGCTGCTCTCTGAGGTTAAACAGCGAGAGCCTTTTGTTTTCCAACCAGCAGGTAATTGCCTGCGTGTTTGCAGCTTCAGTCTCCTTGTTTGGTGAAGGTGAGCATAGGTTTGTACCAGGTTTGCTGCCTGGCTGCTGGGAGCACTTGGGCAGAGGCATCTGTAGGAGAATGCTGCATCCTGGCCCTGGCCCCCTGGGAGGGGGTCTTTGTGGGGCAGGGTCCGCAGGCCTGGGCCAGGGTCTGTAATTCCAGGGGGTGGTAATGCACTTGGCGGCTTGCAGAAAAGCTTCCTTTCTTGCTTTGTGTTTGTAAGATAGTAGTTGCAGAGTGGAGCCTCATCTGGTGCATCCACCTCACCCAACAGATCTTTTCTTTGCCTCTGGCATGGAGGGACCTAAGGTGGGCAGCCAGCAGCTGAGCCCGTGCAGCCAGCAGCTGTTCTGGCTGCTCTCAGGACAGAGGAGAGCTGCTGCCACGCTTTGCCGTGGGTTTGATCGGGAGTGGAGTGGGCAGCTCCTTGTCCGGTGGGATGGTGGTGATTGGTGGCTCCTCGTGCCATCCCTCCTGCCTGGCAGCCAGCTCAGCTGCAGTGTTGTGTTGCCCTCCCTTAGCTTTCCAGGGTGGAAATAAATGATTTGGAGGATGTCTTGGGACATGGTAGGCTAGATCCTTGCCAAATTGATCCTTGCAAACTTGGGAAAGGCCTGTGATGTAACTGGTGGAAGAGGAAAAGGTGGTAAAGCAGCGCTGATCCGTGCGATGCTGTGGAAAACAAGGCTTGCCAGACAGACACAAACATGTTGTCATGAGAGGTTGGTTTTGTTGCTAAAACTGCTCTAGGCAGTGTCTACAGAGCCCGGCACGCAGCTCTGCCTTCCTGTGGGTTTTTTTCCAAATAAACAGAGGGCTGTTGCTCTGGAGAGGCTCTGGTGCATCCCAGCTGGGGCATCCAGCAGCACTGGTCTGTAGGGGAGCTGCAGCCCATCCTCCAGGTCAGTCACTTATTTGAGACTTTCTTTTCTTCTACAGCTCGCTCTTGTTCTCCACGGGCACCCAGCAGCACCGAGATGGGCTTTAAGAGATGACATGGCTGCTGCAGTGCTCGCTGTGTGGAGCAGGTCCTGCACGCCCCGGTCGTGGCATGGAGCCCTGGCAGCGTGTGCCATGTTACTGCACCACTGCCGCTGCGTCGGCAGGCGTGGGCTGTGCAGGCAGCGGGTCATACCGCCCCTGGGGCAGACCACTGGGAGTGCTGGGTCTGCCCAAATGGTGGGGGAATGGATATGGGGTGAGCACCCACGGAGATCTTTAGTTCGGTGTGGGGGGCCATAGTTTTGTCTTCCTTTAACTATGGCACTTTCACCATCGCAGAGTGACACATACCACCGCTGGTCACAGTCAGGCTGCTTCTGAGGGTCACTTGTTCTAGTCACCAGCCAACCTGTGCCTGTCTTTCATGGAGAATGTTTGTCCTTTCTAGAGGATCTAGCTTGAAATGAGGCAGTGGTTGTGGAGGTCAGATGTCTGCGTGCCTGGTGCTTTACAAACATGTGGCTGCTTTATGTTGACTTAGAATCACGGAATGGTTTGGGTTGGAAGGGACCTTAAAGGCCATCTAGTTCCAACCCTCCTGCCATGGGCAGGGATAGGGACTTCTGCAGGATAAGTTGGCCGAGGAGCATTGAGTACAATCAAATGGGGCTGCGAGTGACTCCAGGCCATAGCCTGGGCATATACCCCAGCAGCATGACCTGATCTGGGGTGTCACCTGTTGTGGTTTGAAGTGACCCATGCTCTCGGTAGGTGCTATTTTTAGGAAGCTGACTTCTTACCCTGTGGCTTGGGAAGAGTCCCAGAGTGGCTTGGAGCCCCGGTGAGTGTCAGGAGCCTCCTGCATCTTCCATGGTGGGACCCGGTGCTCTGGGGGCCCTTGCTGAGCTCACATGTCAGGGACAGGAGGTGGCGGAGCCATGCCTTGTCCTGAGCAGGTGTAACCTAGAGTGAAGAGGCTGAAGTGTGTTCACGTTTGTGTCATGCCATCGTTTCCCTGCATCTGTTTAGCGGTGGTGTAGTTGCCTCTGGAATGGGCTGAGACTCCTTGGCACAGAAGGCAAGGAGAGCAGAGCCTGTGCCTGCTGGTGATGGTGAAGTCGATGTCATCCTGGGTAGAGGAACAGTCCAGAGAATATGGACTTCCATTTCTCAGGCCTCAGGATGAGCACACTTGGCCCCCGAGATGTGGCTTGTACGTACCTGTCTCCACAGGATGCACTTCATGACACCACGGTCATGAAGTGCATCCCTCTGCACCAGGATGCAGCAGTCGGGAGGTGCTGGGTGGGACCCAGCAGCAAACGCCTTGAGGGCAGCAGCTT
This sequence comes from Microhierax caerulescens, assembly GCA_035590215.1. Classification (NCBI taxonomy): domain Eukaryota; kingdom Metazoa; phylum Chordata; class Aves; order Falconiformes; family Falconidae; genus Microhierax; species Microhierax caerulescens. The sequence goes on along the minus strand of JAVJGJ010000057.1, from coordinate 72,318,371 downwards.
TGTGTCCTTTGGTCTCATCCTTTCTGCGATGTCTGGGAAATGTTTGTGCAGAGCGATGTCTGGGAAATGTTTGTGCAGAGCGGTGAGGTACAGGTTCATTGCAGAGCCCAGCAAAGGGAGGAACCCCTTTGTTGGGAGAGTGACGCTGTGGGCTTGCCCTGATAGCTGCTGAGCCATACCCCTTGGGTGCGCTGACAGGGGAACTGGGCAGGAGGCAGGCTGGTTTGAAAATGGCACCAGGAAGAAGAGGCTGTGGGACTCAGGTTTACAGGGACATAGGTGGCAGATTCTGGGAAGCAGCTGCACGAATGCTTTTGCCTCACCTCCTTCCCATTGCCATACCTCTGGGCAGCTGAAGAAAGTCGAGCTTGTGCAGTGTGGCTGATGTCCAGCTCCTACAGCTGCGGCTGCACCAGGCTGCCCAGGGGAGCAGAGGGGGGTCCCTGTGGCAGTGCGTGCCTGCACGTGGAGCGGTGAACAGCTTGAAAACTTCAGCAGGTTGAAACCAGCTTTGATTTTGCAAGGGGTATGTATGGGTATGGAGCAGCGATTTCTGTAGCTTTGTGGCATCCTTTCTGCCGCTCTGGCCTCATTGCTACCTTATTCTCGTCCTCGGTTTTGCGCAAATTGCCTTGTCCTCACAGTGCATTGGGCTGCAGCCCCAGAAGGAGCTGAGCTGTCCCACTCACAGTGAGGTCCTGAAATTGTTGGGAATTTTCCACCGCTCCTCACCAGGCAAATGTAGAATGCTGAGGAAATCAAGAAAAATCCCTTGAGACTTCAAAACCCAGGGGCAGTCCTGGGGCCGCTGGCTGGAATTACCCACCAGTCCTGGGAGAGTGTTAGGAAAGTCCCCAGAAACCGGTAGAAATGTGTTGGGAGCTGCTTGAAGCGTGGTTTGGGTGCAGCCTGGGCTGGGTGTTGGTGTTTTCCAGCTGCTGGCCCCGAGGGAGGAGTGCCATCTCCCGGAGCAGATGCCGGTGCCTGGAGGCAGCCCAGTCCACTGGGGAGCTCAGCGCAGCCCTGGCAGTGTGTGGGTCACCTTTCCTTCCCTTCCTAGAGTTTGTGCAGTGCTCGTGTGCGGCTGCCTGGCACCGTGGTGGGCTGCAGGGACTTTGCAGAGCCCAGCAAGCCTCACAGGCTTGATGCTGCTGCAGGTAGCTGCCTTGCACAGCGCAGCCCAGCTCCTCCCGCCCCTGTGCTGGGGCAGCTCCTGTGGCTCTAAGATGGGTGTAAGGTGGTGGAGGGTGCCCAGCTTGGCCAGGGTGTCCCATCACCCTCCCTCCCAGCTTAGGTTTCTCCAAGCAGCTCTTGTGGAAACTGTGGAGAGGAGGGGAAGGCGGTTGCCTGCCGAGGGGATGGGAGGCTCTGGCCAGCGCTGTCCCTGCTCCCGGACTGTGGCGGCTGTAGGTGCTGCAGCCTTTGCTGAGGAAGTCAGTACAGCCATTTTCTTATGTACTCTATAGGTGATGTGGTGCCACACCAAGCTCCCTGTCCCCAGGAGTTGGTACGCAGTGGTGTTGGTACCTAGTGGTTTGCTTTCACATTGTCCAGCCCACCAAAGCTCCAGGCTCCTGCTGCTGAAGTGATGCGGGGGAGCGAGGGGCAGCGGTGTGGACAGGGCAGCCCCTCTGACAGCCCTTCCCTGCCCTCTCTTGCAGTTCTGCCAGCCCAGCGGCTGGCAGCTCTTCACGGAGAGGAACCCCCCCACCTTCTTTGTGGCTGTGCTGACCGACATCAACTCAGAGCGGCATTACTGTGCCTGCTTCACCTTCTGGGAGGCTGTTGAAAGTGCACAGGTACTGCGGGCTGCCGGGGTCAGGTTGGGAAGGGTGGTTAACAGCATCTGGCTGCCTTTGGCTTTGGCCAGTGGTTCCTGCTTTCCCTGTGTTGGAGGAATCCGGGCATTGGTGTCAGAGGCTTGGGAGAGGGAAGAGCATCCTTTTCCTAACCCTGAGACTTGGCTGATGTGTGTCTCCCTAGCCTCAGAGCCACCCCAGGAATGGTGAGGGGGAGGAGGAAGAAGAGGAGCCATCATCTCCTGTTCAACCTGCGCAGCTCTTTGCTCCCAAAAGCTTGGTGCTGGTGTCGCGGCTGGACCATGCAGAGGTGTTCAGGGTAAGTCCAAAATGCACTGGGGCAGGGGGAGCAGGGCCCTTGCTTGGGCGGGAGAGGAGAGCAACGTTAGTGAAGACTTTCTGGCTCTGGGAGCAGCCAGGAGCCAGGTAGTTGCTGCCAGGAGCAGGAACTGTAGGAACACCCTGGCACAGCACCCCGTGGGAGAGCAGCCTGTCCCCAACCTGCTCTCCGCATCCCGGTCCGGCTCCACAAGGTGGGTCAGCAGCTGAACCTGAACAGCTGGCTGCAGAACAGCAAGCCAGGGACTCAGCCACGCCAAGCAGCTGGTGGCCCTGACCCAGTTTTGTTAATAGAAAAACTGTGACGAACAACCTGTTCCTGTGGGAGCATTTATCTTTGCCATCTTTATTTTCTTTAAACCTGCTGCATTATGTGGCTGTAAAAGGTTTGGGAGGGCACAGGCTGCAAGATGGCATGTTTACAAACTGCCTCCGTGCATATTGTGTCCACAGCTCTGGGGCAGGTGAGGTGTGAGCAGCCTCCTCTGGACCCAGCAGGCTGCCTGCCTTGCTGCTCCCTTGGTTCGAAGGGAGAATCCCCCCAGCATTTATGGTGGGCTATCTGCTGGGTTGTCCAGGTGCTGGGCTTGTAGGAGGGCAGTGTTCTCCATCAGGCCAGGCTATGTCCTTCCTTTTTCCTTTCCCAGTGTGAGGATATATGATTCTGGCCTCTACCCTGTTCTTGAACCTCTTGTTCACAGCCAGCTCTCTGAATGGGAGCACATGGTGTTCCCTCAAGGCATTCAGTGCTCAAGGCATTAATAACTGACAGGGAAAAAAATAAATCACTCCATTCTCTGGCTTGGAGCTGCTTCAAACAGCAGAAAATTAGGGCTTGACAGACTCACAGCTCCAAACCACGTACCTGAGGTTGGAGGCACTTCTGGAGGTTTCTGGACCAACCTCTACTCAAGCGGGGTCAGCTGGAGCAGGTTGGCTAGGGTATCGTCCAGCTGAGTTTTGAGTATCTCCAAGGATGGAGACTACAGCTTTCCTGGGCAACCTGTATCAGTATTCATCCACCCTTGCAGTAAAAAAGTCTGTACACTTAGGTATTTTACTGGGGAAGTTGTCTGAGCCTAAGTCAAGCCTGTCTTGGCTAATAGGTGGTGTTAAAACAGCAGCTCCCTTCCAGCAAGCGGGAACAGTAAGACTGGGATGGAAGGGAGCACAGCATGTGATCTGAAATGAGCCTGCATCATCAGTCCATTTCCCTTGTTGCAAGCAGTTACATTGTATGGTCATCTTCACATCTGGGATGGGGTTTACCACGCCTGGCCTTCGTGGAACTGGAAACACAGGAGCTGTTCATTTTCTCAAGCCTGGGCGAGCAGAGTGAGGTCAGCTGGGCTGTGGCAAAAGCCAGTCTGCTTGGGGATGACTCTGGAGGAAAGTGGATCAGCTAACTTGTTCCAAAGGACAGACTTTTCCTGCCAGAGCTTCTCCCCTGGGGACTGCGCTGAAATGGTTCCCGGCTCATTTTGGTCCTTGCGTACTTGGCTGCTGTCTTCCCTGGCTGGTGCTGTTAGGAGGCCCAGTGACATTTGCATTGCACATTTAGCTGCCTGATCTCATTGCTCAGTTGCTTGAATTATTTGCCTTCAGGATTTTTTTGAGGAACAGATGAGCACCAAGAGCGCTATGGTCCTGTTGTTCTTCTGGGCCTTGGGTCGTTTCCCCCTTAGCTGGGACACAAAACCAGGAATGTCACTGGGTATCCCCTGAAGGTTCCTTGAGTGTGGCAGCTGTGGGAGCAGTGTCTGCTTTGCAGCAGCGAGTGCCACATACCTCTGACCTGCTTGAGGGGAGCCATAGCAGCCCCACTTTCAGGCTCAGCTCACGGCAGGACATGCTGTGTTTGACTGTTGAGCAGGGTTTGCCTCTCCCGTTGCTGTTCCCTGTCCCTGCCAGGAGAAGGACAACAGGTGGAAACCCTGCCTTTGCTCTTTGGGTGAACAGACAGGTTTTGCTGGCTGAATCTGAAGTGCAGCCTGTTACTTCCCCAGAGTAAGACTCAGATTGTTGTGGCTCCCTCCCTTCTCTGATTAGAGGTCTCTGCAGCCCAAGACTTGTTGGTCCTCTGGTCAGCACGATGCTGGACTATGAGAATACCTCTTGCTCAGGGTGAGGTCAAGCCATACACATGTTACCCCAGGAGCCTTCACCACTGTTCATGAATGTGCAGGAGTGTGAGTTTGCTCTTCATTTGGTTAATCTGTAGCCTGCCCGGCCCCTTCTCTCCAAAGCAGCAGTATTTGTGTTTTCTTTTTTCCTTACTGACTTGGGGAGATGGTTTGAGTTAAACAAAAAACAACACCCAGAGGATGCCTTGAAGACAAATACCTCAAATTCCTCATTCATCTGCATATTATAGCTTCTGTTGAATGCTGGCCTGTGCCTGTGCCCCCTAACTCCCTCTGTACTGGAGCTGGTGTTGCTTCCAGAATAGAATAGAATATTTTGGTTGGAAGGGACCTGCAATGATCATTTAGTCCCACTGCCTGACCAGTTCATGGCTGACCAAAAGTTAAAGCATGTTGTTACGGGCAGTGTCCAAACGCTGGGCAGACAGTAAGCAGAGCAGGGCCCTGCCACGTGTCTCGGGAAGCCCTGTGTGGAGAGGTCAGTCCCCTTCCCATCCTTTACTTGGGGTTTCTGGGAGACCTGATGCAAATCTGCAGAGACTGGGAGTGCTTGGGGGTGCTGGAGAAGTCCAGCTGTTTGCAGGCACCTCTGCCTGTGGAGCTTCTTGAAACACCCCTGTGCTGCTCCTTCTGAGCTCTAGCTTCGGGATGCATGCATCTGGGGACAGCTCTGGTGGGGTCAGTGCTGGAATGGGGAGGTGTTGCTGGCTGGAAGCAAGCGGAGCACATGCTAATATCCTGTCCCTGCTGATGAGGACTCACTGTGAGAGGTCTGAGGGGGAAGACCTCAACTACAGCTGAGAGTTGACTGTCGCAGGGTGTGTTTCTGTCTGGAGGCAAGCACCAGGAACCCCTCCATGCAATGGTACTCCAAACTAGAGGGCCTCCCCAGCTGCACCTGTATGCATCTGCTTCCCACCCCGATGCTCAGCTGTGCTGTGCTTTCCTCTCCAGAACAGCCTGGGTTTGATCTATACCATCTACGTAGATGGACTGAGTGTGTCCCTGGAGAATGTCATCGGGAACCTCCTGACGTGTACCATCCCCATCACTGGGGGAGCTCAGGTGGGTAACCTGCCCCTTCCCTCTTACTTGTCTGTGCTTCTGCCTCCTGAGCAGCTCTGACAGAAGCAGGGATGTTTTGCTCAGCTGTATTCTGGCTTTGCTGTGCTGAAGTGAGTAAGGTTGGTTTGACTCATGGGCAGTCTGGCTTGGTGCACTGGCAACTGAGGAGCTGCTGCAGTGCACTGCTACTGACAAGTGCTTGGCTAGCACAGGCAGTGCCTTCCCAAGTGCTTAAAAGTAGAAACAACAAACCTCTGTGATTTGGAGTCGCTCAGCTCCTACATCAGCTGAGAAGATCTTGCTGCTTTGCTTAGCTGCAGCTTGACATGACTAGGCAGCTTGATCTGGGCTCCTTGCTCTCTCCAGGAGGGGAGTACTGGGTGGCTCGACTGCCAGCTGGCTTACGTAGTCACTGATCGATCTGTGCAAACAATTGCCATGGTCTCTGGTCATTCCTGCTTCAGAGAGGTCTTGCTCCTCCGCTCAGCCCTGTCTGATTGCCTGGAGAGCTGCTCCAGAGCCAAGTGGTCACGGGCCATCTGTGAGAGCAGGGACGAGTCAGCTGTAGGGAGACAGGCCAAGCAAGGCTAACGTTTGCCAGATGAGCAGCTTGGAGCTCTCCAAACCGCTGGCTTCTGCCTGTGCGTGGCCGGCATCGCTGATGGACAGGACTTGAGGAGCAACAGCCTCGCTTGTGCCCAGAACTCAGTTTCTCCTCCTGTTTTTTCCCCTCTGAGCCATGTGTTCCTCTAGCAGTCCTCCTCCTGCTCTAGGAAGGCCAGCTGGGCTCACTCGCTCATGTGAGCAGCAGATGGGTAGGGAAGTGCTAACTGGAGCCGACTTGGAGATGACAGAAGTAGAGAGAGCCCAGCTGGACCCTCTGGCAGGAGGCATTCGGAGAGAGCAGCGTAATGCCCTGGAGCTCCTCTGCCATGCTAATGCCTGGAATGTAACTGTGGATGTGCATTTGTCTCCTGCAGTGGCTTCACTTCCAGCTGAGCTCCACTTCCCCCAGTAAGAAATGCCATCTAATTCTCTCACCCAGGCCGCACTCAAGTGGAGGAGCCTTTGCAAGGCTGGGGCAGCACTGCAGGTTGCTGGTGCATAGAGACAGAGGTTTCTTCCACCGCTGCAGCCCACGACCCTGAGGGGAGGCTGCTGTCATGAACCTGTGTATCTGTGCAGGCTTCTTGGGCTGGTGCTTTCTGCTGGGCAGGAGTGGTGCCCCTTGGGCTCCCGCCATAGGTTTGGTGCTTCCTCTAATAATCCAGAGCAATGCGTGTCCTGGTATTTGCAGGAGGGGGGTGGATGCCAGTCATATCTGAGTCCTCCAGAGAAGAAAACAAGGTGCTGCCCACACCCAGGGGGCTGTGACTTGTGCCAAGCATCCTGGGTTTGCTCTGGCTGAGGGTGAGAGCAGTAGCATTCCTGCGCGATCTGCCCAGATCTGGTTCCTCCCCAGCGGGACATGTAAGCAGCAGTACGGGAAAGGAGAGGCTGTTCAGACCAGGGTGGCTTTTCGAGCCGCTGTGGCTCGCTGAACAGTGCTTTTTGGCACAATTACTCATCACCTCCCGGTTCTTGCAGGATCAGTTCATGCTGTGGGAACAAGTAGTGTGCTACAGGAAGGACAGTCTGTTGGTGGCACTTCCCTTCCCATGCTTTACCCGTTCTCCTGCTGCGTCCAGACACCCTTTTCCAGTGTGGTAGCTCTTGCTTTTGCTTTGTGCGTGTGTGCATCTCTCCTCTCCAAGAGTATTGGTCCCTGCTTGTTGTTGGCCTCTGCCTGTGTTCGTCTTCCCTGTTGTCTTGCTCTCTTTGTGTGTTTCTAACTGACTGTGCTATCTCTGTCTGTCTCTATCTCAGCTTGACGCGGACGACGAAGCAGTGGTATGCACACCTTTTTCTTTCATCGGGTCTCTCTCCTCGTTAGCGACCTCTCTTTTATTCTTCTGGAGGGTGGCACAGGCTGCCGCTGGCACGGCGGTGGACACCCGGCCACTGTTAGTCTCAGAGCACCCTCGGCTGCGCGTGTGTCTGCGTTGTGTCAAGCTGATGGGCAGCGGGCAGTGTGTGCCTGGGCTCCGGGGAAGGGAGATGTGTTCCTGCCCTGCAGCAGGCTGGCTGGGCACTGCTTGCCTCTCCACGAGCATGCTCCCCCGGGGGTTGTGAAAACATGGTGACCTGCTCTGGAAGGTCTGGAAGACCAGGTCAGGGGTGCTTGTTCTGCTCTGCCAGAAGGGCGGTTCAGAAGCAGATATCTGGGCTGTTGTGGTGGCGTGAGCTCTTGTGGCTGCAGGGGGCTGAGCAAGGAGGTGGGTTGCATGGCGAAAGCTGCTATTGCAGAGGAGTGTTTTCCCTAGAGAGGTGTAGAAAGAGGAGGAGAGGGCCAGTGATCTGGTCCTGCTCCCGTCCCTGCAGCCTGCAGAGAGGGTGGGGATGTGTTGCGTTCCCTGTGCCACTGGGAATGAGCTTAGGTCTGGGAAAAAAATGGTATTGGAGAAGAAGCAAGGAGACTGTTCCCAGTCTGTCTGTCCCCAGCCCTTCTACCAGGAGCCATCAGGCCTGCTCACGCTGCCTGGGCACTCCCTGTCTGACAGGAGAGGCCACGGAGCTGGTGCTGCTCCTTTGCCTGGCGGCGCTGGCTGGGCATGGCACAGGTGACCTGTTCCCCTCTGCTTGCGGGGTCCTGGAGAGCTCTCGTGTGCTACGTTCCAGTGCAGGTCTCGTGGCTTGCAGCCAACTTCTGCCAGCCATTGAGGAGTTGTTCATGCCAGCTGTTTTGGCAGGTCTTGTCCCTCCCCTTAGCCTGTGGCCCCAGTCAAGCACGCGGTGTGTGTTTCTTGCAAGGGTCTTCCTCCCTCTTCCTGCAACAGCCTTGCTCCAGCCGTGCTGCCATGAGGCAGTGTGCTGTGGTAGGACACGCTGCCCCACTGGCTGCGAGGGCTGTGCCAAGAGCACGGGGGCCTTGGCCCTGTGCACGGCAGGTACTCAGGCTGCTGCTGGCTTGGAGAGGCGGCACGCAGCTGGCTTGTCCTTGACACTTGTGGTCGCTCCTTGCTTGGGTGGACGCCCAGTGACTGAGTCTGTTTTTTCTTGCAGAGGACGATCTCGCTGGGAGCAGGGGACAGGCAGGTGATCCAGACACCCATCTATGACTCGCTTCCTGTCAGCAGCTGCAGCGTGGCCCTGCTCTTCCGCCAGCTTGGTGAGACTTCTCCCCATGCCTCCTTCTCATCACATCCAGTGCCAAAGCCAGCTGGCTGAGTCCTGGGCTGGAGTTCCCTGCACGTCACTTCCCACCGTGCTCCTGAGCCTGGCTTGCCAACTCAGGGCTCTCTTCCAGCTGCAGCCACCTCAGACTGAGCCCTCCCTGGCCCCACTTTGCCTTCCCTTTCCCAGGAGGGCAGAAGTCTGGCAGCTCAGCTGCGGACATGTGGCTGGATCTCCTGAGAAGCAGCCTGGGTAGCAGGAAGGAGTGCCCAGAGGTGTGCTGCTGTTAGCCCTGCGCCTCTGGTTAAAGGACACCGGCAGCTCAAGGGAGCTGCTGAGCATCTCTCAGAAGAGGGGCTTCCTTGGGGGAGTGTGTATCTGGGTGGCCCCAAAGTGGCTCTTCAGTTGGGTGTTGAGCTCCTCTGTTGGGCAGAATATGGAGATGGGGAGTGGGGTACAGCCCGAGTGGGGATCGGTGGTCTCTGGTGAGGTATGAGAGGGGAACCCTCATTTTTGAGTGCTCTTGTCTCCCTTTCTTCCCAGGCATCACCAATGTGCTGTATCTCTTCTGTGCAGCGCTTACTGAACACAAGATCCTGTTTCTCTCCAGCAGTTACCAGAGGCTGACGGATGCCTGCCGGGCTCTCCTTGCACTTATGTTCCCCCTCAAGTACAGGTGAGGGAACCCACCGCTCCTCAAGCCCCTTGGCCCTCCAACAGCACCCTAGAGCCAGCTGGGGCACAGCTGCCTGCCAAGGCCATGCTGGCTGTCCTGACTCCCCGTCACTTCACACCCTTGCTGCCTCCTAGTTTCATAGCTAGTACAACTGTGTTTTGGTGACTGTTGGCAAAGGGGCAGGTAGGTGAATGCCCACAGATCCTGGCTGTGCTAAAAGCCCCTTTCCCGAAGCCTTTGGCATGTACAGCAATGTAATTCCAGAGTGTGTCCGCAGCAGCGAAGGGGTGTGAACTTTGCACCCTTGCCTCCCTCCTCTCTAGGGCAAGACTGGGGCTCTAGCACTGGAAGCACCGAGTGAGGCATTATCAGCAGTGTCTGTAGCTCCAGGAGCAGCTAGCATACACTGTTCTGAGCTGTGGCAGCTCTTGACAGAGGGAAGCAAGCCTGTCAGGCTGTGCGACGTGGTCCAGCAGTGCGTGATCACCTCATGGTGCGTGTGGGACAGGCCAGAGGTGCTTATCTCTCCAGAATCCATCCCCTTTCCCTTCTCTCAGCTGTGTTGCAGCCTGTGCAGAGCACAGAGCCCCAGTGCATCGCTTCTGCTGGCAGCCCTCCATTCCAGCCGCAGGCGCAAAGTCTTGCTGAATGGAGGGGCTGGACACTGGGAGGCTTCCAGAAAGCTGTGGTGCAAATTCTGCCCTCCCTAGAAAGGACATGTGCATACAGGGCTATTGTTAAGATGTCGGTGGTGGTGGCCAAGCTGCCATGGTGATTCCTATGGGATGGCTGGCACCCCCCTTGCCCCAGCCCTGGGGAACAAGTGATGCTGTTGACCCACGGGGCCTGGCCAGGGAAGGGGACACTGGTTCACTGACTGGGCACCACTGGGACTGTTTGCACATCACCCAGGTAGGACAGCTGAGACAGACAGGCCACTGTTGCTGCCAGTCCCTGTTGCACTGTTTCCACACTGGCCTGCCGTACCCCGAGGCTGCAGAAAGGCTATTTGTATTTCAAAGAAAGCTTTCTTTTGGAGTTCAGTTGCTCTGCTGGAAACCTCTCCCTCGCTTAGACTTAGATTATAAGACCAGGGCCAGAGCATCATAGAATCCCAGAATGGTTTGGGTTAGAAGCAACCTTAAAGCCCATCTAGTTCCACCCCCCCCTGCCAGGGACAGGGACACCTTCCACTAGACCAGGTTGCTCCAAGCCCCGTCCAACCTGGCCTTGAACGCTTCCAGGGATGGGGCATCCACAGCTTCTCTGGGCAGCCTGTGCCAGTGCCTCACCACCCTCACAGTAAAACATTTCTTCCTAATATCTTATCAAAATCTCCCCTCTTTTAGTTTGAAACCATTCCCCCTTGTCCTATTGCTACAGGCCCTACTAAAAAATCTGCCAGTATTGAGGATGATGCTTGGGTAGAGAGCAGGGCTCAACTGGCTGCAGTGATGCTGTTTTTTGGTTGCAGCTTCACGTACGTGCCCATCTTGCCTGCACAGCTCCTTGAGGTACTGAGCACGCCAACACCCTTCATTATTGGAGTCCACTCCATCTTCCAGTCGGAGACGCAGGAACTGGTGAGAATCTTGTGTACCCTGTCCCTTGTGCCGGGAGCAGAAGCAGTTCAAGGAAGCAGCAGAGGTTGTTGTGCCAGCAGTCTCAGATGGCAGCAAATGTTTTTCTGAGGGTGCCCGGGTCAGCAGGCTGAGCACGGCGGCTTGCACAGGCTCTGCTTGTTCAGGCTGGCCAGCCCGGGCTGCAGTCCAGGCGTGCTGCACAAGCCAGGCAGGGCTGGCTGGGCCCTGCATCGCGGGGCTCTGGGCTGCAGAGCCTGCGCACACACAGCTGGGGTTAACCAAGGATTGGGTTTGGAAAGTCAGCTGGTCCAAGAGGCTGTGTTGGCACTTTAGACTTCAGTTTAGAAACTGAATTAAAGCAAAGCATAATGAGTCTGATCTAAACTGAAACAAGCTTTCGTGCAGCCTTTTGAACGAGCTGCAGCGTGCCACTTTGGTTAAATGGGATCACCTCTGTGTTGGGCCAGCGTCAGTGTTGTGACAGCTCACCCAGGCTGATAAGGTACCGAGGGGTCTGGTGTCACAGAGATGTAGCATGTACCTGCTGAGCAGACCTTCATCCTTCTCCTGCCAGGTTGTCCTCCCCCTGCCACCTGCGTTGCAGGAAGCAATGGGTTCTCTTTATAGCTTGTTTGTTGGCAAATGCAAGGGTTTGGCAATGATGGATAAGAGAAAATAACTACTGAGGGCTAGTAGACTGCTCACAGAAGATGGAGAGGAGACAGACACCATTCCCAAGCCCTCCTCTCCTGAGCTGGGCTTACTCCCTCACTAGCTCTCCATCGCCCAGCAGAAGGTGGTGGGGAGGGTGTCTCAGAAAGCCTGGCCTTCTCTCATGCCTGTCCTGCCTCTTCCAGCTGGATGTTGTTATCGCAGACCTGGACGGTGGGACAGTCAATGTCCCAGAGTGTGTACATATCTCCCTGCTCCCTGAACCACTGCTCCAGCAGACCCGGGAAGCCCTCTCTATGGTAAGTGCTGCAGCCTTTCCCCCATCCACAGGGTGTGAGCACCTCGGGAATGACACGTTTCCAAGGGTTGCTGGGAACGGAGCAGCAGGGACTCCTCTGAGAGCAGAGGTCCATACCCTGAGGGTCCTGCTGGCCATGTCACAGGAGACCTTTCCTGATCCTGGTGGTCTTTGGTGCATGACAGTGCTGGAGTCGGGGGTTCTTCTGCCAAAGGTTTCTGGGAATCGGGCGGCTGGCTCCCAGCCTGTGGGCAGGGAGCAGCTGCTGCCCTGAAGCTTTTCTGGCTGCTCACGTCTTCCCAGAGACTGCTGGCCATGTGAGAGTGGGCCCAGGACAGCCGTGCCAAACAAATGCTGCACGCCTCAGCTTCTGCTCCTCGCCTGTGGCTGGGGGGAGCTGGGGGGGCTGGCTCTGTTGCAGCCTCTCTGTGCTGAGCCCCCAGCCCTCCTGCGGCATACGTCTTCCCAGCAGAGCTGGAGTGGCTCCCCCTTCCCCACTGCCCTCAGCCCACCGAGCTGAGGGTCTGGGCTCTGGGCAGCAGGGCTTCACAAGGAAGAGTCAGGCCTTGAGGCTTCCCTTGCACAGCAGAGGGTGTTTTGATACCCGGTGGTTCCAGCCCTGTAGGTTTGTTTTCAAGCCCCTCGGACTTTTTCTGTGGGTGCTGTTGGGTCTCTGGGGAATGATGCTTTGCTTTTTCCAGCTGTGAAGGTAGAGACCCCCCCCCAAGACCTGTGCCTGAGTGTGCTTTGTGCCTTGTCTGTGCAGGTCTTGGATCCAGAGCTGGAGGTGGCAGATCTTGCATTCCCCCCTTCAACGATTTCTGCCTCTTCTCTCAAAATGCAGGTGAGTGGAGCGGGGAGGAAGGGGGACGCCACCTGTGAGGCTGCCGTCCTTCCTGGGACACCCTGTTTCTTGGGCATGGAGCGGACAGGCACAATTTCAAGCCCATCTCCATCTTGATGTTGCTGAGCTTAAGAGGCAAAGTGCAGTACAGCCAGATCTCCAGGGCCACAGCTCTGAGCCATGGCCTGGAAGCCAGCAGTGCTGTTTCGGTAGCTGGCCCATGGACAGGGGCTTCCAGGTTTACTGCTGTGCTGGAGACAGACACTGGATGTTTGGGCACTTCAGCAAAGCCTGGGGCTGCGAGAGCTCCTTTTTCCTCTTGTGTGCAGCATCGGGGATGCTGTGCAGGGGGTACAGAACAGTGAATCCAGCCTTTTTCCCTGGAATCTCTGCTGAGTTTCCTGTCCTGCTCAGCAGATGCTGACCCTGACACATGGTTTGATCCCCTTGCCTCTTTGCTGGGTGTAAACTCCTGCCCCCATGATCTGGCTTGTCTGCACCCTCTGCCTGACCACACTGACTATGCTGTCCTTCCCTTTTCACAGGATAAGGAGATCCGTGCTGTCTTCCTCCGCTTGTTTGCACAGCTGCTTCAGGGCTATCGCTGGTGTCTGCACATAATCCGCATCCATCCTGAGCCAGTCATCCGATTCCATAAGGTGAGGTGCTGGCACGGGCACGGGCACACACGTGCAGGCACCTCTGGCATGCCGGGTCCACCAGCCTTGCTTCAGTCTGAGGATGGGAAGCAGTTCCCAGAGGGAAAAGAGCCACTTCTGGGAGTGGTGTGGTGGGGAAGGGAGGAAGCTTTTGGGATCTGATCAGCAAAGGAAGGCAGGGAGCTTGTTTCTGCAGTGACTTGGCTCCATCGGCTTTACAGCCTCCTGTCCACATGGCAGAATTATTTTTTCATTCTGTCCTATGGAATAACTTTTCGAGGTGGTGGGGCAGAGGTTGGGATGGGAGGATCTGTGGAGAGGTGTGCACTAATACAGCTGTATCTCGAAGACAGTCCTGTGTTGCCAGCAAGTGACCTGTCCTACACCGATCCTGGGTCCACCTGCATCCCGTGTTTGTCCTTGACCGTCCCCAGGTCTCATGGGTCAAGACAGTGCTTCCCTGTTTATGCCTGTGGGTGGTCAGATGCAGTGCAGCTGGCGTCCCCTGTGCCTGGTGTCAAGCAACCTTGGAGGCTCATGGAAGCTGTCCCTCACATCCTGGCCTGGAGCTAGGGATTTTCTTAAGATCTGGGAAGAGGAAGAAGGCAGGGTCTGCCTTCCCTGGTGCTTTTGGGGTGTTAGCTGTACCAGAAAGGCTGGCAGGGCAGGGAGAGCAGGGAAAAGTCTGAAGTGTTTGGGTATCTGTGGAGGAGACGTAATGCAGGAGAAGGCAACAGACTGTGGGAGTGAGAGTAGAGGGACTCAAGTGGTGCAGCTTGCCGTGGCCACATCACACAACCTGCAAACATCTGTGCCCTCCCTGCTGCATGGTCAAGGTCATTGAGGACAAGCAGGCAGGAGCCTTCCTGTTGCCTGTGCCTGCCTGCTCTGCCCAGCCTGTTGTACGGCCAAGGGGGCAACACCTTGTACCTACAGAAGCGTGCCAGGAGAGCACATGCAAGCACGCACGCACTGTACATGGCCTGGACTCGTGCATCACCATTGCTGCCCTGCACTGTGAAATGTCTGGTCTCTGAGTCAGCAGTGTGTTCATAAGAGTTTTGAGCTTTGTTTTTATGCTCAATAAAGATTCCCAACAGGTGCCTGACAAAGATTCACTAGTGCCATAAATTCATAAACATGCAGTAAACATGAGAAAATGTCCTTTCATAAAACTGCTATAAAATGAGTAAAGTATAATAAACTTCCATTTCATAAAAATCATTCTGTGCAGCAACAGTATGCAGTACAAAATAACCTGAGTTTCACTTATTTAGCTGCTTTGGTCACAGCAACATCTGTGCTTCTCTCACAGTGGGTTTAGGGCTGTGGCACTCAGCAGTCCATGCTCTGGTGCAGTGCCTGTGACTCCAGCACCGAGCCCTGCACCTCTCGACTCCTTCCCCTGGAAAGGGGCTGCTCCAGCTCCTCTGCAGAGGGGTGAGGAGGGTGAGTGTAGGTGGCATAGTGGGCCAGAGGTCCGTAGTTTTGTCAGGGCTGCGGATGAGCAGTCCCTGCGTAACATCCTCATCCTGTCCCACTCAGCAAGTCTGTGTGCAGCGAGAGGCCGAGGGTGTTTGGAGGAGCAAAAGCTGTTCCCCACCAGCTGCTTCTGAAGGCATGTGATGTGCCATAGCTGGTGGTTCTGGGTGGGGTGAGCTCCCACGCTCATCTGCTGACGGGAGAGTCCTAAGGGCTTTCTGCGGACACAGGAAACCTGGTGCTTTGGGCTCCCTTTGTGGGGATGGTGAGAGGTGCCTTCAGAGCCATGGTTAGGAGAGAGGTGGGGTGAACAAGCGTTGTTCAGGATGAGGTCCTTAACACAGCTCCCAAAGGACCCTGTGGCCGCTGTGGCCCTGCTTCCCCTGGGGTGCACATGGGGGTTGATGCTGTGCCTTTCACTTGCCATCAACCATGTCCTGCTGCAAATCCTCCTCTTGCTTGCAGGCCAGAGGCACAGGTTTCTGTGCAAACTCTGTCCCTGTGCTGATGCTGGACAGGGAAGGAGATGGCATGGTCCCACTGCCACACGGGCACCTGCCCTTTGCAGTGGTAACAGCATCACCCACACTGCCACGTCAACTGGAATGACTTATGCCTCGGCAGTGCAGCTGACGGGTGTGTGCTCTCCCCTCTTCCAGGCAGCCTTCCTTGGGCAGAGGGGGCTGACGGAGGATGACTTCCTCACCAAGGTGCTGGAGGGCATGGCTTTTGCTGGCTTTGTGACTGAACGGGGGGCCCCGTACCGCTCGATTGACCTGTTCGATGAGGTAAGCAGCAGAGCGGGAGCAGTACCCCTGCCTGACCATCCTGCACATCCTTGCTCCACTCTTCCTTCCCGTGGAGGGAATGAGCCAGGAATCTGCAGTAACACTCTGCCTGCAGCATTGCACTGTGGGTTGGAGCCAGGGTATGGGAAGGGTGGCCAGATCCTGCCCAGCAGGCAGCTGCTCCTCTCACCCATCTCTTCTCCTCCCAGCTTGTGGCTTACGAAGTGAAGCGCATGCGTGCAGAAGAGGGGAACAAGCAGAAAATACTGCGACACATCAAGGAGCTGGCAGAGAAACTGTACAAAAATGTGAGTCTTGGAGACCTGAGGGATGGGGCAGGGAGAGCCTGGGTTGGAGCCCTGGTTGGTCTGTCCTCCCTCCGTAAGCTCTTGCTGGGACTGATGCTTGTGGTGTGTGATCCTGTCCTACCCTGTGCTGTCACGTGTGGCAGGGCACCTGCTGGTGTGCTCAGAAGTGTCTGGCCTGGTGTGAGCTGCTCCCAGGAGTGGGATTCCTTGGTTTCAGGTGGCCTGGGCATCATGCACTCCATGCCTTTGCTCCACAGCAGCACCTGTGCTTGTCTGATCCAGGGCAGGCCAGCGAAGGTCTTCTGAAAGCAGAGCAGTGCCTGTGGGGCTCTTGGCCATCTCAGGATGGAGCTCCTGCATGGTGCTTTGCTCGTGGCTGCGTTCAGGGCCAAAGCGAGCTGTTCTTGCAGCTTCTGGGAGCAGAGCATGCCAGCACTGCTGCCCAGACAGCCTGCCCTCAGGGCTGTAGGTTTTTGGGGGTTGCAGATACCAGCTGGGAGGCCATTTGGCCTAAGAGCAGTTGAGGTTGCTGAAGGCTGCCTTGCTGGGGCTCCTGCCCTGGGAGAGGACACATGATACAGACGTACGCCTGAAAAGAAACTTGTCTTTGGTGTGCCAGGAGAACCCGTACCCTGCGGTGACCATGCACAAGGTGCAGAAGCCCACGGAAGGCTGTCACCTGCGCCTCCACCAGAAGCCTTTTCCCCATTTGGATGAGGGGACAGTGCAGTGGATCATCGACCAGGCCACTGCCAAGCTGCAGACGGCTCCTCCTGCTGTGAAGGCGGAGAAGAAATGCATGGTGCCATCGGGACCCCCCATTGGTACGTGTGTACAGAGGGCCTTCCCCTGTGGTGGGAAACCCTGCTTAGGAGGAACTTTACCATGGTGTTGCTGGCTCCTCTTCACACTATGGCATGTCTGAGGGTCCCACATGAACAGAATGTGCCTTGGAGAAGCAGCAGCACTGTCCTTGTCAGCTTCTGCCCCTTGGGCTGCTTAGAGCTCCTTGTAGTCTTACCAGCCAGTGTGAGGGGATGGCTGAAGGCCCCGTAGTATTCTTCCAGCACGAGCTCTTGGAGCCTAGACCCTTGCCCATGTGGAGCAGGGGAGGGGGCACCTGTCTCTCTCCACCCAGGGGTGAAAGTCCTGCCCTGATGGAATTAACAGGCAATTCTCTCCCCAGCTGCCATCATGGAGCGCAATGGCAATGCCCTGGCCAACAGTGCCCGTCGCCTGGAGGTCGTCAGGAACTGCATCTCCTACGTCTTTGAGAACAAAATGTTAGAAGCCAAAAAGGTGAGGGGGCTCCTGAAGAGCTGGTGGTTGAGGGGAGGAGAGCCGGGAGTTGCTCTGCTGCTCCTCCCTGGCAGGCTGGAGTGGACATTCCCTGTCTGTGTCCCGATCTCTGCTGCCCAGCTCTGTTCCCATATGTTCACGTGTTCCCCTCTCAGCCCTGCTCCTCCCAGTTGTGTTCCTGGGCTTTTGGCTGATCACTCCACTGTACCAGCTGAGCACTATTTCCACCTCTCTCGATAGCCCCCAGGGTCTGTCCTGTGAAGATAATGGGGCTGGGGTCCTGAGCAGGAACCTCCTAGCGCTGTGCTCCAGCTGGCCAGATGTGGAATTTTGCTCTGGTTCACCTCCATGTCCGAGTGCGGATGAGCTGTCTGTAAACACCCTGGTGTCAGCCAACGCAACCAGGACATGAAGCCTGTCCTGCACCTCCTCGTTGTGCGCTGACCTTGAACTCACTGCCTGACCAGAGCTCCACTGGGCCCTGTCTTTCTGCTACATGACTTCTTCTTTCCTCTGCAGTTATTCCCTGCTGTGCTGCGTGCCATGAAGGGCCGAGCAGCCAGGCACTGCCTGACCCAGGAGCTGAACCTGCACGTGCAGCAGAACCGGGCAGTGCTGGATCACCAGCAGTTTGATTTCATAATCCGCATGATGAACTGCTGTTTGCAGGTAGGAGAGGGCTGGGGAGAGCGCATCTCTTCGGAAGGAGCTTGTCTCCCCGCGTGGGAGACAGCACTGTGCAGGAATTGGAGTGGATCTAGGGGGTCTTGCAGCGAATTCCCTTTTCACATCCATGCTCTTCCCCAGGACTGCACTGCCATGGATGAGCATGGGATTGCAGCCGCTCTCTTGCCGCTGGTCACCGCTTTCTGCCGAGTGAGTACCTGCAGCGTCCTGACCCCCTGCGCAGCCCTTGCATTCTCGGAAGGCCTTGGAGGCCAGTGGACTGAAGGACAGAGAGCCCACGCTGCAGCCAGCCCGAGGGCGTATTGTCCCCTTGGTGCTTCTCAGAGTGCAACGTCCTGCCCAGTAGCTTCCAACCGCTTGCAAGGCTGGCCAGGCTGGCTACACCAGTCTGTGGGCCCAGGGCTCCAAAGATAGCTGGGACACCTGTGGGAAAGGTGCTCAGAAACCGGGGCTGCTCCGAAGTGCCAGCCTGATCTGTTGGTCGAGCTGGGCTGAGATAAGGTTCTACCTCCCATAAAGCGTCTGTAGCGTGAGGCCCTGCGGGGCTCTGTGTGGGTGCTGGGCAAGTCTGAGGAGAGTTTGCAGGGGATGCTTGGAGGAGCTGTGATGCATCTGTCCCTCCTGCAGGCCCAAGGGTATGTTGCCTCTCCCAGCAACAGGCTAGAGCAAGGATTGCCTGGGGAGGGGACCTTGGCACAAAGGCCGTGTTTATATGAAACGCTCTTCCACCTTTTGCTTCCTCAGAAACTGAGCCCAGGCATCACGCAGTTTGCCTACAGCTGTGTGCAGGAGCATGTGGTGTGGACCAACATCCAGTTCTGGGAGGCCATGTTCTACTGTGATGTGCAGAACCACATCCGAGCCTTGTACCTGGACAACAATGAGGAGAACCACACGGATGAGGTGAGGAAGTGGCCACAGTGCCAGTGTCCCTGCAGAACTGCTGCAGCTCTCCCCAGAGGTCCACGGGCTGATAAGGATGCTGAACCAGCCTGAGGGACTACATCCTGGTTCTGGGAGATTCCTGTGGGAACAGTGGGGTGAAGGCTGGCAGGTCCCCTGTCCATACAGACGACTGACATCTGCTTCCAACTCCTTCAGGAGAGCACAGAGGGGCCACAGGAAGCCAAGTCTGCTCTGGAGATCGCGTCGGAGCAGCTGAGGCTCTGGCCCACCATGAGCCGAGAGAAGCAGCAGGAGCTGATCCAGAAGGAGGAGAGCACAGTTTTCAGCCAGGCCATCCACTACGCCAACCGCATGAGCTACCTGCTGCTGCCTCTTGACACTAGCAAGAACCGCCTGCTCCGCAGCTCTGGGCTGGGGGACGTGGAGAGTGTCAGCAACAGCTTCGTCACCAACAGGTGAGCAGGGCTGGAAGTCTTGGTAGGGCTGTGCTGCAGGGGCACCAGAGCAACCAGAGCTGGGGATAGGAGCTCCTTGGTGCGGCGCCTGGGGCATCTGGATTATTCATCTGCCATCAGGGTTTGATGCAGCTTGCAGTGCCCAGGGGTGTTTCATGTTAGGAGTGGAAACTCCTCTGGGCTCTGCTTGGTGTGAGTTACAGCAGCGGAGAGATGTTCTGGGTTAACTCTTCCCTCCTCCTGTACGGCAGCATTGCTGGCAGCGTGGCTGAGAGCTATGACACAGAAAGTGGGTTTGAGGATGCAGAGAGTTCTGATGTGGCCAACTACGTGGTGCGATTCATCAACCGCTTTGTGGACAAAGTCTGCACAGAGAGTGGAGTCACCAACGACCACCTCAAGGGGCTGCATGTCATGATCCCTGGTAATACGCTTTGTGGCAGTGCTGGGAATGGGCAGCTGTGTCACCTCACTGGGGGCCCTTCCGTATCAATGGGGAGGGTCTGCTCAAGAGGTGGTTCTGCAAGAAGCAGTGGGAAGGCCAAGAGAAGGCACACACCGTGCTGCAGGGCAGGTTGGCAGCCTGCCTGGGCAGTGTGTGGGGCAGAACTTTGCTCACAGTCTCTTACCTTTGTGTTTGTCCGCAGATATTGTACAGATGCACATAGAGACACTGGATGCTGTGCACAGGGAGAGCAAGAGGCTTCCTCCCATCCAGAAGGTACAGACCTGCCCTGCTGCAGCTGGGGAGAGGTTCTGGTGCTGTGTGTGTTTATCATCTCCTCTTACACTGGCCTGAACTTCCTATTGTACATCCCTGTAGCCAAAGCTGCTGCGTCCCAACCTGTTGGTGGGTGAGGAGTGTGTGATGGAAGGGCTACGCGTGTACCTCATGCCTGATGGACGGGAAGAAGCTGCTGGAGGGAATATTGGTGGTCCACCTCTGCTCCCTGCAGAAGGAGCCATCTTCCTCACCACTTACCGCATCATCTTCAAAGGCACTCCCACGGACCCTCTGGGTAAGGGTCTTGCCTGCACCACATCCTCTATCTTCAGGGGCTGATGATGCCTGGGGAGGAGGTGGCTGGTAGCTCTCCTGGAGCAGTGGCTGCAGCTCACCTTGCTGCAGGAGCTGCCAGTAAGGGCCTCAGGTGGTTGCCTTGGGCAGGTGCCCAGCCAGCACTAGGTCTTACTGGGGGCTGCTGCAACCACCGCAAGCTGGATGGTTGCACCCAGTACTACAAAGGAGGTGGTTGCTCTTGCTGTCCACCTTTGGCAGACCATAAATTACTCATGCCCATCCTAGGCATCATCTGCAAGTCGCCATGGACTGGCTGTAGTGTGCCTGGCTGCTTTATCCTACGGGGCTCTCTGTGGTGATGGCCACTGAGGAGACTGAGGCCACAGCGTGGCCTGGCTTTGTGCTGGAGCGCGGCAGTGGGATGCGGCTAACCTGTTCCCGTGCTTGTGCCCAGTGGGGGAGCAGGTGGTGATCCGATCCTTCCCCATTGCCTCACTGACCAAAGAGAAGAAGATCAATATCCAGGCCCAGGTGGATCAGTTCATCCAGGAGGGCTTGCAGCTGCGCTCGTGCACATTCCAGGTGAGACCTCGTGGGGCTGTGCGCTGCTCCTTTGCATTGCACTGTCTCAGCTGAGGAACACGTTGCTGAGGAGACCCAGCTGGTTCATGACCATGGCTGGCACCGTCCCTTGGGACAAGGCACTGCCCAGGCTGATGTGGTTTGAGGGGATTAAAAACAACCTCTTGCCAGTGACAGGGCACCTGAGGGGATGGAACCAGAGGCCCCCTTGCAGAGCAAGGAGTAGGCTGTGGTCCATAGCATGGGTTGGGTTGGAGGAAACCTTAAAGACCATCTAGTTCCATTCCCCCTGCCATGGACAGGGACACCTTCCACTAGACCAGGCTGCTCCAAGCCCCGTCCAACCTGGCCTTGAACACTTCCAGGGATGGGGCAG
>JAVJGJ010000057.1:72247748-72278375 GCA_035590215.1 Microhierax caerulescens | reverse complement strand
CAGAGCTACGCAAAGCCTTTGCCATCAGCGGGGAACGCCAGCCCGGCCACCGCCCCGGGAGCAGCGGGGAGCAGCACACGCGCGCATCGTGCAGGACAAAGAAGTTTTACTGCTTCATGACTCCTAACGCGAGGCGCGCTCCGATGACTCAGTAATTACAGCCCAGCGACATTTCAGCTGCTGGGCTTCTCGCTGGAACGCTCGAGGACGAGTCGTGCCACACCAGTGCCACCCAGTCAACCACCTGCAAACAACTGATGCAACAGAATGGCTTAGGTATTCTAGGCTTACGTTTCCTAGTACACCTATTAGTTGTCCTATTACTACTCCTTTAGAAATTCTGATTTACGGCGAAGCCAGCTCCGGACCTGACCTGCGCCTCCCCTCACCCAAGAGGCCGTGGGTTTGCGGGACCCCACCAAAGAAAAATGATCCATAAATACAGCCCCGAGCTGCACAACTGGCTTGTGATGAATTCAATGGTCAGAGCAAGGTCCTATTTCAGCATTTATCAATTTAACACAGAATGTTTTAATGCTTCCATTATTTTCAGTTATACTGATATCGTGTTGCTACTAAAGGTATGAATAATTCTAAAAGGGAAAAGCTTGTCCAAGTATTTCTCAGTGACTGTTTTGCAGAAAAATTGCTTTTCATTCAACAAACAAAATTCAGATGAGGAATATTTATACTTCATAAGGGGAAAATATTTACATGTCCATATTGACAAATGGAGGTTTTAATTTAAATTACACATTAAATAATAAAATATTTAATATTAAATATTAGTTATATTTAAACACAAAATTATGTATAATCAGTTTCTTAGGCGCTTTTAAGCATAGTTTCTCTAACACTTAGAGGACAAATTCAATGTACATTGTTTAGCTGGATATCAATAAAACATTCTGAATAAGCAGTAGGATGTACATCAAATTTACCTTTACTACTCCACGTTAAATGCTTTGCTGCACTAGCCCCCATCGCTTGATGTCTGTTATCCTTCAGAAAAAGAGCCTGTTTTCCTTGCATAGCCCCATCCTCAAAGGCAACCTGCGGACCTGCTGCATGGAGATCATGATTCCCAAACAACATCTTTCCTTCTCTTTTGTGAAATACTGACACGCGAGTTGGCAACGACAATGCTACAACATCTCCTGATGGCCCAAGCACTCACTCTTCTAGTAACAGTCCTCAAACCATCTTCACAACCAGACTCCACAGGAAAGCCCTTGGAAGGCAGGGAAGGGGTCCTGGCTGTAGCCTCTGGTGAAGGAGACCTCAGCAGCCTCAGCCTGGCACTCGTCACGCATGGAGCACAGCCGAGGAACTTGGTGGTGCACAGCAGGTAATACACACAGCGGTGTAAGTAGCTATGAGGTTAGGGAGGCGTAAGAGAAAGAAGAGCACAAGGAACAGAAGTACCTTTTGTTGGGATCTGGATGGATATAAGGCACTCGGAACAATAGCGGGGTATTTAGAAATTACTAATGTAACATGGTGGGATCCTTCTGCACATCACGTTCTCTTTCCCTGTTTCCTGGCTATCTGGAGACGAAGGATGAAGCATGACTTGGTTCCAAAACTGGAATGAGAAGAAATGACTCCTTCCAAACTAAACCAAAGGCACTGGTGTTTTTATATCCGGAATTTTTATTGCCGATCGTTGTTTTGCCCTAGAGGCAGCTCACTCCTTCAAGGGCACTCGGTCATCAGCTGGAATGTGAATGGAACGAGCTCTCTGCTGGAGCAAGGATGGGGCTCAGGGTGGGAGCAGGACAGTGCTGGCAACGGGAGACAAACCTGACCTGGCTACGGCAGAGCAGGTGGTCCCAACCCCCACAACCACGCGGGGTTCTGTCAGAGCAGCGGCTGGAGATGCTGCAAACACAAGCTGGTGCAAGAAAGACGACACGTGTATTTGCAAGATGATGCGATTCTACTCCTGATCCCCACGACACCGTTTCAGGGGAAGGCAGGCCAGGGAAGGATGGTCTTGTGGATTTGTACCATAAAAGGTAAAGTATGAAAGCATGAGAAATGAGACAAACTGAAGTTACCAAGAAAAAAACAAAGCTCCCAGCTAGGAGTGGGTAAGTAAGTGAGTACAAATGCCTTTTCCTGGTAAAGTTTCAGCAGATACACTGAGAGAGACAAAGGAGTTCAGAGATTTACAAGCAGGAGCGATGTGATGCAATAAATTGGAAATTATTTACAAATTAATAGGGTACATGTCATATGAAGAGAAGTTGCTAAAAGAAAACAAAGGACTCCCCAGTACTTTGAACCCTCCCACCCTGTGCTTTAGCCAATTTATTTTAAGAAAGAAAGAAAAAGTCTGTCCAAAGTCTCAGGCAAAAAGAGAACGGTGCTTTGAAAGCAACTCTGAAGATATTCTTTACAAAGATAATGTTTCTATGTCAAATAACGTATAGAACTGGACACTGAATTAATTATTACAACTTACTGTGTTATTTCCTAAATACTCTACTTGCTTTTTCTTAACTTCTAACGTTTTCATGTAGCATGCATATTTTCACGTGATCTGTATGTTACAGTCAAAATTTACATAAATTTATAGCATGAGGTAATTAATGGTTTTCTTTATTTTATTTGATTCTGAGGAAGAATGCAGAACTTTAAACTACATGTGTGGCAAATGCACTTTAAGGCAATTTTAGTGCCCTGTGTTATCCTAACCGATACCGGCATGTTCCGGATAACCAACAAATCCCCTAAAAAGGCTCTGTCCCTGCTCCATCAGGTGCCACTGAGAACAAAAGCCGTTGTGCCTGAATGGTTTGAGCAGACACACCTGGAGAGGTGGTGATACGTAGAGAGAGCCCGGACAGAGAGAACACTGCTGGGCAAGAGATGGACATCACCTGACCTTGGGTGAGAAGAGATTATTTTCTGCATAAAGCCATTTTTCCAGATTGTCCTGGCAAATCAGTCACTGCTTGGTGTTTAAGCCTTAGTCTGAAGATGAGATGGAGCAGAAAAAAAAAAAAAAAAAAAAAAAAAAAAAAAGGAGTTAAAAGCTTCAGTGCAAAGTCACTGCCAGGTGGTGAGGACCACCGAACTCGAGGACTCGGGGCTCCTGGCAGAAGCACAACCACCCTCCTCTCACACAGCTTCCAGTGCAAGTACCGCAGGTGATTCTTCAATACCTATTTTGTAAATCACAGCCCACGTAGATGCAGCATCCGAAAGACCTGGCTACACACACTCTAGGACGCGCTCAAATGAGGACATGGCAAGAGCTGGGGCCCTCACTGCCGGCGACTCAGCGCTGGCTGGCTCAGACACAGTGTTCATTCAGCATTTTGGCAAAGGATTTCTGGGGGCTTACCGATGAGTGAGAAACGGCTCCATGCTGTACCCGACGAGAAGTTTTCAATTAATATTTGCTGTGCCTGTAGTTAATTGCATTTCAAGTTTAGTTCCATTAATGATCTAGCCTAGAAGACACTTCTGCAGCATCTGGCAACAGCATGCCTTACTGCAGAAGACAAGCTTACTCAAAATCCACCAACAGTGGGAGATTCTCTAAGCATTTCTAGAAAAAGTTCTGAAAAACTAGCTATGAGCATCAAAATTACATGATAAAAGATTTTTTTTTTTAATAGTTTACATCTGTCCAAACAATTTGAGAAAATAAAAAATAGATGGGGAAGGATCTGTCCTTTATAAAAGCCCCCCAACTTCAGGGAGAGAAGGATTTCTTCTCGCCTGATCAGCATCAAGTATAAAAATACATTTTACATATAGGCATAATGCACTAACATCTTTATACTTCTGTTGTGAAGGGTGACAGATAACAGTCACTAAGAAATAGTTAATTTTTTTACAAAAATGAACAGGGAGGTCAGACCGGTCACCACAATGCCCTTCCAGTAATGAGGTAAGAGAGTTTTAGATGAGATAAGTTAACATATAGGAGCCAAATTGTTTATTTTCTGCATTCAAATTTGTCAGAAAGCTTGTATGTAAATGTACACAGAAAATGCCTGCTTAGGTTTACTAGAAGCTTCCTACCAGCAGGCATTTTGTCAGCAGCTACCACAGAGGGAAACCATCACCAAAAAAACCCACTTCCTCACCCCAAACAAAACAGTATTCCACGTAAAGCTGGAAACTTCAGCCAGTAAAAAATCAACAGGAATTGTTATCAAACCCATTTTCCAAAGAATCTTAAACTTGCAATGAACTGAATTTTGAACATGGTCTAATACTTCAAGTACCTCTAGGGTGTCCACTTCTGCTAACTAAGACCTATAAAAATAACTAACGATGCATAATTCCAGACACAAGCTAAGGCACTGTCCATAATGAAACCAGAAACACGCAGTTCCCCTGACCAGAAGGATTTATGTTTTGCAAGTTGTCATGCAAAGGTAAAATTAATACTTCAAACTTCATCCCAAGTTATTTTAAAATTTAGTAATAATGGAAATGTGTTTAGAGCTCACAACGCCCAAGTCTAAGTCTGAGACACAGCCCTCTCTTCTGACTCTGTGCGCACACTGGTGCAACCTTACCAAGAAATTGTATTTACTAAATGTCTCTTTCTAAGACTGAACAAACTACAAGTGGTTTGGGTTGTTCTTGAGTTTGGGACTTTTTTTTTTTTTCTCGTAAGAGGTTTGTTGCTTTGATGAAGAAACTAACAATTTAGGTGTCTTCTAGCCCACAAAGCTACCAAACCAGAACACTTATTAAGGAAAAAGAGAACAAATCACTTGCCTAATGTTAGCCTTAGCCCATCTTACAATGGTTACACCATCTGTCTCTGAAACGCAGAGCTCTCCCCTCTCGTGGCCTGTGCCAGCAGCAAGGTACACAGCTCCACAGAGAGAGCTGTGCCCTGCTCGAGCTCCAGCTGCTGAGCGCACAGACTGCGAGGGGCTCCGATCCGAAAAAGAGGAGGTACCAGCGCAGCTGCAACGCGCCGCAGACTCAAGTTTAATCTGAGCAGAGTGAAGGAAAAAAAAACCCTGTTGCAACCTGATTAGTTAACTATCGAATCCAACAGAGAACAGTTACAAATAAACACCTAAACCCAAAATTTTTTCAAGACACATATTACTGCATGCAACATCAATACACTCAATAGCCTCCAAAGCCCAGGTTTTAATTTAGCTTTTGACAGCCTTCAGCTCTGCCCTGCCCGCGCTGCTCTTGAAAACAAAAGTAAATTCTTCCAAGCATACCATTAACCACATCATACACAGCCATACTCTGGATTACATGGTAGTTTGAGTAACAAGGCTTAAAGAAATCCTTTTACACCCTGATTAGGGAAACCACTCAAGTTAGGACAAGACTAGAAAAGCAAGCAGCAGTAGCACGATATGCATTGAAGAGCCAGAAGCTAGCAGTGATGTGAAATGCACTCTGCAACAAAAGCAACAGCATTTCTAAAAGCACTCTGAAATGTGCAGCATCAATTTACAGTTACGAGGCCACTGTGAATGTTCTGTGTACAGTACTGAGTGCAACGTGTCCCAGTTTAAGCCAATTAATAGCAAGCCCGAAAAGACACGCCATGAAGAGTGATACACCCAAGTGCACCTCTCCATTTTCCTTCAGCTCTTTCCTATGCATCAATTTATTAATTTTCTTTCCATATAAAGCCCCCATCTCATGCAATATGAACAGAAAGCTGCAAGATCTTCTCAGAACAAGGGGGTATCTTTCACCTGTTTGGTTGGTTTTTAATGGCCCGTGATGCCCAACCTAGAGAAACACTCTCCTCCAGCACAGCCCAACAGCCGCACCCCTAAATCATGAACCGGCTTTGTACTGCACAGCTTTTGGTGTTTTCCCCTCCCGAGTGCTCTCCCCTAACATCAAGGGAATGGGATGAGATTAAGAAACTGAATTTCACCTCAGGGAGAAGCATCTAAAAATGTTTTATTTTAAAGCTTGGGTTGGCAAAAGATCAGGTAAGTGCATTACGATTGACTTGTGAGAGCTTGCAACTGGAGATACAGATGCTTCCAGAACAGCATACACAGCAGAATAAGATTTCAGAGAGAAATGATGCCAAGTACAAAAAAAAAAAAAAGCAAACAAGAAAATTAGCATGCCACTGTAAACAGCAGTTTTCATTTTCTCTTTTCTAATGACAGCAAAACCTCTTGTAATAAGAAAATCAATTGTTTATAGTTTCCAAACATGACTCGGGGTGAGATTGCTGCTTTGGAAAGAGCAAGAGGAAAATAAAACCTGTTCTTTAAATGACCGAAAATTGCAAAATGGGCTGTGATATGGCATCAAAAAAGTCAAGTATTACATTGCAAAAATACCAAATGATCTTACTGATCAAGTGTAACTAACCTGGCAGCCAGGACACAGGACTTTCCCATGAAGTCTCAGGGGACATGAAATCACACAGTCAGTATCTGAATACTTGCAAGAATCTGTTGCACCTCTTACACCATGACTTGCAAACCACTTTGGTCTTCAACATTTGCAGAAATCAGGACTCTGACATACAGCAGCTGTTTCCACTACTAGATAAACTGAACAGCTGAAGAAAACACTACAGAAGAGGGCTAAGATGTCAGGAAATAAGTGCAAAGAAAGTAGTGTAAAACCAAAGAAGTCCTAGCACAGGACTCCAGAGCACAGGCTGTGTTCTCTGGCACAGCTCTAACCACGCAGGAGGGTAATCAAGGCGCTTTGTGGCTGGAAGGATTAAGCTGAGACTGAAACACTGAGGAGCATACGGCGTGGTATAAACCTTTATAGTGACTGGCACTGAGATTTGCTCTAAGTTATGCCACTGATAAATAATGATTCCAGTTACAGCTCACTGGCTAATTTTTGGAAAAATTATTTTTGGGTGCCAGCAGACAACAATAAAGCCATTTTAAATTTTTTCCATTAGGTATGACCCTTAACTTTCATCCACCTTGCATACCACACCACATCCAAAACCTTTCTGCTGGCAGACTGGGACATCTGATGAGCCTTTTGAATAGATGCTAATGGGAACACTGTGGGGTTTGTTATTGTTGTGGGTGGTGGTGGGGTTTCCTTCCCTCTTCTTTTGTTTTGTTTTTCTTTAAATCTGTGCACCCACTGGTTTTCTATCCTGCTTGCCAGCTGCAGCTCTCTAAAAAGCAATATGGGCAGCAAAGCCTTGGTTGGGATGCCCAGAAAATTGTTATCAGGCTTTGCTGAGGACGTATTATCCAGATGAATAACTGCGATTTTGTCTGCCATAACTGTTATGACTCAAGACAAGAAGCAATAAATTATTTACGTGTGTGGGAAAATTTTGTTAGAAGACTGGTGAAACTGCTGAATAAGCTACAGTCACGTTCCTTGATCGCTTTCCTTTCAAAAGACTCTCACCTAAACTTTAATTTGAAGCTGGTGGATACGATTTCAGAGAGGGCCTCACCTCTTTGGGACAGCAAGGGAATTCAAACTCATGAACCCAACTCCATATCTCCCCCAGTAAGCAACAGAAATAAATTAATCCAAACCACTTGAGTTTTTATCTGCTATCAGATCACATCCTCATGGCTCCAAACTAGTTACACTTGATCTTTCTGCAGGGTAGGGGGTTTCTGATTACAAGCCCTACAGCTGTGTTCCAACCCCAGTTTAATACCCAGGTACTGAACACCGGAGTTTGGACATCTGGAAACAGTCATCTGATGAGATGATGGCAGGACTCCTGAACAGCCGTACTATCCGAAGGAATGCATTTTTCCCACAATCCAACTAGCCAGAGACAAATGTGCTATGATTCAAGAATTATTTAGGATCAGCCAATGACTGATCACTTTTTAACTGCTAATTGTGCAGAAAAGGCCCCCTCCTCTGCCAGAGTAAAAGCACATGGGCATGGCTCTGCAGCAGCAGGGATGCCAGCAACAACAGCAGGATGACTGAACAAGCTGCTGTTCTTTTATAATCCACCACATCAATGCCCAGCTGGGTAAAATCACTGAACTAGAATGTTCCAGCATAGCCATTTCCCCCAGTAAGGTAAGCCTTGCTGGTTTTGGTCTTGTACAACGAATGTTTGTTGATGGCTTGCTATTGATCATGGAGCTGTACATAGATACAAAAGTTAGGCTCATTGTGCTCTGAGCGTCTGCTTCACCAGGTTTCTCACAATATCCAACTGTGTGTGTATAAATATACATGGAATAATACATATTGCAAATATATATCTATATACACACTCATCAGTATACATAATCAAACCTAAAATTATACATACCATATCGATATGGACAGATTCAAAATACTGCATATAAATGAGGAAGGACAGTGCTGAATATAACTTCAGTTTAGTCTTCATTGCTTTCTGACCAAGTACCTAAGCAAGCCAAGGGTTTTTTAAAGGGTACAGCTGGGTTAAAATAAATCCATTTTCAGTAGACAAATCCCACCCCCCCACGGTAGCAGGCCTTCCCTAGAGCACACGGCTCACTTGGCGAGAAGGTAACACTCCAGCAGTCAGTGTGCCCCGAGATGCCACTGCGAAGAACCAGCATGAAGACACAGAGCTGGCACCACCTGAGGCACAGCCTGACCTGCGGAAAGGGCTCCATCAAGTCACTGCATGCTATGCCTTATAGTCACCTTAAGTGGGAAGCGGTGACAGAGCCCAGCTGCCCTGCAGAGCGTCGGGCAGCAGTCTGGGATGGCAAGGAAGGAAGCTCAGACAGCAATGGGGACCGAGAGGCCACAGATTACAGGCAGCAGGACCCTCCAGCCTCTCTACATATCCACTGTGGCTCCAGGTAGATAGGAAGCTCAGACTTAAGAGAAAGAAATTTATGCACGCTTTACCTATAAAACCATTTCAGCCAGGCAAGGAAACCATCATCTGACCCTGGATCTTTCTGAACTGCAAACTCCAACGTACCATGCATAAGGAACTTTTTCTAGATCAGCCTGTTGGTTGCTTGTGAAGGACAATCCTATGGGAGCGACAAGGTACAATTCAGAGCTTAAATCCCAAACGTGGAGGAATCATTCACTGACACAAAAGCAAGAGAGCTTGTGCATTTCTACAAATGTAGTTAACTACCAGTAAAACATCTTATCACAAAAGTAACTGGACACAAGTAATCAAATTAATAAACTAAGATAATGAGTCCCCCAGTAACTAAAATGTGTTTTTAGATCTGCTTACTGGATGTTTAAATAGATTATTAAAGCTTTCATTTAAATTTATGGACTCAAAGTCAAAAGCTAAAGAACGACAAGTTCAGAATCTGCAACAGAAGGCACAGACAGACATGACCTTGCATATCTCTCCAAAACGTTTTAGGACGTATTGCTGCCAGCTGTTCTGTATCACTTTTCGCGTGGAGGTTGCTGCTTTCCAAACAGAAGCATCATGAACAGATCAGGTGGGTACACCTAATCAGTATTCTTGCAACATCAGCCTGCACGGCTTTGAGGTGATGCAAAGTGACCCCTGCCCATGACGTAACCTAACGCAAAGATCATTTATCTGTTTCACAAGGTGGCTGAAAACGTATCAAGCCAGAAGGATGATCAAATTGTGCCTGCTACAGACATTTCCCCTTAATCTTGATCCTAAATGGACTTGGTCATAATTGTAGCACAGTGGAACCTGCAAGCACCACGGTCAAAGAACCGTGAACAAGAAGACTGGAAGAGAACTATTGCCATCACCTGGTATTTAATGGGACCAAGCCCAACCATGGTCTTCAACCAGCTGCTGGAATAAGCTGCACTGATACTGTGTTAGATGAATGATTTTTCAGTTTTCATAGTATCATTTTTGTGTGTTTAAAGAATGCCCGAAGAGAACCTGATTTTCAGAAAAACTCTAGCACCAATCCTCTGAAAATTAAGACTTTAATGTGTCTCCAATTAGGAACTCAAAACCGCTAATCATTTCTGATAATCCTGGCTAAGAATGGATTGATCTCCAAACAGCAAGCAGGGTAACCAAAGCAGAAAGTGAGTTGTTTTTTTTTTTCTCCCAGCGCAATGTAACTTTAAATTATTTATTTTAAATTATAAGCAGTGAGAAGACTTCCAGAACAACAGTACTGTGCCATGAAAGCACCTGCTTACCAAGTAACTGCAGCTGAGAGAAATCACAGCTATGTCAGCAGCATACAAGCGGCCCACAACACTAGCACACACACTTCCACAAGGCAAACAGTAACCTCAGCCTGCTTTCTGCACTGCAACCTCCATACCTGGTATTCCAGCAAAGCAAATCCTCGATTTTCCCTAAGAGCAAAAATTAAAATACATTATCTTTGGGCACACAAGGATAACCTCGTGCTGCGGGTACGTCACCGTCAGATACTGACCCAGCAGAACAGACTGACTCTTAACAGTGAAAACATTTTGTTCATCTCACTCCCCCCTCCCCGCACCCACCTCTTGATACAGTTACGAAAATTTCATATGCACTACATACATATCACAGTTAAAAATAAAGTATTTTTTAAAAAGACTGAAGTCTGGCTAGGATGCCTTTGCTCATAACAACAGATCTGTGTGAGGTACTTTTTCATACTCACAGGGTAAAGTCCCTCGTCACGCACAAGTGAGAATATATCTGAAAATAAGCTATTTGGCTACCTATATGTCAAGCTTCATGCTTTTATTCCAAAGTGAATGATTTTCCAGCTTAGGTCTTGGACTAATAAAATAAGCGGCATTTAACATTTGACAGGTGGATTTCAGCATACAGCTTACACACAAAAGCAGGCCCAGCTCTGTATCTAGACTACAGGGGTAGAGTAAGCTCTGGAGCACTGGTCGTGGCAATGTGCTGTTAGCAGCCCAAGCCTGCTTCTGCAAGTGGCCCAACATCTACACCCGTATGATCTATGTGCACAAGTCCAGTCTGGGAACAAGCTCAATGCAGAGGCCACCACCACTCAGTACAGACCTGTGTCTGAAACTGGTGCAGTCTTTACACGAGTAGGTCCTTCAGCCTACGCAGAAGATTCTGTGTTCCAGAGTCAAGTACACACCTTCAACTGACCTTGCTCCCAGGCAGTTTGGAACGCAGTCCATTTCTCCATACTGTTTTACTCTACCATCCCGAGGCAGCGGTACGTGTGTCCCCCTGCCCCAAACTTCTCCATGACCAACTACCTGGGGAGTAACAGTAGGAGTCCTGTGCTGGGGCCATGTCACTCTCCAATGTTGTCACTAGGTACAAAGTGCAAAAGTGTTGCTGTTCCTGCATCCATTAAAAACTTTAAAAACAGAACAAAACAAACAGAAAAGGATTTCCATAATAATTTGAAAATACATTAGTCTCCAAAAAGCCAGCAAACACCTGATAACCTGTTTGTGCCATATCTGCTCTCGTTCCTGCATGGCAGCAGTCCAGTGGATCATTATCCTCTTAGCTGGCAAACAACATGCTACCTTCTTTGCATACTCTCCAGCCAACGGAGGACGACATCCGGGAAGCTGAGTTTTGATGGCTCGGACAGAGGAGACCAATTGCTAACCGACCCAAGATCCTGCAGTGAACTGTCACATCTCAGAGGAGAGAGCACTGAGCAATTCACTGGAATGCAGAGACGTCCCATTTCTCAAGACAGTTCAGCATTACAGCAAGTTAGCTACTTGGCCTCTGGCTTGGGACAATGTCAATGACTTCCCTCCCACCCCACAAAAATGTCAAATAAAATCCCTCCCTGCTTCATCCCATTTAAAGTGTTTGCATCTTTTCCTCCTATGAAATGTTTCTGATAAGGCTTTATTGCTATACAAAAGCGGTGCAAATGCTGCCCAAAGACAGCTCCATCAGGAACTTTGGTCACACGACTGCGGGACTCTTGTACACTGTCCAAGTCCCAGCGTTAGACCTGCTACCTTTCTGAAGAGAAGCTGAATACTGTGTGCAATAACACTAAGAAAATAGGACTGAACCCCAAATACAAAACAAAAACAAGGGAGAGGGAAGGGGACAAGGAACTAAAATTAGGCAGAAGGCTTGCTTGGGAAGAACCCCATCATTCCTGTGATGACTAACTGATCAATGCTACATTTAGACAATGCAAGTGTCTTTCAGAACAGATTGTTGGTGTTGAAACTGTGTGTCTGGTCCTGAACGCCAGCTCTCTCATCAATGCAGCATTTATTAAAAAATAAAATTAAAATGAAAAAAAAAAAATAATTGACAAATTGCATCACCAGGTAGCAGCCTGGCCTGGATCACACACGTCCCATTGCATCTGTTTCATCAAGCAGGGCCATTTAATGTGGCTTCAGCACAGGGCAAGACTTCTTCTTTCCTAGAGAATACCAAAGAGCAGTATTAGAGAAATACAACTTCTGGAACATATGCACTACTCCTAAAGCTTACTTTCAACCTGGTTGGAAACTTTTCTCTTTGGTAATACTTGAGCCATCCTTCCTCCATTTTTTGTTTCTTCTGCCTGCTAAAATGTTAGTATCTTCCCAGTGAGAACGTCCTCCGCTTCCATTACAGAATACTACATTTAAAATTCAAAACAGAAACTGAGAAGTCAGCTTTGACTGCTAATTACACAACATTCATTACTTTATTGAAGCAGAAGTTTGGAACATGACTGTCAGGGTCCCGAGTCCACCAGAAGGCTCTGACCTGATCAGGCTCATCTAGGGTCTCCCCCTCCAGGCACCCTCCACCACCAGCCTGGGTGCTGGTCTTTGCCAGAGCTGTGTCATACACACAGCTTTACACCCTCCTGCTGACTTGACTCCGTGGCTTGTCCCAGGACAAGGACATGAATGACTATCACTGGATGGGGTCCCATGGGACTGGGAACCTTGTCTGCAGGGTTTCTACCCCCAAGTTTGTGGTCACCCTTGGGTCCCAGTGCAGCTCCCCTTGCCTCAAGGCACTCAGGGCCCTGACAGTACCCGGTGTGTGGTGGCGAGAACAACGATCCGGTGGGATACTCAGCTTCCTCCCCGGTACGAGTTACACTAGCACTAGAGTTTGTGTGAGACTGGTTGTAAATTGTGGGCTCAAACGCTACGCAGTAGCTGTACTGGGGAAATACGACAAGGGGTGATGACAGGACACAGGGGAATGGCTTTAAGCTGAAAGAGGGTAGATTTAGATTAGGTATTAGGAAGAAATTCTTCACTCTGAGGGTGGTGAGGCACTGGCACAGGTTGCCCAGAGGAGCTTTGGGTGCCCCATCCCTGGAAGTGTTCAAGGCCAGGTTGGACGGGGCTTGGAGCAACCTGGTCTAGTGGAAGGTGTCCCTGCCCCTGGCAGAGGGGGTGGAACTAGATGGTCTTTAAGGTCCCTTCCAACTCAAACTGCTCTATGTTTCTATGATTCTACACAAGAAGCAACAGTGCTGACAACCAGGACAGATGTTTATGGAGTGCAGTTGAGTGGACTGGTGGCATGAAGCTCAAAGAGCTCATCAGAACTTCTTCCTCTCACCAAAAGTACCTAACAGAAGAAATGTTGTAGGATGGTCCAGATGTCTGGATTCAGCTAAGCACCATCATCTGAGACTCAATCTAACAGCAAACTTGCTCCAGAAGGATTGAGACACCCCAAGAGAGATTGTCTGAGCTCAAGAGCAGAAGCACCTCATTATCGATACATGCCTCTCTAGAGCCAGAGCAAAACTATGGAGGTGGCAGGACTAGATATGCAGGATTGTTTTCTGTATTTAAGAAGACTTAAACTATCACATTTGCAAAGAATTCTGAATATTTCTCCTTGAGATTACTTCTATTTTCAGTTATCAAAACACATTTCCTCATAACATTTTACTGTAAATGTCTGTACATTCACCTGAACATAGAAACACATACTGAGTATTTGTTATGCATAAGTAAGAAATGAGAAGTCTGATGTTTTAATAAAACAGATGATTTGACAGCACTTTTGGGAAACTGAAAAACATGCGCAATATATCACAGTAACAGCTCTACTCTACCTGCAGTACAATGCTCTTCAAGACATTCCAGATCTAATACTTGTGTAACTTTGACTATTCACTATTGGTAGAATAACCACATTCAGTGACATGGTAAAAACATATTCCCTGTCACAGGCTGGTGGTTTTGACCATCTCACCTGTCTTTTGTGGCCGTTTCTGTGACAGCTGTGACAACAGCAGCGGTGTTCTGATGCTCCTCTGAGTGCTGGGCCATGTTGTTCAGGGGTTTGGATGCTTTTGTTGTGGCGATGTCAGTAATGGCCAGCTTATCAATAACCATGCAGTCTGCATCGCTGTGCGGGGAGAATTCAAGTTCACATTAAAACATCAATTAATGGGGTTTAAATTCCGACAGAGAAAATACAATATTCCTCATCCTCTCCTAGCACAGGCCACAAAAATCCCATAAAGAATTAAGAACTGAAAATAAACTGGAATTAAAAAGAAGCATATGCGTCCTGGAGGCTATGTTTCCTAAAAATCAACAAGACACCAAATATGCATGAGAACAGCTCCTCAGGAGAGGCATTCCCATTTCCTGCAACAAAATCTGGCCTAAGAGTTCCTTGCATATCCCCATTGTCTGCAAACCAGATGTTTTACAGCCCTCCACCACTACCTCGGCTGGTGTGCTCTCCTACAAACACAGAAAACAAGCACCAGAAGGATGCAAATGTGAAGTACGTTCAGCCAAGACTCTGCAAGTTAAAGAGGGTCCCAAAAGTCAGCAGTACCACTGGGAGCAACAACCCAAAAGCAGACTGCTTGCCTTGGCAGTAACTGGAGACTGGCAGTAACCCTGCGCAGGACCACAGAACAGCCTGGGCTGGATCGGACCCCATCGGACCCCGGAAGATCCGCCAGTGCAGCCTTTGGTGGGAAAGGCAGCCTAGAGGAGTTCCCCTCCCCTGGAACTGCCCTCCATTACCCAACACCACCAAGCACATTTCTAAGCCCACTGCTCCTTAAGCCGCTGATTTCAGCGAAGCGTGCTTCTGATCTAATACAGGCACCTACGCTGCTCTCTGCTTTACAGGCTTTTTTTTCCAAGTGGCACCTGATACTTCCATGGGCACCTAGAAAAGACTTTAAGTACAGAACCTAAAATCCCAATTAAGACACAGTTAAATTAACTTGCTTTCGGTAACATATCAGGTGACAAGATTCCCACACCTGAGGGATAACATTTCTAGTGACACATCCCTACAACAAAACAGAAGCTCAAATCCTGAAAAAGGAAAAAAACCTGCCAGCACAAAAACCCCAAATCTACATTTGTATTTAAAAGACCCATATTTCTAACTAGAGAAATGATTTCTGCAAACATATATATTTTTTGCCTTCCAAGGCAGAGACAAGCTTGCATGTGAATGATCTTCCTCACAGTTTTAACTCAGTCCCAGTTTTGAGAATGATTTCTTCTCCTTCTTTCAGACAGTAAGCCTACAAAAATGGAAGGAAAACTCAGTAGATGACTTGAGCTGGAAGCCTGCCACCAGCTGCCAGGGGAGTTTATAACGCATACATATAATCACAGTCTGGTAATTAAGACATGTGACAGAGATTTTGAGATCAAGGTTCTATTTCTGTAGCCACTTTTCTGTGTGCTCTTGAAAAAAAAGTAATAAAAAATGAGGAATAAGGAGATCAAAACATTTATCTTCCTAAAGGGCTAACATGCTCTTAAAAAGAAATACCACAAGTACAAAAATATACCTTAGAGAAACTGCAGGGGATAGATGAGACAGCAGAGGACTGAGCTAAGTTGCCAGAAATGTCATTAGAAAATGACTTTCCATACAAGAAGCTGGAGCTCATGAGATTTAAATTGCTCAAAGATAAACTTCTTAAATTCAACACAAAAATTTCCATGACAGAAGGATTCCGATGCTATGAAGTCCCGAGGCTCTCTGACCACTAAGGGGGCAGGGAAATCTCTCTCTCTTCAACAGGCTCATGGAAAAGCAAAGCTGGACAAGCAAACCTCTGCAGAGAGACACACACGGGCCAAACTAACTGGGTAAAAACAAAACAGGGAGTTCATATGGAACACAGAATACTATGGCATGGGCAGGAGGGTTACTAACAGTGTCTAATTCTAGCCTAGTACCCATAAATATTTTGCACTAGTATTCCTCTGGCCAGCTTATTTTTAGCAGCTAGCTGCATCCCTGAAACGCCAGTCTGGTATGACTCTGCTGCCAGTGCAGTCCATCAAATAGTCCACTTCCCCAGCACCGAACAGCCTGGGTACATGCTCCAAACCCCGACGGGGCTGAAAGCAGGCACAGAGAGCATGTTACCTGCAAAGAATCTAACTGTCCTCTTGTGAGGTTGGTTAAGGCATGCTAAGGAAGAAGAGTTAGCACAGAATCATAGCATGGCTTGGGTTGGAAGGGACCTTAAAGACCATCTAGTTCTATATCTACTGTAGAATCTCCTTAATTAAGCTCTGCAAACAGATCTCTAATACTTCCCACTCCAGAAAGAATTGGGAATTGTTAAGCTCCAACTCAAAGCCACTTGTACAAGTTTTTCAAAAGCTAAGTCTGTCCAGAACTGTGTCTTTTTTCCACAATGGATAAGCGCTCAGCACAAACAACTTGTGAATGCCACCTACAGTCATGCCCACTGGGCTCTCTGACACGAGTGCCCAGACAAGTTTCCTTTATGTTCACCAAGTTCAACATCGTAGCCAAATTCTGCAACTTAACCACCAAATTTGTAAATACTACTCCGGAGTTCACTTGTAACAGAGACACCTCTCTTTTCGCCAACACTGCGATGCCTGGCTGAGTTATCCAACCACCTCCAGTGCACAAGCTGAATGTCCATACTCTTCAGTCTTGTCAGAAAATAATACTAGAAGGTATGACCTGCATTACCAGGCCCAGCCATCTTCACCTCTAGAAGGTTCAACCATAGTTTGCGTAAAGTAAGTTGGGAGATGCCTCCTCCCAACCACTGGTTGGGTGCTTTAGGACAACCCTGGCACAGGGTCTGGTGGTGGTGTCCTCACCTGGGTGCTCAGTGAACATCAAGCTTAGCAGAGCTGATCAAGTTTGCTTCACTGTAGGTGTAACACAGCTGAGCTCAAATCATTCTGAGCAGGACAGTCTTGACCTTCATGCAACAGGGCTTCTGCAGGAGAGCTTTAAGGAGATCATCCTGGGGTCTAAAGAAACTTTGTGGTAGCAGTGGACTATTGCCTAGTGTCTTGCAAAGTGAAGCAAGCAAGCAATGAATCAGCTGGGAATCTCCAGAAGGTGTGAATACCTGTGTGCTATTACAGACCCTGGCAAGGAATACCTCCTGCAGCAGCCACCTTCAGAATGTGAAATTTGCTGAGTTTTGGTTACAGTCTCTTGAGGGTGATGAACTGAGGAATAACCTCCAGTGACATTTCACAGACTGCTTTAAGGCACAGAAGGGGATCATAAAGATAGCGAATGGGAAACAAGTCAGTCATTCTCGTTTATTTATCCTGATGCATTTCATATCTTAAACATCATCTATGGTTGGTCTTCTAAAGCAGCAAATTCCTTGAGGCAGGTACAATCACATCTCCTCTAGGTGATGTGTACTGCCAAGCACTCTGATTTCACTTAGAATAATTATGTGATAAATTACAATAATAATTTTAAGCTAAGAAGTATTTTAAATGCTGCTTCTTCAAAAGCTTTATTTTTTGTTAACCGATGTGTATATGTATTAGACAAGGTAGGTTACTGAAACAGTTCTGGTCAAAGTCACTGATGCCTGTGCAAAACAGATGCACGTGCACACGTACATGTATACTGCCTCACCACCGGGAAATGTGAACAGGTTTTCTGTTTACACCAACAACCAGAAGAGATGGAAAGCTGTGACAGTATCACATCTGGTTTCAAGAAGACTTTCAGTGACCCTTCCTAAATGCGCACACAGTTTTAGACAAGGGACTTCAGAAAATGAACTTTGGCTTCTAGCTGCCATGGGGGAAGGTTTCACCTCCTGCCGGAAGCCCAACAGGGATGAGCCCGCACAGGGTGTGGGACTTGGTCATCCTACACTTGTGAATGTTTTGCAGAGATTTGCTTTTCACACTCTACTGCAAACCTGCAGCGCTCTCAATGCATGCATTTTGACTCCATAAACTTCTTAAGAGAAAAATCTGCTACAAAGACAGCATGGAGTTCTCAGCTTTTACTACATGTAATATAATACATGAAAACAAGAAGCATTATATATCCTCATTCCAGACCTTAGGTGCTACAAAATGGTTGTTCATTCTCTTTTGCTCTAATGCCCAAATCCTGCAAATGGAAAGCCTCCTAAAGCTGACAATGCAACTGTTTCCCCTTAAGTGCAATTTCTTCTTAGAAAAAACAGGACTCAACACAGTTCACACTTCATCATCACTGAAGCTGTCACAAACCCATTCTAAATCAAAACTGATACCCAGTTAAAATAAAGTGATATGCTGTTCTATTTATGAAGATGAAAACATCAGGACCTCAATTTTTGATAACAATTCAGTTCTTCCTGTAGATTTCCACCAGCTTTACAGAGGAAAATGCTTCAATGCTGCAATTTTTCTGAACACCTCTCTTGCCTGGTTTCACCACACAAACTTCTTTTTAACACTCATTTCGACAGCACTGCTGCCAAACACACCACACTCTCACCCTGTCTTTCCACTGGTCTGTTTACTGAGAGCCTCTTGGATCTAGCAAGAGAAGTTAAGCTGTAACAGCTTTGCTGCTGGTTCAAATAAGCCAAGCTGACTCAGAATTGCAGTGCCAGATGGAAATCCACATGCTACAGCACCTAATGCAGCTCTTCCTGACTCTAAGTGCAATGCTGATCTACATCTCATTGCCAAAAGGTCTATAAAGAATTCAGGCTGTAGTCCCAAATGATCAAAGAGCTTTAGGTATTTCGGGAAAGAAGGATCTGATACTGAGTGAAACAGCCTTAGAGTTCAATTCTACCCACCTCTGAAGCTCACTACTGTGGCTCCTGGGATACACTTTAGATATCCTCTAGTCTCTTTGGTAAACAATTAGTATCATAGACAATAAAACACGATGAAGACACACTAGGAAAGACAGTGGTACTATTAACAAAGAAGCAAGACATGTATGAAAAGCGAAACCTAAACACAAGTCTCATGCTGAGCCCACACGCAACTTCTTCAGGCTCTGCAACAACCAACCAAAAGACAAAGCAAGAGATGCAAGGGCAGCCATGCTACACACATACTTCAACACGCTGGAAAATCACATGTAGACCAAGCCACAACATGGCTTCCAAATTTACAAGCAACCTGCATTAAACAGGCCAACAGTTAGGTCAGCTTAGAAGATCCCATCTGTGCCAGTTACTGCACTAAGTGTTCACCTTTGATTGGAAAAGTTTTCTGGTGAAATGGGACCTCAGATTTGTCACTTCTACGCTTCTTTCTGAATAAATGTACGTGGATATGCAGCCAAATTTTACAAGAACAGTGGTGTCATGCTCCATGCCCCATTTCCCACAGTGTGCTCATTTCCCCTCATCATCTGTTCGACTCCCTGCACTTAGGCAGCGAAAGGAGACAGAAGCAAGAGAACCATTTCTTGTGCTGATGTTCCATGCTCGTCACATGCAACAGCGAATCCGAACACGATGTCATGCTAGACAAACAGTCAGCAGGCACAGAAAAGAAAAAAACAGATCCCAAAATGGGAGAGCTCAAAACATCCACTGTGACAACGTCACTCCATTCAGCTTGGGAAACTGGAGGATTACTTTCTCTTCTGCGTGTAAGCAGCTGCCTGCACAGAACCCCCTTGGCTCAGTGATGGCCAATGCCAACAGCCGCCCTGCACAAGCGCCAGCCTGGCCCCTGGGGACCCTGTGCAGTGCGGAGCCCCTGCCCCCCCAGCCCCCATGCCCGGAGCAATGGGACAAATCACTGCCAGGTGCTATTTCTGAGCTATTTCAGCAATTTAGGGTTGTCACTGTTGTTAGAATGCCAGTTAAGTGCTTTCATCCCAGAACAGTGTATGATCAGAAACAAGAGGAGACTTACAGTGATTTAACACTGTAAACAGAAATTGCAGAAATCTCTGCAAAATGCAGAAATCACTAGCACTGTCTCGTTTTCACCTCAGTTCTAAGGAAAACGCTGCAGCACCTACAGCATCTGCCTCCAAAGGTGAGAAATGTACTAAATGAGAGTTGGTATCACACAGCCACAGAAGAAATATATTTGTCTTTAACAGACAGCAACCACTATTGCTCAGGTTGATTCCAGCCTCCCCTCTAAACTTTCTTTTTCAGTTGCTTATCCAAGATAGTCAGGTGAGGAGGCACTAAGGAGAGGGGGACAGTAAACCTATTTAACCATTAAATATAAAAAATAATAATAATTTAAAAAAATAAAAAGGAAAAAAGCATTTCAGGTGAAAAACTGAAAAAGAAATCCAAAGTTACAACATTCCATGCCCACTATCACCATACACAGCAAAAGCTGGATTATTTTTTTTTTAAGAGCAGCTCATCTTTTAAGAAGCTGCTCAGAAACCTTATTTGAACAGTTCAGCTTCAATATACTTCAGATAGCTTTTGAAAATCAGAAAGAAGAAATGCAAAAGCTTAGGTTAGGTTAGTATCATACAATTAAAAGTGAAGCATACAGACATGGAAGTGCAAGTCATTTCCCACAAAAAGTATACACTTTTGCATCCATTATTCTCCATTAAATGCAAGTCTCATACTGTTTATTCTGCTACCCAGAGACTGATAAACATGAGCAGCGTGGAGCTGACCAGGCTCACGCTGCTTCAGAGCCCTCACATTTCACCTCTCTCATTCATTGATTGCTTCTACAACTTCAGCAAAGCCTTGCAGAAATTTCTGAGACCTTCACAGCTTGCACTTGCTCTGAACAGCTTCGAGAATACTTAGCCAGTCAATACTGGCATGGACTACACCTCTCGGATTACTCATTAACAGCTTGAATATTACTACATTTTCCTGGCAAAAAGATACAGCCTGATAGCACGTACTGCGAGATAAATGCAATGCGTACTCGCCTGCTTATGAAAGAGGCAGAAGACTTTCAAAAGTTTGTTAAACTGGCATTGTCAATTATTAAAATAGTAAGTTAAGTAAGTACATCTTACAATTAGAACGATTTTAAAATACCACACAGCTTACAATTCTGAAAGCCCTTAGTCTCCGGAGGCTGCAGGCACATGCTGAGCTGCATTTCTTGAACCTCCTGCCCTGAGAAGTCAGGATGGTATTTGTGTCCATCAGGTAACTGCTCTTTCTAGATCTTGAAGTTTACACATTTGCTGTAACATAGTCCTCCTTCAAATGAAACAGTTATGAGACATGCTTATTACAGTGAATTTCTCTTTTGTCTCTGATCTCATCCAGAAATTACAGCCAAGTCTTGCAAGCTCACACTGTGACTGGGGAAACTCATTCTAGAAAATAATTAGTAAAACCCCAAAATTTAGAACAGAAAGAAAAAGTTGGGGAAAAAAAAAAATAAGTATTTTGTAAAACAAAAACAAAAACAAACAACCACCAAACCCAAAACAAAACCACCCCCACCACCCCGCCCGACCAAACAGCCTTTGGAAAACATACCAACCAGTATTTTATGGCATGCAAGTAGAATATTTCTTAGTGCTGTTGTGAGAAAGTCTCAAGAGTCTTGACCACTACCCCATCTAATTCAGGCAGCAATCCTAGCAGTGTGTGCGCTAGCAAACTGCAGTCAGCAAAGCTCTCCTACAGTCATCTTGACCAGAGCATGGACCTTCCATTTAAAATAATAATAAAAAAAAATATCCTATTTGCAGAAAGAGCTCACAAACAGGTGGAATGGCAGAAGCTCAAGGACAGGATGCATGAAACCACTAAACACTATTTGCTTTTTAACAGTTCATCAATGGCTATGTTGACTGTGCGCATACTTTCACAAAGGACTATACACAACCTCAAATGCACATTTTAGAAATATAAT
Source organism: Microhierax caerulescens (assembly GCA_035590215.1). Lineage (NCBI taxonomy): Eukaryota > Metazoa > Chordata > Aves > Falconiformes > Falconidae > Microhierax > Microhierax caerulescens. The sequence continues at coordinate 72,256,436 of JAVJGJ010000057.1, read as the reverse complement.
TTCCAGGATGTTTTAACTGATTGTGAAAAAGATGAGCTTCCCCAGTCCAATGGTTCAACAGTGCTTTTTTCTAGCCCAGTATGAAGTAACTAATGGGAGAAACTACTTGTCAGGTGGATGTTTGGAACCCTGAGAAGATCACAGTCATACATACCCTCTGACTGCAGGTCTAAATACTCTGAGAAATACCCACAGCAAGAGAGAAAGGCAGCAAGAGAGGCAGAGATAGAAAGAAAGCAAAGAAAGGAAGAAATAGAAAACAGTAAAGATTGCTGAAAAAACAGACAAAAGAGTTAACTTTGCAACTGTGTCCTCAAGCGGTGTTCCTGCCAGGAGAATATGCAGGAACATTTAAAAGCTATTTCAAAGAGTACAATCACCGAACACAGCATTTTCCACATAAAATTCAGGTCAATATACAAAAAAGCAGATGATTTAATACGCTGTAAAAATCGTCTTTCCCAAGTCGAACACACACATTCTGAAGTTATCACAGAGTGAGATTTGGCAGTACTGGAAGATCTTTAGTAGGAGAATTTCTGCAAAACTACTCATTATTTTACAAGAAACTATCATATAGAATCAGATATGCGAAAGGAAGTTAGCTAAATACATTTAAAGTAGAGAAATTAGCTAAATACATCTGAAACACCTTCTTTGTATGCTGTTTAAGGTAGCCAATATTTGTAGCAGTAGTTTAAGCAAACTGCCATGAAGAACGCTCTGCTAAGCCATGCAAGGACAAATCATTAACTTTCTAGAGTTTAAATTTTGGGGCGGTCTGGGCAGGCAGAGAAGCATCAGCAGTTGAGATGACCATGGAGGGTATTTAGAGGCATTTACTGCAACATCTGGAAGCATGTACTGTAACATCTGGTTCTTTCATGACCCTAGTGACTGTATAATCTATAGAGAGTCCTTGTGTAGCTCCAAGAAGTATTCAAAATCTCCACTGTAGATGTCAGTATTGCAGGAAGGGGTAAAAAGGAGAAGGAAGACCCATGGGGAAGTGCTTGTAGGAAGTGATCAAGAACCACAGTCAATCCAAAATATTCTTAAAACTTTCGGCATATTTCATTTCCTTGGAATCATTAAGGAACACATTAAAAAATGACTATGTTCACTACTGGCAGTTAGAGTTTAACTGCATCTGTTCTAACAGAAGACTGATTGGTTTGGAAGACCTGAGGATACCAGAAGTTTCCATTACTGTCACTGGTCAAGACTGCAATCCATACACTGTGAGAAACCTGGACACTAAACAGATCTGAAGCAGCTGAAATCACAATCTATGTAACAGGTTTCTGTCTTCCTACAGCTTCTATTTGGATTTTTGGCTACCATTATAATTGTGGAAAGCTACAGACACCTTTTAAGTGGAGACTGTGGTTATTTAAGTATTTATTTCTTTGCCAAAATGGAATTAGTTTTGTAGAATTGCAGTCATGCAAAACAAAGCAGGTTCTCAAAGTCTGGTTCATATCATATTGAAAGTGCTCAAGATAAATACACTTACTCTGAGAGAAAAACACATTCAAAATTACACTGCCTGAAACCGCAGGATAGTCCACAACATCTAACCAGCCAAATCAGAGGGAAAAAAAATTCCTACCTACTAGGAAATAAAAGGAAAATGTAAGAACATGACAAATAAGATTTACACTGCTACTGTGAATCCAGACAGTCACGTGTGTATACTCTGCTCACACCATGCATTCAGAGAGGAAAAACATCTGGAGCACAGTTTGTTTTAGATACATATGCCAATGAATTTAATTAGATATAATTCAAATACACTGAAAACTGGAAAAGAAGATGCTGCTTTTAGTACAGCAAGCAGTATTTGCATTTTCCTCATCTTTCATTTTCTGTGAAGTCAGTCTGCTTGGCCATGCCATCCCTATACATACAAACTAACTCCGTTTATCAAAACAGCTCTTCAGATGCAATCACTGCAGCAAAGAAATCTCAGGCATCTCACTCATTCCAAGTATGAAGAGTAAACACCATCTGAGGTGGACATCAAATATAAAACCCAGCCACATTACTAAAAACTAACTCAGGGTTGCCTAACCAAGCGTACCTTTGGTTAACTGCCTCCCATCGTTTCACTTAGCTCTGTAATCCCACTTGTTTCCTGAGCCACTGCTTTTTAACTCCTAGTAGCTATTTGCTGAAGTGTGTACACATGCCAAGCAGCTCACACTGACTTTCAAAAAAAAAAAAAAAAGTCATGTATTTTAAAAAGTAAAATACCTGTTCCTGAACTAGATGCATAAACCACAGGTACTCCAACTTGTTAAATCACACCTAAAAACTTGTAAGGAATATGAGGAAAAACCCCAAATATTTTAGAATTGGGTAATATTTCTGGATGCACCACAGTGAACTAGATGCTTAAATGTTTTGAAAACCAACTTCCCCTCTCAAATGATTGGAGCAGGTTAGATTCAAACACATGCAATTCCAACCACACTGCTGCCCAAAAGCTAACCAACCTGAGATTTGCTGTATCTTTTTCTGGCATTCTGCATTTTTTATCATTTATTGTCTGTAACTTACTACTTTGACAATAAGGGGAAAATGACAGCTTGACTCATTTAAATCTTCCCCCCTGCAAGACCACACACTGATTTCACATCACACCTTGCGCTGCCATCATGTGAGGCTTCGCTTTACTCATCTGTGGTATCGGACCTGACCTGACCTGAGGCATCCCTGACCTGAGCCTGGATCTCTTGTGCAGCCAGGCAGCCAGCCAGGCAGGCCATGCTTCTGTGAGATGGCTGAGTGACCAAAACAAGCCATGCACATTAATTAAAATAAACCCATTATAAGTATTTTCTTAAAACAAAACCACTGTGACAAGAAAGCTGTAAGACATCCTCACACGGGACATCTGGAACCGTGGTGTCTAAAGGGGAAAAGTAACACATTAACCCCTAGCGACACAGGGGCTAAAACCAGGGCAGAGCAGGACCCCAGCCCAAGGAGATTGCTTTCGCACCTGGTGAAAACAGCCTTCTCATTTTTAGCATCCATAGTCAGCTTGATGGTTTCCTGGCCCGAGCCTGTGCTGATAGTTTCTGTGACGATATCAGCTTTATCCTCCTCCTCGTCACTGTCAGAACCTCCAGAGGAGCTGCTGTCTGAGGCCACCAGTGGAGCTTTCCTCGTGACACAGACGTTCCAAACACAGGGAGAGGCAGCGTTGACTGAGAAAAGTAAATAATTTGCATTGCAAAATGAACAAAACCACAGGAACAACTCCCCAGGTACAACTTCCAGTAAGAAGGGTGGTGTAAAATGGAGTGTTCACAACTATGGCAAATTTTGAGATGATGATTTCTGTGCAGATCCCACCACATGCAGTATTACTGTATTATTGGTGCAAATAAGAAAAAACAAGCCCAACCCCACAAATGAGCATTCTCCACCTCATTTGGAAATGAGAAAGGAGAAGGGAAAGAAATCGGACTGAAGTTAACCAACTGTCTCGGCACAATTACCGATAATATAACTTACCCTAGCCTTTTAATTTTTAGCAAGTAATTTTATAATCAAGCATACAGTTAAAGTAGGGCTTTCGCACAGTTTATAGATTAATCATCTCTGTAACATCAACTCTTACTAACTTAAATTTCATCCTTTTCTTGCTGAATATTATCCCAACAAACATTCAGGATTTCTGAGTTAATATTTTAATAGACTGATTTCTGTATGAAAGAGAGCTTTCAAGTACGAGAAGGCAGATGACACTGGAGGGAAGTTCTCCCTTGTAGACATGGTACACTACACAGAATTTCAAACAGCTTAAATAATACATCTGCTTTGTCTTGTAACATTCTCACTTACAGTTCTTGTCTTGACTCTGCTTCGGGTTTCCATCCGAATCATTGCTTTCTGTGTCAACAGGAGAACTGCATCGTGGACCTGATTCTGAGCTAAAGTAGGGGGAAAAGTCTTGAGAAAGAAGTACACATACCTTGGTTCTGCTTCTAAATATCCCCAACAGAAGAACTCACTAGGCCCTAACTCTTTCTTTACATAAAAGTTTTTTAGAAGTTAAAAATATATTTACTTATTTTATACTCACAGTGTAGCAGCAGTGACATGAGTCATTTACTGTATCATAAGACATGAATGCTAACACCATTTAGAAGCACTGGAAGGCAAGGAAAGTATGAAGCCCTGATCCAGAATACTTGGACAGTATTAAAACACAAAAGTACTAAAACACAAGGGGAAGGGAAAGGGAAGAAGAAAAAGTTACAGTCAATTTACACCAAACCATCTTTCAAGTATTCTTTCATCCAGAAGTTATAATGAAACAGAAAAAAAGTGTGCCCCTCTTACCAACAGAACGGCTGGAAGTCTGTAAACTTTGCCCATCCTTTCTCCTCTGGTGCAGTGTTCTCTGGGGCTGCTGAATCCCATACGCTTGATCCAACATCCATGGCAACACAGGGTATAGGGGGCTTCGAGTTCACGGGCTCGAACACAGCTGTCCATCCAGACCCTGGAGACACAGAGCAACAGACTGGAGTTCCCACAAGTCTTCAGAATCTTTGGCAATCCCCCGAATATTCTGAAGTGATCTCAGAGACAAAAATGGAAAGACCATCCAATGGCGCTCCTTCGAAACCTACAGAAAGCTGCCTGTCTCACACATAAACAACCAGCTTGAAAATCCCTCTTCTGATAAGTATGAATGCTATCCACAAGAGAGAAGCATCAATTAAATAAAATGATATTATGAATGTCTTCATTCTTCCAGCCAGTGATTTTCAGCTGAACTCTTAAGCACCTTAGTTTCCCCGTCAAAAGCTAGGAGGCATGGCTTTCAACCACTTCAATCACTAACTGTTTAATTTTGGCAATTACAAGTAAGGAACTGATACATGGATTAAAATGTTTACTATCACGGAAGTGATCTTGAGCAAACCTAAGATCACAGTTTGATTTTTTTACAGTCCCAGCCTTATTCATTAGAATATATTTCTATTCCTACAAATCACAAATTTTTCAAAACCATTTTTCATTACCTTTTCTCAAGAAAGGGAATGAGTTGCAGAGATCTGTTGTGCCAACTGATTTGCATCCAACAAAAGTGAGAGTTGTAGAGATCCACAAAGTCTACACTCACTCAAAAACTGAACCAAAATTTGAAGTAACGTCTCTAGAAGGATGTGGGCGGTTGACCTTGGCTGAACACCACATGCTCCCCAAGCCACTCTATCACTCCCCTCCTCAGCAGAATGGGGGGGAAGAAAATAAGATGGGAAAAAATACTTGTGGGTCAAGATAAAGGCAATTAAACAAAGCAATAGCAAAAGTCACATGTGCAGAAGTGAAGGAAAACAAAAGATGTTATATTCCACTTCCCATCCACAGGTGATGTTTGGCCATTTTCTGGGAAGCAGGGCTTCAATACATGTAGCAGTCACTCCAGAAGACAGATGTCGTAAGTAAAACAAATGCCCTTCCCTTACTTCTCCTTTCTCTTTGCTTTTACATCTGAGCAGATGTATGGTATGGAATATCCCACTGGTCACTTTGGGTCTGCTGTCCCGGCTATGTCCCCGTCCCAAGATCTTGCCCACCTCCAGCCTACTGGTGAGGGTGGGAGGAAGATTAGAGAGGCAGCCTTGACGCTGCGCAAGCACTGCTCAGCAGCAGCCAAAATGCTGGTGTGTTACCAACACCTTTCTAGCTACCAGTACAAGCACAACATGAGGGCTGCTACAGGGCTCAGCCAGACCCAGTACGAAGGGTAACTAAACTAACGTACACTATCCACAGGTTGCCATTTGTGTCATTTATACTGGTTCTTCCTGGCAAGACTTAAAAATACCTGACACTACCAAATGGGTGTACAGAGCTATTACTGGAATAAATGTGCATTACTCTCATAGTTACAATACAAAGACATCACCTAGAAAAAGAAACGTTTTAAAATTGAAAATGCTTGCACCATATGAGAAACAAATGTTTGGGAAAATATTTTGGTCCCTGTATTTTAGTTGACCGAATCTGTTCTGCTGACAACACCATGTGTCCCATGAATTTATGTAACATTATTTGCACTGTGATCTGGGAAAACCTTGTCCCTCTACAGCCTTCCTTCTGGGCAGTGTAAGAACGGTTTTGCAACACACAAATTAAAACCAGAAAGGCAGTTAGGCAGAGAATGCAGATACATGGTGTGTGGAGATGCTTGGCAAGGGTCTGCATAAAACTCTTTTAGTATAGAGTTAATGTCATAAACCTCCAACAATTTGTACTAAAAGCTAGTGTTATTACTGTACTTGTAACTGTGTGGTTGTCTTAGCATAACTGAAGCATCACACTGCTATTCTGAAGAAGCTGGGCAGGACTCAAGCTCACTAGTATTTCAGAGGCAAAAAATTACATTCACATTTCTCATCTGCTGCACAGGTGGAATTAAAGAATAGCCGTAGAAACCTGGCAATTTGCAAACTGCTGTTCTGCAAAGATGTTACAAATCTCAGTTCAAATGGGATGGTGCTGTTTGAAACTCTTTACCTTCAGCAGAGTCAGAGTCCTTCTGCTCAGAAACGCTGTTCTTGTTGTTGTTTGCTGAGGGAAGAGGTGGCTGCCGGTCTGTTTCCTCCTCTTCTTCAGAGTCTACACTGCCATCATGATCTCCATTCTCAAGATCACTTTTTGAAGAACTCTCTGAGGTCTGAGATGCTCCAAATCTAAATTGCAGAACTCAATTAGAAAAACCCGTAGAGCAGCCAGTTCATCCCTCATCTGCTTGCTCCCTGCTCCAGGCAGAAAGCACAAATTGTGAGCTGACCAAGTCTGAATGCCTTTTACAGGGCTTATTTCCCCAAAAGATGCAAAGCTCAGACAGGTAATAGCAGTCCTTCCTCTAGAGATTTCCACTAAGGTCCTTAAGTGCTTCATTTGTCAGAATGCATCTGCAGAGTTGCAATGTGGAATATGTGCAGTGACATATTCAGGGCTGGAGAGTGATATGAGCAGACAAAATAGTCTCAAACAAGGAGAATACTAGTGTGGTGTCAATTCCGTGTATGAGCAAGACAATCAGTTTATTGATGCTAGGCAAATAAACATTAAGGTCCTGGCAATTTCCCTGTCTCATTTCATCATATTTTCAGATTTGGAATTACAGAAATAACTTTATTTAATAACTGACTATATAAAAGGGATGAAAATTTGTAAATTATATGCAATGTCAGATATGCACCACAGGAGGTCACTCATGCTTGTGCAAAACATTTTTTTTTTTTTACATCTTGAAAAAGAATATTCTGTCTATTACCCTCAGTCTTACAATTCTTTCAACCTCCTCCTCTCCAAATACAAGGAGAGAAATAAGTCCTAAGTATTTTAAACTAAGGATTTAATTTTTTTTTTATAGTAACTTGGATAATACACTCGGTAACTAGGTGTTTCCATCATTACTGCATTCCCTCCAACTGGATCTTTGCTTCACATTCAAGACAAACCCCCATCTCTTTTTGCAGAAGTATGACATGGAAAGTACTCTGACTTTAGAAAAAGGCCTCACAGCACATAAATAACAAACAAATAAGCATGCACTTAACTGAAATGTACAGTTTCATAGCATTTAGGAAGAAAAAAAAATAATTTTGATCTTTTGTTTTCACCTTACCGTGTTCTTGATTTAACTTGGGTTGCATAGGTTATCTCCTTCTCTTCCCAGATGTCTTCTTCCTCCTCATTATCATCAAATTGTTGGATCCGCTCATTGCAGCAGGCTTCAAAGAGGGAAGCATTAGGCTAAAATAATATTAAGAAGAAATCAAATTCCATTCATTCTTTGGAGACAGAAACAAGAACTACAGCAATAAGGAAGTTCATAGAACAGCATTTGTACACAACTAATACTATGAAGGTGTTTGCATTTATTTCATTTTACATCCCAAGTTGTGCAACAAGCAACATTCAGCTGTGGAAGAGTTACAATAGCACGGAATGCTCAGAACCAGCCAGCTGATAGATCGAGAAAGGAACACAACAGTATCTCAGCCAGCACTGCTTCCAGAACAGCAGGAACTCCTGCACACTGCTTCAGAGCTGTTCCCCTCCCACATCCCTCACAGCGGCAGGGATACAAAGTCACTGTAGAAGAGGGCTGGAAATAATTCCCTTAGGAATACATTCACAAACTGACCAGCTTGGAACTGCATTAGAATTCCATCACACACAAAAACTGCCTACTCAGGAAAAAAAGCAAGTTAAGCAAAGCATATAAATAGCTATTGGTGGCTGCAGACTTAGCTGGCAAATTCAAAAAAACAAGTTTTCTTTATCAACAAAGCACTGTACAGAGCAGCCAGAAGAGAGAAGAAAACCTCTTTGTAGTACTATTTAAGTGAAAAAGGCAGTATTTTAAGACTAAGGAAACTTAAGTCTTAGTGTTGACAAAACCAAGCTTTGGTCAGGAGAATGAGCCCAGCATCACCTCTTTTAGCCACTGTCCAGCTTCTTCAGTGAGTACTGATTTTAAGTCAATAAAACAGAAAAGGCAAGGCACAGCATGGCAGTATTTAGACCCCTAGGAAATCCAGTCCTCTCTATTTGCATTTTTTCCTGGTCTGGCTATGGGAAGATGATCAGAGTGAAAATAAGGACAACAGATTGACGCTGCCGGGGGGGGGGGGGGGGGGGGCA
>JAVJGJ010000057.1:72196541-72247648 GCA_035590215.1 Microhierax caerulescens | reverse complement strand
CCCCCCCCCCCCCCAAGAGTCCTTCAATGTAAAGAGTACTACTACTGAACATCCTCACCAAACCCGTAAACTGTAGGCTGTAGGGAGATTCTCTGAGGGTACATGTAACACTCTGATCCCCTTAACTGAACTCAGTCATGAGAACACCTTCTCCTTGGCCAAAATAACATACAATCTTCTTCTTTCAAAAATCTTCTTTCAAAACAACAACAGCTGATTCAAGCATAACCTTTGGCAGATCTGTTCTGTTAAATAATTGTTTAATCCCAAATCTTTGTTTCATACCAAAATACCCACTTACACTGTCATCATCTGCATCTATATTGAAGTTTATCTCCGCGATTCTGTCAAAGGGAGCACTGCAAAAAGAAGGGAAAGCAACTTCAGTGATGGCATGGAGTAACAAAGCACTTCTGCATCCCCAGCACAACACTGGAGGATAGCTAAACACAGAGACACTTCATATGACCACTAAATGCCTTCTGTGTTTGTTCCCTGAATATTCACTCCTGTATTACGCACAATGGTCTCCCCTCTTTGAGATGAAAGAATATTTCAGATCTTCATTCTTAGGTCTGATTCAATACCCAAGTGAACAATTTTTGTCATTATTATGTTGATAGGGTATTTTGGGGCTTCATGGCAACCACAGCAATATCTAGCTGTTATTTTGCAACTCTCATGGTACCTATGGAACATAAAGACTATCTAAATTTTTTCACCAGTTCTCTCCAGCTGAACCAAATCTTAGGGAAAAGAACCCCAAACCTCATAATTAACTAAAAAGAGAAGGAGCTGCACCCAGCTGATCTGGAATTCCAGTCGTACATTCACCCAGGAATTCCACTGGGTTCCTCAGCATGAGACAAGACCCTGAGACAGGACCAAACCCTGCATGGTAGGCATACACCCAGAACTATCCAGAAGGGACTGTACCCACCTGTTTTAAGATAATTACAGTAACTTCACGGAATCTTAGCATACTAGCGGCTCAACAATCCCAATGCATTACTAAAAATTAGTAAATTCTGATGCAGACCTAAGAGCATCTATTGGAAGAACAGCAGAGGGTGCTACAGGCCAAAAAACTCTGACTGGGCAACAGACTGTATCTCTGTATCTCTAAGTTTGGACAGCGTTATTTTCTTTTAAAGGTGCCTGTTTAGTTAGCAAAAAATACTGTCGCGCAAATAACCAGGAGATTGAAACATTAATTTTTCTTCAAATATTCAAATTAGTATCTGCAACAGTTTTCAACAAGCTGGAAAAGAGATGACAGAGTACCACTCTCAGAAAGTTCAGTGTCAGAAGTGCTTTGTAGTATATTCTTCTCCTTTTCTAAGATTTCATTCAGTATCATGTTGACTTTAAAACTGACATTAGCTACCATCAGCAGCTCCTCATATAAGTTAACTCTTCCCTTCCACCCAGACAAACAAGGTCAAGATTTGCTGCTGTCTCACAGAGGTTAAAATTGTATTTTATTTTTTAAAAATGTGTAGAACTAAGTAATCCATGTTCATTTAAACTCTCATTCCAGTCTGGAACTTTTGGGTCTTATTGAAGTTCTGGCATTTACAATGCTCGGAAAGCTGGACTCCAAAATCTTGCTCCATATTAGAATACAGTTCCCAACTATTTGGCAAACACCTTAATGGAGTTCCTAAGACCCTAAGGATCTTATGACTCTCTACTTTGATTCATGCTTGAAAGCAACTCTGAAGCAGCTGAACTATTTCCACATCATAATTTCATTTAGTTATTTCATGGAAACCAATGGTTGCTAAAAATACGGTCTGAGTAGAACCAGAAAAAGAATCCTCAAAAAATCAAATCTGGAGCAGCCAAAGAGTCAGAGGCATGTAGTATGCCCTGAGCTTTCTGGGCTAAAAGATTCCAGTTTCTGTCAGGATTCCAAGACACCAGGATCCTGCAGTTCTTCACAGAGCAGACCCAACATTTGCTGGCCTATGAGTGTCAGCTGTAGGACAGTATGCACAGCGGGTATGGCAGCCACATACTCTCCCTGTCACCTTGGATGACAAATAATTCCTTCGATTGAGATGAACAATGCAACGAGATGATGGCAAATGGGCAAAACTGATGAGCAGGAAACACGCTGGGTTATCCTCCTGGAGCACTTTTCTGCCAGTAACTGTATACTAAATGGTTACAATTCTGAACCATTAAGGACAAGCACCATAATTACAGTCCCAGTCATTTCCTTAGGTACAATTTTCAAGGTGAGACAATGAGCTGCAGTTTTAATTAGATTACAGTAGTTATTCTATAAAAGCAGTACAAATTCCTACACTGAATTCAGCGAGTCACGTATCATTAAATCCACCTACATCTGCCTTCTTTGAACTGTTATTTGCTCCTGCCTTATCTATGCTTCCTTTTTCTTAAGGGAGATAATGGCTAAATTTTCCTGTGGACTTCATCAGAACACTATTCTTCTACTCCTAATTGCAATAAGGACTTAATGCCACTGGAAAATATTTCTGTAATTGCCTAGCATTTGCTGTAATGCTTTGCTTTCTGTGCAATTAAATTTATTCTAGAATATGGCCAGATAATAGTTGCATGTTTTATTTAATGTTTCTCTTCAAAATGAAGAAGTACTTCTCCTTAGTTCTAAACCTGTTTTTGGAGATCAAGTGTGGACTCCTATGAAAGGAAAAAAAAAACGTCGGCTGTTTCTCAAGCCACTGATCAGTCTTTTGTTTGTTTCAAATTGACAGAGGTATACCATGCAGTTCATTTTAAAACCTGAACCAGAAGATTATACGCAAAGAGGCTTACATGCTAAGTATAAGGCTCTTGAAGTTTTATAAACTTACTTGATATTATCATCCTGGTCTGCAAACTCCTCATCATTAAAGCCAAACTGATCCACAAAGTTAGCTGTCATCTGCTGGATCTGGTACTCCGAGAAGGCCTGAGCAACAGAACCCAAAAAGAGCTATCATTAAGATATTCAAAGACACTCCATTAAGCTGGCTGAAAACACATATTCTAGAAAAATACTGGTATCATACAAAACTCACGAATTCTGAGAAATCACCTACACCATCCCCCATTCTCAAAGCAGGATCAAACAGATTACTGCAAGTCCTGGATAGACGCTTCTTTGATCTGCTCTTAACTTCTTCCAATGACATTTTTCTAGGAAACCATTTGCTGGCTTCATTATTCTATTAGAATACTGTATTGGTGCTTTTCATTTGTTTTCCCCAATGCAATATGAAATTCACCTTGTTGCAAATTAAACCCACCATGGACACCAAGAAGGTACTCTTCAGTTCCTCTAAAACCCTCTTCCTTGTAGAATGAGGCATGTCTTCATATGATCTTGTCTTCTCTTGACAAAGTGGACCAATTCTTTCAAATTTTCTTCCTGTGTTACATTCTACACCTCTGATCATTCTCACTACTATCCTTTAGATTAGCTTTTGCTAATACAAATCACTTCTGAAGTTTACTACCTCCAAGTGGACATTTACCAAGGAGAATGGAAAAATTATTCCCCATGTCTTTGAGACAACACTCCCACATATCATGTTGGGTTTCCCACAGCAGCTTGGGTCTTCTATTTTTCAGCTTGCGCCCCAGGATAATTGCACAGATATGCTTTTGGCAACATTCTTGCCTACTCATCCATGCCTCATTCTCTATTTATGAAAAGGATAGCTTCGGTCTCTAAATAGAATCTCACACTTGCTCTTACGTATTGCTCTCCCCACCCCCACCCCCCTTTCAGATAATTTCTCCTGTTTGGAGGATAATTCTGAATACTGGTAGGTAGCCCACTCCAGTTACAGCTAAGTAATTCAAACATGCAACCCTGCAGCTGCACTTTTGTTGTGACCTCGCTGGAGGGGATACGAAGGACCTGTGTTCCTGTCTGAGGAGTCCTGCAGGCTCCTGTTAGTATTTCTAGTGAGTTGTCAGAGTAAAAGACAAAAAAAAAAAAAATTGTGGCGTTTTTGTGGTTTTTTTTTACAAAGGTAATGCATTTTCCCTTTTTAATGTACTTTCTAAGTCTCATCTGATGAAAAGAAAGGTATTTGTAATGTCAAGAGCAGCCAGAGAATTTGGACAACAGAGTAACTATAAACTACTTTCAGATCATTTTTACCCTTAATTAGATTTCAGATCGAGATTGTCTTTTTATTCCCCATAGGTGCTTCCTACTAAATATGTTCTACTAATGCTCTTTATGTTTTTAGTATCAAGAAAGGCTGGAGAATCTTGTCTAAATGCTTGATCCTGAAAAGCAGCTTCCATAATTTGAAGGACCTTTAGTAGAGTACCTCAGATTTTGAGGATCCCGAGAAAATCTGCTAAATGCAAGTGAACCTTTAATTACGTCTGTTTCCTCCTAAGTCAAGGCTACTGCTCACTGCTCCTGCTTACTGCTAACATTTTAGTATGGCTCCTTCCGTTTTTAACAGTCTGCATAGCCCAAGAGGAAGTAGAACCCCTCTATCAGCTCCCATTCTACTGCAGGTAGGTGATGCACACTACCTGGTTGGCTGGGAACTACAGCAAGTTGCTGCAACTGGTCTACAACATCAGGACCACCCAGCGTGGAGAGAATCAGGAAAAGAGCAAGAAATATGCAATGCCTCACATTTCTGTGAGGCACATCATGTATCTAGGACTTGAATGCAGTCTGAGCCAAATTTATTCCCAATTGGAGTCTAGACCATGTAAGTAACTACACTGGAAAAACACAAAAAAGCGAACACACTGACTGAGAGTAGAATCTAGAAAGCTGCTCTATACTAGGAAGGATTAAGGGCAAATCAGAGAAGCAAGCTTCCCAGGAATAGTGAAAAGCATGTTGTCAGCTCACCTGCTGGAGAGAGAGTTCATTGGGAAAAGCACTCTCAATGTCTTCATCCTCACTGGAAGAGTGCAGATGGTGAGTGCTCACCTGAAAAAAGGACAAAACAATAAGCACAACAAAGCAGAGAAAGCTCAAATACTTTTATTCCACACAAACAAAACCCAAACTCCTCAGAAAGCAGAAACCATCCCAGTGAATAACACAAACACGCACCAGAGTTTTCCAACATTTATCAGAGTTGTGCTACCTGAAAAACTATTATAGAGTATGTTTTCTCTACCCTTGTACACGTTTTTCATAAAAACAAGCAAAAGAAGAAAAAACCCCAGCATATCACTTTTTAAAATTAAAGCAAGTCCAGAAAATAGCAGGTCTATCTGAAATATGCACCATATCACTGTTCTCACCAAATCCACTGTATTCCTCCTGTTTGTTTCTGTCAGCGTCTCTTCTACAAAACTCTCCCATCTCCCTCTGCAATCTTCAGGTAGGTCTGTAATAAAAAGGTCACCATAAAGATTACCACATCTCAGTAAGAAGGGATCAAAGCCAGTCATTTAGCCCCACTGGTTACCTACAAGCACATGAACTAAGTAATGCATGCATTATGTAAGCATTCTGCAAAGTGAATTAAATTTTACTCATGATTTTCTAAAAATGGTAAATTCTGCAGCGGAAGGAACATCTTTCATCAGGCCAACCAGTAAGATATTGCTGGACTTAACTCATTTGTGGAATTACAGCGGCCTAAAGATGCAAAATTTCTACTACAACTTTCTGAAAACCTGTAAACATGTGACTTGAGTTCTACATTTTTCCCTTCCTTTTCTTTCATGGTGATTGTGGTGGGCTGACCCCAGCCAGCAACTAAGCACCCACCCAGCTGCTCACTCAGTCTTCCCCACAGCAGGATGGGGGAGAGAACTGGAAGACCAAAAGCAAGAAATACTCATGGGTTGAAATAAAGTTTAATAACTGGAGAAGAGAGGGGAAAAAACCCAAACCAAGTGATGCAAAGGCATTTGCTCACGATCTCCCACCAGCAGACTGATGCTCAGCTAGTTTCTGAGCAGGAGCTACCTCAGAAAGACTTTTCCCCCAGAACCTACTGCTGAGTGTATGGCATGGAATAGCCCTTCAGTTAGTCCAGGTCAGCTGTCTGGCTTATCACTGTGTCCCCTCCCAGCCTCTTGTCCACCCCCCAGTCTACTTGCTGCGGGGGGACAGAGTGGATGACAAAGTCTTGGTGCTGGTGCTGTGCAAGCACTGCTTAGCAAGAGCTAAAACAGTGCTGTGTTGTGAACACCAATTTAGGCACTATTCTGAAACACACCGCATGGTTGCTACGAATAAAGTTATCCTCATCCCAGCCAGACCCAGTACATTAAAACAAGAGAAATAACCAGGACTTGTGAAACTTGCAGTCTTCACTAAAAATATTTATAACTTCTCAAATTTCATGTGGATATGACAACCCACCAAGTTACTATATTACCATTTGATATGTTTGTTAGAAGCCAAAAATGGAAACTCAAGTCACATTTGTGTTCATTGTTTCCCTTAATAGATGTAGACGGAAAACCTTATTTCCTCTCACACAAAAATGTCAGCTAGAATTAGTTCCCAAAATAAATCAAATGAAGATATGATGGACAAATCCTGGCAATGTGAGTATCTCCCACAAAGCGGAGATGGAGGGTCTCTGTCATCATTTATTCTTGTGTCTCCCTTCCTCTCAGACAGATACAATAATAAGGAAGTAGAGGAACACCACTTACAGCCACCACCCTAGAATGCCATAAAATAAGCATTATAAACATATACGTAAATCCAGAAGAAAAGAAGCATTCTTTAGCTCTAAAAGGATACCTTCAGTATCTGGCTGCAAAAACAAAGCTCCAACAATTTCAACATGATTGTATGAAAACAAAGAGCAACCAAATTTGGCCTAGACATTATTTCTAAGTTACAGGACACTGTGATATTTAACTGGAAATTATTTTCATTATAAAAGGGACCCTCACAAAATATGTGCAATAGAAGTCTTTCCAAAAGGCTTGAAAGTATTATTTAATCAAGGAAAAAAAAAAAAAAAAGAAGGACTAGAGAAAGGAGCATGTACCTTTAATGAACTCACTAATCTGAGTCTGCATGGGGCCCTTCTCCATATTCTGTACTACAGCATTGGCTATCCGGGTGAGGTGGCCCATATTGCCTCGCCTCATTCCACCTTCTGCCCTGAAAAGAGAAAACAGCCAGTAGCAACATAACCAGGCACCAGGAATCCCAGGGTCACAGTTGTAACCGCTTTCATAACCTAACCATGCTAAGAGCTCCCCACTGTTGCAACAGTCTGACATATGTACACATTACACAAAGCAGGGTTAGTATAGAAGATGCAGCAGAGAATCAGCAGGAACACCCTCTGCTCACACAGGCAGGGCACAGGAGGAGTTTAGCCAGAACTGAACCTTTCTGCATTTTCTTACGTATTGAGATGGAAGAGATCACTCATCCAGTTCAAAATACATGTGATAAAATTTAAGCCAGTTGCAAAGAGGAAGCTAATCAGGGACACTGAAAGACCACTGCAGAAATAAATAATCTGATTATAATTTCCACTAAAGAAAACTCACAGCAATAAGAATTTACATCACTACTACTGAAAAAGCTTTGGAAAGTTTCACTTGCAATTAAAGTATTAAGCAGATGAATTCCAGAGAACAAAAGACACTAATCTACAACCATTAGATTTCCCCCTTACAAAAAAGTATAAGAAGCCACCATTAAGTCCAGGCAGTCCCTAAGTCACTTTTCTTTGAATCTTCATTGGTTCTCCTTCACTGGATAGCAAAGCAGCAATCTAAAAATCGGGGGATGAAGAGCCTGAACTAATCGTGCTTTCTACAGTATCCAAAGAAGGACTGATGAGATTTGAGAACAAAAACCTAAACCCAGTGGCAGATTCCTGGCAAGAAATTTCACAGTACCATGTTTAGAAACAGCATTTCTGCCTTTAAACTGGCAGGTGCTGAAAAGAAGCCCAGACAAAACTCCCAAATCCTTAAGTCAAATTCAGAAGTTATTATTTCTTGATGTAGCCCAAGGAGCATCCAAGGTTGTCTCAAGCCACCACAAATCAAATTGGTGGGTCGGAATCAAACTGAACAAAAATAACCCCCTTACAAACAGGATGACAGTAAGTTTCCACCTCAGGTCACTAAGCCTCCAGCTGTAAAACAAAGGTTTCTTTCCTAGATGCTAACAGAGTCCATGCATAGTAAAGACTTTCATTTTTCCTTGGGAGAGAGGAAGACACTAAATATATCAGAGCTAATTTTGAGATGGCATGCTGTGCTCATGTAAATTCTTCTCTACCCATGCTCGGGGGGGGTGGGGGTCTGTGTGCAGCAGTCTAAGCTGACAGGTCAAATACAGCAAAGCCATCAGACAGTATCAGCTCTCCTGATCACATGCACTTACAGCTACATTTTAAGCATTTTTTTTTGCATGACCTACACACCCCTTGACAAATGTAATCATCTCCTGAATCTCTAAAAGAGTTTATAGTGAAATTATCTCGGGCTTTCCCCTAATGCTGGAGCTGAACATATGCTGGTGAGGGGACTAGATGGTTTAGAAAACAAACCCTCTTATTCCTCCACATGCTCCTGCACCAAAACCCAAAGACTACAAAGCCAATACAAACTGTGTCTGTACATACAAAGAATCACAAAATGGTTTGGGTTGGAAAGGACACTGAAGACCATCTAGTTCCAAACCCCTTCCACAGACAGGCACACCTTCCACTAGAGCAGGTTGCTCACAGCCCCATCCAGCCTGGCCTTGAACACTTCCAGGGATGGGGCAACCACAGCTCCTCTGGGCAACCTGTGTCAGTGCCTCACCACCCTCACAGTAAAGAATTTCTTCCTTAGATCTAATCTAAGTCTACCCTCTTTCAGGTTTAGGCCATTACCCTCTTATCCTATTGCCACAGGCCCTACTAAAAAATCTGTCCCATTTTTCCTGCAAGCCCCTTTAGGTACTGGAAGGTGCTATAAGGTCTCCCCGAGCCTTCTCTTCTCCAGGCTGAACAATCCCAGCTCCCTCAGCCTGTCTTCATAGCAGACATCCTAAAATAAGGAACCCCAAAATTCAGGGTTGAGAACTACTCGAACTGAACACCTGGAACCGAGTTCCCAATGCCATGCTACAACCTTCTGCACACAGGTCCATGGCAATTCCTTTCGCAACCTCAACCCAACAGGACAGCGAACAGCTCCAGCCCGTACCCACAACACTGCCGAGCACCTCAGCTGTAGCAGTCCTGCCGCAAGCCTGAGGCCACCTCCAGCACCCCCAGCCACAGGTTAGAGCCTGCCTGCAGCTGGGGTACCCCCAAACCCCAGGACCATACAGGCACACCCGAGGGGTTACACCAGCATCCGCAAGGGCCCTGCACAGACATGCACAAGAGCTCTGGAGGACAAAACCCACGGATGGATGGGGCCAATGGACATGGCAGTGCCCTACTGCTCTCTATAAAAAAATGCATGCTTTTCAGCAAACTTGCAAAGCTCAGCTTTGTCAAAAATTTAAAGCCTACGATGACAGAAGCAGCATACAGCAACGCTGTATCTGTCTGGTCCTATGGGAGGACCTATACAACATTTTTTCTTGGTTGAGCAGACCCTACACACTGCTGGAATGAAGACAGCAAACATCCAAAATTAACTTCTATTTCAAAACTTTCAAATACTTTTTATCAACCATGCCACAATTGGTGGTTACTACACTTACTTATATCAATAGGAAGGCAAAGAAAGATGTGCTGCAGGAAACCGACGTTTCCTATAAGCTCACATTGATGACCTGGCTTACTTTATTTTAAATTCTAATTATGCAGGCAGATCAAATGGACTGCAGTAAAAGAACTGTGTGGGTTACCTAGACGTTAAATTCTAATAGTTACAAAGTCCTTCATCAAGAACATATGGAACAACTAAAACTAAGAGAACCCAGGGAGAAATTCCATGTTCCAACCGGAAAATATATTACCACCATTCTTGCTGATGATTTTTAAGAAATAGTTCCCAAGCTCTTCATTTGGAATCGCTGACCCTGGGGCTCCCAGTGCTTGACTCCATCGCCTCACTGAGTGGTACAATAAACTTCATACAAATCAAACTCCTTAAAGCACACCATCTGAGATACCTCTTGTTAACTCAGTATTTTTTTTCTTGCCATTAAAATTCTTTCCAATGTGGTGACTGGAACTATTTGGCATAAAATATGTATGAGCTCTAGTTCCTGTCTAATTTAATTAGGAAAACTTTTAAGCAGCAACCACAGATATTTTTGTTACCTACAAGACTGTGCACAATGATAGTTGTGCAATGAAACTATCAGCGAAATTTGTTATCAACAGCCCTAGGGGCTGCAAGAGGGAAAACCCCTAAAAACCCAACAAATGCAAATTTTAAAAAAATCAACCCAAAACTCAACCCAGCAATTATGGCATGACAGTAAGCCTAAAACAATTACAGCAGGACTACAAAGCACTCTGAAGCCATACAGAGATCAAAATAATGAGAGAGGACCAAAACATTTAGATGGACAAAGAAACAGAAGCCTAGATGGTATTTTGACTTCAATGTGGTTTTAGGGGTTTTAAATTAATATGTTCTTATAATTGCTGCAATCAGCATAAAATCCAAGTAGTTTATAAAGTTAGAATAGTAAACATGGGGCAATTTTGGGGCAAAAATGCTTGCCCGTCTCAGTTTCTACATAACTGCTCACTCAAGGGGGGGAAAGGGGGGGGGGAAGGGGGGGGAAAAGAAGTTCTATGCCATGTAATTTCCTTAGAAAGCAAGAAAGAGGCATATTGTGTGTTTGGGCTGAGACGTTATAGACACTTTAAAAAATCATGCTTTCAAATTATATGCCTATTTGGTAAATTTGTTTTTTAACATGCAAATAATACTAATTCCAAATCATAATTCAAATCATTTTTGACACCATTAAATTGTAAATTATCCAAATAATTGAAAGAATATTTCAAGGCAACATTCTAAATCTGCAGCCTTAGAACAAAGACCTTCTGAACCCGAAATCCCTTACTGTATTTTGTCATTGGCTTCCCAGGCATCCAATATCCTTTGCACTAGGCAGCATTTCTGGAACAGCTAGAGGGGAAAAAAAAAAAAAAAGAAGAAAAAAAAGAGATAGGAAGAACATTTCAAAAGTTTGCCAAAGTAAGACTCATGCCTTAGGAAGTCTGTATTGAACCGTAGTTACTTTTGTTCATTCCTTCACTCCTACTGAACAAGAACTTAAAGTTCAGCACTTATCTTTCCCAAGAGCTCAAGTTTCTTCCTTCTCAATTTTTTCCTCAGAGGATCCAGGGAAAACAGCAATACCTACACACATCTTCAGCCTGCTTTTGGGCTTCACATAAGCAGCAATGAAGAACATTGTCATTTTACAAACACAACAAAAAATTTTCATCATTAGGGCCACCATGCAGAAGCTAAAACTTAGTCAGCTAGTTGTAGATACTATTTTTTTTGTCCAAAGTTTATATGCATCTTTACTAAAAAATTAAATAAAAATAGATTCAACAAGCCCATTAAATGAGATGGGTGGTATGTTTATTTTGTAATTGGATGCTAACAACAAATGCACAAAAGCAAATACACTTCCATCCAGAACTGACAGAATCAAGTTATAGCTAGACACTTTTAAATAAACTCCATCTTCTTGAACAGCTCATCATACCATTTCCTTGTTAATGCATATGCAGACCGAATCAATCAGTCTAAAATTCTCAGGTGACACGACCAGACTTACATGAGTAACCATGATATTCTCGGTATTGTTTTCTGGAGTCTTTAAGTTCTCTGTGGCCACATTTCCATTCAGCACCTCTTCTTTGCTTTCTAGGTCATTAGTAGTAGTTTTTCCCTCTTGCACAGAGTGTGAGAGGATAGCTGCTATGGACAATTCCACTTGGAAATGCAAAAAGTTATTCCATGTGTATTTAAAAAATAAGTCCTGGGAAAAAAAAGAGAAACAAAAGAATCCACTCTAGATACATCTTCCCATTCTTAACAATCAAATGATATTTGAACACTGTCCAACTAGTTGTATAATCAGCAATTCCACTAAAACAATTTTACTTGTACACCTTAGCATTCACTTATGGTTGAACGTGCTCTGTTTGCTCTGCTGTAATGCATACTTTCTAATAAACCAAGCACATGGGAAATACTCTTCTACACAGCTAGGGCTCACAGCACAGACATGCTGAAAAAAAGTTATCTATTCTGTAGTTGACTTCATCCTAAGAAAAATATTAACTAAATTTCTATGTATGAAAATAGTTTTCTGAAAGACTGTCCAGGTTCTATCAGCAGTTTTTAGAACATGTCCCTGTTCACAGCTAGACAAAAAGATCAGTTCTTTGTATTATGAGAGCTGATACAACTACTAAACCATGTAACAATAACTTTGAAGCAAGAGGTTCAGTTCAAAATACTAAGTACATGTATTTGTATTACAAAAGCTATTCTGAGGACAGATGTTCCTCCTTTCAGTAGATTAGAAAAACAACTGGCATCAGCACACAAGAAGCAAACTACCTTGCACTGAACAAATGAAAGGGAAAGCAAAAATGTTTCCAGTTTAAAGTTATTCCCCCTCTCCCTAGTGACAGTATTGCACTTACAAGTAATAAATTCATGGTACTGAGTCTGCATAGTTCCTGATTAATACTGGGAGTGTTTGTGTGAAGCAGAGCAGCTATTAAACGAGATCCATGAAGACGAGCATTCCCCAGTGGCTCCTCCAAGACACCAATTGTAGTTAGGATTGCTGTTTTCTATCAGAGAAACAGATAATGAGTACCTCAGCAAAGATCAACATTTCCTCAAGCATATAACAATTTGACTAAACATAACCAATTAATTTCATAAATACTCTCTGCAGGTAAACCAAAACCATTTTCCCATACAGAGGACAGTGTCATGCAATCACTGTGAGACTTTTACTTCCAAAACTGAAGATTAACATCAAAATATCCACTAACTGAAAAGTTCCTTTCTTTTCACCAGTACCAACGTATCTGTTTCTTCTCTCTTCTGCTACCAAAGTCCTCTTCCCTACTTCTACTCGAATACAATGGCTTTCAATATTCCTACTGCCTAGTCCCTAAGCACCTGAATTATAAACTTTAAGCATGAATCCTTCTTCAAAAGTAATTTGCCTGTTCCAGCATACGGCGCTTTCAGAAAATATGCAGGAAGCCTGTGTATAAAGAAAGGGAAACCTTGAAATACACTTCAGGAGCCATTTGCTCCTGAGAAATGCTGGGATGCCCTACCTTGGGAGGGCTGAGCAGCAGCTGGTGGAAATCCTTTAGCCTTGGTTCAATACCATGTAAGATGCTGCTATTGACAGTGTAAGACCTTTCAAATCCCTGAGTGTATGAGTCCATCAGTCCTTCCACTCTGTAAAGAAGAAAAGCACAACAGTTAAGACTTGACAAAATCTTAAAATGGTCTCCAGTCACACAGTCCATATTGGTCATTTTCTCTTGAAAAATAACTATGAATATGAAAAATAATAATTTCTGGCTACTTAATATATTTACATAACTAAATTTATATTAATGTATCATCTACAATATGCTAGTCACACAATCAAAACTGTGAATGAGGTGAGTGGAAAGACAGACAACAAGCTGTCTGCAGAGCTGACAGACAAATTACTGAAGTGCTTCCTCATTTTTAAAACTTCCCAAACATTTGAAAAGTAAATTACATAAGCAGGAGTTACTATAAACATTTGTTAAAAACTGTAAACCTTCCACAAGTGTTCAAAAAGATGTATATAAAGATACTAACCAATGAAAACCCTGAGCAGGCATGCAGCTGTGCTTATAACCATACCTCTTTATCAGCAAGCAGTAAATTACAACAACTATTACTAGCCCTTTCCAACAGCAGAGTCTCACATTGGAATAAAAGAAATGTTTTCATTTCAGCCATGAGATATAATTCCAGCAAGGCAGGGAATGGGCTAGAAAGGAACGCCTAAGCCTCCAACTCACAAACCTTCACAGATCCTGGGCACGAGACGTGGTAGAATTAGTATTTAAACTTCTTGGGTTTAACTCCGCATATGACTTTCTGACTAGCAACTTGTTTGCCCAGTGCCGCCATCTGTCCTTCTCTTTCCTCTTTCCTAACCCTCCATTATTTCCTTCACGTTTATTTTCTCCTTTATAAAAAGAGATTTTCAATGTCTCCCTTCCCAGAATTCTTTTGCCTTTTCTCTCCTCCATCTCCATAAGAAATAAAAGGGTGATAGAATTTTAAAAAACAAAACTATATAGCCATATATATACACACATTATCACACAGATTATGCATGACATACCATTTCCTCCCCTACTCTGCACACATTCTGCTTTAAGATCTCCAATGTCACAGACAAGACCGCTACACACATGCAAGAAAAGAGCCCACAAAAAGGCCCAGCTGCCAAGTGGTACAACTGCCATGAGGTACAGCTACTGCATCAAAGAAACCAAACAGCTTTTGTTGCACTTCTTTCTAGACAGCACTTCACACTAGGCCAAAAAAAAAAAAATAAAAAAATCTCCTTTTTTGCTTAGGTAACACTAGATTGGAATTCCTAAAACTGTTATTGCTAGAGAAGTAAGTGCTAACTTACCCAGAGCGCCTTGTTTCCAGCAACGTTAGAAGAACTTGTGTTCCATTCACTATGCAATTTTCAGTCTGTTCTCCATCAAACATATTCTTCAGGAGCTGCTCCACACATTCCTGCCTGTTGATCAACATACACACATTAGCAGCATATGAATTAGAAGTAATTTCGCAGTTGCTTTAATCACAAAATATCCACTTCTGGGTCTTCTGAAGAAAAAGGCTGCAATTTTTCTTTGAGAAAGAATAAATACATCCCCCTTTGAAGTCTCATAGGACAAGAATGGCTCTACACCAGGTTTCTGAACTTGCTTACTGGTCACTAAGGCAAGACCCAATTATAAACATCTGGACTCCAAACATTTGTCATTCTCCTTTATCAACAAGACATACATCTAAGTTATAAACTGGAAGACAACTGAAGTGTAAACTCAATTTGATTTATTAATTTAATTAATTTAATTTATTAAAGACAATATGAAGCTATCAGTGGACAGTCTAAAATTATCCATCACAATCCAAAAGACAGAGACAACAAGCAGTAGAAGTTGACCCTTACAGTCTGCTAGTAGCATTGTAAGATCCAGGACCTGGAAACGGAGACCAACAAATGCAAACTGTAAATAATATGCACCTTTTTAGTAGTCTTCACTATTATCCCCCTGAAATATTTTAATCAATTCACCATCTCTGAGCCCTTAAACCAAGATTAAGATGCCTTCTAAATACTGACAGATTTGGGGCCAGGTGGAGGGATCACCAAGCAGTGTTGAAGACTGCCGAGTCAGAATGAATAATGATACTATTCCTTTCTAGCATTACAAATTACTCTGAAATAGCCTTAGAATTGAAGAATAATTAGCACAAAGGTAACAGCCCACTCTTCTCTCTATTTGCCATGTTAAATGAATAATAGATACAAGGAATACGAGGTTCAGGCTGGCACCGTTACTCATCTACAGTTACTTGACTGCAGCAATGCCTGCTTCCACCTCTGTATTCAGACCCTTTCCCATGCTAATTCTGCAGATTTTAATGACAGCTCTCCAAAATTCAGTACACAGCAAGTGCCCTTCTTGACTCGCTAAGTCACATGTCCAGCTAAAACCAGTATTACTCAAGTTCACAGCCTCATTTTTACTATTTTCTAACATTCAAAAAAAGTCTCATTTACATTTGTATTAATAAAATGAGGAAAAAATGTAAAAATACATGCATAATGCATAAGAAAATTATTTTAATAAGTAGCATCTAAATACACTCCACCAGCACAAGAGGCAGAGGCAGGAAAAAGAAGTAACAGTTTACTGTAATTAACCAAATTCAGTTTTATTGCATACAGCCAGCAGTTACTGAAAAATCTAGATTTGGTATTTATTTCATAACCCTGCTCACAGCTCCTTCTTGCTCTATTAGCTCATCATTAATTCATGATTCACAAACAATAAAAGTTATCCAAAGATCAAAAAGGTTACCAGTAATGCTCAGAAAAATTGGCCAAGTAAAGTAGCGAGATAGGTGACCTTCAGCAGAAAGGTAAGTCATGCAAAAAGTCACTTTTGCTCAAAGTATTTTTTCCTTCTAAATGGTGAAGCGGTATAATGACTTTTAGATGTGTCTTTTGAAAGTGCAAAGACATTTTTATTTATCTCCTGGAAGGTACATCTGGTGCTTTAAAACATGCAAAATGCATACCCAGAGAACACTGGAAAGGTGAAGGTGACTGAGACGGAGTGCAAAGGGAGAGGGGGAAGAATACTAAAGACCACCTGAGTAAAGTGTGAGACAAACTTCAAATTGCGGCTTTGTATAATCAAGAAAGCTTGCTTAAATCCTACCACTGGTGTCACTGAGGCTCTCATGAAAGATGACCACAAGCAGCAATCTTCGGCTCCACACACAGCAGGGTTCCACATCCCTCTCCGAAACTACCAAGAAAGTCGAAAACTACCAGCAAAGTCTAAAATTGCACAAAAAGTCTGAAAGTACCATGTTCTCCACAGAACTACAAGCCTCATTAAAGGTCCTGGGCTTCCCAGCTGAAATGACCAAGCTGGAGACAGTCTAACCTCCACACATTAATACCAATTACAAAACCAATACAGACTTGACAAAATGCTGAAAGCTCCACAATCAGGGTTGCAATCTACACTGAGAATCCAGCACTGTGCTATTTAACAAGACAGTATTACAGCAGGCCATGAGACAAAAGACCAGATCTGCCTCATTTCTGCAGGCACGGCAAAGGAAAGGAAGTATTTAAGAAAGAGCATAGCCTTGCAGGGGCAGTTACATGTCAAGCCCATGGAAGATCTTGTGCACATCTGCAGAAACCCTGGCTTTCCAGTGCTTGTGTGCAGCATGATTCGTGTCCTGTTTTTACCCACACACATCTGCTCCTGTCCCAACAGAAGCCCCAATATTCATGTATGAACTGACAGCTCAGAATAAGGAGAAAACAGTAGCAATGTCATGTAAGTTAAGAAAGCTCTGGCTCAACAAAAACATGTAAAAGAGGAATTTTAAGCCCAGTTATAGATGCTACACTATTCAATGCAAGCTCTTGTTTCTTTTCTGTCAAAATGGCACCTTCAGGCCTAAAAGAACCTTATTTGGTTTCAATCTCACACTGAATCTCCAGTAATGTTTTTAGGTTTGAAGCAAATACAGGAAGTGGCAAACATGCTAAGATAAATAATTCAAAACTACATTACAAAGAGCAAAGAAATAATGCCAAGGGAATAGAGTAAACTTGAAAAATCAACATTTTATGGTACACAACTCATACCTAACATTATTTGGGAAATTACTCGTAACAAAAATATTCTTTGAAAGTTTCTCATCAATATATTCCCTCAGTAATACTGGAGAAGTTAGCTCTGTATTTAAAAAAACAGTCACCAAACTTCAAATGAAAAACTTCCATGTTTCACTGCAAGTTGTGTGGACATACAACCACAGGTTCTGAGAAGTGCTGGGCACCGTTCGCTGGGATCACAAGCATCCTTGCATCCTTTTTTCAAGGGAGTACCTTCTATCAAAAGTAACTTAGAAAACCTGAAAAACTACAAATGCTTCTTTTGCCAACTGTACCCTAGTGCCATTTATCACTAGATTACACCTTTAGAACAGCCCAGAACACCCCAACAGTTTCCAAATGACAGAAATCACTAGATTCCCCTCTCTACAATTATTTAGTGACTACCTTCAAGTAAGTTACACAAGATCATCTGCAAGCATGACAAAACACTTACAAACCAGAACAGCTTTCCCACTTTTCCCAGTCAAACTACCAGGCCTAATAAAAGACAGTAATATCTCTATTTACAAATTGTATCTGCAAAGTTTATCAATCAGAGTGCAGAACTAATTAGGTACCTGTGTCGTGCCATGCCATCTCTAATGAAAGCACTACACAATGTTTCTGACACGTGGTTAGAGCTCACAAAGGTAACAGGTGACAGCGCTTTGAGGCAGAAGTCGTAGCTGACACTAAGACTAGTGTATTTCAGAGATCCACAGGGACAGTACACAGAGAGATCTAAATTGTCACCATCTAGCCCTAACACCACAAGGAAATGGAATGATATTTTCAGTATCATTCAAATAGAGAAGGCTAGGGAGGCGTTTAAAGTGTGCAGGCTTACTTCTTTCAGGGTTCAACCAGATCTGGAGCATAAAACCAGGCAGATTAATGATTCAGTCTCAGTAACAGGCAGGCAGACAATCTTTGGTGAGGGCTGTCGGGCTGTATCTCAGCACCACCTGATCTCTGCAGAGGTGCAGGCAACCCAAGGTTCACATAAATTATGGAGTCTACAACTGATATTTGACTCAGGAGCCAAAACCAGCATGCCAGAGGACACCCAGGGTATGTAAGCAGACCTCAGCAAAGCTGGAAGACAGCTGATAATGCCCCTTACAAAAAGTGCACAGTGACATACAAGCTACTATGACAGGGAATTCCTTCTGTTATCACAGCATTTGCTTCGCCATTTTGAAGAACAGCAACTTGATGATCTGCAACCTGTCTATATGCTGCAACACTTTCACCAGTTGCAACAAGAGCTACTGATTAGCCAAGTATGACTGAATCAGAATCATCTGGATTGGAAAAGACCTTTGATCGAGTCAAACTGTCAACACAGCACTGCCAAGTCCACCACTAAACCATGTCCCCCCTAAAAGCCACAGCCACACGTTTTTTAAATACCCCCACAGATGGTGACTCCACCACTTCCCTGGGCAGCCTGCTGCAGTGCTTCACCACCCTTTTGGGGCAGAAATTTCTCCCAATACCCAATTTAAACCTCTAAGAACACTGTCAATACAGAAATACTAAGATTTGCCTTTGTGGGATTTCCCTCAGCTATTGCCACCGCAGTTCACCTTCCTCCAAATTCAGTATGAGTGTTTTAACACATTCACTAGTATTGCCTCATCTAGAATTAGCTTGTGAGCTTTGGGGATTGCTAACCCTGATCTGCCTTCATACAGAGCTACAAAACTCAGAGATCTCTACAGAGGCAGTTAAGTGATGCTACAGTTTAAAAGCAGTATTAAATGGTTGGCACAAATGTCAAGAGTTAAGCAAAGGCTTCACATGCATAGTTTGTGTCTCAAGAGAGCTATCAGCAAGTGACAACATTAGCAGAAAGCAGTTTAGCAACAGTCCTCTGACAAGTACTTACGATTCCAGTGCTGTGAGAAGTGGATCAGGCTCAGGTATATCCTGGAGCTGATTGCTCTGGTCTCTGCTCAATCTTATGATATCACACAGGGTCTGGGAAGCATTTGATTGCCTCTGTAAACAATGACAGAGAACACATTTCAGTACTGATGTCTCTATTTGGCTCATTCTGGCAGTCAGAGACAATTTAACATAGCTGCGAATGCAAGAAACTGAATAAATCATATTTTTTCAAAACAAGTACCTCCATGTTCTACATTATTCGTCTGTTAAATACAACACAGTTATTAGAAGCATTAACAGAATTTAAAATCAAAGAGGAGGTCTTTCTGAACTTAATAGTTAAATGCAGTTAAAAGATTTCAGGAAGTGAGGATTCTTTTTTTACATCTTCCCAACCAAGTGTGTTAACTTGCAAATCTCAAATACAAGTATTTCATTCTTACTTCTCACTACACAGAGGTTTCCTGCATGAAAAAAAATAAATGGTTTGATAAAACCCTTTACAACTTCATTATTATGTATCAATAGGCTTTAAAGTAGTATTTTGGTAAATTAATCGTCTCATTCTGGCTATCAATCAGAGACTCTCTGTAGCTACTATACGTATAAGATCTTATGCTGTAATTAAGCATTCACCCATAAGATAGCATGGCTGAAAGCATACAAATCAACATGTTACTTCCAACTTTTTCTCCCAAAGGGGTAATTTTTACTGTGATGAGATGAAGGAATCATAGTGTTGGTATTAACACTACTCCATAAGAATCCTGTGCCATTCAGTTCACTTTGCTGCTGGCACTTGCAGGAAGCTGTGGACAAGTGCCACCATCCCCATTTAAGTCAAAGCAAGCCAGTTAGAGACCAACACACTTCCTTGTGTTTTTCCTGCTCAGCATCAGGGACGGCAGTCAACACCCAAATGTAAAATGATAATGTAGGAAACTAAAATCCAGACCTAGAGCTCCTGGCTCGGACCTTTTGTGAACATTATTGAAAGAAAGGAAGGGGTGGGGGGAAGTAGTCTGTAATACTCAGCATGTCTTTTCCATGGGCTCAGAGAACTGTGTATTGTAGATTTTAAAACTGAATACCTACTTGCTTATGGTCGAAAAAGAATTGAAAATTACAGTGAACTGGTTAATTTTTTTAACAGCCTGTTTCAAACAGCAGGTTCCTACTTAAAACCAAGTTACCACTGACTGTAGACACTGAGATGAACTGATGCAGCAGCAGAATGAACTAAGAAATTGGTAACAGAGTAAGTCAACCAGACTAAAAGTACAATAAAACATTTTGCTATAGAGCAACCAGAGGACAGGAAGTCTATTCTTACAGATCACCTCTTATCATCTCTCTCTACAAGTCACCTGGGCATTATCGAAGAGACAGAAGAGTCTTCTGGAACTTATAAGACCCACCACCCACAAAGACAAAACTTAGTCTTGTCATACTCACGTCCTCATCCTGGCTTGAATGGATCAGTTCCACAAGTCTCTGAATAATCTTTGCTTCATTAAGCCACTGGAAGGAAAGGAAGAAGGAAAGAAAATCCCTGTTTGAGATCACAGAATTCAAAACCAGAGGATCTTTGAGAAGTCTTGTGTAACACAGGCTTTTCAAGAAGGGAAAGCCCTTTCCTTCTATTTCATAATCAAAGCCACAGGCAGTATCTAAACTCCCCTAGGCATAGACAGAGATGCATTTTAATTTGCATCAGTATGTACTACCTTGCCCATGGAACTAACAGCCTAAATAACCTTGGAAAACACGGAACAGATCAGTCCTGAACACTATCTCATCTGAAGCAGCATCAGTCTAATTATCAACATGTTCTTCTCCTACCATTTCCTATTCTTACAGTCTTACTACTATTTACACCAAATAATTTGTCACACTTTGAGATACACAACAATGCTATCATATCTCACGTTCTTGCTTTACGCCAGCTTCAGACTACTTCCTTTTCTTAGCACAAGCTATCACTTCATCTCCCTTTCCTGACTGCATGCAAACCAAGTATACCATCTGCAAATGACACATTCCAGTTTTTCCCTTCCCAGCTTCATATGCAAGCTCAACTTATCATTTCCACCCAATCATTATCACTTAAATTTCTATGGTTTCCATTCCAGGCAAACAGCTAGATGTCTAACATAAATCAAACTAATCAGTCAAATCAGTCTAATGCATTCGCAGTTGCTTTTGAAATAACTGACCAAACATTAATTAAAAGGAGAAAGACTTCGGAGGTTTCTGCAATGATATAATCTTCCATCTCTCTCCAGATGAGTCATGGAGAAAATGAACAGTCTCCTGCCTTCCATTTCTGTTTAAGATGGCTCTGTGCCTATCTCCTCTCATTGAATGCTTATTTTTATGTTTTCTATTCACATGACTTCAACTATAATCCTTACATTGATTCGTTACCAGCTTTACTCTAATAACCTTCCTACAGATCTCATCCTCTCCTCTCCAATGCCATGTTGAGTTATAACCTATGAGTGACTTAAAAGAAAAATTCCAAACCACCATTTTTATGACTTTTTCCATAAATAATACTGCTGTTTTCCTACTAAGTCTGAAATGTCTGACTCAAGTCTCCTTTCTGGTTCATCTTATTAACGCAAAAATACTAACACTGCCCAAAGATCTACCCAGCATACAGCTGCAAAACCAAGTATTTAATTCAAGACCCTATTTTCAGATCTGGTATCTTTCTTCTTCCCAATATCCAGTTTATTCAGTTCAAAAACTGGATTCCTAAGACATTTTTCCTCACCAGTCTCTCTACCAACCTATCTCTTCAGATTCTTCCACTGGTTTTTAGTTTTCCAGCATCAAAATTAAACTCCTAAACCTTCTTCTCAAGACCATCACAGTAGAGTTTATCCCTGATGTGTCTTAATACATCAGTCTTGCCATCTCCATTCCACTAACAAAGCAACTGTCCATTGCCTCTTCACTCATTTAGTCTACAAGCATCTTTTCTCATCTGCCTGTGCTTGGATATGACCACTGAAACCCTTCTCTCAAATCCCGAGACTCAAGTCTTCCGATGACAGCTCAGGTATTTGTCAACTAGCAATTTACCAAAATGGCTTCATCAAAATTAATGAAGTTCTCCTCATTTGTATCTTCTAAAAAACAGCTTCTCAAATGCATTATGCTTACTGGCATTTTCTATAATGATAAAATTACCCATCTCTCCCCTGTTACGTTGGCATCTTTCATTTTTCTCATCAACTCTACACCCCGTGTTTGCACAGCACCATGATTATGAGCCCAGATTTTGACTGCAATCTCCAGTATTATATATAATCTCCACAGTATTAACACACTGCACAACTTAATTAAAAAGACCCCAAACACTTATACCCATTTTTACCTGCAAGTTTCCATTCTTCAAATAGTAAGCTGCATAGATATGGTACAGTGTGTGTTTCAGCCTGTTTATTGCTTCGTGCAGAACCTACCTGCCAATCTGTGTCAGCAGAGGAATTTTTACCTTCCAAAGCTCCTTCTACCCTTACAACTTCCACAGCCCCAGTAATAAACACCCCTGAATTAAATGTATTCACTTCCCCTTGCAGAGCATAGCAACTTAAATCCCAGCTCTCCACTGTAGTTTCAACTTTATTCCGTATCAGCATCCTTCCTCAAGTCCCGCATTAGTTGAGCCTATGGACCTTATTAATGAAAGCTGGGAGTCACACGGTAAGCAAAGATCAGAGGTTTGCCTTTTTTGCCTGGACTACCATAATAATGGGCCCCGGGAGGAGTTGGATGGCCACAGAGAGAGGTACTGAAGAGAGGGAGCAGGAACAGTCATCTGAGCAAAGGAATTCCTGTTCCTGGGAACTGAGGAACACAGAAAATGAAATTCAAAAGCAAAAAGAATTCCAACTGAAATAATGTGTTAAGATTAGAAGAACAATACCAAAATTTGGTGAATTAAGCACCACCTAGTAAATCTGGAAGGCAACAATTCCTCTGTCTTGAGGCTGCTGTTGAAGAGATGGACTTAAGACATTCATAACAAAAGGAATACTCTTTAAGGGACTCCTCAAACAAAAGCTGTGACACTCACAGGGCTTATCTACCTAGACTGAAGTACAATAGTGTTACTTTCAGCATCTCCCTTAAGAGTCACACAAGAAATGCAAATCTAACAAAGAACAACATGCTTCCTTGTGTTTTTCCTCCTCAGCATCAGGAATGGCAGTCAACACCCAAATGTGGAGTGATAGTGTAGCAAAACTATTCTGACCACATGCAACCCAGCAGCATGTTTACTCTCACTGATGAATGACACACTTGTAAGGAATTTACAGATAGAAAACTTGCGTATGTGTGCAACTTGAATTATTCTACAGGAAAAGGAACACTGCAACACACAGGACAAGCAAGCAGGAGACAGCTGATGTGTCTGCAAACAGACCAGGCTGCTGTTTGCTGCCTCCTGATTATGGAGCATTGGGTTTCTGCCCAGCTGCTTGCTGCTGGGAAACACCTACATCATGTACGCTCAGGCACTGCAGAAAAAGTGGGACGAAGCAAACTGGTCCAGGCAAACTGGTACTTGGCAGTTAATGAGGCCACAGGCATGGAGGTGCTGGTCAAGGCTGCATGGAACTGCAAATCAGCATGACCACAGTGGTGACATGCAAGAGGGCACAGTCCTGACCACCACCTGGGGCAACTACATCTGGCACCATGGGAAGCTTCAACCCATGTAGAACTCCTGAGAAAAGAGGGCATGGTCATCCAGGTCCCAGGCAGCAGGGAGCACCTTGTGCTTTTCCTTGGTGGAGATAATGTCCCTCAACCACAGCAGATGCACTCTCATCTAAGCACTGCACTGCCACGTGACAGGAGTTGTAGGTGGAGCTAAAAAGAAAATGTAGTATTGTTATATATTATTGTTCATATTAATACATGAAAAGAATTTCAACAGGGTTTTTCTGTAGAGACTATGGAAACAGTCAGGGTTTCCCAGACCCTAATTTTGCATGGAAGGAGGAATAGAATAGTTTGTGTTGGAAGAGCCCTTAAAGACCATCTAGTTCCATCTCCCTGCCAGGGACAGGGACACCTTCCACTAGAGCAGGTTGCTCCAAGCCCCATCCAACCTGGCCTTGAGCACTTCCAGGGATGGGGCAGCCACAGCTTCTCTGGGCAACCTGTGCCAGCACCTCACCACCAACAGTGAGAGACTACACAGGAATTAGGAAGATGGAGAGTCTCCAAGTTGTGAGTGGCTGGAAGCTGGCAACGTGAGAAAAGCTCTTTCACCACCAGGAAATGTGCACTTACAGAAAAGGCATAATGGCTTGGCAGTAACAGGCAAGGAGGAACAGGTTTCCTCAAAGGAGTCATCAGAGCCACCTGAGCGTGCAATTCACCAACAGAAGGGGAAGCGGGAGATGAGCATGGCTGGAGACTCTCTTGGGTAGGGAGTAAAGAACCTGCTCACCAGCCCGATTTACTCTTTCGACAACCATGCTGCTTGCCAGCAGCTCAGACTCCACCAGTGCATGGGGAGAGTGCCAAGGCTCATCCAGACCTTGGATGACCACTCTTTCCTCCTGACGCCACATGCACACTAATACCACTGCCAAGGGGCATCTCAGGCACACACGAGTTAACTACAAGGCCCTGTTAGGTGAAGCCCTGGATCAGTCCCTGTGCTCCCCATCACATCCTTTGACAGGATCTATACTGGCTGAGTTTCAGCTTTCCTAACAACATCCCTGCCTGCTCAGGCAGCCTCTCATTGCCACTCTTGGATTCTCCATCCCTGCTCCATCACCTCAGAGCTGTCTGTGCATGCCTGAGCTCAGGCAGCAGTGCCCTGCTCACCCACGTGGACTTTCTCCCACACCTACTTGACTACCCCATTGCAAGGGGGCACAGTTGATATGCAGAAGGGGAGGAACCTAGACAAGCTGGAGAAATTGATACAGGGAACATCTAGAGAGGCCAGCAGAGGCTACCAAGATGAGGAAGGGACTGAAGCAACTCCCTTCTGAGGAAAGCCTGAGAGAGCTGGGCCTCTCAGCCCAGTTGGGGAAGAGAAGACTGAGAGGGGATCTTATCAGTATCTACAAACATCTTAAGGACGAGTGCCAAGAGGACAGGGCCAGGCTCTTTTCAGGGGTGCCCAGCAACACAACAAGGGCGAATGGGCACAAACTGCAGCACAGGGAGCTCCACCTGAATATGAGGGAGAACTGCTTTACTGTGAGGCTGACAGAGCAGGGGAACAGGCTGCCCAGAGAGGCTGTGGGGTCTCCTTCTCTGGGAACATTCAAAACCTGCCTGGACGCGATTCTGTGCAGCCTGCTCTGGGAGAAAGAACCTGCTTTAGCAGGGGGCTGAACTAGGTGATCTCCAGAGGTACCCTCCGACCCCAACCATTCTGTGACTCTGGGAAATGGCCTGGGAAGAATGTCAGAAGTTCAAAAAAGCAAAATGCAAAGTCCTGCACAGGGGATGGAATAATGAGATGGGAGTCAACGACCCAGAAACAGCTTGCAGAAAAGGCCAAGAGGGTCCCTAGTGGACCTGTCACACCAGGAGTCAGTGTCATGCCCCTGACAGCCTGAGGACAGCCAGCAGTATGACAGCAGAGACTGCTCCCCTTCATTCAGCACCAGCAAGACCCACCAAGATACTGGATCAGGCTGGGGCTCACCAGTACAGGACAGACATTGCGATAGCGCACAGGTCCCGTGGCAGCCTGTGAGATGGTCGGGGCTGGAGCACATGAGGCCAGACAAAAGACCTAGAATGGGTTTTACTCAGCCTGGGGAGAAGGTGAAAGGGAGACCCTATTGTGGTCTTTGACTGCAAAGTGGGGCGGGAAGAAATGATGGAGCCAGGCTGCTTTTGGAGATGCTGTGACGGGAGGCACAAGGTGCAACAAGGGAAATTCCAGTTGGGTATTAGGAAAAAAATCTCCATTTGAGAGTGATCAAACACTGGGAGAAGGCCCAGACAGGTCTCCAGTTCTGGAGATACTGAAAAATCTGGATAAGGCCTTGAGCAATCTACTTAATGGGACCTG
Source organism: Microhierax caerulescens (assembly GCA_035590215.1). Classification (NCBI taxonomy): domain Eukaryota; kingdom Metazoa; phylum Chordata; class Aves; order Falconiformes; family Falconidae; genus Microhierax; species Microhierax caerulescens. The sequence continues at coordinate 72,221,300 of JAVJGJ010000057.1, read as the reverse complement.
CTCTGCAGAGGCAACTGGACCTTCTCAGGGGCCTTCCAACCTGCACTATGCTATGAATGAGTCTTTGAGGTCTTGCAGAATCAATGCTTAAGAAAGTCTGCTATATTAGGTCTTCCATCTTAGTCTTCTAAAACCTGCTGAAAATATACCTAGTAACAGTGTGACTCTGGCCTGGATATTCCTAATGGGCCACAGTGAAAGAAAGTTTGTGCTTTACTAAGACTGTAGTCAACCAAGGGATTCTGCAGCCATCAACAGACCAAGTTGTCTAATCTTTCGAGGACCACAATGTCAACAGTCACTTCACTGAAGTATTGATCCTAATCTTTCCTCAGCTGAGGACTGATCTTGCAGTAGGACAATTTTTTGTACAAGAGAAAGATACAGGTGTTAGTCTAACCAAGCCCTGGGAGCTACTGTTTCTTTAGGGTAAAGACAGCATGAAGAATATACCCTTTTTATTCTTGCATTTTTTTAACTGTGAAAGCAACAGAAAAAAAGCAGGACAATGTGCAGTAGGTCTTTTTTCTGTATATGAACAGTATCCATGTTAAGACCCTGACAAAAAGGGTACATAATATGCTGGCTACAAGTGGTGAGAACAGGAAAATCAGTTCAACTACAGAGGTATAGAGCTTGCGAGGGGTTTCTGCAGAAGCCACGGTCCATGCCTGGGCACTCTTCACCAGTACGCAGGGAGAAGACATGGATCTAGCCAGGACAAGCAGAATTTGTCTTCAGAGTAACAGGGATCACATTCTCCTAATTACCAAGGAAACTGTGTCAGGCATGTGGAATGGTGTAACCCACTCCGCAACCCCAAGGTGGGGTTTTGTGGTGAGATCCCAGTGACTCACTGTGCCACAGCTGAGCCACAGCAGGTTCTCTCCTCCAGTCCAGAATAAAGACGACAGCCTAATTCTACTCCATTAAGATTATACAACAGAAGCTGTACCTTTTGTCACTAAGACAAGCATGAAAAGATGAAGTGCAGAAGAGATACCTACAATAACTAGATCTGCTTCACAATAATTCCTACTACCTGCCAGCAAAATCAGACATGGAGTCTTCTCACAGTGGTCATGGCTCTTAGCTTTTTTTTAGGTAAGATTTTATACTAATAAAATGCAGGCAGAAGACAGATTTCTTTGATGCCACTTATCTGTCCTGATATTAAAAATGCTTCAAGAAGCAACCCATATGTGAGCTTTCTTGTTGCACAAGTACATTATTTAAAGACAGTATTGTTTCTTTCACAAATCCACAGAGACGTTTCAGGATCAAATGACACCGATCAAGGAGAAACACTGTCATCCATCTGCACAATGTCATATTTGTCCAAGGATATCAAAATGCAGCTGCCTGAAAGACAAGTCTGCTGGAAGGACCTCCTTAGAGGTTTCTGATTAAGATTCTTCTAGTATTTTCAGTTGTGAGAGTCACAGAGAAGAGTGTAAAGATGCAATGTAGACAACAGATTATTTCCCTTACATTACACCAACCTACGGGCTATTGAATCTAGAGGCTTCCTTGTACAGTGGTGTTTCTGTCCAGCTTGGGACAGAAGTATGAACAGCCTGTGCTAGCAAGGTTTTTTCCTGATGGCACAGCTCTCCAAAAAAAGATCTGAGCTACATGAACAAAGCATTCCTCTGTCATGCATGAAGAGAAGGAAATGGATAAATTAACCTATTTTTGCGTTAACTGTATGCTCTCAGTTACAGATGAAGGAAGAGAAAGGGGAAAACCACCATGAACTGTAGTTCTGCAAACAGTTTAAAGAATGTGTAAAATGGCACTGCCACCTTCTTTCTGCTCATACTTATCCACTTATCTTCTACTCCCTTCTCCTCCCTTATCGTTGCACAAGTCTATGCAAAAAAAAAATAATAAATTAAACCACCAAACCAAATCAAGGAACTGACCTGACTAAAAACAATCCTGGCAAAATACACAAATGAAATGAGGTGGTTTCAGTTGGATCAATTTCCTAGTCCATGTCACCTTACAACCACATGAACACTTCAGCTCGCAATGATTCAAGAGGAGCTGGATGGGAAAACAAGCAGTAAGGTGAAAGCAGGACTGCCACAGAAAGAGGCAACTTATAGCACTCACATAATTGCTGCCCCAGCTTCACTTGGCACTCTGGCTAACATCACCTGAGCAAGGGGTATACAAGGAAACTTAATCACACACGTTAGAAGGTCCATTCAGTAGAAAAAAAAAACCCCAGAGAGCAGAGCCACCAGCACCATCCAGCTATCACATCCAAGCCATCAAAGGCCAGGAATTAGACTCTTGTGCAATTATCAGGGAGGGTCTGACTTAACGAGCCAAAGCAACAATGTGTACTTAGATCTCTAAGGAGAGGTGCTATGGGACTTGCTATGCAGAACAGAATTTTAACACTTAAGGTATCATCTTCATAAATCTGACACTGTAGAACACTACCTTCCCAGACATCAAGAACCTTATAATGAACCAAATGAAGTTCACAGAAGGATTCTGCCAGCATAGTAATGTCAAGCGGAAAAGAGGTCTTTTCACACCCCTAAGTGATGTACCCTTGACAGCAGCACTTTCCAGTGAAAAATAGTTCTTCTCAAACTTTAATTAGATAGTAAAGTTATCAGCTTCTGCTAAGTCACACAAACACAATGCAGAAGGCATTTTGTTGTTCAGATGACATCCACGTTGTACTTGGGAAGTAGCTGCAACATAACCTGGAGACCCCGATGTAATGTTATATCTTCTGAAAGAGGTGGGGCTGTTCAGCCTGGAGAAGAGAAGGCCCTGGGCAGACGTTATAGCAGCTTTTCAGTACCTAAAGGGGACTTAGAAGAAAGATGGGGACAGACTTTTTAGTGGGGCCTGTAGCGATAGGGGGGGTGGTTTGAGGCTGAAAGAGGATAGATCTTACCTAGCACCAAACTGAGTTATGCAGTGAACACACTGGAGGGAAGGGATGCTGTCCAGAGGGACCTTGACAGGCTTGAGAGGTGGGTCATGAAGTTCAACAAAGCCAAGTGCAAGGTCTTGCACCTGGACTGGGGCAATCCCAAGCACAAACATAGGCTGGGAGGAGAATGGATTGAGAGCAGCCCTGAGGAGAAAGACCTGGGGGTGCTGGATAACAAGAAGCTCAACATGACCCAGCAATGTGTGTCTGCAGCCCACGAAGTTAACTGTAGTCTGGGGTAAACTAAAAGAAGCATGACCAGCAGGTCGAGGGACGTGATTCTCCCCTTTTACTCTGGTGAGACCTCACCTTCAATACTGTGTCCAGCTCTGGGGCCTCCAATATAAGGACATGGACCTGCTGGAGAGTGCCCATAGGAGGCCACAGAGATTGATCAGGGGGCTGGAGCATCTCTCCTGGACAGACAGGCTGAGAGAGTTGGGCCTGTTCAGCCTGGAGAAGACAAGTCTCAGGGAGACCTTAGAGCGGCCTTCCAGTACCTAAAAGGGCCAACAGGAAAGCTGGAGAGGGACTTTTTACAAGGGCCTGTAATATTAGGACAAGGGGGAATGGCTTTAAGCTAAAAGAGGGTAGATTTACATTAGATACTGGGAAGAAATTCTTTACTGTGCGGGTGGTGAGGCACTGGCGCAGGCTGCCCAGAGAAGCTGTGGCTGCCCCATCCCTGGAAGTGTTCAAGGCCAGGCTGGATGGGGCTGTGAGCAACCTGCTCTAGTGGAAGGTGTCCCTGCCCATGACAGGGGGGCTGGAAATAGGTGATCTTTAAGGTTGCTTCCAAGCCAAACCATTCTATGACCCTGACAGGTCTTGCCAGTGCTGAACAAAGGGGTGCAATCCCTGCCCTCACCCCTCTGGCTGCCCTGAGGCCATCATGGGCTGGAATGTGGTTGGACCTATTTGGCAAAGCTGCTTTCTCATGCAGTGAATCCCCCACCGCGATCATCCTATGTCAGTCCATCTCTTAAAGGGTTTTTTTACTTCCCACTTCCTTTCTTGGTATTACTATCTGATGTCTAAACAATTGAATTGCTGGCTTTCCTATCAAAAACTGAAGTCTTCCTTTCAAGGAAGGATGTATGTATTCACTTGTATGAATGCCCATACAAGTCTGTAAGGATTGATTTGTACCTTCATTTTTTTCCTTCTCTGTAACATCATGTGTACTGCATGATGTACCGTAAGGCTGAGAGGAGGAATTGAGCAATGGTAATCATCTATCACAAGTTACTGCGAAGAACATTTACCTGCTAAGCTATGGTATGGTCAATTCTCTGGACAGAGAAGACTTAGGCAGCAAAGCTTGCCAAACATCTAAATGCTGGTGTGGGCTTCAGTGACTCAAGTACAGTTTTCCATATGGCACAGTGCTCTTCTGGTTTACTGAGAGGGAGTTAAAATAGGATTTATTTTCCTCCAGTCCTGCACATCTGCCCATTAAAGGGGGGATGAGACAGCCTCACCCAGACTGGGCTGTGAAGGGAGAAAAACTTGTACTACCTGTAAAGCAACTAAGCATCTCAGTAAGATATTTTATAAGGCCTCATATTAAAGAGGAATAGGAAGGAGGAGGCACAAGATATCATCTACAAAAATCACATACACCCTTGAACATGGCAAGGAATTAAAACAAATTACTGTCCCAAAAGATCAGTCTAAAATCCTGAACACTGGGAAAGATTACAAATTTCCTTTGTCAAAACTCTACAGCAAAAACAGCTAGAGTAAATAGTGGTTGCTATATGGAAAAATGAGTAGAAAATCCCTTACTGCCAGGGACTGAAGCAAGCTTCTTCTGCCGTGAAAGCCACAAACAGGCTGAAGTACCCAAAGTAACCAACGTGCAGACTCTAGCACTAAGAAAAATATTTTTCAGAAGAGTGGATCTGCTCTCATAATAAATGACAAAAAGAATTCTATTCCTTTAAGACACAAACCAACCAACCCCCTTATTCCCAATTCTGTAAAGAAAAAAGCAGTAGATTCTCACATTCAGTACTTCCTGTCGTAGAGTTGCGGGCTCCACACAGCTGATTAGACGAAGCAGGAGGTCCATCATTGCTGATGTATCTATATGCTTTAGCACCAGGCTAATAAATTTGTCTTTTTTCCTTAAAAATGCAATCACCTAAAAATAAAAGTGTCATCATCAGTTGCTAGTACAACATACAGACAAGGCGCACAGAACTTCCTGTACTTCACCTTCTTGTCTCAACCAACCAATCTTGATGCAAAACGGCTACGAGGTTGAGAAATGCTCCAGAGAGCAAAAGAGGAGAATAACATTCTCATTTCAAGACAACACTATATCAAATCTTTAAACTATTTTTTTCTCTCCTCTACGCCACAAAGAAACCCAAGCCCACAGAAATAGGAGTGTCAAGAAGCTGGTGAAGCTGGAGAATTTTCCATTCCACTAAGGCTCTCTTGAGAGCCTTCATTTAAAAAATCGATTTTGAATTGGAATGCATGTATTCCTAAAACACTGCTCAGCTCATGTTTCCAGCACCCTCTTTACAGGCATGAGACTGAGGCATTGTTTATGTAATGAGATGATTCTGTGCCATGATCAAAGGGTGCATCAAACATGCCTTAGAACAGGAAAAAAAAAAAGCTTTAGCTATGGCACAGGAATATCCCAGTTACTGTAGATCTGAAGCCAAAACTAGGCAAAGGTGTCTAAATAAGCCAACAACTCCCTCACCTGAGAAATCCAAAGAACTTTTCAGAGACTACATTTCTACTCTAACCGCAAAGAGTATAGTGAGTTATTTTTGAACTCTAAGAATACAATGAGATCACAAGGATAGCAATGATACTGCCATACAACACAACCAACGTTAGCAAATCAATTGGTGCTTATGTATCAGGACAAATCTAACTACTACCTGTTCCGTTTTTCTTGCAATGAGATTCCCAATAGTCTTACTGAAGAAACTGGCAAGCAAAGGGTTCAAAGGAGGCTCATGATCCAAGAAGTCATAGAGGATATTCAGCAGAGTTTCATCCCCTCCTAGCTTGTCATTGATCTGTGGCACATCTGAGGTCAGCAGTTCGCAGGCTGTGTTTGGATATCTGGAAGGACAGAACAAGAGCAACTAAAGGTGAAATGAAAACTCTCAAGAAAATCTTTCCTTATTAAAGTTATAAAGAGTAGGAGGATCGCCATTCCTGGAGGGGCAGGGAAGGAACACATGAGGAACAGGGTCATCTACATTAATGACACGTTTTAAGGAAACACTATTTCCTGTAACACATCATGTGGGGTTTTTTTAGCCACTGAATTATGCATCTCAACTGCCTTCCAACTGCAGCTAGTTCTGATTTATAAAAGTGATGTTTGATCAGTTTCAATACACTTAAAATCTCTTTAAATCTTTTAACAATAATGCATTTGCACAACTAACATCAAGCCAAAAATTTGAGGTTGATTTGAAGAATGCATATTTTAGCAGGTTTCTGTAATGTTTCTGAGAAATTATTCTTTCCACTACTGGAGTTGAATTAAAAATTAATTTGTTTTTAAATCAAGGACTAGAATTTAGAGACAGAACATTAGATCTAACACAAAACTCCTAAGAAATGAGCATACACTGTGTACAAGTGAGCAATTCATAGCCAACCTTCTAAGTTTCAACTTTTCAAGTAATATCTCTAATCCTCTATAAAATTAACTTGTTCTTCAGAAAACGTTACTGTGCCTGGTTTAGAGAATTTTGCTCACTTAAATCAAAATATGAAATTATGTTTGACAGCTAATGAATTTTTTTTTCCCTGATGTTGTTGCTTATTCTTCCAGGTCACATGTATGATCAGAAAAGATAACAATGTGATTATAATTAATATTATATTGATAATTAGACAAAGTCTCAAATATCAAAGCGCACACATACAAAGCAATAATCTAAAGTCAACACAAAAAACCCCAAACCACGCTTTTTGAGGACTGTTTTGCTTGAAGACCTAAGTTTCTTAGTGTTGAATTTCAACATTAAAAGCCAGCTGTAGGGTACAGCTACATGGCACTGTCTTGCAAACATTTCACTGATTCAGTCTCTCCATTACTCATGCAATGAAGGGATTAAACAGGGGATGGGAGGCTGTCTTGCACACACGCCAGAACACCAAAATTCATCCAGCTTTTTTTTTTTTTAAGAAAAAGAACAACTAATTTCAGCATTTCATTGTTAGATTAGGGTCTTAATTTCATCTTCTACCTACTGTCCCTCTACAAAAAGAGCTTCTGAGAACTCCTTTGAAAAAGACCTACTCAACATCACAGAGGTTACTGTAATCAGAAACAGCAGTTCATTAGTACTGAGAAATTCAACCCAGCATTAACTTTAATGCTATTTTCACAGTTTCAATGATATATATGATTCTGGAGTCAAAAGGCAGCTGGACTTTATTTTTAAACTATGACTTACTCTTACCCCACTAATTGTTTAAAGAGTCTGAAAGGGTGTGCTCAAGTGGTTCAGTGGTCCTAAGCACAAAGCAGCAATTCTGAACACCAAACTTCCCGCTGAGTGCTGGTTCTTATCTGTGTTTCCTAAAACAGTTTTCATTTATTATCAAGTGATACAGATTAAAAATAAAACTTGTTCTTTACAGTTTGAGCATTTTCTCTCTGTAAGCAGAGCCAGTTTTCTTTTTCCTTCCACAAAAGCAAAAAGAAACTTTATTATGTATTTTAGTAGCAGCCAACTAAATTAGTAACAACATTAAAAAAACTACAGAATACTCTTGCTGCAAATGCACTTTCATTCTTTAATCAGTGCATTCACTTTCTAAATAAAAACTGTGACATTCCACAAGACACACAACAAATTTCCCACTTCTAAAAATTATGCAAGATATACCACTTTTCGTAACTTTAGACACAAGCCAACTCCAAGATCAATATAAAACACTCCTGCAATAATATGACTGTTCCTACAACACAAAGGGAATACCTTCACTTTTATAGAACAGTGAAGCTGAAACAATCTTTCAATGCACAAGATTTTTTTTTTTTCCCTAGCCTCAATCTCAAAGGAAAAAAAACATAGAGAAAAGAGCTGTGGACACAACTGGGTGCCTCTCACACCTTTACCACCTTTGCAATAAGAGCTGTGAATGTGTAACAGAACTCAGACTGAGTACTTATCTTTTTTTGTTGTTGTTGTTCTTAGTCAAAATTAGTTAAAATTTCTGCTCTGAACCTCATTAACAGTAAGTCAAGAACAAATCTTAACAGCACCTTCCAAACTCGAAACGGGACTCTGTGCTCTGAGCTTTGATCTCCCACCTTCCCAAACACAGCATGTTTCATATACCTGGCAATGTTTCCTAAGCAGGTGACCACCTATCAGGGAAGAAATTGTGGAATTATTGTAGGTCTTTAAAAATATCAGCTCAGTTCTTGGAGTGACAAAACAAACACATGGATCGCTGGAAATCATAGAAAAGGAACAGACAGGAAAACCACTGTGTCATTGTGTGACTTGACGATATGCTCGTATTTCAAGTACAGCACATTTGAGCACACCACTGTATAAAAGCATTGCTAGGACCGTTGTCAGGGACCAGGTACCAGAAAACAAAGACCTTTTCATCTGATCCCACATGGCCATTCTTGACATTCGCACCTATTCTGTGAGGAGACCTGCAGCTCGCTCTTCAGCTGACTGACCGCTTGCCTGTTCTTCCCATGGGTTTGCATTAGCTGTACCCAGGAGCTGCGGATATGTGACTTCCATCCCAGTGCTGTACACATGGCTTAACTGGCAGGGTGCTGTGCTGGCCCTCGGAATTCACAGTTCAACTGGAGCTCCCTTTCAGTTATTGTGCTTTCAAGTGCATCACTCTGTGCCCATCTTTACCTTAATACCTGTTATTGGTTCGGTTTTCTTATGTTCGCCGAGTAAGAATTTTTATTTTGGAAGAAATTCCATACCTCAACCTTCTCAGTTTAAGCCTTACTTTATTCATCGCAGTTCCATTTGGTTTTTAACAAGGAAAATACTTCTTGCTCTGGTAGTATATAAAGGGTCAAGACAAGTGTTACAGGACAACAATAACTTTTCCTGTACATACACTGAATTGCTTCATGTAGAGCCTTGTGCCCTGCATCATGAATACACACTTGCATTCACCATTTATCGAATATATCCAGCATACTGCCCAGGAGGACTCCAAAGCCTTCCCTGAGATGTGAAAGCTAATTTGAAGCCCATCAAGGTGCACGCGTAATTTGGGCCATTAATCATGGCACAACAACAATCAGCACTGACTGCATTTGCTTTATTACTGCTTGGTCATGTAACATCATGAAACCTTTCTACCTTTTAACTAAGTTAAGTAATTTTACATTATCAACTTTCTATGTTTAGAATTCTTCTCCCCTCTTATTTCATGCATGAATATATCAAACAGCACAAGGCTCAGCAGTGTAAAACCAGAAAGCTGGAACTAGCCTTTTTCCCTCATCTATATTTTTCTTTAAGTAGTTACTAATTGATGACAGAACCCTTCTCTGTTATCCCATGACAGCTTGTTTTCAACAGTCTTTGATAAGGGACCTTATCTTTTTGGACTGTACTTATGTCACATATCACCATAATCCATGTGTTTCACCGACTCCATCAAACTCAGCTCCTGAACAAAAGCAGTACTGTGTGATGGCTGAGCGCCTGCATTTAGAAAGGTGTCTACGAATCATAATGCTATACCATAAATTCTTCCATGTGCACAATGCAGAAGCCAGAATTATGGGCCCAGAGGCCCTTCTTAAGAACTGGTGCCCTATTTGCCATTTCTGGACAACTGTTTTAAGGTTGACCACGTCAGAAATTTTGTATTTTAATTCCTTCAAATCACTAAGGTGAATACCATCCACTCCTAAAATATACTCTACTGATTCTGTTTCACAGATGCTCCAATTTGAGACAGTTCCTCAGACTATTCCCTTCTAAAGGAAGACACCACTTGGGAATCTCCCAAGAAGTCTCTGAAATGAGCATGAACACGGACAATGTAGTTTTATTTTCTGCTATGGTCCTATGTTCCTTTACACTTGGATCACCCATCTGCCCCACACATTCTCAGAGAGGCTTCCTTATTTTGACAGGTTTAGAGTAGTAGTGGTTTTGCCTTTAGTGAACTGCTTCCCAAAACCCCCTTCATGCAGTCTCATGGATTAACTCACCACTACACCCTTTTTCCGTATCTGGATACAGCTTCCTTTTCATGAGGATGTACTTTTACCTTCAGTGAGTTATTTGTTTTTAACCAACTCAGTTTTCTACATTAGGATTTTATTTTTTTTTTTTTACATCTTTGTAATATAAGCTCTGCAATTTACCATGAGCCACCAAGATGTTTCCAGGCCAGCTGCGAGCTTTTTACCCTTACACAGTATCATTTACTTCCTAACTAGCCTCCTCATATTTATGTAGCTCCACTCCTAAAAGTTAGAAAAACAAACCCCAAGCCCGTGACAATGCTGTTTACGTCTTTTTTGTTCCTATGAGGACATTAAATCTGAGTACACTATGGTTACTATTACAAAGTGATTTAACAACAGTAACATTTCTTAGAGCCCACAAGGGTATATGAAGATTTATTTCTCCTTTTTCTGGCTCACTGCTCCATGCAAAAGGCATTCACAATTCCTAAAAATTCATGCACCGTGCCTCCCTGTGATATATATCCTGTCAACAGGGGGATAAATGAACCCTCTCATTGTTAAAGCACGTTCTGCTCTTGCAGCCTTTACAGTCTCCAGGTTTCACACTGTCAGATATAACCACCCTTTCTATTTAGGCACAGTATCCCAGCCCGTAAGGTTTCCATGCTGCAGCTAACTTATCTCACTCGACACCCAGCCCTCTATCCCCTAAAGCCCACTCTTACACCAACAGAGTCTACTCTGCCTTTCCTACAAGCTGTACTCTCATTACTGCGTGTTCTCAACAGGTTTACGAGACACCCCGGTATGTCAACAAATTAATTAGAAATAGACATTACAGTTCAAACAGTTTATACACTTCTTTGGTTGCCACAGGTCTTCATCTGGTTGCTTAGTTTCACATGCTAAGCTCAGGTGGGGATTTACGGTTGAGTTTTCCTCTTTGCAGTTTCCCTTCTGAACTTTATGAACTGATGTTTCAAAAACAAAGCATTTTGATTATTCCATTTCCACAGCACACATCATTCTGAGCTGCATGTCCTTCCAAACCTATCAAGTTTCTCCCCATTCCAGCTTAGAAACTTTCATAATCTTTTCTTAAGAGCCAAAACTTGGATTCCATTTGGATTTAGACAGAGTCTGTTCTTCCTGCTTAGCCTTTATTTATTCCAAAAGTGTCCCCAGTTTCTAATAAGCTTAAACCCTCTTTCCCTTCTCCAGTGCCTCACCACACTTTGAAAATGCTTCTCTGCCCAGTCTATCTATTGTACTGGTAGTATTTAAAAAAAAAAACACAACAACCTTCATAAGGATTGGCTCTGCATGTCCTGGCAAGCAGGTCACTACGCAGTTCTTGTTGTCATCAAAGACTCTCTTATCTGTCCATAGTGTAGAACCACACTTCCCACCACTAAACTGACTTTTTGAGTAAGCACCTTACAGGCTGCCCTTGGAAGAGGAAGAAGATATAATGCCATCATCTGATGAAGAGACTGCTAACTTAAAGCCTTGCCAACACAAGATTTTCTTTTACCTTGCCAGCATAGGGGGACAGCAACACTGGAGGCTGGCCTCTCCGCACTACTGTCTACCTTTGTCCATATGTTGTTCTCAATCAACCCAGGGCCTTGAGCTGCCTAAATCATATGCTACCTTCAAAAGCTGATGAAAAGGCATATAATCCTGCACGGAAATTCAAGGATGCCTGGGAGAAAACACTCTCCTTCTGAGCTTCCCTCTTCATTCTGCTTTGCATTAAGGGTTTTGCTTCTTCAGATATTTGTGTTTGTCCCCACCTTCCCTTAAGCTGTTTGGTTTACAATAGGAAAAGGTTTTCACTTCCACCCTTCAGCACACAGGATCAGAGACATAAACCACCTTCTGATAGCAGCCACCAAAAAAAAAAATCTCAAAAGAGCAGGACTTAAAAATATGGTCTAGTTAACTGAAGTAGTAGAGAATTCTGCAGTGACATGGGCAATGTATGAACTAGTACTGGCACGGTTCTGGAATCCCTCATTCTCTCCTCCAGCAACATACACCCAGATTCCAGCAAAGGACTGCAAGTTTAATGTTGTTCAGCATTTCCTCTGCTAGTTAACTCTTAGCACAAAGGAAAGCATCACCCATCATCTTCAATCAGACCTTCTGGGTTTGAGTTCATCTCGTATTAGATGTGCAAACAATACGAACAAAGGGCTGCAGGAAGCACAGAGCCAGCCGGCCCATGAAGCGCCAGTTATTCTGCTGTAACACCTGAATCTGATACAGGAAATGCAGAAAGTCGAAAGGCTGTTGTGCACCACATCCCTGGTTTAAGAGTATCTGTACAAAATTTGCATCTGTAGGACAAGAGGATAAAGCTAACACTTCTGGTTCCTTCTAGTAATTCACCTTTCACAGCAGAAGCCCTACAAAAGCAGCCATATAATATTCTACATAACATAATTCATGGCATTCACTCACCATGAAAGAGTCACCTAATACAGCTGATCCACTATCTCACCTAATAATAAACCTAAACAATACTTCAACTTCTTCTGTGGATTTCAAGCAACAGCAGCAATAACCAGCACAGAGCCATTCCCACAGTGACAAACTTACTGGTTTCTATTTATTTATTTATTTATACAAAGAGCAGCCTCTTGTTTTTACATAAACTTAAGAAAATAAAACTTCCCAAATCCAAAACGTAAATATTTTCAACTATACATTTAATGAAAAATGTATAAACACAACTTGCTGTGAGAACCAAACACATCTGACAGGTTCACCATCATAAGAAATAACTCTTTAGAGTTAGGCCCTCTCCCTAACTATATGATCACTGAAATCAACAGCTTTTGCATATGCAGCACATTGAAAATATTACATCTTTTATTCACTGTACAGCTCACTTTCTTTTGTGGGCTTGACTACTGAAAACCAATCAAGATCAGAAATTTCTAACTCTGAGCAGAATGCTCTTTGCTTGCCATTTTGATAAAAACATAGTGAAGGTACTTTAGAGATACCAATTATTTTACTTGCAAAGTTTTGAACAAACAGCAAGAGATTTGTTTTTTTGACAAACTCAAGTTAAACCATTAAAACAAAGAAGCTTCTGAAAATTCACTACAAGTAACAAAATGCTATGAAATATTTTACAGTACTCAAAAGCTTTTCTTCCAGAACTGAAAAGGTTACACTCATCTTGCAACAGAACATTTCCAACATCAAGGTCTCTCATTCAGTTTTATTCATATAGGACAGAAAAATACCTACTTGAAGCGGACCTTCTCATCCATATCCACAGGGGGCTCATGCGTGATGAGGTTGACCAGCTCCTCCATGCAGTGCTGCTGGCAAAGGAAGTCCAGCAGCTTGCGGTTCTGAGCCTTACACTCCTGTAAGATGTCATCTTCATCCATCAGCTCATGAAGTGTCACATCTTCTTTATCCAGCAGCTTGTCCACATGTGATGTTGTGTTCAAATCAAACTTCCAGAACATGTTGATGGGACACAACTAGCTATAATGCAAAAGAATACGAGTTAATATTCCATCTTCACTATTTATTCCTCCTTTATAATTCTGAGCAGAATACCTTAATATAGCTGCTGGCCAACTTGTAAAAATCACTTAAATTCTGTAAGCAAAATTAACAACTTTTTGCACCAGAAAACTAACACTGCTTACAGCTGTATATCAACAATGGACACAATATATGCATGAATTAACTTTAACTGCAAGTAGCTTGAAATGAAAATCAAAGATGATGTGCATACACAGAAATGCTTTGCTGGATTAGAGTCAAGGCTGGTCACAGATAGGGAAACCACGCCACTGCACTGTAAAAATTTGCATTAAAGGGTTTGGGATTTTTTTGCATTACTTGTATTTCAGAGTCATGCTCATCAGCGATAATTGCAAGAATCAATGATTTATTTAAGTGGAAGAAATGCCTCCAATGTATATATAACAGCGAGAGATAAATATAGACCATAATCGGAAAGTATTAAAAAAAACACTACTGAGCACTACGAGCAATAACATCAGCAAACCTAGAGCTGAACTGCTAACAAATACAAACCTTATGAAATCCTAGAACATTCTATTAATCTCATAGACGTCACAGAAGTATAAAACTGCAAGTGGTCTTTTGAGGGGGGTGGGGGCAGGGGAATGTGTCTGATCTGCAACTGTAAGCCCTGTAACTCCAGAGCAGGGTGTCAGCGGGACTATTAACCTCCACGCTGCCAGGAACATACAGAGCATCTGTATCTGGACTGCACCATTTCTAGGAAGCTCCAAAATTCTGATCTATAACCTTACTGGGAGGAAAAAATATGGTTTAGAGACTAGTCATTTATACTACCTAAAGGGTGTGCAGCTGGGCAGCTAAAATCTGGTCTGTAAAATAATGCCTAAATTCTATTCTTGGCCATCCTAAAACAGACAATACTTCATCTCCCCACACCCACCTTTCAACCAGGGTAGGTCTGCACATTTTACTGCATCTAGGGATTGGGACTTACAGGTGTTTACCAGTAACAAATGCCAAAACGCTACTATAAATCCAAGCTAGAAACAGAAACTAAAGGAACAGCCTCCTTTTCCTACACGTTCTGGATCTCAAGTCCTTGTAAATACTTGCCGAAAGGAAACCCTCCTTGCCATCCCCTTCCCTCACAGTAAGTTTCATGTGGACATTTTGCATAATCCTAAGTAAATAGAAAAGATTTTCAAACAGTTCTTTGCAGAAGTGCTAAAAGTAAGACACTGCATTTAACAACAAATGACAAACAGACCAACTTGAGCTGGAGCCTAGTCCCACAGAAACGCAGTGAGTTACCTTCCACAAGCAGAGATCAAACCCTGCCCCAGCTGCATTTTTTGTCCCCTCCAAGTCTCCCTGACAGTGCCTCGGGGACCCCCTGCCTGAGCAGCCCCCAACCCTGCTCGCAGTGGCTCAGATCATTCTGTCTTATGTCCCCTCTCCATATCTGCTGCAGTTTGCAGGAGTCTTTAGTGTGTCCCCAGAATCATACACTACATTTCAGATGAGGTTTCACTATTGCCACATAGGTTAGGAAGAATATTCTCCTTCAAACAGTTTTTGCTAAATATAGAGCATTGCATTTGTATTTTTTGTATATTTGTAAATATAGAGCATTTGTATTACTCATTTTCATCCCTGCTCTTACCCCTAATGCTTTCTGACCTCTTTGTTAGCTTGACTTTTCTGTATGTGAGCTCTACTAATTATGTTTTTCCAGTTAGCTTCCCTAATACACTTCAGCTTTTAGAATTGCTATCAATTATATCAAAGCAAGAGAGTGTTCAGACTATCCCTAAGAAACTCTTCCAGTGGTCCTCTTGCTTAGTATATTTTCTCTTGCAGTTTTGCCCTTTACCATCTATCTCACCTCAGGATCAGCTAATTCACCACAATTCCTCAACAAGCCACAACCTTTCACAATCCTGTTCCAGCTTTTGTACTAAGTATCTTAATGATCTCCACAGAGAAACAAGATTTACTGAATTTCTTTTATCTAGAGTATCTGTTGCCAAAGAGCAGCTCAGATTAGTTTGACACAATTTAAATTACTGCTCTTCGTTTCATTTCTCAATGTTGCATCTTTTACTGTTCCCTACAGGGAGCAAATAAGGAGTAATCTTCATTCTTCCCCTGTAACGCTTGCAGTATCTTCAGAGAGTACAAGATAGCTTCGCTTCCTCATCAGGAGATGTTTGTACTTCAAAAAGCAGCTAGTCATTTAACTATCTGAGAATCTGCGTACTGCCTTTCATTTCTGGCTCCCATTCAGTGTTTCAAACTAAGTTCTTCCCCAGACACTGTCTCATCCTCACTGAAACCCCATGGCTCTGCTACACGTACAGAGGTCTAACAAAAGGAAAAGAGGAGGGAGCCCTGTGCAGGAAGAGATGGTTGACTCCCAGGTCTGTATGATACACAGAAGATCAAGTGCAATGAGGGACCACAAAGAGATGGCACCATGTTGCAGGCTTTGGGGATCAAAGATGGTTCCAAGAAATAAACAATCATTAATGCAAAAGAAAATGAGAGTAACTGTTATTGCCCATTGACAAAGGCAATAAGCATAGCTCAAACAAGATAAACATTCTCTGCAATAATATCATTAAGCTAAAACACATTTTACAAAATGAAGTACACTGGATGAGAGATGTCAACGTGCTACATTCCCAGATTATCTGTATATAAGCATGTGATTTTATACAACAGGATCACAGTGCTTTTTTTAACCTAACCCACATTACTATTTCCGCAGCAGCAGAACACTTGCCTCAACCATTCATTTTGCTTTTTCCAGCATCCAAAAATGTTACCACGCCTGATCTTTTGCCGGTTCCACTGCTTGCATAACTACCTCCAAGACAGAACTTTGAAATTATCCTTTTGAAAAAACAAACAGAAAACAACACTGTTTTTCCTCCAGGAAGGTTTACTGAAGCAGCAAGACACAGCTTTCTAGTTACCACAGCAGGGCAATTTAAAAGGCTGAAGACCCAAATTTTTTAATTACAACCTTGCAGTGCAACTTTCATACTGAACCTCCAACTGAAGAGCTTATAGGAACTACCAAATGAAACATACTGAAAGGAACACTAATTTTTCATTTTTACCAATTAAGTTATTGACATGCATTTTCTGCCCTACCTCAGTTCAAGGATTCTTCACTTGTGCATGTATGTGTCTAAGGATCTCTAAAAGAAGGATTACCTTATGAATTAAGGCTGTTTTTTCTTGGAATAGCTCCGTTACACAAGGTATTTGATAACAAATTAGAGCTCCACTCAGTGCTTCAAAATTTGTCACAGATAACTTTAATTTCAGACAGCTTTTTTCCATGTCAACATAATTCTTTCTTTTAATGTCTCTATCACAGAGATTTAGCAGAAATCAAGAAAATCATGGCATGTTTGTCGCTTGTGACACAGAGCTGCTGATGGGATGAAGCCCTGATTGAATGTAGTGGTAATGCAATACTAGATAATGAAGGGAACATTTAAACTATGAACTATCAGGCCATCCAAAGTACAGTCTCCTTACACTTTTGTCTTCCTGCAGTCCTCCTGTACACCCCACATACTTGCTGGCTTTGGACTTCCAGCACATTGAGACAGAGCTCACATACACATTATGGAGAAGTACATGGCCCCAATCCCAGCCGAAACAGAACCGAGATCCTGATCAAGCATCACATCCAGAAGACCCCCTTATATTTACCAAGTTCCTTTTAAACATCAGGCATCAACCACTTCTAGCCAAAACTTGAGCATCATGTTTCTTGTAAAGCTACCTATGAATATCAAGACTTTATTTGTGACAGTCCAAGCTCAGTTTCTGAGGGTAAAAGTGCAGGGAAGCTGTCCAAAACAAAAGCTTACCCAGATCTCCACCATGTGCATCCACTGCCATCTCTTAACAATCTTCCAAACTGCCACTCAAGTTTAGGTTGATCCCAATCTTTTGGGAACTAGTGTCTCCCCTCAAAAAATAGCAGGAGAGGTGGCAGAGAAAAAAGCATTTTCTAATTTGAATTGTTTAAATCAAAAATACCTTGAAATAAATATAAAAGGTTAACTTTTAGCATTACAGCCACAAGCAAGAGCTTCTGCATCTGTCCATTCAGCTACTGAAAATGCACTCAAGAAACTGAATTTCTGAGTTGGGAACAGACATCTGAATGTTCAACCTACGTGACACTGCTGTGACAGTAATGCTGTTTGGCTGTATAGTGTGTTCATTACAAACTGTTCTTCAGATATTTTTAACTAACTATGCTTACTTACAAATTCACCGAGTGAAAAGCTGGCATAAAAGGTCTTAAATTAAGAATGTTTGGGTGCACAGTTAACCCAAATACATACATATTCCATACATATATGTGGAATGCACACGTAAATCTCACTTTTCAAATTTAAACCCACTATAAATCTGTCAATTCTATAGTTTTTCAAAACTTTTAATACAACTATAGGAAAATCTATAGTCTAATCTATAGGAGACACTGATAAGCTGGCCCTTAGGAAAGGAAGACCGCTCTTCTCTCATCACAGAGCAGGCAGATCCCCTTTCCAACCCTCTTAAAACAAAGGTTGAGAAGAATTGCTGAGGAATTTCAGCCTCTTCCAGTCCTCACTGGCAGAGCTGGGCTTCTGGAAGACACTGATGCAATTCCCAGCATGCTGGGACTGGGTACAGCTGGGAAGGGGATGCCACCCTGCAGTAGTGACACTCCCATCATGTTGCCCAAAGCACATGCAACAACATGAGACTCTTCTTCACCCTCACTCCAGGCAAAAAAAATCTCTTTTAGCTACAGTGCTCTTACAGGCTACTCAGTACATTGCAGCAAGTAAGATCTGGAAATAATTGTTCAGGGCATACTGAAACCAACAGTTAGGCCAAAGCAAGTGTCCAGGCAACCAAGTGAGGTTTTGTAATCCACCTAACACCTCCACAAACTTGAAAGTAGAGAAGTACCATACACAAACCCCGTACAGAGACACTTACCCCACCTAAAGAACCAACAGAATGAGTCATAACCTACAGGAGCCAGATGAACTGTCCTGGAAGGCCAGAAGTCAAGACACAAGAGAAACAATATGCTGTGTATAGGGTCTGAACTACAGTGCCTGTGGCAGCCGAGAAGTACAGCAAAGCCCGAACAAGCATCTCCTAGCACTAACGAATTCATAGTCATCACAGAATGGTTTGGGTTGGAAAGGACTTTAAAGATCATCTGGTCTAACCTCCAGGGACATCTTCCACTAGACCAGGTTGCTCCAAGCCCCGTCCAACCTGGCCTTGAACACTTCCAGGGATGGGGCAGCCACAGTTTCTCTGGGCAACCTGTGTCAGTGCCTCGCCACCCTCACAGTGAAGAATTTCCTATGTACAACATAGACCTGACCTCTTTCAGTTTAAAACCATTGCCCCTTGTCCTGTCACTACAGGCCCTGGTAAAAAGCCTCTCTCATAAAAGCCCCCTTTATACATCAAAAGGCCACCATGAGGTCTTCCTGGAGCCTTCTCTTCAGGCTGAAGAATCCCAACTCTCTCAGCCTATCTTCCTAGGAGAGATGCTCCAGCCCTCTGACCATCTTTGTGGCCTCCACTGGACTTACTCTAACAGGTCCACATCTGTCTTGTAATGGGGAGCCCCGAGCTGGACGTAGTACTGCAGGTGGGGTCTCACCACCATAGAGGGGGAGTATCACCTCCCTCAGCCTGCTGGCCACACTACTTTTGATGCAGCCCAGGGTATAGTTGGTTTTCTGGGCTGCTAGAGTACATTGCTGGCTCCTGTCCAATTTTTCATCCACCAGTACTCCCCAGTCCTTCCCTACAGGTCTGCTCTCAATCCATTCATCCCCTACACTGTAATGATACTGGGGTTGCCCCAATCCAGGTGCAGGACCTTGCACTTGGCCTTGCTGAACTTCATGATGTTCACATGGGACCACTCCTGAGGCCCGTAAAGGTCCCTCTCAATGGCATCCCTTTCCTCTAGCAAATCAACTCCATTAACTCTGCTTAACGTCACCTGCAAACGTGCTGAGGGTATACTCAATCCCACTGTCAGTGATGAAGATATTAAATACTATCAGTCCCAGTATGGACCCCTGAGGAACACTACTTGTTACAGGTTTCCACTTGGACACTGAGCCACTGACTGTAACTCTTTGGACATGAACATCCAGTCAACTTCTTATCCATCTAACAGTCCATCCACAGCCTGCATCTCTCCAATTAGCTGGCCAGAATGTTGTCAGGGACCATATCAAAGGCCTTACAGAAGTCTAGGTAGATGACATCTGTAGCTCTTCCCTTGTCCACTGATGAAGTCACTTCATTATAGAAGGCCACTAGAATACTTAGACACAATTTGACCTTGTTGAAGTTATGTTGGCTGTCTCAAATCACCTCCCTGGCTTCCATATGTTTCAATGTCTTCCAGGAGGATCCGTTTGGTCATCTTATCAGGCACGGAGGTGAGGCTGACTGGTTGGAAGTTCCCTTTTTACCCCTTTTAAAAACTAGTGTGATGTCTCCCTTTTTCCAGTCACTAGGGACTTCACCTGACTGACACCACTTTTCAAGTATGATTGAAAGTGGCTTGGCAACTACATCAGCCAATTCCCTGAAGACCCAGGGATGAACTTCACCAGGTCCCACAAACTTATTTATGTTCAGCTTCCTCAGGTCATCTTGAACCTGATCTTCACTTGCGATGGGAGGAACTGCCTTGAGGTTCAGGGGCTTGAGAGGTGCAGGAAGAGTGATTACCATTGCAAACTGAGGCAGAAAAAAAACCTTGAGTAGCTCAGCCTTCTCCATGTCTCCCCTGAATAACAGGAAATGGGCTGAGAAAGACCAAAACCAGTTAGAGACTTGCTGAGTATTATGCACCCAATAAATGGTAAATACAATTTCTTCTTGCAATACATGACTTACAAAGATTCAGTGCTGTTTCCTGTTTATGCTGACTTCAAGATGTAATTAAACTTGAGGAACTTCTAAATACTAAAATATTAAACACTAGCAATCACTAATAAAGTCAAGGAATACAAGGTAACTAACTGTACAGAAGAAGAAATGGGAGGAAGACACAGGAATATGAAAGAGTACCCTATTTTCTCTAGCAATTTATGGCATTGCACACCCCAATAAAGAAAAAAAAACAGGAAATTAAGTCAGGGGCATCTTAGGCATCTGATGGCAAAAAATAAAAAAATTGCAGATTTCCAGGACAAAAGAGCACAGAGAAATGGACGCTAACTGCCAGCTTTAACCAATTCACAATATTAAGCATTAAACAGAGTTCTGATCTCTAGTTTTAGGCTCTGGTGGGGGTGCTTAATGCAACTTCTGAACGACCTAACAAAGCAGTACTCTCTCGGGCCTTTTCACACAGCATGAATGGGAGGGCTCGCAGAAACAGAAAGGCACATTTTACTCCCTAGTGCAAAAGCTGGTTTTGGAAATACTTGCATTGAACAGACCCGTATAGGTAATAAAAGGTTAGGAAGTGAAGCATACTCTGCCCACCACAAGCAGCTTGGTCCTTATCAAAGCTGATGGTGCGCAGCTATAACTGAATGCTGACAGAAACAGAAGAGGCCCTCTCCAGGGCCTGTGCCTCTTCCCCAAAAACTAAGGCACTACATGCTGGTCAGAGGAGAAGAAACATCCTATCTATGCTGAATAATCTTGCAGTCTGCATGGTTTCCTCTTGCAGAATTGCTGAAACTTCTTACAGAGCTCAGCCTGGCCTTTTTGTTCTTTAAGTGTGAACTGCTTTCTGCATTCATTTCTTCATTCTTGTTGAACGTTCCAGTCCTCAGAATAGTAGGCCGCCAATGGCCTCTTGGTATCCCCAAAAACATACCAACAAGAGTATCATCACTTATGTTCAACATCCAACAAGCTACTACATCCAAGCCACCTATATGTGTACAGCAGCAAAGGGGAGGGAACCCCTACAAAGGAGGTAAGCACAAATAGCCATCCCTCCAGCAGCTTTGAGCTTTCTTCCCGTGCTCCTGCAGTATTTTTTAGTGCATTGTGGTGCTCAGATTTGAAAGACCAGTTTAGCCAAGTGCACTTACTTTAATATGTACATCTGTAGAAAAGCTGATAAATGCCTCTCTTCTCCAAAGGGAACACACTTTTTTTTTCTTTTTTGGCCTTATACCTTACTGATGTGGTGTCATCTCATGGATAGTTTCAGTTCCCCAGATACAAAACAACTAAGAAGAATTAAATTTGTTAAGAGGACTCAAAATTTATTTACTTTTGATTAGGTTCCCACTCAAGACAAGGCTTGCTGTACAGGTCTAGCAGATTCTAACAAGATCTGTTATTGACATTACTGATCAGAAAATCAATATAGTATATTCATACAGTTGCGTCATTTCTCCTGCTGCCTTTCCCTGATAATCACTAACCTCCCATACACCTTCCTGGCACAAGTAATAGTTGACAAAACAGAAACACAGTAACTGCTTTGTCAACAGATACTGAATCTGTCACCATCCTGTCCTCCTACTTCTATCCCTCTCTAACTGTAACTGCTTAACTATTTGACCTTCAGCCCTAAGTGAAGGCGACACTGGGCTTCAGGTCTCAAGCAATGATTGACTTACACTTTCCATAAAACCCAGAGAAGTCAGGAGATAACAGACTGAACGCTACCAGACATCCCAAAGCAGTATGGAGAAATATTTCTCTTAAGGTTTCTAAGTCTGCTATATCAACAGATACCAAATCATTTACGGTCAATTAGCAAATACTACTGCCCTTCATAAACCTTCTTAGTATTTACAGTTATTTATGTCAAGAAAAACATTAGAGTATACTACAATGAGACTCCATTGTGCTGAGAGTTACAGGGACATAACAGTAAGTAACAAGGCCAAATGCAGGAGTGTTAGAAGCAGCTACCTAACACAGAGTGCTAACGGGATGACAGGAGTTGCATTTTCTAGGTATTTTTATTAGGAACAAAATCATTCTGTTATATTTCAACAAACTGCTTTTCCTTAGATCTCAACGATGAAAGAGCCTATTCTGACATTAATTAAATACAGAAGTTTGTATTTTGAAAGAGCTTTCCATTCTGAAGCTATGCAAGAGGGAAAAGTTTCTCAAATGAAGAATGCCCATTTTTTCCTCCACAAGTTGTCATTATATAAAAGTTTGGGTCAGACTTTTGATGTAACCTTTAACACTACTTCAAGAATGCATCCTCAGTGTTAAAAGCATCTTCACATACTGTCAAGAATTCCCCAACTATCATTTTGCAAAGTGTTTGTTTACACTACTTTGAAGCAACCACTTCTTTGCATCAATTCAGAAAGGGAGGCTTTGGTTTCCAGGCTCAGTGATGCATTTTTCATTTTCCTACCCTCAATATAGGGCTGAGAAGGAAAGGGGAGCTTTTAGTAACTCAGTAGGCAAGCAGCTAAACAGAGGCCAAGCCTCAGCTTCCAACAACAGATTCTGGCTAATGACCACCTCTCCTTTCTGGAAATAAAGAGGCATTTACAATTTTCTTGAAATACATTAACTTCTTT
This sequence comes from Microhierax caerulescens, assembly GCA_035590215.1. Taxonomy (NCBI): domain Eukaryota; kingdom Metazoa; phylum Chordata; class Aves; order Falconiformes; family Falconidae; genus Microhierax; species Microhierax caerulescens. Next base: position 72,198,043 of record JAVJGJ010000057.1, on the reverse strand, counting down.
GGTCAGGATTTCTTCATACCTTGAATCTTCTCAGAAACAGCAAATCAGCACCTCAAAGAACCCCTAAAATAGCACTGAGATGCCTTATCAACCCAGGGAGCAATGCACTATACCAATCTTCAGTGAGAACAGCCCCTTCCCAGAAGTACAGGACCTGAACGTTGGAAAGCAAGGCAAGAATGGTCTTTTTCTGGGGAAACTGCCTCAACCTTCTGTCATCTTTTCTACACAGATAATCTTATGTCACACCTGAAATCTCATGCTTGGTAATTATCAGCAAATACATCCTATGAATATGCCCATGCATATGTATCATTCTTCCTCCCACTCATGATGAGTTATAAAACACAACTGCCTCACATTCACTTTCTACATACCATCTCTCACAGACATGGCATGGCAAACAAACTGTTCAAGCAACACTGGACAATTTTGAAAAACTATTAAAAGAGAACAGAGTAAAGTAAAAGTATAAAGACAATATTCATCACATGGCTAGAGTGCAGTAAACAGTCTTATCTGACTACAGTGATTACATTAAAATCACTGCTTTAGGTTAAAATTGCTCAGCATATACATTCCTCATTTATTTCTTAAGGAGCAGGATAAGTTAAAAACTTCAAGCTGCATATAGCAGATCAATTAAGAGAAAGCTGCTCTGTAAGGTAAGTTTTAAGAAATGTGAAAGAAAAATCTATATTATAGTTTTTTCTATACATAAGAAGTTATAAGTTAAGCCTCAGTTTGTTTTAATCTGATCTCTACACTAAAACAGTACCTTTATAAAACTTACCTAAAAGCAAAAGAATACAAACCAAAAGGAGCATTCGGTAAAAGTGACAACTTTTTCTTGAAGATGATGATAAGTTCTTTGGATGAACTCAAGGAATGGAATGGAGACCTAAGTGCCTTTTGGATCATAACTAAATATTTATCATTCAAAATTAATTTGTATTTTCTCATTTTACTAACCATATTCAACTATTTAGCTGTCATTCTTTCACCTAACCTCATACCACAAAAAGATTGTTCCTGCCATCTACCTTATTCTCCCTACATTTAATTTCCAGTTTTGTAAAACTGGGGAAGTCCTGAGCTGAACAAGGATGTTATAAAGATTAACAGCCATGAACAGCTTAAAATAAGCTTTCCATTACGGGGTATTTCTTCATCAAGCTGTTATTCTCCACCACCGGCCTGCCTTTATTTGTAGACATGGCAGAATTTGTCTGAGATACCAAGAGGCTGCTTACAGCCATGTTGATATTGAAAACAATCCCTGCTACACAGCTTCTCAAGTTTCATTTTCCTTCCTTAAACAACAAGTAAAAAAAGAGCTAAATCAGAGTATGAGAACATGAGGATAAACATGTTTGGGTCAAGGTTCACATTCTTGCTGCTCAAGATAACTCCTGCTACTTTTCTTTTACAGTTGTTTCTAGATCCTATATTGGGGGTGTTGGGGGGGGGGGGGTGTTAATTGTACCCATTATAACTGCTAT
>JAVJGJ010000057.1:72164274-72191554 GCA_035590215.1 Microhierax caerulescens | reverse complement strand
TACAGAGAAAGGTATGAATGGTATTAAGAAGGTGAATAGACTGTTATTTAGAGCTTCCCATAAACCCAAGACCTGGGACCTCACAAAGTTACTGAGTAGCCAGCGGGCAGAATGAGACACTAAGTATGTTCTGAATGGGAAGAAGAAACCCTGTGGAGGGTTATGGAGTCCAAAAGCTCAACTGAGCTCAAAAACTCAGCTGCATACACCAGTCGTAAAACCCAGGTTAATAAAGGATCCTCACATGTTTTACAGCTACTGCTGTTTCTCAAGAGTCATTAACTTGGGCAACTGTCAGAAAGTGGCAATGTCGATCCTACATTTATACTGTTCTAAACTTCTCCCAAGTACATTGTTAGCCGCAGCAGGTATTGGAGGCTCCTGAACCAGCTGGACCTCCAGTATGACTGTAATTTGCCACACTGGGCTACACTTAATTCCGGCTGCTTGGTTTTTTGTTTCATATATTTCCCTGGCATAGATAACAATGTCTGGGTATCATCTACATGCTCTAGTTCCTAGATAGCTTTCAGACTCTTTTCATAGCCATAAAATGGTTTGGGTTGGAAGAGACTTTAAAGGCCACCTAGTCCAACCCCCCTGTGCAGTGAGCAGGGGCACCTTCAACTAGACCAGGTTGCTCAGAGCCCTGTCCAGCCTGACCTTGAATGTTTCCAGGTATGGGACATCCACCACCTCTCTGGGCAAACTGTGCCACTATTTCACCACCCTCAGCATAAAATATTTCTTCCTTACATCTAATCTGAATCTACACCCAATTTTCACCGGTTTCAAGCCATCAAGTCGGACATGCAACATAAATATCACCAATTCCATCAGCAGTAGCATTTTTATTTACAGCTCACCTAAACCCTGCACTTTCCTGCAACAAAACTTAGGGCCTCCTCTTCCTTTTAGGAGTTTTCAGAACGCCTTTAATTCATAACCTATTCCCCCGGGAAGCCTTTCTTTATGTAAAACCTCTTGCCTTTATAGCATTAAGAAAGCTTTTCCTAACTGAATTACCAACAGGAAAATGACCATGTCAGCCAGCTCCACTGCTGGCACCACGAAGGATTGCAGTGCTTCCCCAGGCAAGCAGTCCATCTCCAAAAAATCCTAAGGCAGTGAATCCCCAATGTAATTACATGCTGCATGAGAGGGCAATTCCTCTTGTGTGCTTTAAACTGCCTGCTTGATGATTTTCTTGGATGCTTCCAATTTCTCACTTGACAAAAATCTATGAGTAACCATGGCCTGTTCACTTTCACTATTCCAATGACAAAACATAATACATGTCATTTCCATTATTGTTACTTCTGGGGAACAGCCACAAGCAGTTCCCAGAAGTATAGATAGCCACTAGAAAAAAAAAATATTTCCATCTTCTTTCCATCAATTATGCACATTAAATTAGAGCTCAAGTTTTGAGAAGCACTTACCAATTAAACCTGGTTTAGGGAGTAATTTGACCAACGTACCATGACTAGACTGCAAACTCAATAACAGCAGAAAAACTGAGATTCTTGACTGTACATAACCTCATCAATCTCATCAGCAGTACCATTCCAGTGACACTACAGTTCCTTCTCAAACGACTTCAGATATTAAATATCAAGAACAAACTCACCAGCAAACACCAGAATACATAATACAGCACTATAAAGCATGGTGCCATTACTGAGCTTAGTAAGGAAAGGTAGATGTACATACCTTCAGTAGAAGTTATTTCAAATGTGAAATCTTCCCCACGGACAGAGAAACATTTGGGTTACAGTTCCTGGAATATACCCAGCTTCAGAACATTGTTTTCGCCCAGTGTGAATTCCTTCTCAAGCTTCCTATCCTGAAAAATATTTTTAAAAGTTACTATTAACCAAAGGTAACTGAGGGCCAAAGATATTTTTTCCCCCCTAAAGAAACTTCCACATAACCTTTCAGCCCAAAGAAAAATTTGGGGAAGACCACAGGTGACTAACGCTCTTCACGAAGCCATCACCACCACCACCATGTCAGACATACTCCTTTCAGTTACCCCCAGCTTCTGCAGCATGGGAAAAACACAAACCTTCATCCCAAGCTGTGACAAGGCAAGGGTTAACAGCCCCTTCACTTCAGAGCCCTCCACTCAGCTGTGAGACTTGTACCTCATTCAAGAACATGCTTGTTTTCTTGACATCACTTCAAAAGAAAGTTATAGGTTGCCAAGGAAACCTAAGGGTCATTTTCACTTGTTCCAAGAATAATTGCAGCAACAAGTATTTCACATTCAGTCTGGGGCCCTGTCACCTCTACAGAGGCAGCCAGGCACTTGCCTCCAGAAGAGAGTTCACAGTGCTTTCAGAAGGTGATTCACAGAAGGGAAGCAGGCAAGAGAACTAAGCTTGGCTTAGGCTGCCGAGCTCCTCCCCACAACTGACAGAGCTGGGCTTTAACCAAGCCTCTCTCCAAACCCAAGTATTCCTTTTGTACTGGGGGGGGGGGGGGGGGGGGAGAGGTTTTCACCAAATAGAAAATGACAGCAGTCAGTCCCTACATCAAATGATAACATTCCCACACTATCATAATAAAAAGAGTACACTCACATTACAGAATCATATAATGGAGTGGGTTGGAAAGGACCTTAAAAGACCATCTAGTTCCATTCCCCCTGCCATGGGCAAGGACACCTTCCACTAGACCAGGCTGCTCCAAGCCCCATCCAACCTGACCTTGAACACTTCCAGGGATGGGGCAGCCACAGCTTCTCTGGGCAACCTGTGCCAGCGCTTCACCACCCTCACAGTAAAGAATTTCTTCCTTAGATCTAATATAAATCTACTCTCTTTCAGCTTAAAGCCATTCTCCCTTGTCCTATCACTACAGGCCCCTGTAAGAAGTCCCTTTCCAGCTTTCCTGTTGGCTCCCTTAGGTACTGGAAGGCCGCTCTAAGGTCTCCCTGGAGCCTTCTCTTCTCCAGGCTGAACAGCCCCAGCTCTCTCAGCCTGTCTGCCCAGGAGAGGGGCTCCAGCCCTCTGATCAGTCTCTGCGGCCTCCTGTGGACACTCTCGAGCAGGTCCATGTCTTTATGTTGGATACCCCAGAGTTGGATGCAGCACTGCAGGTGGGGTCTCACCAGAATGGAGTAAAGGGGGAAAATCACCCTATTACTAGAGCGAATAGTTCATATCAAATCACTATTATCAGGGTGAATTATTAGGGCAAATACTCTACATGTCCAAACAGTCTTGCAAACCTCAATATCAGAACCCAGAGAAGGCATGACAGCATAACATAGACAAGCACTAGCAGAAAGAACAATGTATTTTCTCATCTTCTTATCAGTAATTCCTTAACCCCATGTACAATATTCACCCAACACCGAAGTAATCAATTTGAATGAACAGTGTTCACTATTTTATTCTGTATATTTAAGGTACGTAAATTTGATGCTTTCTTTTTTCCCCCCAGCATTTCTCCTACAAAGTCTTTTAAACATTATAAATGATAAACTAAACATAAAGCATAAATTTAAAATCATAACTTAAGGCTCAACAACTAAAGTACTGCTCTGAAAACAGACTGAATTGTTTTCAAAAAAAGTGACTGTACAACTCAGATGTATTTAGAACACAGCAAGAATACTCTTAATAGGGCTTGAGAAAAAGCTACACTTTTTGATTCTACAAAAAAAGTCAAACTATTTGGGGGATTAATTTGTAGTTGTGAATATCTGCTATATTTCTCCTTAAAAGCAAAGGGTGAGAAGACAAGTTCTGAGTAATTAAAGTCTGGTAGAGTGCAATTACTATTTAGAAACTACTTTATTATAGAAATTCAAAACATCTGCGCCATTCTGACACTTCTTTTTGTTGCACTTGTGGTCACACTAAACCGTACTTCACAGTTCCACAACATACACAGTGTTACTACAGCCCCAATTCTGTTAAACTTGTGCTTAAATCCCAGCACAAGCAGTCCTGTTAGATTTACTGAGCTCAAAAACCAGGCACGTGTTCACAAGTTTACGTATCTATGTGAAGGTGGTCAGCAGAACAGCAAGCCAATCCACATACAGGATCCTTTATTCCCTCAACGCTTTAACACCAAGTCCACACACAAGACCCACTCAGAACAGGAGCAAGTTCCCATCTTGTTCTTACCAAAAGTGCATTTCACAGCGGTGTATCTTAAGGACACGACCAAGTCAACCTTACTGAAATGGCATTCCCAGACTACGGAACAGTAGGAGCAAGCCTACGTGACACTGTCTTGCTAACTTGAAACAAGAGGAAGAATTCAATCTCTAACATTTCAAGTGACTGACATCAACCTCACAGATCTGTCATCTTTAGTTTTTACGCTACGTTTACTTTTCTTCAATTTCTTCAATTATTTTTTTTAATTGAAATAATAGATTTCCAGGTAAAAGCAGTAGGACAAGGGGGTCTACTGCATTTCAATGCAGCTGAAACAGATTTGGATAATGCGGTTTCTTTCTTACATTCTGAACACATACTGCTGAGATTCCAGCCTTATTCTCTTCCAAGACATGTACTTTATTTTATCTGACAACCAATTTGAAACAAAGCACAATAGTTAGTTTATATTTTTCACCTTCTCTCCTACAATTTTAAATTTTTTGCTCAACTCATTGCATGTCAGCCAGCTACATACACAGACATGTTCAAAAATTTGTTCAAAAATAGTATACCCATAAAAGTTTAAGTAAAACCATGCACAGGTTTCCATGGTGTCAAACACAAAGTGTCTCACTTCTTATAGAAGTCATCCACTTCAAAACAACTACTGGTATGTCCAGTGAGTTCCAAAAATAGGGCAGAGAGAATAAACCCAGTACATCAAACATACTCCCTATACTCACGTATGTCAGTGGAAATGTCACCTAACTTGGGCTATGAATTTTAGAATATACTCAAAACAGAGTATGCCATAATTCCCTACAGTACAGACACTGCCTTAGCAAGGTGAATGGACAGTTAGTAGCACATTCTTTTAAAAATGCTTGTATATGGAGACAGAAGCATTTTTAGGTTCCACAATAAAACAACTGAGCACGTGTGGCCTCAGAAAAGCAGAACCATCCCAAGTCTTACTGGTATCACAGGGGCTCTCATATTTGGGAAAACCACATCACTTCACAGAAACACGCAAACATGGGTTAGTGCCACTGTAATCCAACAGCAGGACACAGCTTTTCCATTTGGGGAGATACAGCTCTGAATCAGGCTAAATTCAAGCTGACTACCTTCCTTATTCCAACAGCTCATTTTTGATTCTTTGGAAATCAAATGGTTGTAGATGCCACTGTACTAGACTTGCTCCTATTCTCCAGGCCTCCAGCACACGCATTCCAAATTACTTTCACTGCAAACTTCTCACTGGTAAGGCAACACGCCTAAAAACAATCAATAGGAAACTGATTATTATGAATGACAATCTAATCAACAGAATCCACTGCCATGCCATAAAAGCTAAAGAGTTTTGTAAAGTTCTATAGATCTCTGATTTAAATGGGTAATGAAGTTTTGGACAGCTCAAAGATGCAGATGGAAACCCTGTGAAAGAACAAACTGAAGTCCTCATAATGTACAGAACAAGCCAGCTGCTCAGCTGCTGCTGCTGAGTAGCTACTTAGGGGGAAGAGGGTCAAGTGGGGAATATTTCAATTCATGGTGGGGTTTGGGGTTGGATGAAGTTGTCTTGTTCTTTGAATTTAGCTTTCGATTCCACCAAGCGAAGTTTTTTGTATGCGCTACACATCACTACCGAGACTGGACATAAACAGATCCAGCCTGACACGTGCTAGTAACCCCTGGACTCCCCTGCATCCTCATCCACAGGCACAGCACAGAGCCTACTTTCACGTTGCGGCACTGGAAAGCCATGGCACTGTGCTGAAGAGCCTCCAAGGGCTCAGCACCACTGACTAGTACTTACCTGCACAGTACCATCGCCCTGATGAGCCCAGCATTTCATGGCACCACATGATGTCATTACTTTGTCATCATTACCTGTCTTGTAATCACACATCCCTGAAAAACCAGATTACTCTTAGGTATGCAAGCAACCAGTGAAGTTGTTATACAAAGAATGAGAGGCTGATAAATCTACTGTTCAGCATTTCTTAATGATTTCCAGCTTCAAAGCAGTCACACGCCAGCCAAACCTTTCAAACAGTTGTTGGAACCAACAAGGCAGAAAAAAATTGAACCACTTTCACTTTATGAAAGAACACCGGCAAAATGCCCACGTAACTTGCCCAAAGTTCAGTATGAGCAAAATCTAAAGGAATTCAAGAGACTGCTGATTTACAGCTCCTTTCATTAGACAGTACTTGTTTCCAAATATCCAAAATAACTAAAAATAGCTGTGTCTTTCATATAAAAAGACATGCTTCCAAACATATTAACAAATTAAAGTATCAATCAAGAGTGAAAGATCAGTTCATATACAGTTTAGTTCCAAGCCACTATGCAACTAAAATGTATTGCAACTTTTCCATACATTTTTCTTCAAACATCCTGTGAGTAGAGCCTATCTTCCCTATCACTGGTTCTCCTTGTGGTCCTTAAGACAGTGAGGTTTCATGAGATATTCCAAAGCCTTTTTATGGAATCCACTCAGATAACTAAGAAAAGCTCATTAACAAGCAGTCTAAAATCCACTATATAAACCTCTCCGATGCCTTTGAAAGAGCATTTACATTTTAGCAAGTCATGAAAAACTGTTAAAAATATCTCAGCTTCTCAACTACCTCCTGAGCCCTCTTCGGAAATTTCCACCTAAAAAAAATACTTGCTGAAGGATCTGCACAATCTCTTATATATACCCTTCTATTACTTCGGGTAGCATGTGCCAAGGTAACACATAAAACAATGGAAAACCAAAAGACAGACTATGCACTACACAGAAAGGACTGCCTCCTGACGTCTCTGCTGGAGAAGGTAGATTCAAACTCAACCCTGCAAGCCTCCAGAAGTCAGTCTGAATCCAACCAAGACAGCACCATGGGCACCAGGAGAACTTGGATGCTTCTTGCAGTGCTCCTCTGCTTAAAAAAAGCAAGACATCAAAACCAAAGCACACGTAAGGAAGCAGTCGATAAGCAGAGAGCTCTCCTTAGGCTACTCCTCTTTGGGGGGACACAGGAAGAGGTGACCAAACCACACCGAGGCACCCAGAGGCTGGAATACTGCTTCCCTGTAATGAATCCATACACACATATCTATTAAATTCTAGCAGAGAAGGGTTATTTATCTGGAAAATATATCTGAAGAGGAAAATACTGAGGAGAATGAGAATTCCTAGATAAAAATAATCAAAAGGTATATTTAACTCTTACAAAAGAGCATCTCTGGCTAGCTCTTCTGATGGCTTGGGCACAGCAACAGAGAAGCAAGACTCTTGCCTTCCCCGTATGTACCAGCAGCACCTTACAGTAGCCAATAGCACAATGTAAGCATATGAAAAAAAGGACATGCATGTTTTGATAATACTATATAAAAAGTAGCTATTTTTAAAGAAGTTTAAAGTCTTCCCACTGCTTTAGTTACTTTCATAAGATTGATCAGAAATACCAAGATAAACTAAATTCAACCTTTTATATAAGCCATAATGTCCCTAAAGGCTTTATTAGTAAAGTTAGTGTTTTAATTATCCAAACTGAGAGTGAAAAAACACTTCTACAGGGTATCTCCATTGCAATTAGAGAGTTCAACAAAGGAACATATAGCTTACTTAAAAACAATATCAGCCACCAACAATTCTCCAGTCAATTTTATCTCCGCTTGCATTGTATTTTGGAATTCATTCAGCCACTTCCTATCTACTTTAAGAGCTGTCACACAAAAAACTACCATAATGCAAAGGAAAAGAAAAAGCCCAACATGAAGCAGTCATCCCTTTCATTTTTTCCCCTCTGGTGCAACAAGTGACAAATGCAAGAACTATTTAAGACAGTCCCATGCCCATTCAAGGGGTTTTATACAATCAACACTTACATCAAATTTCTGAAGTTGGCCTTTTTTGAGACCACCAACTTTTTCCTAACCCTACTTCTCTCAAGACAGCACTGCCAGGAATTCAGGTATAAAAGGTGTTAACAGCTGTAAAACTACCAAAGAGAATAATAAAAAAGCTTATTTATTATTTCAAAAAGATGGCTGAAAAATCAGAATACTTTGTATGTCTTCTAGAAAGCAGTCAAGAGTTCACCCTCCACAAAACACAGTAATTTATCCTTGGGTCTTCAACAGGGTGCTGTCATCTCTAGCATCTGCATTGCTCCACAGGCACCTGGGCATCAAGACAGTTTGACAAAGCCATGGCCTCACACCTAGTATTGATATCTTATTTGGAAATTAATTCATAGGCACTAAGGAAAAGACTCCCTGACAGCGTGCTGCTGAGCACAGGTGCCACACTAGTCCTCAGCTAGAACTGCAAAGTAATGGCAAAGATCAAATGACCAAGACTGTTACTCCAGATATTCTAGACTAATTGTAATGCACAAAATCCTGCATCCTGCTGCTAACCTACATGCAGCCCCAAGATCATTTAGATGATGTTTGGTCTTTTCCACATCCTCAGTTCCCACAAAAAAATAAAATAAGATAAATAAATAAAAATCCATTCATCAACTCTTCTGAAACTCAACCATAATATGGGAAGTTAAATATTCCCACAGTCACTAGTTATAACAGCAAATAAATATAACAGCTTAGAGGGACCACTGCGCAGTTCATGGATGCTTCTGACATTTATTAGTATACATTGAACATTACAAACAGCACTATCTTTTCAGAAACTATCCTGTAAACAAAGTTACAGGGAATCACAGCATCATGAAATGGTTTAGGTTGGAAGGCACTTTTAAAGACCATCTAGTTCCAACACCCCTGCCAGGGGCTGGGACACCTTCCACTAGACCAGGCTGCTCCAAGCCCCATCCAGCCTGACCTTGAACACTTCCAGGGATGGGGCACCCACAGCTCCTCTGGACAACCTGTGTCAGTGCCTCACCACCCTCATAGTAAAGAATGTCTTCCTAATATCTAATCTAAATCTACCCTCTTTTAGTTTAAAGCCATTCCCTCTCATTCTATCACTACAGGCCCTACTAAAAAATCTTCCTCCAACTTCCATTGTCACTTCACATCATTTTCAGAAGAGAGTTTGGCTCCCTGCACATTTTCAGAGCACTTAAAAGTTTTATATAAATTGCTGAAATTTTAAATAAGCCAACACCAAAGAAACAAAATTTTATTCATGGACAAAACCAAACTGACCTATGGTCCTTTTAAAGTGATGAACATTCTGCAACAAAGCTTCACCTCTCACTAAAGACTAAATGCTGTCCTTGCTGAATTTGAAGTAATTGATGGCTGTTTTGGAATAAGATGAAGCAAGGCCAGTTGCATCTTCCTGCATTTTCACAGGCTACAAACTTACAGCGTAAGATCCAAGGGGCCTGTATTTCCACGTCTCTCTCAAACAGTAACGAAGACTATGTGGTCTCTCATGCAAAGATCTGGTTTGGTTTTAATACGTCCCACAGAGAGCAAAATAGTAATCTTAGGTTTGATCAGCCCCTTCAGGTTTGTGATAATTTTCAGTATCAACAGTATTTCTGCAGAAACAGAACTGTCTAGAGTCCAATCTCAGCTATTTTATCACAGTCATTCAGTCACATAAAGGGTACAAAATACCATTTAAAGAGTCAGCAACTAGTTCAATTTCAGATTAACATTTTAATATTATTGTATTTTTCATATAAGAACAGAAGAACTCCTTTAAATAATTAGCGTGGGTATATACCCTCTCATTCAAAGAGACTACAGAATATTTGCCTTTTTCCACTCTCCCTGGAATTAATTTTCTATCCTAACTGCAGGAGCAGACAGCCTGCTCCTCTCTACCGATATCCGCTCCCAGCCTCTGCAATTCATTTATCAGACTTTACATACACACTTAACAGCAAATATCAGTTTAAAAAACATCCATTATAAATTCAAGTTCAGAGTGACTGCATAGTTATTTCCTTCTCCATCTGGACATTTGCAAAATGATATGCAAATCATGAGATACACGAAATGATACTGGTAATTATAGAAGTAACCGAGATCAGTTACTATTTTAAACTTTTGGCCAAGCACTGCAGATGTCTTTCACAGAAGCTGACCCACCCACAAAACCAGCACGTTACAGTGACAGAACCTGCACAAAATATCTTCAAAACTGTTAAGTACAACTCAGGATGAACATGAAGTCGTTATGGTTTTTGAGTTAGACAATAAAGACTGCAGAAGGCCCCATTCACGAGGTCAGGGATAACCAGATAACTAAAAGCAAGCTGAAGATTATCTAGTGCAGTTACTTATGGCAATGAAATGCCAAACTACCATAAGACACCAGAGCTGTGGCAGAGGAGGAAATCAAGGATGGTGTTTTACTGTCAAATGTGCTGGCTGGCAAGAAGCTAAAGTCTACAATAGATCACTTGCAGAGGTATGGAAGGCTCCCAAAAAGCATCCTACTTTTTCTTAACCTAGTATTAATAACAGAAGTGTCACACTGAAGCCCAGTGATTCACAAGGCAGGGGACAGTGTCATTTCAACCAATTTTTCTTCCCCTGCCAATGCAGCATACTGCTCTTTCACACTCCCAAGCTGATACTTTAAGTCAGCTATAATCCATTTTAAGAATCTGTCAAGCCACTCAGTAACTAAACAAGCTGAGGAAAGTTGCCAGTTTAATACATAACACCATGCTGTTACCTCACAAGAATTTACATTTTCAGTATTTTTATCACCAAGATCTTCCCCAGAAATTTGATAATTTGGGTTATCAAGATTTTTTGACTGCACAACTTAAGTTGCCTAAAAAGGGCCCAACTTTTCAGAAGAGTTAGGTAAACACCCTCCAAAATGTGGAGCACACTATAAATGTCTCAAGTCATCCATCACAAAGTCTGCAGACACACCTGAAAGTCTTCCTCCTGTGACTACTGGAGAAAGGAGACAGAAAGGAATCATCCTGGACCCAGTTTATATCAAAATAGGCACAAGACACTCTTGAGAATCATCCTTCTTTATCCAAGTTCTTGTTCTAGAAAACCATAGCCCATTCACTGCTGCTCCTGCTAAACCTCCTGCCTCCTCCCCCTTGCACTCAGCATTGCTGCTGCTCTGAGAGACCAAAGAAAATTCAGGTAAAATTACAACAAACCTCCATCCACAGTTAAGTACAGTCACTACCACTGTGCCAGCATTATAGGTGGTAAAGAAAAGTAAGCAGATTAAACTCATTCTAGTCAGAATTGTATTTTTTTTTTTTAATATACAAAATCCTCAGTGAATTAGAATACTAACATTTGCTCAAATTCTGCAATGCTAAAAACCAAGCTCATTAAACTTTTCAGGTACATCGTGAGAAAACCACCTATGCACAGGCTATGTGTAGGGGATGTGGGGACAGAATGAAAACTGTCAGCAACTACAAAATCCCTCACTAGAAAAAAAAAATAGAAGTATAATATGGAGCCCAAGGCTGACATCTATTTCTAGAAGACACATAAATGTTTAAAAATACTACCTAAAACTTACCATGCTCCTGACTCAAGGAACAAAAAGAGTCAAATTCAGTGAAAATATGCAGTTAAGAAAACGTGGCACACTAGGCAGTCTATAATAATTCTGACAAAATGTGGAAATACTGAAGCTTTCACCATTTTCTTTTTGTCATAATCTCTCATGCTTCTCCCACACTTCAGGCCTTGCTGCCAGGAGAGGTCAGGGTCTCTTCTCTATTTTCACCCATCCCGTCATTTGCAAAAATAAAAGCAGGGTTGTCAGTGGTTCCCATTTATTCGTTCAACAGCACATGCAATGCCTTGCATTTGTCACAGAGAGAGGAAAAAGGCACATGAGAAATAATTTAATCCTGTATCCATTACCTGCCCCAACTAATACAAGCACTTTTGAATTACAGCTCTACAATAGCTGAAGCCAATCTCTGAATTCACACTACCCCATCTCTTCCCTTGTGAGCACCACTGCTCACCTAAGCTCTTGGCGTGCCAGCCTAAGGTGCCAAGGAGGCAGGAAAAATCCAGCAAGGCAGTAAACACCTCAGGCTGGGAGCTGCTCTGACAAATTTAGTGCCCAGGACATCGCCAAGCATTCTCAAAAAAGACTGTGCCAAAAAGGCACAAACTCCTACAGAAGTCTAACAGGACACCAAGCCTAATCAAATGCACGGACAACAAACTACAGTCATGTCATTTTTCTATACTTACCGACAGACAATGCAATCTGAACATCATAACTCAGCACTGAATTCATAAACAACCACCAAACAACTAAACTATGACGACTGCTCAATTTAACTTCCCCAGTCTTAAAAGACTCACAGCTGGGCTTACAAAACCACACAACTTCCACCTCCTTACATCATTTCTGACATCTATTCAATGTGCTAGCACCACAGCTACACCCGGGAACTCCAAGCATATCACCAGTTTTCAAGATTCTTCACTCTTCCCCAGAAGTGCATTTACAGGGTCCAGCACACACTAATTTAGCGACCAAACCTGCAAATGAAAGGACATAAGCCTCACTGGACACCCCATGAAACGACGAGCACTGTCTTGAAAAGTGCTTCAAGTTACTACTCTAACGAACTGCAGTGAATGGCATTCCTGCAAAAGAAAGTCAAAAACTCGAGTATAAAAAAAGATGCCACACTGTTTACACCTCTAGAATATCATCCCTTTTCTTGTTTGCTTTTATTTCGAAGAACTGAACAGAAAAATGAAAGAATGTCTTATTTACTTCTATGTAAGCATTTTAGGATGCCATCTGAACAGATGGTCCTGTGTAAGATACATGCAAGGTACCAAAGTAACAAAAATCCATAAAGAATATGCCCAGAAATAATGTTGCAAACAGGGGAAAAGAGAAACATGCTCTTTCCAGAAATCTTCTAAGGTATGTCAGCTGTGCATGTGGCAAAAGTCATGCTCTTTCTGGAATTAGTGAAATTGCAAGCAAGGCTCCTGATTTGCACTACCACTTAACATCAACTTAATGATTTTTTTAGAAAGGAGCTTTCCAATTATACTGATGACTATTTGCATGCCATTTTCTCTGAAATTCAACTTGCATAACAAGAGATCGAGAACATTTCTTTTTGTACTACCAGAGAAACAGCTTTTCAGACTAAACGGAAAAAAGCGCCTGGTTCCAAATCCTCCAAGAAGGCTTTGGCAGCCCACTGCTAAGGAGCACACTCCTAGGCCTCAGGTCCACGGGAAGCTCTGTGTGTGTGTGTGTGTATAGACAAAAAGAAAAAAAAAAAGGTGTAAAGGAGCACTACTAAGTTGTTTGGTACCTACTAAGAGAGTTACTGGCTAACTAGACAGAAGAAAAGTGTCTGGCAAGCTCCAAGAGTAACATGTTTTCCACCAATGAAAAGGCTACAGATCTCCTGGGCAGTCTTTCACATAAGCCTAACTTGCCAGAAGGAATCAGCAATAAGTAAATTTACCAACTATAAAGATTCTTGGTCTCACTTCTGCCATTCTTTTATTACCATTTTAACAAACAAAACAAAACGTGTTTCTCTATTTAAAAAGATCACTTCATAAACAGCACCCACATACCACGTAACACCTCTGAAGGAGAAAAAACTGTCTGGTGACCAGAACTCTCCCTTCCTAAAGAAAGTCTTCATATTACCCAAGTATGCATTTCAGGTTAAGGAGAAAAAGGACAGGCAGGAACAGGGATAGCGGGGTTGGTCCCAATTTGTTTGCAACTGAAACTGAACTACGACTGGCAAGTGGAAGGTGAAGTTTCATGGTGTTCCCCCAGTTCTGCACACTGAGTTTCTGCAGAAATCTGACATGTTTCCTTAAGCATTCACAGCCTTCTTTAAGGCTTTTTTTCCACTTGCTTCCAGCAGTATTTTAAACCATGTTCTCCTGCTGGAAGCAAGTTCTGTTTAGAAATTTTTGTGAGATCTCAGAAAATTAACTTCAAAGCCTCTAAGCCAGCCTGCAGCAGCCACAGAGCACGTTTCCACACCCGAGCCCCTGGAGAGCCAGGGCTACCCCACATTCTGCACAGCCTCAGGAAGGCTGAGAAAAGTACCAGACCCGGACCTTGCCCAACATTGCAAAACATCCCCCACCACCTCATAGGACAGGGCTGACACAGATTGGCCAGGCACCACTACTGCTATTTGTAGATGCAAAAGCGTCCACCACCAAGCCAAATGGCACACTGATTAGAAGATGCTTCTGAGTAAAGGGCCTGTCCTCCTTATTCCCATTTTCCACATCCTCATTTCCTTCACTTTCCCTCTGACAGCTGGGGCACATTCGGATAGAAAACTCAATTCCTTTTTTTCTGGGAAGAGTATTTCCCACCCGAGGTAGCTTAAAAGAAAATCAGCAAGCATATGGACTACCATGGAACCAGTCCATTAAACCTCATCCAAAACTGAAATTGATACAAAGTTAATTGGCAAATGACAGCACAGCTAAAGCTAACTCTGCAAAAGCCAGGAAATACAAAGCAAAAATACCATCAACCACTCTCTGCAGTACTGACTCTGATCTGGCACGTACTACCGGGGACATACCGCAAGAACAATTCAGACTGTTTTTGAACAAACAGATGTAAGTAAAGGGCAACTGTGTTGTTTTATGCACTGTGGTATGTCCCACAGAACTGGATGCTGACACTTGCGTAACCCTGGGCTTGTGACAGCTGCACCGACAAGTTCACAGACCATCCTCAGCAGGTGCCAGGGCTTGCACTGCGATAGGAGACAACACACATGGTCCAGAGGCATCATGGACTCTTATGCCAAAACTCAATGCAAACAAAGGCAACGGCTTGTCCCTGTTGAGGGCTACAACCCAACAGCGGTCTCAGGACATGCAATAATCCTGAAGCAACTGCTGCCCTGTATAGTAAGGGCCAAGAGACTCCCTAAGACAAAGGCATGGCAGCTTCATGCAAATTAAGAGCAGTTATGCATGGCACCCTTTACAGCTTGGCAGCTTTTACCTTAATGAGGACACAAGCCAGCAGTTTCCTGTAACAGTGACAGCCACAGAATGGAGGAGATAGAAGTGTATCTCCAGAAATCATCCAGTCCAACCTGCTGCTTTTCAAAGAGGAGTCAGATGGTGCTGGCTGCCCAGGATGGCATCCAGGCAGGTTTTCAACGTCTCGTAAGGATAGAGATCCCACCACCTCTCTGGGCAGCCTGGATTCAGCCACCGTTGCAGTAAAAACATGTTTTCTTATGTTCAGGCATTCTGCCATATTTCAGTTTGTGCCTGCTGCCTCTTGTCCTCTCTGGGTACAACTGAGGACAGCCTGGCTGCATCGTCTTCACTCGCCCCACAAGGGATCTACACACATTGATGAGATCCCCCTAAGCCATCTCTTCTCCAGGATGAACCACCCCAGCTCTCCCAGCCTCTCCTCACGTGGAGAACACTCCAATTACTTAATCAACGTTGCGGCTCTTTGCTGGACTCTCTCCACTACATCCATGTATCCTGTCCTGGGGAACCCAGCACAGGACCCAGAACTCCAGATGTGACCCCACCAGTGCTGAGCAGATGGGAAGGATCACCCACACTGACCCACTGGCAACATTCTCCACATTGCACCCCAGAAGGCTGCTGGTCACTTTTGCAGCAAGGGAATGTTGTGGGCTCCTGGCCAGCCTTGTGTCCACCAAGACCCCAAGGCCATTCAGTGCAGAGCTGCTTTGCAGCTGCTCAGCCCCAGGATGTACTGGCAGCACATGGGATTATCCCTCCCCAGGGGCAGGGCTTGCATTATTTCCCTTGGCTGAACTTCATGAGACTGCTACTGGCCCATTTCTCCCATCTGTTGAGGTCCCTCTGTGTGGCATTGCAGGTCTGTTAAGCACTCCTCACAGCTGTGCATCATACAGCATATCCCAGATGCACTTCCTTTCATCCTTCCAGAAGACATGCTGTTATTTGTCAAGGAAGGAGTAAGTATGCATCATTCAAAAAGGGAAGAATCAAGCTTTTGAGGATGCAGGCACTTCACAACTACAGTTCTGCATTGGAGGTGACCAGAACAGTATTATGCATTTAAGAGCAGAAACAAGGAACAAGTTGTTACCTAATCCATTCAGAACAACTGAAGAATGTACTCCAGGCACTAACAGTATCTGAAATAACTTTTTCTCCAGTTCCTATCTATCACCAGCTGTTGTGTTTGAAGGGATTTTAGCCTGGACAAACTGATGGAAATCTTGATGATGTTTTAATCTACATTGCAGAGAGCATGCATCAGATGTTAGCATCTTCTGAATGTATTTCAATACCTCAAGTTCTCTCCATCTGCTAAGGCCCTGTGCACTAACAGCACTCAGCAGTTCCTTTTCTTTTGCTGTTGTACACACCACTTCGGTTTCTTGAGGATTTCACTGCTGTGACCTGCCAAAAGACCTGCAGCTGCTTGCAATGCACAGACTACCTGTGTTACAGTATTCTGCATCACACTGCTTCCAACCTTTTGGTACTGAAGCATCGATGTTATACAGCTGCTTTGCACAGCCGCACCCCAGGCTGCCATCCCTTTACATCCTACTGCAATTGCCTGTCCCCAGTATGAGGTTCTTGGCGGTCATCTATTGCCTCTACCTCTGCAGTTCACCATGACCAATACCTCCAGTCCCATCACCATCCTTGCCCTCACCTTCCAGCTCCTTGAACCCATCGCTGTCAACAACCTAACACTGGTGGAGATGGTACAGGATGACACAAGCCCTGTTGCAGCAGAGCCTGGATGTGGCACCACGCCGCTGAATTACACCCACAATACAGGTAAATAGATGACTTACAGCAGTCTACTCTTCCTTGGGTTCAAAATGCTCAGAATCTACATTGCAGTCTGTCAGGGGAAGAGAACCACAAGCTACTCGTTTTTTTCTAGAGCTTGCTCTCAACCTCTTTAGGATCCTAATTCAGACTCTTCAGGAATACACTCTCAGTGCTTGTTCCCAAGATGAAACAATGCTGATAAAAAAATTCCTCATTTATCTTATAACATAGCCAAGATTAAATCAAAGACCTGTACCAATTCCTCTCACATTCACACAAGGCACGAAGTATGGTGAAAAACCCCAACAGAGGAAAAAAAAAGGCTTGCTACATAAATAAATACTACAGCTCAAGAAGTGAGATTTTTTTCTAGATTATTATGAAATTATACCTGAGCAGTCTGAGGTTCTCCAGACAACTAAAGCAGTACTGCGGATTTCCTGCCGTATCTAATAAGCACTGGAGCTGCTGAAGCCCACCACTACATGGAGAACAAATAAATCCCTCTCAGGCAGTCACGTATCCCCTTCCTACCAGCTACACTTCTCTTGTGAAGTAGCTGTCCACAGAGCCACAAGAAGGCAAAAGAAAAAATAGAAAGTTAAAGGAGGAAATACAGAACGCCTCTTCACCAACATTTTACTTCTTTCTAGCCCACCTAATCTGTAATTTGGAAAGATTTAAGACTACATTACTATGCACTGCTCTAAATTCAAATTGGTATCATGCTTGCCCTTGGTAGTCATGCTATCTTTGATGGCAACAGAAAATTCAAACTTATTACAGAGGAGCCTCTCACCTGAAAGAATGTTCTTCTCTCTAGAAACCTACTTGCAGACACCCTTTGAAAGCCAAGTCTTGGCAGGCTTTACGTCAGTCCCTCATCAAGCATAAAAGTGTCACATCAACCCAACAACAACAAAAATAGATGTTATGGATGCTCCACATGCTTTCATGAGTAATGCTAACAAGGAAAGGCATTATTTTAAGTACGATCTGTTGCAAGCAATGAAGTCCAAAGCATAAAAGAGCAAGATACAAATCTGTCTTCTATAGGTATACAGAGCCTTAATCTCCCAAGACCAAACATTTAGGCAAACCTACTCCAACCTTAGTGCCACACAATCTGTAGCTTCTACAATGAAAGACAAAGCCCAAAGCCATGCAAAAAATAGAAACCAAGGCTTGGGTTACAGCCTGTGAAATAAATAACAGTTCACATAGCAAACTGAAGTAGGCCTTTTAGGTGTAAGAATGCAATTTTACAAGCAGTAGCTGCAGCAAGTTGAGCAACTAAAGTGAAATGAGCAGCTGTCCTTAACACAGCAGCCTGAGTGAGTCCAAACCAACCTTCTCTGTTCCCAAACGAAGACTATGCAATGTGCTCATCCTCACTGCAAACAACCAGCTATAGGCTTAGTGAAAATAAAGCCAAGGGACACTGTCTATAAAGAGTTCTCTATGGAACTCTGCAAGAGGCATCACTGCAGTTCCAGGACACCTTCAGAAGTTGCAGGACACAAATAAAAACTATTTTAACATCACAATTTTATATAAATATATTCTGATTCATCACTATTTCCTTTATTCCCTTCCCTCAATCATTTGCCCAAACCTTTTTTATAAACTCTTAATAAAAGGCAAAGCAGGACAGACTAGAGTTCTCAGAGGCAACGATGGTTCCAGCAACTGTCCACACACACACCAGTTAGCACGCACATCCCACTGGACATCAAACTCTTATGATCTTGGCAACTTCTGCCAAGTTCTGACTGCACATGTACACATCAAAGTCTCAAGAACATAAAACACAGAAATGAATTACAGCCTTTATTCCCTCCTACAACTAAGCATACAAAATTATAAATTGTCTCTATTGTACTCAGCTAGCTTTGTAGTTAGCTTTTATCTTCATACTGGGGTAACCTAAATACTAGTTTTCACAGGTTTTAAGTATCTTATAGCGTGTTTCAGTCTTAGTGAAAAAAAACCCATGGACTTAGTTTATCAGTATTTTATTACTTCATCTTCCTTCTACACCCTCAAAGCCTCCATAACCTTCAGAGGTGAACAGTCAGTCAGAAGCTTCTGTTTTGTACAGGTGAAGGATGCATCTCTGGGAGGGAAAAAAAAAAAATATATATAAAAAAAACCTTAAACCACAAAAGAAAATAGTATTTTGCCTGTAGGCCACTTTCAGAGCAGCAGGTCAGCAACACTTTGCCTGAATGGCAGAATGGCTTGACAAGGTATTCTGGAGTGGAAATGGCTTCCTCTATTGAGTGCAGTGCACCCCTGAGCTCCAGCACCGGCATCTGCTTCTGCCTTCCAAGCTTCAGCTACTTCAAAAAGGAAAAAACAGGTAATCATCCTGCCAGACACAAGCAAATACCTCCTGAACAATGAGAAGAGTCAAATGTCCCAAATAAAAATTTTAACAGTACAGCAACCTGGTATCCCAACCCTGTGGTACCAATTAAGCAAAGGCCAAAATATACTTTATTAATGGCATTTTCAGGAAAGATTCAGTATCTGGATTTTAGTGTTTCAGTACTACTGAATCCAGTGCTGCATACTCAGCAACAGTTACACTTCCCAACATGGACACCTGTGCCATACCTGCTGCATACACCCACCCTGCAGGCAGTCCAACCAGCTCTTAACTCACACTCCTATTGCCATGGTACCTGCAGCTTCTTTTCCCTTAACGTTTTCTTTGCAGCATTCTGGCACAGCACTCTCCTGCCACATTGTTCAGGGTTTGCCTTGTGACTCTCCTGCCCAATCTCAGCATCAGAAAACTGCAGGGGAAAATCTCTGCCCCAAATCCACCCTTCAGAAACTGTGAGGGCACCTGTACTACAAGGGGCACTCCCATTGCTCCATAGTCACAGCAAACACACAGGGAAGAAGATGGAAACACTAAACAAAGGATTCTGTTAAACTTCAAATCTTACCATATAATAAAGATGTTTCAGCTTTCTGAGAGATTGCTTAGTCCAAGCTGGTGACTGGAAAACACTCATATAATTCTCAGTTAAATTTATTCTTAACCAAAATAGTATTTCACCAGTTAGACAAGAGCCTCCTTTTGTTTTTCTCTTCTGAGCTAGCAATATGAATTTCTTCTTTTTTTCTTTTCCTTAACATCTAACTGACAAATGAAAGAGACATCTATGTTTACATTCCTTGGACACAAACAGTAAATCACAAGTACTGCAAAGTCTGGTCTACCAGCACAGTAAGGGTTGTGTTGGGGTTTTTCTTTTAATAAAAAACTGCTGTAGGCAAAAAATTATGAAGGCCTGTCTGTTGTACAAATATGCACACAAAATTAAGAGCTACTTCTAATTATTCTATGCTTCTGAAGTTCCCTAATACAGAGATGATATCAAGAAGTACTTTGTTTTGATGATCAACTTTATCCTCATCTAGTATCTAGTTAAACAGCCTTCTAATTGATGCCCTACCCCATGCTAAGGACAAAAGTTGCACGGCTTCTTTATTTAAATGTTACATTTTTAATTAAATTCAACACACCCAGCCAAGGAAGGAACTGCAGTGCTTCAAAAAATGCAGGAAAAAGCTAGACAGAAGAATATACCAAATGCACTGTGAACATAAGTGCACACAAAAGGTGGGGTTTTTTCTAGGTCAATCAAAAGTGTATGGAGCTAAACACACACCAAAGAAACACCACAGCCTAGCAGCTCTGCATTATCTGTAAGGGCATAGGTATCTCGATTTTTACCCTGCACTTCACTCAATCACTAATAATTTAACAAGATTAGTAGTCAAATATTTTCAGCTACTACTCTCCATTTACATTGTCTCCCCCATGAAAGCAGGGCAGCAGCATCTACAAGGAACCCCAGGGGGATTTCTGTGCTTCACTTTAAAGATCAACCTTTAAGTGTAAGATTTGCAACTTGATTTGAATATTAAAAAGCTAACACGCAATCATTGTTAAACAAGCAAAACAAAATCATGGGGATTTTTTAAGTGTCAATTTACATCTCTGGCAGGACAGACACTCCACT
Organism: Microhierax caerulescens; assembly: GCA_035590215.1. Taxonomy (NCBI): domain Eukaryota; kingdom Metazoa; phylum Chordata; class Aves; order Falconiformes; family Falconidae; genus Microhierax; species Microhierax caerulescens. Next base: position 72,170,631 of record JAVJGJ010000057.1, on the reverse strand, counting down.
CCTCATTCCCTTGAATTGCTTACATTAGTCAACAAGTCTTTGACGCCACTGACACTGTTTACTACATGTTGTTTAAGCAACATACTATATTTTTTTCCTGGATCACCACAGTTAAAACCTTCAGAAATAATTATTATTAATTAGACTAGCATCTCGAAAGTAAGATTTTGAGTTGGTGTTTACTGGGGCACACAGCACCTTTTTTTCCGAAAACCCAGTTTGCTGAAGTCATTTACCACATTGATCTACAGACCCTAGGTATTTTATTTGTTGCTGCACACACAGAATAAAGCATTATTAGAAAAGAAACATCAGTCCGCTTAGACTATTAGATAGGAAAGCAGCAGCATTTGCAAACTAACATTTCCTGTTGTGCTTTACAAGAAGATCAAGAGCTGTACATTTCAGATACATCTAATTTATCGGTATCCTGATGTCCTCAAATGAGCAAGAAAAACAACTGCTTACATTCCTTTAATGGTCCTTTACACAAATTCAAAGCTTCAAAAGTGCATGTGCCTTTATCTACATAAAAACAGTTCAGCCTTTTGCATACTGCAGTTTTTACCAGAATATTCTGACATTGCCTTGTGCTACCAGGCAAACTACATGCAAACAAGGCACAGTATTGCTTTGCCAAAACCATAACAAACCAGAGCCTTACAACAGGATATTAAACAACATATATTTTCAATTTCCTTCATCTTTCAGGACATCACATAGACACAGTCCACACAAAGTTTAAGTAGTTCTACAGTTAAAATGAATACTAAGACACTTCAGAAAAAAAAACCCTTATGTATGACAATGGACTACCAGCCTGTTTCCCCTGCACAGCACCACTTAAACTGTATTTATAGGCTAAGCTTCACTGGTCATAAAACATCCTGAAAGGAAAACAATCATTTGGAAGTCTCAGACTCACCCTTCAGAGTTCAATGGGCTTTACCTGGACAAATAAACATTAAAGCTCAGGTTGCTCTTCAAATCACAAACCAGAATCACGTGCTCATGATTTTAGGCCATAGTTTGCCATGTATTTAAACCTGCACTGCTGAAAAAAAAAAAAAAAAAAAAAAGTTTTCCTTTTTTCTTTTAAGACTGGATGGAAAATTTCAACTGGATCATTCCTGCAAAATGGTTCACAACACTGCTGCACAAATGCTCGTACCAGCCAGGAGGGATGGCTGAAAAGGGATGAATGGGTATGGGCAGCAAGAAACGGACAGATTCTCAGCAGTAGTGCCAGCTTAAATGCATGTCAAACTATGGCTTTAAGCACACATTCTAAGAAGTCATTCACACTGTAACTAAATGGCCTTAATCATAACCCAAAACACTAATAAAAATCACTAAATCTTTAAAAGAAAAGGTGAAGTTTTCATGTGACTGAAAAGGATTACATTTATTTTTCCAAGATTAATAAAGACTTCTAGAGATTGTATAAACTTTGGGAAAACAAATTACCATCAATCTTGCACAAAAGATCATCAGTAGGTACTCTTCGTCTCTATAAATACCTCGGAGAATGCAAATTATGATAGCTACAGGAATAAAGTATCATCTTAGTGATCATCTCTGACTATCATAAAACTTCATGTTCAAGCTTGCTTGGTGTTGCAACTAAATATTGTTACAAGGAGTCATGGCAAAATATTAATTGCATATAACACTCCAAATCTATTTGAATAATAATTCCCAAGCTGGAAATTCAGTTTTAAGCAAATCACACTATAAGCAGCAGAAACGTCTGCCCCACTGTTGCAAAGACAAGCATCCTCCCCAGTGCCGAAAGCACTCGCCATCTTAACTTTCACAGAGCACCCACACCTCACTGGGTCTCACCAGCAACCCTGCTCAAGTGAATTATCTTTCAGTTAATTTTAAACCTGACTTCAACTATGAAGAATACAGAAGACTACTGGTCCTTTCTAAAGACAAGAGCTCCTTTTGCTTTTTACAAATTCTGGAGGTGTGATATGTTGGGGTGTTTTTCCTCAGCTGGAAAATGCCAGTGACATTTTAAATAATGCTCTTGTTGTTTCTATATCTGAAGAGCAAGATAAAGCACCATACTAAGAGATGTCCCTCGCAGTTTAGCAAGCCGGTACATTTACATGTGCCATACAATGCTGTACAGATACCAGCTCAGGTTTCAAAAACAGGGAAGGCACATGGGTGCTGCACTGAGCCAGAGGAGAGGCAAGAGGACCCCTACCTCTACAGCTCGTCCATAGATCTCTCTGCATCACATTCAGCTGCACGGTACAGGCATAACGTCAGGAGCCTAAGCTAAATTTCTCTCCACTTCTGCATCAGTCCAAGTAAAAGCAAAGAAGTGGTAAGGGAAAGGGAAGCTTCCTAGGGCTTCAATTACGAAATATCATTATAGAGAAACAGTTTGTGGCATTCAGTCCCTGACAGCAGGCAGCATCCGCTGCCTCAGAATGAGGTACAGGAAAGACAGTATGAGGCTACAGGAGCATGAGGGGTCTTCTCTCAATCCCACCAGTATACTTCACAGTGTATCAAAATCGTGTTCAGCATCACACATAGAAAAATGTTCTCCCCTCTTATTTAACAGATAAAACACTCACAGTAACCCTTGGCCTAATCGATATCCCTGACATCAAGCTTGACAAGTTGCATACACACCAAAAACTGTGAACAAGAAATATATTCAGAACTCCACACATAATATCGGACTTCCCCTTGCTTTATTAAAATATAGCAGATTACCCAGTATGGTTTTTATCTTCTCTGCCCTGCTATTTTCTTTAATCACATACCTCAAAATTGTCTCTAACAGTAACATACACAATATTTTGCATTTTCAGGCATAGCATCCATTCCAATAATTATACTTTTAATGTTATTTTGGCTTATTACTTCACACACCGAGATGAATTTTCACAGACCTTTCATCAACACTGTCTGGTCTTCCCCATCTCTTCCCCATTAAGCAGCCAGAGTTTAAACCGGCCAATATACATAAATCGTAGTGACTCCCTTCCAGCAAGAACTGCCTTTCATGTATTAAAGCTTAAACACATAGGTCAGTGGAAGAATGTTTCTTTTTATCAACTGCCTTTGAGATCTTCCTGCTTGTCCAAACACTAGGTCTGCTGTTAGGTTGTTAGTGATTTGGTAAAGTTTCTGCTTTTCCCAAAATAATATATTCATGACCGGGGCACAGGCCACCAGCTCTACCAACAAACCACGATTATGCAACAGTATTTTCCTCACATGGCAAATGTCTACCGTGACTACTAGGTGATCCTGTTTCACTTCACAGTTCCTTGTAAAAACTCAAACATATATCCAAACCACAAGTATACACTAAATATTTCTACTTGCTGTTCTCTTCTAGGGCTAAAAATAAATAAAGTTTTGTTCTTGGGAACTGCACCACTTCATTCCCACATTTTCTTCCAGGTATTTTATAAAACAGCACTTACAAGCTCACTTCAGTTGAGCAAAAAAATTCACATGTGAAAAATGAAGATGAAGCAGTGAGGGGTTTTTCTGCAAGACACAGCATTCCTTAGCAGCGCTGTTATTTAAAATGGAGGGGAAAGACAGGACTGGGAAGGCCATGGACACGATGGATGAAGGCTGCCACACTGAAAGCACCACAGATATGAAGAACACTGATTACTTATAACAGTTATTTTATAGGGACTACAGTTAGCTAAGAACAAAGATGACAGAAGTAACAGGAAGAACAGAAGTAATGAAACTAGCTGCCTATTTTGTAAGAGGAAACAGTGGGTACAGCGTAACATCAATGAAATCAAACATGCATTTGTTCCTGGCATTGCACCCCTAAAACATTACGTGCCTTTCTGCAAAATTTGGCATCCTCAAGCCCCTTCATATTTTTGTAAACTACTCTGCTACTTCATTCTTGAGTCTTCACAAAAACTCAAGACATGTAGCAGTCTCTAGGACTGGTCATAATTAAATAGTCTTTAGAGAGAGTACACGGGAAAAACTCAGTATTTACATTTACTAAAACAGTGAAAAACTTCTTTTCAGCTTAGAGCCCTCTTCATACTAAGTACTGAAGAGATATGGAGAAATCCTGTCTTCTGCACCATGGAACTTACTGCTTATTTATGATCCCAGCTAGGCAGAAAACACAACATAGCCAGCTACTCCTCTGGGTAGCATCCATACATCTAATCGGGAAAAACCAACTGTGCTGGTCACACACATGACAAAAACTTGTTTGTTTTATTCTATTGATCTTAAATAGATAAGCACATGATTCTGCATCATTTATAGACACTGCTTTCAACCTCAAACGTATCAGTCAGCTATGAAAGAGGAAGGAGATTCATCAAGCAGAGTTATGGGCACTGCACGCCGCAAAACGTATCAAATGTCTCACTCACCTCACAATCCATCGAGGGTGTGAAGGCAACCTCACTAAGGTCCCCATCAGAATCTTTGCCTAGCAAGTTGAGTATTCTGCAGCAGAATCTGTCCCACCTAACGTGTAGATATTTATACTATGGATGACTAACCTGAATTAGTCACCCAGACTCCCTTTGCAGCAGAAGAAAACCAGCACTTCTACAGCAAAACTCAGCTCTATTTTAGACTTCCGCATCAAAAGCAAGTAAGCATGTTTCTCTCCATTGACTAAAAAAAGGAATTCTAAATGGTTACCTCAGAAGTAGGCATTTACATCATAGATGTGCAAACTTTGGTGAGAGGTCTCCAGCCCCTTGAAAGTGAAGGCAGAGTCTGAAACACAACGTTGGGGGGGGGAGGCTTAGATAGTCATGGAAGAAATTTAAAAAAGATAAGATCAAATAAAATTTAGGATATACCACGAGAAATGTAATGTTAAAAGTGATATAGTAAAGGACTGGGAGAATGCAAAAGTAGTAAGAAACAACTGAGCACTAAGAAAAACAATCTTCCATATCAAATAAAAAAAAAATAAAGATAACATACAACAGAACCAAGTTGTAATCCATCATTTATTATTTTCTAATTTGTTAAATAGAGTGCTGATAGAGCATCTGTTGACTGTTAATCGGGTACTCTGGCTCAGGAACTGAGGTTCTGTGACTGAGGATGACCTGGATATTCTATTAGTTAGGCTTAGCTTGATTTATTCCTACATGGAATCACAGCTTTTGTTAACACTGCTGCAGCCCCACTATTCCCAACCCGTTCATATTTAAACTGCCCAGCAGATGTTCCAACAGCAGCGCTCATCTGTTCAGAAAAATAAACCAGCAAAGAACAAACAGGGGAAGGGAAGGTAGTCTTCTGCCAGACTACCTCCCTGTAAGTACAGGACCAGCACTAACGCAGAGGGACAAACCAGGAAAATGTTGCACAACAAACTCAAGATTAGTTAAATTGAACCACACCCTATTTAAATCCAGACAGCAAGAGACCTGCTCTTTTTACTCTTCTCCTTCCTGGGTCACGCATTCCTCAATCCTCCCTTGTGTCAGCGTTGTTTATGCAACTACACATCGAGCTGGTTGAGGAAGCTGATCCAGCTGAAAATTGCTCCCTCCAAGAAGGGTCAGCGCTCAGCCCACTCAGCTTTCCAAGGTGCCATACCACACAAATATTAATGCCGACACATGGCAACCTGGACTCGGGCCCACTGATGTCGCTGTGGAACTGTGCCCTTAGTCCTCTGGCTCAGGCAGATGGAATACAATTTGCAACCTGTTAGCTTATAGTCTCAATTATCCTTCTAAAAAAAAAATTAATCTGTCTTAACATAAAAGAATTACATTAAATGGCATACCTGAGGATCTTTTGAACAAAGAAAATGAAAAGTAAACATCTAAAGAAACACAACCTTTCTCATCCCACCCCACCACACATGAAAGTGAGAAGCTGAAAACAATCTGTAGGTTTTGCATGACTATGAGGAATGAAAAGAAAGGAAGAAATCGCTATGCAGAAGAGAACCTAAGTCGCTTATCACAAAATGTCAAGGCATACCCATCATGCATTTTCTCAGCTAACATAATTAAGTCTACTGTAGAGAAATCAAAGACAAAACTGAAACTGAAGTATCCTGTGTTCTATTTCCTTCTTCCTTCCTGTAGGCTGCAGCAAGAAAGACCATCTCCACTACTGTATCTTCACACTTTTTTGTCCTTCTCCCAGTAAGCAATGCCAGTCTCTGCTTTGCTGCTATTGCTCCTAATTCTGCCCAGCAAAATCAGAATCAAAGTGACTTAATAGATACCAGTGTCACTGCAGGCCACAATGCTCTGAATAGCAGCAAACTGCAGAACAGAAATAAAATAAAATAAAATAAAATAAAATAAAATAAAATAAAATAAAATAAAATAAAATAAAATAAAATAAAAT
>JAVJGJ010000057.1:72123597-72152199 GCA_035590215.1 Microhierax caerulescens | reverse complement strand
AGCAGAGGGGTGCAGGTCTGTCGAGGGGGGGCGGGGGGGTGGAGGAAGGGCTGTGGGAAGTCAGCCCGTGGAAGGGCTGGTGTTAGGGAGCGGGGGGTAGGGGTGAACCTCGCTCAGAAATACAGGTCTGGTGTGGGGGGTCAGTAGGTGCTGGGGAGGGGCTGAGGTGGACATCGCAGGACAGCGATAGGGAAGGCTCTGGGAGATGGGCGGCGAGAGGGGGAGCAATGGGGTGAGGAGGGGGCGCAGTGGAGCGGGGTGCTGGGGCGGCTCTGTCAGCCTGAGGACCTGTGGTGTCAGAGGTTTCCCAGGAGGTCTGATATACCTGTGGGGGTCATTGAGGGGGCAGAGAGGATGAATTGGGAATGAAGCGGCTGGAACAGTTTTTCCTTATTCCCTGTTTGCCTCTGAAAGAGGATTTGAAGGGAGTTAGAGCCTAAGGCTTGTAAGGTGGCTGAAGGCAAGAGCAGGTTGGTGTTCTAAGAAAATGCTACATAAGGGAGCCGGGTAGGTCTGGATTATTCTGAACCTAAGGCATTGTCTCAAATTTCTCGATATTTGTTGTGTGGTTGTGGGAAGTACTCCTCACTTTGCCTTTGTGTAAAAAGGTTAACACTGTTTTTCAGAGGATCCGGACTAAGTTTTTTAAGTCATGCTGAAGCTTCTGAAAGGAGTATAAAGCGGTAGAGATCAAGTTAGCCTATTGCTCCTTTGTTTTCTTAAATGCTCGATCGACTATGTTTCTTTTAATGAAGCCTGAAAATGAATAAAATCAAGCTGCTGTAGCCCTAAGTTTCACGTGCTCTATAGTCTTTCCTGCAAAACCAGACCTGTTGTACCCCAAAAGGGTATGAATACTGGGATAATAATTAGCATTTACAATTTAATGCTTCATAAGTGTGTTTTAATATGTAGCTACAAAGATGCTCTCTTACTGGTTTTATTAACTGCTTAGCATTATAAGGAGGGGGCTTTGTGATTGAGGTATGCAGTAATATGGTTTGTTGATCCCTGGAGAGGTATTTTTCTTCTTCCTTTCCTCTCTTTTCCTCCTTTGTCTGCAGAAGTATTGATGGGAAAATGTTTATCATGTGGCATAAATAACCAAGAAGGCTGGGAACATCTCAGCATCTGACCTGAGCAATGATGCAACCCCATCTTTACTTTTCCTTTGGTTGTGCGTTGTGGATTTCTATCTCTGAGTAAAGGGTTTGGGCAAGGAATTGGATCTGTGTTGGGTGAGACGCCCAGGCAGAAAGCCAGGCAGAGGAGAAGCTGTGTGATAAACATCCCATGTTCCATTCTTGGCGGGGTTGGGAAAATAAAGCCCAAGCTGTTAGTGTCTTACAGGGGGATTCCAGGTAAAATTATTTTTAAATGTTGAAAAAGTGTAAATGTCACTATTGTCAGTAGTCAAATGGTGTCATTATCTTCCTGCTTGTTTCCTATTTCCATCTGTTGCCTTAGTTGTTTTAGATTGGGTTGAGATCCTGCGGCTTGTCTTCAAGCAGGCTGATGTCTGCAGCTGAGAAGAGGGAGTTTTATGATTTGGGCTCTTGACTGCAAGTTTCTGGGTTGAAAAAAATGCATCTGTGGCACCCAGCCCTGTGAGACTTCAGTCCTGGCTGAGTTTGCATGGGAAGTTTGCCGTAGACATTACCAGATCAATGTAGCTGACTGAGATTAGATCTTGACGAGTGCTCTGTGGTTTTGTGGATGAATGTATATCCCTCTAAAGCATGATTTAATCACAGAGGCTGTTCACAAACCCGAGGATTACAGAGTGACAGGCTACAAATACTTAAGTAACTTGTGCTACCTTATGTGCTCACAGCAAAGAGTTCAGGAGGAGGGGAAACCTCCTGTTCTGGAAGTTGCACCATATTTCTACATGATCTCTGTAAATCAGTGTGTGAAGATGCAGACATACTGAGCATAGTCCAACCCTAGGGTGTCCCCTGCAGTTCCACGTTAGAAGCAGGTCTGTCTCAGTCACAGTTTCTGTACTGAGACCTTGTCATTCTTCCCTGAAGATTACTTTTTCCCGAGTATAGGATTTTTTCCAGATTAAACATCTCTTTTCTTCCCTTGCTGCCCAAATCTACATGGAAGCTGCATTGTTGAAGCCTGATTAGTGCGTGTTGTCTGTCTGTGCTTCAATGACACTGAGTAGAAAGGTAAAATTACCCTGGAGTGGGGTAGGCTCTGTCGATACAACTTCACAGCCAAGAACTTGTTCAAGGTCTGCTCGGGTTTCTTAATATTGTATGACTTCTGTTCTTTGCAGTCATCTCACAGTGTAGATATACCATTGGCCTGAAATTCAGTGAGTCCCACTCTGCTGCTATTTAAATACACAGTAGAAAAGGTGTTACAAAGGAAAACTTAGGTTAATGTAGAATTTAGATATAATTACTGTTTCTGCCTCATCCACCAATTTACATTTCTTCAAATAGTCAGCTACAGATGGCAGAAACACCAGGGAGAGAGGAAGACATGTTTCTGAGAGGATCCTCTCTGGCTAGCAGTCTGTGTCCCACCGGAGCAGCCCTCCCCACCAGCTGCTTGCCATCCGACCCTGCAAGAGCTCTGACTTCTCTGGTGCTGCTGTCATAGAAACGCTGAAAATTCATCCCTGTGGTTCTGAAATATCCCTTTTCACAATGGCAGTGGCTCCTCCCTCCCCAGGCTTTCCCAATCACAGGCACTTTGTGAAGCTGGGTTACTTCAGAGTCACCAGAAGTCATTTTCTGGGATGTTCTCTGTGTTGCTATGACAGCAGCAGAGCACTTGGCACCCTTGCCAGTATCAACAGCAAAGCTTTAGTGCAAGGATCTGTTTTCAACATGTGTCATCTCCATGCTTGTTAATCCATTATTGATGGGAGAGAGCATTACATCATAAGCTATGACATAATTTGAGCCCTTTTGGACTAATCTGAGATATACAGGGACTTTTATAAATAAAAAGTTTATTTTTGTTTGCTGTCTTTTTGCTTTTGAAAAGTTCTTGTGGCTAGGATTCTTACTATTTCAGAGTGGGTTTTTAATCTTGTAAACATTTGGAGATTTTCCCCCCACCCCACACATAGAAGTACATCAGACAACATGTTGTGCTGAAGGGGAGGCAAAGACATAGAAGATAAGGCCTATTTTTCAGAAACATAATATCTGAGTTTTTAGGTCCATCAGCACTTCTATGCTCAGTGAGAAGCATTTGAGTATGGTTCACCCCCACCTGCCCCCCAAATGCTGAACGCATCTCCAAGTGAAACATATGCTTAGTGTATCTTAAACTTGGACCCACAAAGGAGCTAGGAGTCATCAAGATCCATTTCTGGTCCAATTTGCTTGCAGAAGGATCCCCCCCCAGAAAAGGTAGCAGGAGAATTAGAAGTCTGTCTTGACTCTTAAACTTTAGATCATCAGATCTGAGCTTGCTGTGATGCTATTGCAGAAAGCACAGTGCTGTGAGATTCCTAAGCCTCTTGATGAATCGGCATCAGATGTCTAGGTCTCTGTTCCTGGTCTGTCCATTGTTACATGGGAATTAACAAAATAAATGTTTGTATGATCATTAAATTAGTCATAACCACAAGAATTTATTCAGTCACCTAACGCAAAAATGCAGCAAGCAGAGAAGTGTTTCTTCTCCTGTGGTGTAGTTGTAATGCATCCCTTCATGCTTCAGTGTCTAAAAAGCCTTCCTTCATTCTCTAGTTGTGCCTTCATGTGCTGCCTTGTCGCTGTAGCTCGCATGCAATAATTTTGCTCCTGTATTTTTGTAGCTTTCATCTTTCAGAGACGCTTTAACCAAAGGCTAATCAGTGTAATTTTTAATTGTTAATTTGGCTCACTCTCTGAAGTTGATTAGATGACCTTGCCAAGGAATCAGTGGGGAATTGTTAGAGCAAAGCGAGTGAGCTCAGTGAACTTCCAGCACTCTGGCATGGTGCCACCCTTGCTTTTTATAGACTTGTAAGAAGAGTCGAGCACTGAAGAGAGCTCCTGATTTGAGTACCAGATGACTCGCACACTGACCTGAAACAGAGTTACTGCCTGGGAGCTGCAGAAGTCTGACGAGCAGATCTCCATTTTTCAATTCATTCAGTGCTAGTTTCTTTCTCCTCTGCTTATTTAAAGCCACCAGCAATTTCTGCATTTCCTGATCAGTAAGTGCTGTAAACACTGTATAGTTTACTTCTGCAGATTTTTAAATACTTTGGTTTCTGTCCTTTGCCCATGACATGTGAAACTCATTCTTCCCATAGTTGTGCCATTTCTCACTTCTCAGTGCGATTGTTTCTGTAGTGGACCTTGCTTGCAGTGCTGCCCTCAGCCCTGACCTGAGAAGCCTTGCCCTGAGTTCTCTTTTATTGGGTTACAGTAAATGCAGAAACAGTGTTATCAGCATTTACATAGTTCAGCTGCAAAGCTAGAGTCTTTAACTAGATGCTTTGAAATTCTTGACGATCTCCCTTATCTGAAATGCTTGATGATAAATTGGGTGTAATGCAATTCAGCTGTCACTGGTATGCTGACAAAGCATGAATCTTCCAGCCTATGCCAGACCCACCTCTTTCTGTACACAATAAGCCTTGGCTTGTCTTTCTGACAACAGATCTCAAATCAGGGAGGCTAAAACACAGCTCTGAATCCCCACAAACTTCTCCTGCTGCCCATGTTCTTTTTGGTCACTGTGAACAGCATCTCTAGCCGACCAGGCACTCAGGGGTGTTAAATAACTGTTTTCACTGTGGAGGCTAGGATATACACCCAAGTCTGTGTCTTAACACCAGACTTCGTATTGTTTAGTGTACGTAGGATATATTGTTTTCTCATCTCTTCATGTGGCTAGAACCTTTGTCCAGACTGTCATCTCACTCTTGGTTATTACTGCCTCCTTTCCTCTGCCTTGAGGACAGTGATCTTCCCCTGCCTGTATCTTGGCAGAATGCTACTGCAAAGGTTGTTTCCCCAGCCACGACTGTTAACACACTCTGTGCCATCCTTCAGTGGTTCTTTCCAGACCTCACCCCATCTGTGCATAACTTCATTTTTAAAGGCTTTCTTAGTCTGTCTCTACTGTCTTGCTTTCTCATTTCATTGCCGTGAAGTCTGTTTCTACCTCCCAGCAGCTCATGATGCCAGCCTTCCTCACTCCTTCAGAATATTTAGTGGGTTTAGTGAATTGTAAGGGATTTTTTTAGCAAGATTTAAAAAAATGAAGATAAAAAGTGACCCTCTTCCAAATGACAACAAGTAATACACAGCGAAGTCCAACACTTTCTCTATAGGACATTATTCTGGACAATTTTAAAACTTATATTTAGGTGCAAAATTGAGTATTAATGGTTTCCAGACTTGGGGCTTGGAGAGTAAGTATATGTTAACATAATTTCAAGCAGCATTGGAACAGTCCTCTCCTGCCTGCTTTAGAGAAAACAGATGTTTGCACATCAGGAATGTGTACGGAGAAGTTAGCAGCAGGGTGGTGGGGCTGTTTGTTTCCCGGGCTATCAACTCTCAAGTTAAAATCTAAGTAAAACATAAGTCATTTGGTCTGTCTCCCAATCTGCTAGAATGAATACAGATTCAGTGCAGTGGCCTATTGGGAGTCAGTTTTTAAATGGGTAGATTTACCTTCTTGTAGGATAAGCTAATTTGGGAAAAATAAGGCAGTTACTGTATAGAAGCAATGTTTATAGATCTATGTAGAAGTTGGGGGGGAACAGAGTGGTTGACGTACTGGCTCTTGCCTCTTTTGCAGTTGGTGTATCCGTATGACTTTAGGCTAACGGAGAAAGAGGTAATAACTATTTTATATTTTTTCCCCTCTGGTTTTAAAGATATTGAGTAGCAGTGATGGAGGTTTTCTTATTGTGTGTTTTTGTTTGTTGCAGAAAACTAGTATCTGCTACTTGTCCTTCCCAGACTCCTACTCAGGTAGGTAGCATCTGTTGGCCTTGCATGCAGCCTGCAGGATGGTTTGCTGCTGTTATGAAAGAAATGGGTGCATGATGGAAAGAGTGAGTCATCACCTCTAATGCAGCAGACACTGATGGGCTGTATCTTCTAGAATGGTGACATCAAGGAGCATCCAGCCCTTAGCTCTGAACAGAGAGGCTTCTTGTCATTTTGATTGCTCTCTCCTTCTAGAATCTGTGATCTAGTGGGTGACCGGACAATTTCTTGGTAAGCTTGCACACTCATGGTTCCCCTGTGCCAATAAAATATAAAAAATAGTCATGAAGGATGAGTTCCCTGAGATTTGCAGTTGTTGACTGTCAGCATTTCTGCATTTGTGAGTGAAGTGCTCATGGGCAGAGGATGCTTTCACAGAAGAAGTATTCCCAAAGCTTGTATTTATAAATCAGAAAGGTGGCAGTAAGAAATAAGCATGTTAATTCATCCAGCTACCTGTTTCTTTAAGAAAATTCCTGACTGTTAGTTTTCTACAGCTTTGTCCAGTTCACTTTTAAATGTTTTTAAGGGTATACTTTCACTAGTTTCTCAGAGCTTAGTGAACACTCAGGCTAAATCATACTTTATTGAAGTAAGTTATTTATAAATAGTAATAGCTTCATAACACCCCCAACACCCACCCACCCCTCCCCACACACACACACACAGTCTTTACTCTTCTTCAGAGCCTAGCACCTGCGCACAGTGGGAAGGGAGTATGTCCTCTCACCAGTAAGTAGCACCTTACTCTGTTTAGCCTTGGGTTTTGTTCAGTGAGTTCAGTGTGTTTAACTTTTCTCATAACTGACCAATTTGTACATACTCAGCCCTACTCCTGCCCATCCTAAACAAAAATAAACAAACAGAGGATTTCACACTGCTTCTTTTTTCTGCTATACAATGTTTGCTTGGGCAGGGTGAGGAGTATAGTTGCTAGAACTGTTGTGCAGGGGGTTGTTGTTAAAATCTGTGTTTGTGTGGTCTTGGATTAAGGCCATTTGTAGGTTTTTTCAGTAGGGTGGATAAGAAGTGGTGGCTACAGCTACTCAGGATTGATAATACTGGTCAATGTCTGTAAGTTTCCCAGCAATGGCCTGGCAAGGTTTAGCTTAATGGTACCCGTTCTTGCGTGTTCCTCCTGTCTTGTAGTGACTTTTGGGGGTTTATGCTGTTACTTTGCATTCTCAGTTTTGGAGTTCCTTGTAAGTCAGCATCCCTGTTTATGTCAGCATTGCAGATTTAAGCAATTTCCAGCTTTCTCTGTACTGAAACTTCTTCCTGAGCATTTGTGATCTTCTTTATCTCAGGTGGTCTGGGAGATACTCAGTTTAGCTTCCGCCTTCGTCAGTCTGGGGGACAGCGGACCACTCATTACGAGGATGACGGCGAGTACAATAGAGAAGCACCCTTAACACTGCAGGTCAGTTGCATTTCAGTGCACTACTTACACCTGCTAAGCAAAGAGTAGTGTTAATGGGTTAAAAGCCAAATATACTTTTGATTTGTTTTCTGTGCATTAAATACTCATTTTCTCTGGCTGTGGGAATAGTCAGAAAAGGAGAAGGCTTTTACACAGGGACTTACTTCCATGTTAACACTCATAGAGGGCTTTGCTGAGAATCCCAGCTACTCTGAGAGATAGAACTGAATCAGGGGGTACCCAGATTAAAGCAGTAGTCATGTCTAGCTACAGCAAAAAGATAAATGATGGCACAGAGGTGAGATCCAACAGAGTGCATGGCTACCTCTGCACGTTTCCATGAGGCAAGACAAGAATATCCTTGTCAGCGGTAAATTAGCCGTTTACCTCTTTTGTTGAGTGATGGCAGTTCTTTTCATTTGTTGCAGGATTTATGTATATAAAACCCGCCAAAGTAATTGGCATGCCACAAATCCACAGTTTGGTTTGCTATGTGCGGGCTGGTTTAACCTTACCCAAGCACTAATATCAGGAGTGTCCATTAGTTGTGTTTTTTCCATCAGTGAACTGTCCATTTCATGCAGAGAAAGGATGTGCTGAGCACTGTTGCCTCTTGTAATGGAGCAGATGGCCGTCAGATCAACTTGTCCTCTTCTGCTTTCTCCTTTGAGATGATGCTTCCTGTGCATGTGCCTTTTTAACACTTCTGCAATCTTTTTGTGATATGCAATCCAGAAATGGGTTGCTGGTCTGAGAGGGAGTGGGAGGATTTCTTTTCCTGAATTCTGATCTAGAGATTTTTCCAGCTTGCATATATCTTTACTGCTTTGTAGCAATCAGGCACTGCCTCACAGATTCACCTAGCTTTAAAGAAGTAAGGGAAGCAAAACTGCCAAAGTACTGGATTCTGTTGTGGAAAATTAACCACAGAATCATAGAATGGTTTGAGTTGGAAGTGACCTTAAAGCTCATCTAGTTCCATCCCCCTGCCATGAGCAGGGACACCTTCCCCTAGACCAGGTTGCTCACAGCCCCATCCAACCTGGCCTGGAACACTTCCAGGGATGGGGCATCCACAGCTTCTCTGGGCAACCTGTGCCAGTGCCTCACCACCCTCACAGTAAAAGAATTTCTTCCTTAGATCTAATCTTAAATCTACTCTCTTTCAGCTTAAAGCCATTCTCCCTCGTCCTATCCCTACAGGCCCTTGTAAGAAGTCCCTCTGCAGCTTTCCTGTCGGCCCCTTTAGGTACTGGAAGGCTGCTCTAAGGTCTCCCCGGAGCCTTCTCTTCTCCAGGCTGAACAACCCCAACTCTCTCAGCCTGTCTGCTCAGGAGAGGGGCTCCAGCCCTCTGATCAGTCTCTGTGGCCTCCTCTGGACTTGCTCCAACAGCTCCATGTCCTTCTTACGTTTGGGGGCCCCAGAGCTGGACACGGCACTGCAGGTGGGGGTCTTATGAGAGTGAAGTAGAGGAGGAGAATCCCCTCCTCAGCCTGCTGGCTGCACTTCTTTTGGTGCAGCCCAGGACAGTATAATATTTGGGAAGAGAAAGATGCCTTAAACTGTGCGACTTCAAAAAATTATATTAAGGATGGTCTTTGTGTTTGGCACCAATGGCTGTCCTTCCTCCTTGATGTCTGTGGGAACTTAGAAGGCATAACATGTTTGAAATGATTCCTGGGGATTTGTATTAAATCTGTTTGTTTTCATGGGTGCTGCAAAGGAAGTATCATTCAGCTGTGTGCTTCATCCTGAGCAAAGTTTGACTGGTACTGCCTTAAATGCCTGACTAAAGCGGAGTGCAGTGGGTATAGTAGGGGACATTTCCTCCTCTCAGAAGATGATGTATTCCTTCCTCAACAATACATTATCCTTTAGTTGGCAAAGAAAACTGACAGTCAGAGCACATCAGCGGCAGCAAGGGGTGCCAGGATGAGCTCAGTGGGTTGGCTTAGCTGGTGTTAATGGAAACCTCCTCAATTAACCCTTTAAATGATGGCCCTAAAGGTGCTGCAGATAGGGGCTGATGAAAGGTGCTACCTGGAGGCTGTAATTTTTTGTGAATTTAGTTGTTTGTATCTCCTCCCTACCCATTTGGTAAACTCTTCCAGATAGCTGAGCATGGATAACATTAGTAAATAGAAGGGTATGCTGTAATTGTATCATAGCAGGAGTGAGGTATGTTGTTTGGTCAGGGGCTGAGGGAGTTTGGTGATAACAGTAATCAGTTTCTCAATAACAGCATTGTTGGTCTCTGTTGCAGCGGGAGTCAGCTCATTATTTTGGTTATGTATACTTCAGGCAAGTCAAGGACAGCTCGATGAAGAGAGGTTATTTTCAGAAGGTGAGTACTGAAACCAGATAGCTTGCTACTCTCAACTGGTACATAGCTGTAAAAAGGCACCTATCCATAGCTGTAAAATAGCACACTTCCTACGTGAACACCCACAGTGTTTCTGCAGGAAACAGCAAAGGTCGCGGGGAACAGGAATATGTGGAAAGTGTAATTCCAAACAAACCTGGAATGGGTTGCCATGGTGCGTTAATCACATGAGCAGTGACCTGCTGTCTGAATCATGAGATCTGGAAGTACTCGAACATTTGCTTCAGTACCTACTCTAGTGTCACAGATAGTGAGAGGATATACTTCGTTATTGCAGTCTGTGCTAGTTATACCTTAACCCTACTCTCATTATTGCTTTAATCTTTCTTCTTCCTAGTAGCCATCTGGGAATGAATTTCCTGCTGGGCTGATTGCTTCTAACTAGCAGAAGTGACGCTGCTGGTACCTCACCAACCTTGTCTCTTACCTTGAATTCCTTTGACGCAGACACTGCAAAAAATAATATAAACTGCGTGTTTATTTCAGCATAAATATGCAAAGTGCTTTGTATTATTCAGACAGACAGTTATGATCACTGCCTGAAAGAGTGGAATTTCAGTGATCTTCTAGAGAAGGAAAATATTTTACTTTGACCTTAAGATCTATTTTTCTCCATAGATCCATGGAATTACTCTCAGTAGTGTTTTTTCACATCAAAAGATCAAAATGCCATCCTCTCAAACAAATGACCTTTGAATACCTATCCTTCAGGTATCAGATATCAGGATTGAACTGGAAGATTTGTAAAAAATAGTGACATATTTCACAAAGAAGCATTAGAAAAAAGCAAAAACAACAACAACAAAAAGCATTGCTGGAAACAAATCAGCATTATTTCAAGTTACTTGGTTCTTCCCCAGAATTACTTTATTTTGCTTATCTACCTAATTTCAGTTTCAGCGATCTGCTCCTTTGTGCTTCACTGTGTGAAACAGCAGTTTTGTTAGCTTTGAACCTACCAGCAATTTATTTTTTTTTTTCCTCCAGTTGATCTTTTGCTAGGTCACAATCTCATCCCTCTTAATTGCTGTGGCTCCCTGGTAGAAGCTGCCAGCTGTGCTTATTCATTAAACGAAAAAACCCTTGCCTGTGTGGATACCTAGGGTCTCCCAAAGCCTGAAGGCTTAACGACTAGGTAGCTAGCAAGAATTTCACCAGTAAAAGTGCTGCTTTTGAGCTCTTTCATGTTTTTGGTGTTGGTTTTAAAGTGTAGCCCTCAAGTAAGCAATATAAGCATATGCCATGCTAGAAATGATCATGTCAGGGGGGCTCTGACTCCTAAATGTGCCTTTTTTTCAGTCTTTGGTGCTGGTGTCATGCCTTCCATATGTGAACTTGTTCCAGTCACTGCTGCAGCTCATTGCTCCGGAATACTTTGACAAGCTGGAGCCCTGCCTGGAGGCAGGTGAGCAGTCAGATTTAGGAGGGAGGGTTTGCATATTGAAATCTTTAAGAGATTTTATCAGGAGGTTCCTGAAAGACAGTTTAAATGTTCCAGATTAGTTCATTCTGGAACAAATTCCAACAGGGAAAACCTTTCATCCAAGTGGTTGGCTTGTCAAAATTATAAACAGCTGTAAAGGATGCATTAATGGGAAATGTCTGACAACCTTAATAGATGATGCTGTCAGTTTTGCATGCAATGTATTCCCAGAGAGAGGAAAAAACCTGCTAATGCTACATCTCTGTCTAGGTCTTTATGGCACTGTTCAGCTTTATCGTGATTTATCAACAGTATAGTGCTGCTGGGCCTGCATTGGGAACAGTGGTGCAGGCATAAGTCTGGTGTCTGACCTAAACTTGCATAATTATTTGATACAGTGTTTGTTCGTAACTAGCCAGGGGGCACATGAGCTACGAATGAGTGTTAAGTACATTGACAGAACTCATAGGACCAGCTGAATCACCTGTATCGACTTTCAGATTAAACTTTTTCCTTTACCTGTGTCCCTGCAGTGTGCAATGAGATTGATCAGTGGCCACCTCCTGTGCCAGGACAAACTCTGAACCTTCCAGTGATGGGAGTTGTCATTCAGGTACTTGTCACTGATGATCTGTGCTCAGCAGCAGGCTGAAGCAAACTGGGAAGGGAAACGTATTCCCATTTCTTCTAGGTGTTAAAATTTCTCTTTACTCTAGGTTCTTTCCCTTTAGTCCTAACCTCTGTATAATTAGAATTGGTAATTGAGGAACCTTTCTCATGTGGATGGTTGTTAAGGAAGAAAGCAAAGTGTGTGTGCATGCTAACTGATTCCATCTCCCTGGATAACATGTCTGTTCTTATTTGTAATCTAGGTGCGAATCCCGTCAAGGGTGGATAAACCAGGATCAAGCCCAGTGAAGCAGTTCAATCAAGAGGTGAGATGAAGTGTGGCATGACACAAGCCAGTGATGAGCAGAATCTAGACTAAGGAAGGAGGGTGGAGAAGAACTGAAACTCTTTCAGCCTTAATCCTATTTGAAACCATTTTGGCCCGGTATTAATGTGGTTTCAGATACCCATCTGGTTCAAACTGCATGCTCTCATGCCTGTGTCTTTCAAAACAGAACTCTGCACAGAATTTTTGTGCTTCAAGTTATTTATGTGCATTGTTCTCACAGCTTTTGTTCACCATGCCTTTCCTGGGAATTCATGCCTAGGTAGGTTTCCATGAGACACTGCCTTGGTCTTCTGTGTTGTTTTGCAGCATTTGCTGTCTGAGCATCTTTACTGCTTTGATTTATTTCATCTTTTCCCTTTTTCTCTCCTTTGAATAATGTTGTCATCTTTCACAGCTTTTGGTATCCATATTACTAAACCTTATTGTCTCTATCTATATCTTAAGCTCTGTATTCCGCCAGAGGAGATCTGGAAAATAAAGGAGCAGACATGGGAAGTCTTTCACATCTTGAAAAGAAGAGATTCTTGATTATCTTATAGGAAAGGAAATTTATCTGGACCTTGAACGCTCAATCCAGATCTGTTTGTGGCTCATAGCTCTAAGCATTAACTTTGTTCTCTTCTTTTTGTGCATATTGTAGAGGGAGCTACTTTGTGATTGATGTGGTCAGTTTAGATGGCGTTTCAGTCAGGATGCTTTCATTTACTAACAGGTTTGGGTTTGTTTCGGTTTTTTTCCCCTCATTTAGAATCTGTTACCAGCCCCACTGGTTCTCCCCAGTATTCACGAACTGGATCTCTTCAGGTGAGAGCCACCATCCTTGCAACCTTCTCCCTTCCATCTGCTTTCCCCTCTCTCTGCTCAGAGTATCCTATAAATCAGGGGTCCTCAAACTACAGCCTGCGGGCCGGATACGGCCCCCCAGGGTCCTCAATCCAGCTCCCCAGTATTTAAACCCCCCCCCAACCGGGGCTTGGGGGGGGAAACCAAGCAGCCGCAGATGACTGCCTGCCACTTAATCTGCGCGCCAGCCCCTGTTTAAAAAGTTTGAGGACCCCTGGTATAAATCATAGGGATAATGAAGAATCAAAAATCACTGCTTTGCAGTGTGTCGTTTAGAATACTGGACTTGCAAAACTTGTGCGGTGTTTAAACCTGTGTGCGCTGCCCTTAACACAACCTGCTGTATCCTCGTTAGAGGAGGGTTTTTTTTCTTGACCTCAGCTGGTGGTGATCAGCTTAAGCTCTGAAGCATACATACATTGTGTGTCTGAAGCAAACTTTTTAGCATTATAGGTGCTATTCTAATAGACATACATCTGCTGCAATCCACGTGCGTTTTATTTTGCTCTCAGTATGCCTTTTCACCTAAGCAATATGCAGGTTGCTTTACGTTGCTTAAAGCATTTCCTTTAAACATGTATAAAATGGATGAGCCAAAAGCATGTGCAAAGACATGTGGCATTCTGTTGTGGAATACTAAAAATCAATCCTAGATTTCAAATTCCCGGATGGAAATGCATCTGGGTAGGCTTATATGCAATAACTGTGCCTAATCTTTTCTGAACTGCATATCTAACCTCAGCTTATCATTCTTCCTTTCACTAACAGGTGTTTCCAGCCAGTGCTAATTCATATCCAGATGTTGTGGGAGCTGATGTTACTAGGAGAGCCAATTGTTGTAATGGCACCATCTCCTACAGTTTCTTCAGAAATGGTTCTGGCACTTACCAGGTAATGCCCGCAAATTCTGAGATACAGGTAACTGTAATAATGAATTCTGGCAGCTTCTCTCTTTCAGATCCATTATTCTGCCAAATCAGCGGTGTTAGATTTAGTTTGCCTATGAAAGCATACAAGACAAATAGCATAGCAAGAGAGTCATGCTCATATTCCATCAACAGTAGAGAAGAGTAAAAGTGAATCTCCCATGTTGGGAGACCTGATGGCTCATATCTCTGAGGAGCTTTGTCTCCTTGGCTTTGAACTCTGCTTTAGGGGAGAAAAAAAAGCCTGGAGCTCCTCCAAAGTGTCACCTCTGGCAGAACGAAACCACTGCTCTGGGATGTAAACCTGATGTAAACACACATTCCTCCTTTGTGCAGTTTATATGGCAGCTATTCTATCTATTGTTACAGTTGCCTTGCTCCTCTGAGGTACTGTTGTGACTACCGCCCCTATTTTACTATCCATGACAGTGAATTTAAAGAGTATACGACCAGGACACAAGCTCCGTAAGTAGCCAGTAGACCCTTGCTACCCACTTGCCGACGTCTGTGTGAAGGAAACCCTGAGGTTAGCATTGTTCTGCTTTTTTCCCCCTCTTTCTAGGCCAAACATTGTTGTGGGAGTCACAAACCCTTTCTTTATCAAAACTCTCCAGCACTGGCCACACATTCTTCGGGTTGGGGAGCTCAGAATGTCAGGTAAGGGTGGAATCCAAGTCCTGTTGTGCTGGTAGACCTTGTTAGAGGCTAGTAGTGATCTGACAGTCAGTTGCAGTGCCGGCTGTCATTCTACGCATCTTCATTCCTGTGAGAGCTGAGAAACCAAAGGGAAGTCTAGATTCAAACTGAGTTGGTGTGCAGTATGAGTGCAAACAATGGTGAAGACAAATTGTTGAGAGGATAACTTGCTGTGGTTTTCTGAAGCATTAAGAAAAGGAGAAGTCCTTCCTGGGCAGGAAAGAGAACATTGCAGAGAGAAGAGAGAGGTGGAGAGAGAGACTGATTATTATCTATAAAGCCAAGAAAGTCTCTAGGTTGAGGAGTTGGTTTTATTGCAATACCTCCTTAACACATTGCCTGTTCCAAAATTTTAGCTGGAAAGTTAGCGGATGAGAAGGCTTATGTGAGGGTGGAGGTAAGGGAGGATATGATTTAAGATGTGCAAGTGTAGGACTGGATGTTCTCGAGTGTGAAGTCTCTCATGTGCGTGCTGTGGCTGTGAGGGTAGATTCAGAGCCTGAACTAGTCACTTCATGTCTTTTTATAGGAGACCTGCCCAAGCAAGTTAAGGTGAAGAAGCTAGCTAAACTAAAAACTCTAGACACAAAACCAGGTAGGTCCTTTTGTCAGACATAATTTCCTTTTGTTTACTCTTCCACGTGGGGGTTTTGCAGGCATGTGAACATTGCATACATTATTCTTTGCATCTCAACAAATGGACATTTTGGTGTTATCATCTTCTTACATTTGATCTGCTACACAGTAGTGGCATCCCTCATCTAATACAGAAAAACTGTACATCTTTGGTTTGCAATTGAAAAAGCCAATACAAATTAATTGAACAAATTATTTTAGTCTTGGGAGAACAGCTTCTGATTTTGCTGGGTTTATTTTATGTACTGTACGTGCTTTTTAGATGTGATGGACGTCAAAAGAACTTGCTTACCTAGATACAGCTATCTGTCACTTAACTGTTCATCTCAGGCCTGGCCATAAGCTGACTCAATTAAGTTATATCACCATAAGCTTAGCATAAGAAAGTCCTTGACGGAATTCAGTGTCCTTTAATCGTGCTGTGAGTACTGGCTGCATTAGCAATTTCATAATTTTTATAATATTTTTTTAAATAATATTTGTAATTGCACACACACAGCTGCCAGGGTTTGTGCTAGGAATTTCAGTTCTTTAATCCCTGCACTATACAATAGTGCCTCCTGTAGATATCTGGGCAAAAATTTGTTTCTCAGTTCTCTTTTTTTTCCTGGTTTTGTTCTTTTTCAATCTAGGAATCTATACTTCTTATAAAACGTTCCTTCACAAAGACAAAACCCTGATAAAAAGATTACTAAAAGTAAGTACTTTCCACTCTATCCTACATCCTGTATGTCATTATGGGAAAACTGTTCTGACAGCTTGGTTTAAACAGACAAAGCTCTCCAAAAGGAACAGGTTTTTTACAGCGTGTAATGATTTAGTCAAGTATACTTGGACATGTTTATCATGCCGATTTAAAATTTTTTCACTTGGTATTATGGATTAAATGCTGGTGCTAATGATAACCTAAGTGAGAACAGTTGTTATTAAAAAAACCCACCAAACTCTGAAAAAGCAGATTCTATGTAGTGAAATGTGAGTGATAAATTTAACTAGAGAGTGGAGTATGTATTTTGGGCAGTATAGCTTTCCAGACTATACTGGACTGGTTGCAGATAGCTGCAGCATTTGCAAACTCTGCATCTACCTGCATGATAGAGAACAGCACCTTTGTGAATGCACTGCTTGTGCTTGCAGGGGATTCAGCGGAAACGCCCCTCTGAAGTCCAGAGTGCCCTTTTGAGGCGTCACCTCCTGGAGCTCACTCAGAGCTTCATTATTCCCCTGGTGAGTTGAGCAGAGACTTGTCAGGGTGGTGTAAAGGGGAGGGGAGGTGAACTGGGGATGCCCAACTGACAAGTCTGCCCTTGCCCTCTTTTGTTCACCCATACCCAAGCATCTGTAATAGATTCAGGATGTGGCGCTCTAGAGATGTTTTACTCCACGGAAAGGAAATAAATGGCTCTCGAACACAAATTTCAGTAATTAGCATAAAAGTTTGCAGGTTCCACATGCAGCATGTTGTATGTAAAGACAGAAAATTGTTTCCTGCAACGTAGTAGGTGTACTCTGTTACTTGATTCTAATGCCAACTATTCGCTCTTTTCAACAGCTAGTCAAAGCAAATATGTAGGGAAGGGATGGGAGCCCAACACATTCCTCTTCCCCTCTAATGCTGGAATCAAACCCATTGCCAGCGTGAAGCCTTCCCTTTTGGCTTTGGGAAGCTTTACTGTGGAGCTTAAGAGGCCTGTCCATGTGGTGATCACCACCTTAAGGCAGATTTTACCAAATGCTTCCTTTCAGGGCCTTCCCTGCCTAGTCCCAGTAGAAAGCTGGTGGTACTTCTCTGTTGCTTGTCCTGTTGCCCCAGTTTGGCTCTTCCACTTTCTTTTCTACGTCATCTCAGGAGGTAGTATGTCGGAGGACAGAGCATCTTCTCAGATTCTAGTCCCTCCTGCCAACTTCTTCCCATCTGACCTTTTCTCACACGACATGCTTGGGATTCTTGCAGCAGAGTTTTGTGACCTAGCCCCTGGTGGGAAACAAGCTGGAATGCTTAAGCTCATGTAAAATGCAACTGTGAAGAAAAAAAACAGAGTATGAGGCTGTTGGTTGGGCCTATGATGCATTGGAGGAGACTGTCAAATTTAGTGACCACACAAGAGGCTCCTTGATTGTTGTAATTTTTTGGATTATTTTATTTTTTGGGGTTTTTTTCTTCTTAGGAGCATTATATTGCAAGTCTGATGCCTCTGCAGAGAGCCATTACTCCATGGAAGGTATGTTCAATTTTCCAGTCGCTTCTGCTTTTCTTTGACTGCGGGGATTGGGAATAGTTATGCCATATGCTGATCACATACTCTGATACTCTGTGTGAACTTCCCTCATTGAAGGGAGAAGGTTATTACTAGTTTTTTTAAAAAAAAAAAAAAAAAAGTTGAAACAAACATTGGGACAGATGCTTCCTGTTTTGCAGTAAGCTCAACTATTGTGAATCTAATTTGAATTTTACTAGCAAGGCTGGTTAAGATGTCTGTGCATTTTTTGTTCTCATAGTTACTGAGTCTGCCTTGTGCAGCCTCTTCCATTGTAAATAACAGACCTCACTTCCCCCCAGTTCCTTTTGGGTGCTGTGTAATATGGTTTCTCTGTTGCGCAGAATCCTCCACAAATTCGTCCTTTCTGTCAGGAAGATTTCATGAAGACCCTCGAGCATGCTGGTCCCCAACTTACCTGTGTCCTTAAGGGTGACTGGTTAGGCCTCTACAGGTAAGGTTTTGGTAGTTATGTGCTTTATCTCTTAAACAGCTGGTGTAAGTTACAATGAACATCAAATCCTGAATTAGAATTGGGAGCAAGAAGGGAATTTCAGGGTAGAGACTGGTCACCTGAAAAACTCATGCCTATGAAGAACTGGTAAACTAATAATGGTCAGGAGGAGAAAATGCAGGGCAGAATAAGTCCTGTGTTTTATGTAGTCTCTTAAGTAGAACAGTCAGGTTTAGAAGCTGTCAACTCTCCACCTTCAGGAACTTAAACTAAATCCTCTCTTCTGGAGAGGAAGGAGACTCATCTCTGACATCAGCTATGTCATTGTCCTCCGGGGAATCTTTCTTTTTGAAATCGCTGGTCCTGGGCAGATGGGGTATAAAGACTTCTTGGTCTTCGTCCAGTAGTGGTTGTATGTGTTCGTAGAGCATTCAGGACAACAGCCATTGCATTTTTACTGCATGATGGCAATGCTGTTAGAACATAAAGGACGTCATTTCTTCAGGGTAGAATTTAAGAGAGCATGCAGGAGAGTTTGTCCATAATTTTCATAAAGGATAGTTAGTTATAAATGGGTGGAGAGGACACTTATCACAATATGAGTAGGAAAAATCCAGAATTTCGATACCCAGTGGGAAGGAAAATGGGAGATATATGAATATGGAAAATGGAAAAAATGCCAAAAGAGAGCAGAATCAGTAATCATGGATTAGTATGTTTTGTTGCTGTGATAAAGTTTGCACCATTTTGTGCTTTAATGGATTCAGCAGAAAACAAGTAGTTCCACTCCTTATGATGTGGTAGACAGATTTAATTTTGGTTATCTAATATTTTGAAAAATTGTAACAAACAGCAAGCTGTTTCAATAAATTGGTTGCGGTTTGCAGGCAACTGATGTACATGCAGATGTTTACACATTCCAGGGTTTTCAACTGTGTGAGGTTTTGTGCCTATACTATTTCTTGTGTTCCTAAGTCAAACCCTGAATTAAAAATTAAATCTGTCTGTATCACAGTGGCATCTTGAGATCTTGGCTGGGTTTAGGACTCCACTGTGCTGTGGAGAATGCATGAGCAAGAGTCCTTGAAGCTGCAAAAACAAAACTGTACAAACATCAGCTGAGTTCTTCTGGTGAAGTGCTCTCTGCAGGTAGCCTGAGGAAGTAGCCTGAAGAGATACTAAGCGGGCCACTCTTAACAGAAGAAAATGCTGAAATGCAGCATCTGAGATACTCCGCTGTTAATGAAAGAGTTGCAGAGAATGTGCTGCTAAAGTGGCTGTTACTCAGCTCTGTATGGCATCTTAAGCTTTCTCATCTTTTTTCTTTCTCTGCTGCCACAACCCTTCCAGTTAGTGGCTTTTCACTCCCGTTTTGAATTGATCTAAAATTCTTACACTCTGAGATAAAAACAGGTATTGTGCTGCCCCCTGTTCATTTTCCTGCATAGCTCAGTAAAAAAGGAGGTTTATTACTGTACTGCATCAGAGAGATGTAAATTACATGTCCTTTGACGTAGCCTAGATGATACCTTGTTTATGTAGGAGAAATGTAAATCACTAA
This sequence comes from Microhierax caerulescens, assembly GCA_035590215.1. Lineage (NCBI taxonomy): Eukaryota > Metazoa > Chordata > Aves > Falconiformes > Falconidae > Microhierax > Microhierax caerulescens. The sequence goes on along the minus strand of JAVJGJ010000057.1, from coordinate 72,132,677 downwards.
TTAGATGGGACTTAGGTCCATGCTAACAAATGATTGAAAGCTTTAAATATCAGGAAAGGAGAGGGAATTAAGCAAGATTCTGCAGAGGAATGTGAATGTTTTTCCCGTGTTGAACCATCCTAGTTAGCGTAACTCCAAAGGAAAAGTGGGCCAAAATAAGGGTGCCGAAGGGCAGAGCATGGCGCTTCTTGCATTGGCTGCGGTGTGAGCTGATGCAAAGGAAGGTGAGAGCCTGGCAGGATCGCCCCTGTCGTTGGTGACAATCTGCTAAAGCTGCTCAGCTGTATCCTGTTGATGCCTGACAGAGCAGAAGCTTCTGGAGTAGACAAGAAAGGAAAGGAGCTTATTAGCTCATGGTCCACCCCTCATCACACTGAACCAGAACGTCTTTTCCTCTCGCATCTGTGTCTGCTGCAGTAGGAAAGGGACTCTGCAGAGGGAGCCAGCATGCTTCTCTGGATCCCCCTCTGTCCCCTCCTCAACATCACCTCTCTTTCCACAGGCGTTTCTTCAAGTCTCCCAACTTCGATGGCTGGTACCGTCAGAGGCACAAGGAAATGACCCAGAAGCTGGAGGCCCTTCATTTAGAGGCAATCTGCGAAGCGGTATGTTCCAGCTGCAGGTATTAAAACTGATGCCAGGTGATACCTTGACAGGCCTGAAACCTGGGAGATGAGGGCACTGCTGCCTTGGACCCTTCTTGACGCATCTGGATTCCGCACTGATGGATGGGGGGCAGTGCTTCGTGCCTGTGGGAATCACAGTTCTGCCTCATGTCTGTCAGTGCACGGGAATAACAGCACATGTGGGGAACAAGAACATGAGGAACTCTGCTCCCCTACTTTGTTAGCCAGTGCAGGTCCTGCTCTGGCTGCTTCTATCAACTGTTTTTCATTCATAAGGCCCTTCCCAAACCAACAGAGTGCCAGACTGGAAGCATCATCTGTTGCTGCTTTTTTTAATGCCTAATGAAGATAGGATTTTTAGTAGTGACTACTGGTACAACTTCTTAAATTGAGCAGCTGCTTTAGCTGCAGTGCTTGCCTCACTGTTCAGCAGTGCAGGTCCTGGAGCATGGTGTGGGGAACACAAAAACTGTCTCCTTTTTTAGCAGGGCTAACTCTGGCAAATAGATTTAAATTCTGAGGGCAGCACAAGATTCACAGTGCTGACTGGAGGAGGGGAATCCTGCACTGCCTGCGTATTGCTGCATCTTTCCTTGATTCTTCCTTTGCAGGCAAGAGCTTGATGCTGTCATGGTCAGAAAAGTGGGGAGAGCTCAGTCTTGCTCATTCAGGCTTAAGTTCTGCGAGCAGAGTTGTGAAAGAAACCTCCTCCTCACTTTTATTTCAGGCTTTGCTTAGGGGTATCTCTTTGATCAAAGCTTCTGTAAAGAAGAAGTGTCCCTAAAGAAAACTTATTTTCTCTCTTTAGAACATTGTAGCCTGGATGAAGGACAAGTCTGAGGTGGAGATTGTAGACCTGGTGCTGAAACTTCGTGAGAAGCTGGTAAGTTTTCCTGCTGCCTTCTTGCACTCATTCCTTCTATCTGTATCTCTGTAGCAGGGAGACACCAGGGACATTCCTTCTATCTGTATCTCTGTAGCAGGGAGACACCAGGGACATGGATCACACTTGTTGTTTAGAAAACTATTCTCAGTCCCTGATTAGTATTGGCAAATGGGGTAGTCATGAAACTTTAGTGTTTGTGTAGAAAATAATTCAAAGTTCTGACTCTTTTCATTTTGCTGGGGCTCAGGTGACAGTGTCCCGCCTGTTGTCTCATACACTGCACTGAAGAGACAACGTGAAGTTTGCTCAGTCAGAGGCAAAGTGGAAAGAGAAACTGTGAAGCTATTTCAGAATTCCTCTCTCCTCTCTCTCCCTGTAGGTAAGAGCCAGGTGCCAGCACCTCCCTGTGAAGGAGGAAACTCTGCAGCGGGTGGGCCTGTATATTGAGACCATCATTGGCTCCTTGCCGGAGGATCTCCAGACCGTGCTGCACCACCACTGAGCACAGTGAAGAGACTCTGCTGGGGAAGCAAGGGCCCTCCCACCCTGCCCCAAGCTGTGGGCACCTGCAGTTGCATTTGGAAAGGAAACTTTTTCCCTGATCCAGCCAGCATGACGTGATCTGGACCTTGCTCACAACTGTGTACGATTTTGAGGACATGAGCGTGTGGGTCAGAACTGTAGCAGAAATGGGGAACAGCATGCACTACTCTCTGTCTAGTCCTGCTTTGAGGAGCAGGAGTAATTGAGAAACTGTGCCCTGTGTGGCTGTTAGTAGGTCAGAAAGTGCCAGACAGGCTTCCAGCAGCATGTGATAGGCTGTGCAAAACATTGCACATATATACACATCCACTTTTAGCGCTTGGGCTCTCAAAATTTCACTGCCATCATCCTGCCTAGAAGAAGCAGGACCAGTTCTGTCAGCGGTGGTCGTTTTCAGGACTGTTCCTGATGAGGGAGATGCTAGTCCCCCACATAAAAATGATGTGAAAAAATTGTCCCTGCCCGTTCAGCAGCCTGACTCATGCCGGCAAGAGCTTCAGCTGTGATGGGAGTGGGAGGATGAATTGCTGGATGTGGAATGCTGCTGTTTTTTCCTCCAAGGCAGAGATGGAGAAGAAGGGGCTGGTGCATCTGCAAGGAACAGAGCTCTCCAGAGTTCATGGCAGGGTGCTGGGTGAATGGCAGTAGCTCCTGGAGCTCCACAGAGAGGAGCTGGCCTCCAAATGTTATTTATTCTGCTTGAGAAATTAAGTTTGTGTGCTCTAATAACGTACAAGAGAGCTGGAGCTCTGCCTTGGGCAATGAGATATTTAATGTGGTCAGCCTGCTTGCCGACAACATGTTGGAGAATCTGATTTTTGCAGCCTGCATCAGCCTTGCCAAGTGGGGGCTCGGAGAGTGGCCCATGCATGGGCTCCGCTGTGGGAGCTGCATGCTGGCCCTGTGCTGAGGCTGGTGAGGAGCAGTCGCTCCAGCTCTCACCACAACTTGTTCTTACCACAGCCCAGCTTCCAGCTTGGTCATTCTGCTCCCATTCACCTCTTGGGAAAGTGAGAGACGTGCATGTGCTCCTGAACTGAATGTGAGAAAGACTTGAGGCTCTGCTACTGGCTTTGGAGGCAGTTGCCCGATGCCCGAGAGCAGTCTTTCTGCCAGCTGCCTTGGAAATGAATTTACTGTAACCCCGGGGTTGATGCTGCTACTGTAACTGCACTTCACCATCTGCCAGTCCAGCCAGGGCTTGAATGTTTGCCTAAAGAATGGGTTTTAGGCTGGCCCTGGCAGCCTGTTGCACTTTTCTGTAAGAAGCCCTGGACCTTTGCACATGGTAGGAGAGTTCAGCATTTCAGCCGAGACCTGCACCACGCTGTGGGCAGTACCCAGTGCTCTGGGTGGAAGCTGTGCTGTTTCACTCTGCCTGTTGCTGCACTGGCTCGGGGCTGGGGAGATGTCAGTGAGTCTTGGAGGTGGCTGAACCCTTCCTGCATTTTTTCCTCCAGAGCCAGGCACAGGCAGTGCAGGATCAGCAGAGGCTGCTCAGTTTCCCACCATCTCCAGCCTGGAAGTGGCCAAGCGAGGGGACACGGCCATACCTCCCTGTAGTAACAAATCCTGTACAATACTCCTTAGTGGCAGCCCTGCCTGTACAGTGTATATTCTGTATATAGAGTCTGTGTGTGTGTCTGTGCAATAGCTCACAGTGACTGTGGTGGACCGAAGCACTAATGTATAGTAGAAAATACTAGTTTAAAAAAAAAAAATTAAGCCATGTCTTGGGTTTAAGTCTTAGCAGATTAATTAATTTAGGAATGGGGTTTCTCTGCAGAGGTGCTGTTGAGCTTGGTCACTCGTGGCCCTCAGTGTGGTGTTTTCTTAGACTCCATTAGACATCTGGGGCTCTTGTCAACATGGAGGCTCCTGTCCCCTTTGCCAGACTTACCCTTAGGGTTCACTAAGCCCAGCCCTGCAAAGGGCAACTCGCACCTGCCTGCTGCTCTGCCCTACCCATGGCACATCCAAGGCATCCACAAAGCAAACACTGCGTGGGGTAGAGGGTCCTGTGGTCAGAAGCCTTGGGACCAGCTTCCTGGGCAGACAAATCCCTTTCCTGAGCATCTTCAGAGTTCAGGTTCGCTTCAGGCTGCTGTCTTTTCCCCCTCTTTGTACCCAGTTGAGTGCTTTTGGCTTGTGCATGCTGGTTGCTGCTGTTGTGTACACTGTTTTCTCTTCACCCCAGCTCTCTCACCACTCCTTCAAGGATGGGTTTGTCCTTGGCTGCTTTTGGCACTCCAGAGACACTGGCACTCCTGAAGCCAACTCTTCACCTCTTTCTACCTGGCTATTGATTTGCTTTTTGTCATTCTAGCTATCTGCTGTTCCTTTCAACACCTTCCATAGGTGCTGTTTTGTCTCCTTCCCTTTTGCTGGGTTGGAATCACTGTAGCTGTGCCACTGTGTGCCCAGACAGTGCCCAGCCTGCAGCGTTGGCTGTGGGCCTGTCCTGTGCTTGTCCAACTGTTTTCACAGAAACACGGTGTTACTGAGGAGATGGGGAGGATCACCCTTGTTATAGTCTTGAAGTTTGTTCGTCTGCTGCTCCTCCAACCTCCTTACTTTTTTCCAGCCCTTCCTTTCCTCTGGGAAGCTGCTGGAGTGGGATCTGAGGTCAACCCAACTTGTCCTCCCCATCACTGTGCACCTCCACCTCTGCTCTTCCCACCTGTTTGCTCCCATTCCTACTTGCCTTTCCCTCCTAACAGCAGGTTTGTTCCTAGTTCTAGGCAAGCCTCAGTCTAATTATTTTCTCTCCCAACAATCGCATGGGAGAGGGTCATACCACACCACTTCTGGTGCTCACCTGGTACCCACAGGAGGAAGCCCTGGGTGCTTGCAGCCTCACACCAAAGCAGACACCAGGTTGTACTGTCTGGCAGTGATCCTTCCTGTATGTGCGCACCACACTGCCCTGCCCGGACACCCAACACGTTGTTTGGCTTCCTTGCTGCACCTTCATCTGTTCCAGCACACACCACAGGGCCCAGGGGCCAGAGGCTGTGCCTGGAGCTGGGTCAGTGTGTGAGTGCGCACCCTTATCTTGTGCAGTGCCCAGGAGCTGCTGGCTCGTTTTCCTGTTGTAGCTATTCTTCAACAGCCCAAACATCCCCTTCAGGTATTACTCCTCAACGATGTATTTTTAGCTTTGCATTCCTCCCGAGGAGGTCAGACTGCATTGCCTGCAAACCACACCCATTATCATCCTTTTTGCTTTTCTACCTCTGCTTCCGTGCACCATCCATTTTTCTTGTTACTCCCTCACCTTCTAACAGGCTTTTCTGCTCTTCCCTGTTTGTGTGCCCTGGTTCATGTGCCTGTACTAACAACCTGGGAACTTGTCCCGGTCCTCCCCCAGCAACATTTGCCTTGTGCTTCTGGTAATAACTAATTTCTAAATGATTCTGAGTTCTCACCCCACTCCTCACCTCCGTTTCTGGTGGCGCAGGAGTCCCAGTGATCACCGAACAGAATGCTGCTGGGTGGCAGAGGGGATGCTTCCAGCAGATGCACTGGAAGGAGCCGCTGCCAGGTCAGCACCTGGTCGGTCCATGCTCCCACCTGCCCCGTGGTCTCCCCACCGCAGCCCTCGGGCCGTTGTACCCCTCTGCTCAGCAGTACTTGAGCCCATCTCAGCACTGCCTCCATCCCTAGCCTCAGCAGCTTTTGACAGCACCCTGGCTCCTGCCCTGGGCTATTTTCTCTGGGCCTGAGGTCTCCAAGCTGCTTGTTATGTTATGTTTTATGTTATGTTATGTGTCCGTTGGTCCGTGCTAGCCAATAGATGGGTGAGGGTGAGAGTGGTCCTGCCCATCACCCCCCTCGCAGTTTGTTTTCACACAGGGTACAGCACATCGATAGCCCTTGAGCACTCGGCCCCAGTAGAGGCAGTGTGAGGAAGCATTCGGGCTGATTTTAACTTGCTGGTGGAGAAGCTGGGGCCTGGCAGGAGGCTGGGGGGGCAGAGTCACCCCCAGCAATGGCTCCTTCCATCTCCATTGACACGGCCTTGGCCAAGAACCTTCCCCCAAGGCAGGAAGGAGGCATGAGCCACCTGGCTCGCCGCCTGTTCCTGTTACTTATCTAGCAGCCGCAAAGCCTAGGGGTACCTCAACCATAATACCTTTATTTGGAAGCACCTTCTCCCAAGCCCTGCGAAGGAATTTGGATTGTTCTCTGGCAGAAAGTGTAACACTGAAACAAGACAAGAACCGCCACCTTCCCCAGGACAGTCGCAGTTGATGTTCAGTTGCTGGAAGGTCTAGGGACTGCTGAATTGCATGCCACCAGCCTCCCTCTGTAGCACCTGAACCGCTCACGAGCCTGCAGAGCCCTGCTGCTGCTGCCAGCCAAGTTGTTTGTGGTGAAGAACAGGGGCATCCTCTCAGAGAGCTCCTGTCCCAGCTCTCAGGGTCCATCACTTGTGCAGCAACTGCTCGTGGCTTTGCTGCCTGCATGGTGCAGGTGGGGGGAAGCTGGGCTGCCTCCAGCAGTGAGGGGCTACAGGTGGGCTTCCCACTGGGGCAGGACCACAGCAGCCCCCCACCGCTGCTGGAAACCTGCCTGCACCTTGCTTGAACCTTTCTAGGCATGAAGAGCCAAGTCCAGAGAGATCCTGCCTGGCTACAGACGGGCTGTGGGGAACTGCCAGGGACGTGCAAATCCTGTCAAGGCTTGGGGCAGCCCAGAGGCACTGGGACAAGGCAGCAGCCTAGGGAACAGCCCCTAGGGACTCATCATAGTAAGCCCTGAGGCCCTGGTGCTGCAGGGAGGGTCTCTTGCCCACCACCTCCTGACGGAAGTTTTGCCTCAGCCAGCCGTAGACCAAACTGTGCAGGAATCCCTGGAGGGAGACGGTCAGAGCCTGCGAGAGAGAAGGCAGCGGTGAGAGCTGCCTGTACCTGCCCCTGGCTGCCCTGCATGGCAGGAGCATGGCAAACCCCACTGCCCTCTCCATGCTGGAAGGGAGCTGCATGGGATCAGCCCGTGCGAGTGTACAGGTAGGGTGACACGGGGACACAAGAGGTGGCTTTCCTCTTGGCACGGTAAACTAAACCAAGGCACACATCTGGGAAGATGTGAGAAGCAAAATGCTGACCACCAAAGCAGGGGGAAGAGCCCCGGCAGAGCCAGGCTGGGACCAGGGCTGCCACTAGCAACCGGGGGCCTTTGCCTTGTGTCTGTCCTAGGTGGCACCTGGTTGGGTGTCCCCAGTGCAGGCTGGCAGTGCATGCAGTGCTCACACTGCCCAGGGAGGCATCCCTCTGGTTAGTGGGGACCACCAGTGTGCTCCCACAGCCCTGCCACTGCTGCACCGGGACAGCAGAGGTCTCATAGTCCCCCCCCCATCCCCGTCCCAGCGGGGCCCCCCACCCCATCACCACTTACACGTCTGATGGGGACAAATGTCCCAGCTCCCGACCCCAGGAAACAGGTTTTTACTTACTGTAGCAACATAGAGGACAAAGACCGAGGCAGGTTTGATGCTGGTGAAGGAGAGGAGGGTGAGGAGGAAGGCTGCGGGAGGAAGACAAAAGGACACTCCTTGGTCTCCCTCTCTCTGATAATGCTTCATCTGGGGTTTCCCTCTCCACGTGGCAAATGCCCTGCCCCTGTCACAGCCTATTTCCCACGGCACAAGGGTCTATTAGGACAGGCACCTGTGTGTGCAACCAGGTCCTTCCCAGCGTGCTGCCCAAGGACCTCGGGGAGCTCATTGCCACAGGTTTCTGTAAGGCTGAAAGCATAAATGGGCCCCCCAAGGGATGAGATATCACCAAAAAGCAGGTCCGTCAAACACAATCCACCCTCCAGCTCAGGAAATGCCACTGGAAAAACCTGTCATGGTAAGAACAGGGTGGGCTGAACCAGGGACTGTCCTCTCGTTCTGGGTCTGCCCAGCCACAGGGTCCTACAGACACCCAGGGGTTTTGCAGTTACTCAGTCTAAGCCTCTTGTCTCAGACCCAGGTGCTGTCTCAGCCCAGGAATAAAGGGGCTGGAGCAGGAGCTGCGGTGGCTCTTGCCTGCCAGGGCTGCAGGAACTGCGGGGCATCCCCGCTCTGACTTGCCTGGTGCCCAGCAGAGCAGGAAAACCAGCTGGAAGTAGTGAGAGATTTTGCTGACGCTGCAGATGCTCCTGCCAGCGAAGCCATCCTTCTCCAGGGTCAGCAAGGGCGCCGCGGCATTCCTCCGGCACCAAAGCTTCACCCTGTGGTACAGGAGCTGGGCAGCGGGAAGGGCATCAGCCGGGGCGCTGGCTGCTGCGGCTGCACCCTGCGCTCACCCTGCTGCACCGCTGGCTTACCGTGCAGCAGCTGAGCACCAGCAGCAGGTACAAGAAGAAGATGATCTTCTCCTCCAGGCCCACATCCTTCCTACCTACATACTGAGAGGCGATGGGACATCAGCTCTGCCCGGATCGGCTCCTTCCGCAGGGCTGAGCCGCGCCGCAAGCCCCATGGTGCAGGAGCAGCCAGCATCAGGCACTGCCGGAGCTGGGATCTACCCCTCTCCCTCGGCTCGAGCAGGGACACCCCTGCCCCATCCCTCCGGCCCACACACCGCTGACCCACTGCCTTCCCAGTGTCCTGCTGAGCCCACCTGCCTTTGGCAGTGGTGGACGCCTGCTGGACAGGGAATGGGAACGGTGGGAGGGATGGGCGCCCAGCAGCGCTCACCTTGTAGCAGATATCCTGGGCACGGTGGATGAGGAGCAAGCAGCTGAAAGGACAGAGGATGTCAGTAGCAGTCCCCTAATCCCCCACCCCAAAGCCTTCACCACTCAGAGGTGTCCCTTGCATGCCTTGCAGGGGCTGCAGCACGCGCAAGCCCACTGGAAAAAGACAGGGGTGCCCACTGTGGCCCCCCTCGGGGTCAGGGTGGCAGGTGGGCAGCGTACCTGGAGCAGTAAAGGCTGTAGGTCTCGTGGGAGCTGTTGCCTTTCCACGGCACGATGGGCTCCATGTGTCTTGGCGCGATGTCAGTGAAGGAGGTGCCACGCGCAATCAGCTG
>JAVJGJ010000057.1:72110673-72123398 GCA_035590215.1 Microhierax caerulescens | reverse complement strand
CGATCTCCTGCAGGGAGCAAACCGCTGGTGACTGGGGCTGCGGGTCTCACAGCAGCTCCAGGCTCCAGCCCTGCTCTGCCAGGACACAGGGTGCAGAGGAAGCTGCTAACACCCCAGGGAAAGGGGCTGCCCTCGAACCCCTGCTGTGGGTCCCCACAGGGCCGGAGTAGCTGTGTGTGGAAAGGGCAATGCCTGGCTGCACCATGGCTGGGGCCATCAACCTGCAGAGCTGCCACGTGCCAGGCTCTCCAGCCGTGGATGGTGCGGTAGGCTTCATACGCGTAGACAACCACCATCAGGAACGAGACTGCATAGAAGGTCTGGGAGAGGAGAGGGAGAGCAGGTTCCTGCTGTGCCCAGCACCTCAAAAGCACCTTCTCTCTTGCCTCCTGATGCTCTGCACCCCAACATCCCACCGTCCCCCCAGCAGACTTGGGCCAGGAGCAGCTGCGCAACACGGGAGCAGCTGTCCGAGAGACGTGGCATAAAGAGCAAATGGCCCCGCGCTGCCCCTGTTGCCCACCCTGGGGAGGGGAATGGGTGGCCTCACTGGCCAGCAGCTTTACAGGGCAGGCAGCTACAGGCAGCACTGGCCACCCTGGTCCATCTGTCTGTGCTGGGCTCTAGATGACATGAACAGGGTGTCCTGCCAAGCAGGCCTGCAGCTGCAGTGATGGCCGCCCCGTGCACTATGCAGCTGGGCAGGTTGGGAGGCACTAAGTGGAGCAGAGCTGGCCCCGCAGTGCTGAGCTCCTCCTGGTCCCTGTCCCTGTGTGTGGCTGAGGCAAAAGCCCCATCACCAGTGGGATGAGCCCAGGAGGGAAGCGACACTGCCCGTTGTGAGGTCCACGCACCAGGCAGGGTGGAGAGCAGCCAGCAGAGGCGCAGGCACTGGGTGACTTCGGGCATGAAGGGGAAAACACGTCTGCTCCGCTCTGGTGCATGTGAGCGGCTGCATTCGGGTTGGCCATCCCAGCACTGGCCGAAGGGCACAGCGGGGGCAAGAGGGATGCTGTCAGGGGGATGTGGGGCTCGTCTCACTGGGACTGAGGAGAAACACTAGGCACATTTCCCCAAGGAACTACTCTTGGTGGCTCAGGACAGTGGCAAGGGGAACAGGAGCCATTTCTCAGTAGGAGAAAGAGTCCCCCACCCCAGGATGTCCCCAGGGACACCCCAGCCTACAGATGGGTCCCAGCTGTTCCCAGCAGTATCAGAGGAGGTGCCCAGCCCCTGGTGCAGCTGCCTCCTTACCGTGGCCAGCATCAGTCCATAGGGGCAGGCAGCGTACGCCAGGATGAAGAGCGGGGCTGGCAGCAGCTGGATGGTGGCTGTGCTCAGCAGCACAGCAGCAGCCAGGAAATCTGCCAGGGCGAGGAGGAAAAGGGGGCGAAGCTGGGGGACAGGACACAGCGTTAGCTCTGGCTGGCAGCATCACCCCGGCCCCAGCCGCCTCTCCCTGGCTCTGCAGAGCTGCTGCGGCCATGTCCCTTCCCTTGCTGGCCTGGAGCAGAGCTGGGACTGGCTGCCAGTGCTGCGGTGCTGGGCATCCTGTGCCTCCTGCCCCTCTCCCTGCCCCACAATTCATTAAGCCCAGCAGCAGCAGTGCTGGCCCAGTTTTGCCTTGGGCTTAGCCAGGGCCAAAACCCATCCGTGCGCCCTGGGAGCCGGTGGCACTCACCTGGATGTGGCAGCATTGCCTCTGCCGGGAGGTGACAGCAAGGACAGATCCGCTGCCCAGGAGGCTGGAAGAGATGGGGCTGGTGGTTAATGTCCTGGCAGAGCAGAGCAGATGGTGCCACTGTGGTGCTTCCCGGTGAATCCATCCCAGCCGGGACCCTGAGCTCAGCCTCTCCTGGGGCTGGCAGGGACGGGGTGTGGGGGTGACAGAGCAGGGTGCCGGGCCAGTACAAGGCCAGAGACATGCGCCCCAGGTCCAGGGGCTGAGTGGGGTGTGGGTGAGGAGCAACACCACATGTGGACAGGGCTATGGTGGCTGCCTCCCCCCAGCACCACAGGGCCCAGCCATGGCCAAAAAGTCAGGGGACAGAACGCACCTCAGCAGCAAGGCTGGCAGGTAGATGCACGTCAGCACGAAGACCTGAAGGAGAGAGGTTGAGGGCAGGGGCTCAGGTGTCCGGCAGCGGGACCACAGGGGGAACCTCGGCTGCCCCACAGCATGGGAAGACGCAGAGCACAGGTGGACCCACTCCCTTGGGCGTCCCTGGCTGAAGCAGCAGTGGGTGGCCGGTGCCCACGTGTCACCGTGGAGCCAGTAGAGCTGAGGCAGAAGCGTCTTCCCCAAGAGGCTGTGCCCAGGAGCTGGAGCCCTTCGCTGGTGGTGGGCAAAGTGGTGGGGCCAGCGGCTGGTTCCTCACCAGTGCTGCGGTGCAGCTGCATGGGACTGGCCTCTCGGCGCTGGCTGCACGAGGGGTTTTCCCTGCTGCATCCTCCTGAGCTCGCCTCACCGCGGCACCCGGGTTTCCCCTGCCCGGGGCTGGGGAGCGCCAAGAAGCCGCGTCCTGCTCCAGGCAGTGCTGCCGAGAGCAGCTCCCAGACGGCATGGGATGGGGCTGCCATGGAGGAACCAGCGAGACAGTCGGAGCTGGATGGCTCCCAGGGCCAGTGAGTCACGCAGAGACAGTGGAGCAGGAGCGCTGCTCAGGCCCCAGCCAGCACAAGCCTGCAAAGCCCTGGGCCAGGCAACTGGGACCCCTTTGCCGTGGCCACCTTTTGCAGCACCCCCAGAGCGCTGCTCCCTATCTCTGGCGTGAGGGAAGCCCCCGAAGCCTGACCAGGGTCTGCAGCATTTGGCAGCAGCTTTCCCAGGTCTCCAGATGATGCACATGCCTTTACCTGGTTATCCGAGAGAGCCGACGGGTGTTCCTCTTCACTGGCCATGGCCGAGCAGCTGGGAGCCAAGAGCCTTCCCAGCTCTTCTCTGTCACCGGGCACAGCCTGGGGACGGGCCAGCAGCTGGCAGTACCGGAGAGGATGGCAGAGGATGGCACTGGAGCAGCTCCCACAGCCGCTGCTGGCTGGGCTCACTCCACACCCTGTCTGCAGGGACACGGCCGCAGTGGTGCCTGCACGGTGCAGCTGGAGGAACCTGCCCGGCCAGGGCGGCAGGAGCTGCTCCAAGACGTGCAGGCTGCTACGTGCAAGCCCTGCGAGCAGGGAGGGGATCAGCCCCTCGTCCTCGCGGAGCCCAGGCGAGCGAGCCGCAGCCTCCTTCGGGCCTCCCTCTTGCATGCTGGGGAGCGAGAGTGCAGCAAGACACAGCTCCCGGCGGGTGCTGGGGCCCTTCTCCATCCCCTGTGCAAACCAGCGTGTGCAAGCATGGGTGGGCACCCCCGCAGCTGCTGCTACAGGCAGACTTCTTGCTAAAAGGGGAAACTGAGGCACGGGAAAAGGGTCAGCAGGGCAGAGGAAGCCTGTGTAAAGCGAGCCCCAGTGCCATGACCAGCGCTGAGACCGCGGACTACACCAGCGTGCCACCGGAGGGCCGCTCTGCCAACACCAGGCGGCCTGGCAGGAGCAGGGGCAGGAGGGCTCGGTGCAGGCGCGGCTGCAGGATGCGGCCATGCCCCAGCCCCAGCGGCTGCCCACAGCGGGAAGCGCCAGGAGCCGAGGCCCACACGTGCACACCGCGGATGTGCACGAAACGCTGGTAAAAACGTACCCAGCGTGGAACCCCTCTGCGTCTGCTCACAGGCACCGACACAGGACTGGAGGTGCAGGAGTGAAGCATTTGTGTTCTCATACTCACAGGGGCCTCAGGAAATCAACGGTTTTTATAAGTTTTTGGTAATTTTGAAATCAAGGGGTTTCTGATAAGAAAACATCCCCTTGGGCCAAGCCACATCCAGCACTGTTCAGGCCCAGCTGAGACCTGCCAGGTCCCAGCAATAACCACCCCCACTGTAAAATGTTTTTCACTGAAGTGTGTGGGCAAGGATCACTAAAACCCACAAAACCCAACCTTCTGTCTACTACATTTTCTTTCTGTTCAAATACAGCATGCCTGTCCATCACAAGCCATCACCGAATACTGTTCCTAAGGCAGAGTGGGGTGTTCATACCCCGCAGTGGTGCAGTGCCCACACCTCCAGCGATGCTCATGCTTCCCAATGATCTAACTGCAACTAGAAGTCAAATTCACAAGCCAAAAAAGTCATTTTTTTACATCCGTTCAAGCAGAATTTTTGCAAGCCCAGAGAACGGGAACGCCGCAGCTGGGCTGGGCTGTGCAGTTAGCAGCCAGGGCGGGTGGCTCTGGCAGACCCCAGCGCCATGGGCAAGAGGCTCTGCAGTCTGGCAAGCAGAGGCAGCGCCGAGCCCTGCGTGCCCAGCGAGGCTGGGGGCAGAGTGCTGCGTAAGCACGCGCCAGCAGCCAGCCTACGCACAGCTCACCACTTAAACCACAGGTCACCAAACAGCAGTTACGCTCCAAACAGGTTTTTTTACTTTTATTTCAGGGGCATTGGCTGAATGAAGACAGGAAAGAGGGAGGGGTGGGCGGGAAGGTCTGAGGGATGGAGGATTAGGGAGAGGGGCTGGAGAGGCACAGAGAAAGGAACTGCACTGGGAGAGCTGCACAAGGTTGATGGCAATGCAGAAGACTTTGCTTTGGCAGCTCCTAGAGGTGTTCCCCCATGGCTGCCTTTGTAGCTGCTCCTTTTTTCCTCCATCAGGTGAGGAAATGCTCTTTAAACCCTGCTGATCACCAGGCAGTAGCTCCACAGGGTCCCAGCTGGACCCCAATTTGTTTCCCTCCTCACCACCACTGCCATGGCTGCAGCCTTCCCGCCGGCCAGTTTCTCTCCAGTTTGGCTGGCAATTTTTCCTGCCCAGGACCACTCAGCCTGTGCAGCAAAGCGAAAGCTGAAGGAAGCATCATCACCCTCAGGCTTTGCAGGAACAGCTCCTGCTGCTGCAGGGTGAGATGCGGAGCAATCCCTGTGGCTTCAGAGGCACCACTTGATTCAAGCCTTCCAAACTGGGAGCAGAGACTGGGCTCTTCTCAGCAGATCCCTCAGCTAAGCCAATACTCGTATCATTCAGAAGTTTTTCAAAGGTGAGGAGACCAAGACCAAGACTGCTCCCTGGAACGAACTCTCCAATTTCTATTTAGTTGCCCCCATCAGAGCAACACAAGGATCCTGTGTGGGACCTAGTGCCGACGCTCTCAGCCTGGCCTCCGCGCAGAGGCAGTGTCCATGCCAGCATGAATAACTGCTGACTGGCTTTGTCATCCCCTCCCAAGACCTCCAGCAGGCACAGGTTCCACCTGGGGTTTCCCTGAGGATTTTTTGAGGAGAAATCAGCACCAAGCATTGCATTAAACGGAGCACTGCCCTCACCTTCAGCAAGGCGAGATTTGTGGAGCAGATCTCTGCCACTGACAGGACAAGGACCACTGGCACAGCACTGAGAGGGGAAAGGACTCCACCCTGTTCAGCTGCTAAAGCTCTCCGCATATCCCAGGCACTTGAATTGCAGAAGTGCTCGCAGTCTCTGGCTTCCCGTGCCAAGACGCTGTGAGGTGGGGAAGGGTGCAGCGGCTGGGGAGCCCTGCTCGGCTCCTGCAGCCTCTCGGAGCACACTTCCTCTGCGAGAAAAACAGCACGTGCTGCGCTGGCCTCGCTCGAGTAAGAGCTGCAGCAGCTGCAAAGCTGCAGCCACGCAAGGACCGTGCACTCAGGAGCAAGCATAACCCGTGCTGAGCAGTGGGGCTTGTCTGGCTGGAGCAGCAATGGCTCGCCGACCCGGCTGAGCCAGTGCAAGCCGCCAATGGCACCGATGCTGCCCAGAGGCACAGCAGCTCCCTCTTGGCATTGAGAGCTGCTAAATCAACCTGTTTGTTAACTCAGCTCCAGGACTCGTGAGAAGCCTGGGGATTGTTGAAACAAGACATAATGCCAGTGTTTACAAAAACTTTCCCTGTACTCTGGGACTGGGAAGTTGTGCTTTAGCAGCCAAGCTTTAATTAAAAACAAAGCAGGTGCATGAAAACAAAAACTCAAGTAAGATTTGGCCTACGCAGCTGAGAAAGCTCTAGAAGCTTCAGTAGAAGCACAGCTGGGAGTAGCTGGTTCCCAGGGCTGCAGGCAACCACCCAACCTCTCTGGAAGCAAAACATCCCTCCTTGGTTTTAAGAAAGTAGTGACCATTTAAATAACAGCACAAACACTTCCTGATGGGCACTTTTCCAGGGGATCCAGCCAGCACAGCTCTTCCGGCCTTGCAGAGATGCTCCTTCCCATTTTAGATAACTTAATGCCAACAGGCAGCACTGGACACACAATAGCTGGCGTGCTCATATTTTTCTCCTGACCTTGCATACCCTTCATTACAGACAGTGTCAGCAACCTGCCTCAGACCTCAGCAGCAGCTCACTGCAGCAGACAACATTTTGGACAGAAGAACCTGCCTTGCTGCCCCGCAGAACCTCTCCCACCTGCAGAGCCCAAAGCCCCCGTGCGAGCTGCCCTGAGATACAGCATTGCCCCCACCAGCCAGGACCCAGGTTTGGCCACGGTCGCTGAGCCCTCTCATGCTACTTGCTGCTTTCCTTGTGTGTCACTTTTCACAGCCAGGTCCCATGCCACAGCATCAGGCCCTGGCAGTGCCGAGGGTGGCTGCAGCACGAGGGATGCTGCACCCTAGTGTCCCTGTCCCTGGGGACTGGGCAACTGGTGGGTGCCATCTAGTGGCCTCAGCACCCAGGGGATGGGCTGGGGAGATCCCCAGGGACCCAGTCTGTCCCTCAGACAGGCAGCTGCTTCCCTTGTCTCAGCCATCAGCCTGGCAGGGGGGAGATGGAAGGCAAAGGGAAGGCAACAGGGTAAAGCCAGCTGCTGCCCTTGACCGGTGAAAATATTGGCTTTGAGGGTGAAACAGCGCGTTCCCCTTCTCCAGCCTGTCGGCCCTCCAGGCACCCAAGCGAGGAGCTCAAACAACAGGGAAGTCACGTTCGTGCCGCAGCAGAGGGCAGAGCAGTGTGCTTGTGCCAGCACCGGTCTCGCACGGAGCCTGCAGCTGCCCTCCGCGTCCCGCAGCGTGCTCACAGCTGCACACCGCAGGTGTCCAAGGCCCTGACCCTTCTCACACAGTCTGCTAATAACCAAGCCACACACCCCGGCTTTACTCTTGCAACCATCCACAAAACGGCTATTACAGCCACCTTCCCACTGGGCCAGCGCTTTCGGCTCTGTCACTCTGGGCTTAAGCAGTCCAGAGCCAGCAGATCCAGCGCACAACTGCAACAAGCAGGAACACCAGCAGGGAGCTTAGAGCGGTCCACCAAAGCCAGCCGTTTTTCAAAATGCTTTGGCTTCCTTCCTGCCGTGTTCACCAATTTGCAAGGAAGTTACGTAAGAATTTCAAGGTCTATGAAGCTACTGGCCAGGCTTTCATCCACACGGTGTTTACTCCAAGCTCAGGGCACATGCTGCCCCCAGAGCTTCTGCCCCTCACTGCTGCTTGCTCCTTCTATCCCAGCAGCAGCAATGCCCTGCTTCCAAAAACATGGCATTAGATCAAAACTTCACCGAGACTCCCAAATGCTCAGAAAATAACTGCTGAAGGGTCAGTGGGCCTATTTCAGCCTTTCCTCTGTTTGCTTTCTGCAGCACCCTGGGTCCCATCTCAAACAGGGTCAGAAAGCTCAGGTATCTGCCTTGAAAAGAACTGTTACATAGCACCTTCTGGTTTGGCACTGGTGGGGAATCACTGCGTGCACCCCTGCAGTTACAGGGGTTCAAACGTAAATACCTAGGACATCTTTCCTCCTTCCTGGGAAACACCAGTAGCTGCAGAGAGGATCCCTGGTCGGTAATGTGAGTGCACTGTAACGTGCTGTGCCATCGGCTGGTCCCCGGTGCTACCAGGAGCTGCTGTATCCACTGGTATAAATTTGGCTCTAGGTAAAAAAAACTGAGGAGAAATTGCTCAAGACTTTCTGCATTTGGATGATGCTGGTAGGTAAAGACTCATCCTTCTTGCAGGCTTTCAGCTCTTTGTCTTACATTATTTTAGCACTGTGTTAAGTGCTTCCCCACCCCCCTCCCCACCACCTTTGAATCTTTCGAGTCACAAGCCTGCCTGGTGTTTGAAGACACAAGCAAGTTCCACTCTAATAGAGCTCCTCACCCTATGCCTGACAGGTAGGGATACTTTAAAATTGTGTTTAAAAAAGCATCAGTATCTTCAATTACTTTCTTATTTTAAAAATCAAGTTCCAACTCAGAGCAAATTCTCACACCGGACAGCAAGAGCGCTGTGATCCTATTGGAATAGTTGGCACAATTCTACTTTAAATTAGTGTTAAGAGCACTAGTTTAAACCCAATTCTTTGCTGAAAGCTCCCCATTCCCTTGCATGGTTGGAAAGAGGTTACACCACGAGTGAAGTGGTCTTAGTTAATAATCAGAAACAAGTTACTATGCAAAAGCAATTAGGAATAAAAAACACCATCTCATCTCTTCCCAGGAAGCCACCAGCTGCTGTAAGCCGACTGCTTGGTAATAGTTTGCTTTTCTTCTGGGCTGAAATGCAGAATAGTCAATATGGCTGTTAGAGTCTGCTGGCGACCAAGAGAATCTGGCAGTGTCAAAAATCTATAAACAATGTTTTTGAGGTATTCCAGGTTGGCTCCCTCTCTGCTCTTATCCCTGAAATTCTTCTCGATTTCGCTTTGAAGTGCGGATACCTGGTCCTGGTGCTTCTCCTCCTCAACCAAGATTTTCTCCTGAAGCTGGTGAACTTGCATTTCCAGCTTGTGCTTCTGCTTCCTCAGTGCTACAATTTCCACTTCTTTGCGAGCCAGCTGCTCTGCGTACAAGAAGAAGGTGGGCTCGCTGGTGGTGGAGAGATGAAAAGCCTGGGGAAGAATGTCGGAGGAATCGTTACCTGGTGAGTCATCGCTCATGTCAGTCCCTGATGCCAGGTAGGTTTTGGATCCTTGAAGCCCGTAAGGCAACATGACAGATCTCAGCTGTTCCAGCTCTTGGTCCTTTTCTGCCAGCACCGCCAGTGCTCGGTCCCGCTGTTTGTGCATCTCCTCCTCCAGCTTCAGTGCCCGTTCCCTGTAGTCCAGCTGACATCGCTCTAATTCCTGCTTATGAATTTGCTGCAGCTGGGACAACTCTTGCTTCTTTGCTTCCACGTCTTGCTGGTGCTGCTTCTCTATTTCATCAGAAGTCAGTTGAAGGGCAATGTATTTCTCTTTCAGGTCAGCCAGCTGCTCTTGAGCTTCCTCCAGTGCTTTAGCCAGATTGCCATCTTTGGCTGACTTGTTCTTGAGAACCACTTGTGCCCTCATCTTGTACCTTTCAAACTCTTCCTTCAGCTGCTTCAGCTCCTGCTGATAGTACAAAGCAGTGGCCTTCTCGCCATCCCCAGCCTCAGTGCCCTTTGGCAGCTCCAGCTCACACAGCTTCTCAATGTCCAGGGTGGGTTGACTCTTCTTAGCTGCTGCCTGCAAGAGCTTTTTCAGCTTCTCCATTTTATCCTTTAGAACATTAACATCAAGATTGGCTTCTTCTACATGAATATCAACAGGGGATCGGCTGGAGGCAGCAATGGCCAGGGTTTTGTTCTCCACATCCAACTGCACAATGCGGTCCTTTAGCTTCTGAATGATCACCTGGTCTTTCTGCTTGGCTTTTTCGTAAGTGCCAAGTAGCTCCGACACTTCAGAGACTTGGGCCTCCAAGTCAGCCACTCGCCGCTCCTCCATCTGGGCGTGCTGGCGGAGCTGCTCCTCTGCCTGTGCAGTCTGGGAGCAGAGAGACATGGCAGGGTTAGATTAGTTCAACGCTCTGGACAGGAGGTCTCCAGTTTACACAGGGGCTTAATTCTGCTCTGCTGAACTCCAAACATGTGCGGGGTCATCCTTTTCCCTAGAACCCTGACTTGCCTTTTTGGATATTTATTTTGGGATAAACAAAACTAAAAGCATTTTTGTTTTTGCTCCCAGCTCTGCAGAATTCCTGTTACCAGCATTATCTGCGTTGCTGTAGGTGTGTGGCGGGGTGGGATGCAGCAAACTCTTGTCACAGTCTGCTACAGGACTTTTTAAAAATGTGTGCATGCTCTAAAGCTTTCATGCATCTTACTGCAATTTACTTAAATCACATGCTTCGTTGCACACATATTAATATAATTCAGTGGTTTCTGAGTAACTGCAGCAAACACCTGGTGTTTTGTGGGTTTTACAACATTGAGATCTGTTAAGTACTCTGGAGAATGGCATCACCTGACAATCACCATTGTGAACTAAAACACAGCCAGAGTCAGATCACCTTCACCTCTGTCAGAGGGGAGCTGTTAGAGACCACTTCCGAAAAAAAAAAAAAAAAAAAAAAAGGCAAATTGCATTAAACCAGCCTGATGCTTCAGATTAGAAAGAAGAAAACTTGTTTCAGACTGCAAGCAGATGAGGAAGATCCCCTTTCAGTGTTTCCAGATGCAAATTTGGTTACCGGTGCCAACCCCCCGATGCCAACCCCTGAGCACCTTGCCCCACAACCCGCAGTTACACAGGTTCCTCTTCTCCACCACATCCCTCTTCCCAGCTCTTCTCTCTCGCCCTGCGTGCACACACTAGAGCCTTTCTCCTGTATTTATCCTTCTTCTTTCCCCAGAGCACTCAGAGTTTCACTGAAAAAGGTTAGTTTTTATGAGCTCCTGTAATTATACCTTGCATTGCACTTAGATCTGCACTACAGAGACAAGACCACACTCACTGCCACAGGGGCAGAGGAAAGATCCCTCCTCCCAAGCTCAGCCACTGCTACACCTGACGGTAACATGTTCAGAACCAAATGACACTGTGGAGGACAGTCACCACATAATCACCTCAAAGGTTGCTCCCAAATCCAATGGTGACCACCCCCTAACTAATGCCTTATACGCTGCATCACAAGCAGCTTTTATTTTTCTCTGGGACTATCATCCCATCAAAGCCATGATGCTCTCATTTATTTCAAACTTCTCGGACTCTGAGGGATCAGGAAGGGGAATTTGTGCTCCTCCAGCCTCACACCCCGCCCCAGTTGCTGCTGATACATCCCACACAGTGAGCTGCTCCAGGGCCCAGACAAGGAATTACCTTCTTCATCTCCTGCAACAGCTGCACTTGAAAATGGTTCTTAAGGCTGGCCAGCTCCTCCTGCAGATCCTGTATCCGGGGATCTGGCTGCTTGTTCTCCTCCTGAACATCTTGCAGCTGTTTCCTTAGGTCTTCCACCTCCTGGCTCAGCTGCTTGATCTGCAGCTCATACCCCTCCGCGCGGTCAGCCATGCACGTTCTGCCAGCCAACGCCTCCCTGGTCTCCTCCAGCTTCAGCTCTGTATCCTGGCGCAAGGTCCTCTCGTTCTGCAGCAGCTTCTGCAGCTCTCGCAGCATAACAGCGTGGTCACCCTGTTCCTGGGCTCGGTCGTGCTGCTGGGTGATCAGGCGGGCTTTTGTCTCGGCTAGCTGGTCTTGGACAGACTTGAGCTCTGTCTCCAACTTCTCGGTCTCATCCTCTGCTTTCTTAATGGCATCATCCAGGTCCTGCTTCATCTTCTTCTTGTCTGCTTGGTACGAGGCTTCCATGCGGGACTTCTCCTGCGTGACTGTTGACAGAGCACTGGTCAAGGTGGCCAGCTGCGTCTTCAGCTGGAGCACTCTTTTATCAGCCTCACTAGCAGCAGATGATACATCCCCACTGCTTGTGCTGATGCCACTCTCTGAACCACTTGTCTCTTCTGATTTAAGAGAGGAAGTGGCAGCCGCGAGCTTATCATCCTCAGGCCCCGGTTCGCCCTTGGTACTGGCCAGACTGGCAGCAGTGTCTGCACTGGTAGCTGTCCCTACGCTATCTTCACTGTGAACCGAGCTCCTGTCATCAGCAGAATCAGCAAAGGGCAGGCTGGACGCAAGCTGAGCACCGCTCAGGCCAATATCTGCCTCATGAGACACAGACAATACTTTCAAGCTGGCTTCCAAGGCTTCTTTCTCTTTGAGTAGGCTCTTGTAGGCTCTGACGACATCCTTCAGCCGAACCTGGTACTGAAGAAGCTGCTTCTTCTGTGATTCAATAGTGTCTAGAAGGTCTTTTTTATTCGGGCCACCTCCAAAGTTCATGCCAAACTTCTCCATGATTCACACAATCTGAAAGGAGAAAACCAGCACAAAAGCTAAACGAGCAGCAAAGACACACTGGCAATCGACAGGAGCACACAGCTAGGCAGGACCACCCTGACCCCCGCCAGGACACCACGTGGTTGATAACTCTGCAACGCGCCTGCCACCCTGCGCTGAACCCTGCCAAGTGCCCACCGCCCCAGGGGTCCTGCTCTGGGGGAAAAACGCGTTTGTGCTACTCGGATGCCTCAAACCTCTCAACCAGAGCCAGAGAAAATGCTCTAACGCCTCGTACAGCAGCATGGCTGCAGCTGCTCTCCCTCAGGGCCGTTTACTCCTATAAACAGGTCGATTTTCACTTTCCAAGAGAAACACTCCTGGGCCTGTCCCTGGGCTGCGCAGGTGCCCGCTGTGACAGTAACCCAGCCTCTGCCAGCTCGGGGAGTGAGGTGGGGGCAGCTCCTGGGGGTCCCTGTGGCAGAAGGCCAGGGGAGGAGGGGAGGGGAGGGGAGTCCAGGTGGGTGGGACAGGGAGGTGGTGGGGCGGGGGGGGGGGGGGGGGCCAGGCGCGGGGCCGGGGGCGGGGCGGG
>JAVJGJ010000057.1:72019932-72047259 GCA_035590215.1 Microhierax caerulescens | reverse complement strand
AAGAATGATAAGAAAACAAATCCCTTGTCTCCTGTTTAACCCTCCCTGTCAGGGAGAACCTCGGCTGGTCCATTGTGCTCCAGGGGGATGCTCCTGGCTGCCCTTGCCCATGCTTGGGGCTGTTGGCTCCCCGTGGGTCACTGGTGCCGCTGGTGCATCTCTGGAGCTTGGTAATGAGCTAGATCAGCTTTTCCAGGGGCCTCGGCTGTGGGACTTTCAGAGCATCTTGCACTGTGCTGCTTTTCTGCTGCTCCCTTGGCTCGACGAGGGTGTCAGGTGAAGTCAGGTTCATTTAAAATAGAATTTACACATTGCAGTGTTGTAAAATTTAAAACAAAACCCAAAACACTTCTGAAACTACTAAATATTTTTATACATCTCAATTTCCTCATTAGCAACAACATTATCTCCGTGTCCGCAGAGAGGTGGCTCTTTGTGCGCGTTACCAAAGCGCCGCCGGTTAATGAATTCCCCGTAGACGGACAACGTTGTGCTCGGCTGATTTTCCCGATTAGTTCGTAGGAAAGGGCACTGCCTTCCCTGCCACTACCTGAAGATGCTTTGCCATTTTTGTAGTGGGGCGGAGATTGTGACAGAGCTGCGCACACGGGTAAAACATCCCTTCAGATGCTCTCGCTCCAGCACCAAAGCCTGAACAAAGGAGTTCTTTCCCAAATATTCCTCAGCCAGAAATACTCTCCTCTAATGCCAGCAAAACAAAAACTTGAATTGCTTGGAAATTACTTTTCAGAAGAATCTTGATGGGTTTAAGCAGAGGCTTTCCTTGCAAAGGGTAATCCTGTTTTTAACGAGGTAATTTATAGTTGCTGATTACAGCCCCGAACGGTCCTGTGTGAGCAAACACACTGGAGCAATGAACGCGCTATCTGCTGGTGACAGGCTCCTGCGGGTCGAGAGTTGAGAGGGAGATATCCAAAGGATGCCTGTAATTAGCCCGAGCATTTAATTTAATAAAACAAGTGACTAAAAACATAAGCGTGCTGTATTCTAAAAGCGTTGCACGTAATTACAAATTATCTTAATTCAGCGCTGGCACAGCCAACTTGGTAATCACCTCATAAATAACTTTCGTTAGCTGATTTCAGCATCCGTGCTCAGTGGTACCTCCAAGGGTATGGCTGATGTGGGGGGGATTCAGGGGAGGAGGGGCTTTGTGGGTGCATGGTCTGGTGTCAGGAGCAGGACAACACAGCATCCTTCTGCAGGCTGGCACCGCTGTGCTTCAGCCGCGGCACACGCTGGCGATGCCCCTCCAGGCTGAGATTCAGGGGACTGCAAGGGGATGCTGCTCCGGGTGCGCCAGGGCGTCTGGGTCATCGCTGGCACGTGTCCCCAGCCCAAGGGGCAACATCTTTACCAGTGTCCTTCTCAAAAACGCCTGTTACAGCCCTGAGCCCTGTGAGCCGGTGCTCATCTGCTGATATTTTGTGCCGAAACAGCATCTGCAGCTTTGCCTTTTATTTTTGTGCCGGCGGAGAGATGATGATCCTATCGATCTCACAGTTTCCATTTGTCCTGTGGCTTTTCTGCTGGGGTTGTTTTATTTCCCCGTGGACCAGAGCAGCGGAGGCTTTGCTGTGGCTGCGTGACATGAGCTTTCTGCTGCCCTCATCCCCATCCTCGATGCTGCCCAGCCCTCCTTCACCGGCCACGCTGATGGCCACGTGAATGCTGTCTTGGAGTGAGCAGGGAGCATGCGGGGAGTGAGCACCAGCCCCTCAATGGACCGAGAGCAAACCATGCCGGGGTGCCTCAGGGGGAGCGTGCCCCCCCGTTGGTGTTTCTCGGCTGGGGACTACGGGTACATGATACTGAAGACACTGAGCTCCCTCCCTGGGGACGGGGAGGGTTGTCACCTGGCAGGAGACAGGAGCCACCTATGGCAGCGGCAATGCTGTAACGGGGCAACACCTGTGGCAAAGTCAGCTCGTCCTGGGCAGGATCCGGCTCATCCCTGTGCCGCGGGGGCGCGGTTCCCAAGAGGGTGCTGGTTCAACATGTAGCACATACTGACAAGACAAACAACTTTATTAATTTAAGCCTGGTGCTAATGCGATTGCAAGCAGCTGTGCGAAGGAGGGCGGTGGGGGCACGGAGCATCCTCTGCCTGGAGCGGCTGTGGCCAGCGTGGTTGCTGTAGCCGGGGAGCTGGTGTGCACAGCGGGTTTTGTTCCTCTGTAAAACTGTGTTCTTGTGGGTGAGGAGCAAAGCTGTGGTGCAGAGCTTTTAGAGAATTATGATCCACAAACAAAAGGTGTTTTTCTACCCACTTTTGAGGAGTTAAGAGGTGCTGAGCACACCAGTGACTCTGCAGGCTCTGCTCTTGCAAAAAAGTATGGTGGCATTGGTTTTGGCAGCACCTGGGCTTGGCTTTGAGCCCAAAGAGGGAGTGGGGATGGTTTCGCAGTGTTGCATGCACTGTTTGCCCTGGGGATGCTGCAGTGCTGGCTGCAGAGCCCATGGTGGGACATGCACTTCTTGTGTCAGCACATGCACTAGCACATCCAGAGGGATGCAGAAACATGGAGGAACGGGGCTGGGGGCTGCTGGGGACCCACTGAAGGTCTGGAGCAGCACGTGCTGATTGGAAGGTGCTAACTGCAGCAATGGAAATTCCTGAGGAAAATGCTGTGTCCTGCTTCATCTGCTACTCCATCAGGCGAGAGAAGCCCCAAGGTGACCGGTTATGGCACTGTGCTTGTCCTCGGTGCACCTGGGATGGGTTGTGCTGTGCTCCAAGCACTGCAGCGGGTAAGCACCTCTCCTGCCAAAAGCTGCCCTGCCGTGCCGCTGGCATCCTGAGGCACCGGCGTCCTGTGGCCCCGTAAGCCCCACTCCACTTTTCCTTTCCTCCTTTGGAATCCTCTTAAGTGGGGGTGGGGGTCCCTCCAGGGGATGCCACTACTTTCCTGGCGCTGCCAGTCCTCCGTGCCATTCCTCACCGCCGCGTTGCCGCGAGTGGCATGAACACCCTGGGCCCATTGCAGGATGCTCCCCATCACCACGGGCTGCAGATCCTCACACTCTTCGCCGTTGAAACGGGCTGGCAGAGGGAGATGAGCAGGAAGCACGTGGCAGTAGGCAGAAGGCTTAAATTAGGGCCTCTCTGTAATGTGATTAATAGGTGCTTTCAGGCTTGATGGAGATTGATGGTTGCTGGCAAGGCTGCAGGAGTGAGCCCAGGTGCACGGTGAGCATAGCCCCGGTGCCCTGGGGAGGAAACCAGAGCGGCGTGCACCAGCAACACCATCAATACCGGAGCTGGGCTCTGTCGGGTTTTATGGAGGAGGCGGAGGATGGATATGGGTTAAGATAGGGAAAGACAGCAGCCAGAGTGGAGCAGCCCTTACCCTCCTGGCAGCCTTCTCTGCAGGCTGGGTTGCTCTCATGCCCTGGGCTGGTTTCAGGAAGGGGACTGGAGGATGCGGAAGACTTGCTCCATGCTGTACATGAGTCAGCCTGGCCCCATGTCTGGCCACAGACCCAGCTCTGCGTTGCAGGTGATGGCGGAGAAATGCCCTCAGTGCCTCTGTGTGGTGTACCAGTGACCAAGGCTTGGCTGGTTGTGCCTGGGGTCACCGAAAACCTGGCTGTCTCCTGCTTCCCTGAGCTGCCTTCAGGTGCGCTGAGCCCCTCAGCTGCCGGGGAAGCTGCTGCAGAAGAAGCAGAAGAGCTTTTGCAGAGCAGGGAGGACTCGAAGTGGCTGCTGCTGCCAGTTGTGTTTGGAGGCGAGGAAGGTCAGCAGCGAGCTCAGCCCACCTGCCTGCGTGGTGAAGGGCAGCTGCCAGCAAGCACGGCCCAGCTGGCACCACTACAGTGCCCAGACACTGTGGCAGGAGTTGCCACCACCATGCGAGGTCCCTCTCCCAAGGGGACAGGCAGCATCATGCCCGCAGTGCTGAGCAGGTGCTGGGGTGCAGGGGCGCCTCTGGCTCCCCCCACTCTGTGTCATGGAGCTGGCACCATGCAGCACCAGGGACCCGAGGGGAGAACACTCCTGTGAGCCCTCTCAATATGCTTTGATAAAATGCAAATCACACTAAAATGGTAGACTTCCAATTACAAGGCTCCAGCGGGGAGCCTGTTTTGATAATGAAAGCGATTAAAATGGGGGCCTTTCTTTCTTGTTTGGGTATGGAGGCTCAGCTCAGGAGCGTAACTCCACTAATGATGTTTGAATAATTCCAGGGCCTGAGATGCTCCGATACCCGCCTGAGGGCTGAACAGGGTCTAGGGAAAACCCTCTACCCACAGGGTGCTGGGATGGATTCAGCCTTGGTGCTGGCTCCCCAGAGCTCCGGCGTGGTCGGTGCCAGGAGCACCGTGCTGGTGCTACTGCCCTCCTGCCTCACCGCGCTCTTCACCAGTGGTGTGCCTTAGCATCCTTGTGGGTGCCCATTATGGGAGAGGAGAGCAGATGGGTGCGAGGTGGTGTTGGGCTGGTGATGGGGCGAGTACCCAGCGCTGCTGGCTGCAGCATTCGTATTGCTGCATGGATGATGGGAGCGCCTGACCAGGGCTTTTGAAGCTGCCTGCTCTCCCACCACAGGCAGGTGATTTAGAAGAAGGTGGGAGTCGTCCTGTAGCAGCAGCTGCAGGATAACAGGCTTCCAGGGGAAGCTTCTTCCTGACCCCCATTAGTTTAGAGGCGTTCCTTTGTGTGAGTATCAGAGAGCTCCCAGAGCTGGCGTTAATCCTCTTACAGCTGTAACTCCGGCCAGTCTTGTTAGCTGCAGAAGCAGCTGCTGAGATGCTCTGATCTTCCCTGTGCCCCCTGAGAGAGCAGCTGGAAAGGAGCTGCTCTCCCAGGCTGGCTGGGCGGCCAGCGGGGAGCTGCCGCATCCCCCTGTGCCCCTCAAACCCATTAGTCCTCAGCTGCTGCTGCAAATGACTCCACTCTTGCACAGCCCCTGCCCGAGTCCTGGCTGTGGCCAGGCTGCAACTGACACCCGTGCTGGTCAGGTCCACCACGCCGGCACCACGTGGCAGCACCACGGTCACCGCTGCAGCTGGGGATGCAACAAGGTGGGGCTGGCAACCCGCGGAACCCCTGGGGGTGACAACCTGCGCCACCCCTGGGGGTGACAACCTGCGCCACCCTTGCGGCTGGCCGCGGGCTTGCTGGCAGCAGGGCAAGGCAAGGCAGCGCTGCCTGCAGCAGTGCCCTTCTCTCAGCCAGCACTCGGTCACTCCAGCGGGGTCTCTGCGCACGCACTCTGCCTTATTGCCGGTTTATAAGAGCCCTCTCCTGCGCTGCCGTGGGCACCCAGCATTTATCACTCGAGTGGTCGAGAGGCGCGCAGTGCCTTGGTACGAAGTGCCGGCTGCAAGGGAGGGGCTCTGCGGGCACTTAGGAGTGGAGAACACTTCTGCAGGAGAGCAGGCAGGCGGCGGAGCAGGCAGAGCGCTGGGGAAGCTGAATACTCACTTCACGCTTCGCATCCAGGAATTGGCTCCTGCTTGCGCGCGCTGGGGCCACCCAAGCAGAGATGCTGTTTATTTCTCTGGTGCGGTGGCAGCCCCTCGTCCTTGTTTCCTCACTCTAGCACGTGCCTGCAGTCCTCAGGGCTGTCACTTTCCTGTAGCTGCTTCTGCTCTCGGTGTCATCCCTTTCCTTGCAGAAGCGCTGCCCGGCTCCTGGGACAGACCCATGAAGGAGCTGATGCCGTTTGTAAGAGCATCGCCCACGTGCGCGCCGCTGAACCAGATGCGTGCCTTGCCATCTTTGCAGAGCAGAGCTTCGATGCGCTACACGGGCTTTGATATGGAAAAGCCTGTCCCCAAACGCTCGGCAACAGCGTGATTCTGCTCACCAGCTGCAGGCTCCTCTTGGAGCCCTGTGCCAGCTCTGCTCGTTACACCAGCATGGAGCACGCCGCCGTGTTTGCTGTCACTGCCTCGCCGGCCTCCGTGATGGATTTCCCACTCGGCACATCCCCTGACAAGCTGGGTGTGCTGGGTTCAGCCAAGGATGTGCTGGGGCAGGAGGGCTGGGAACCACAGGAGTGACACTGCTAACGAACTGTGTCCCCTTCCCTCCTTTGCCTTCGCACTCCCCATGCCGGGGAGGGGCAGGAGCTGACTCCAGGCATTTACCAGGCAGCCTGGGTCTCTCTCCTGCTGTGTCCTATGGGAAGGAGCCCCGCGTGCTCCAGATTGGATTCTTCCCCTGGCACAAGCCAGGCAGCCTCTGAACGGGGCAGGTGTCCCCCACCCTGGGGTCCCTTGGGGGCTGCTGTGTCCCAGAGCGGGGGACACCAGCCACGGGCACTGCTTTCAGTGGCAGCTGGTAATCTCCATGTCGCCTTGCCACTTTGAACAGCTTATTCTCACGTGTCGCTTGGAGTTGATTTGCTATGCTAATTGCTTTACAAATAATAAGCTTCCCTAATTACACTGGCAGGGAAGGGGGAGCTCTCCCCACCTGCAGTCCCATGGCTCTGCTGGGCTGTGGGTCCCAGCCCCTTGGCTCTTCTGGGTTCCCCCTATGAGCCCTGGTGCCCGTAGCATCCTGTGCCGGGATTCTTGGAAGAAACTTTGAAGTCCTGTGCTCCAGCTTGTTCCTGGGGGGTCAGGCCATCCTCCCCTGCTCTGTGAGCTGGCGAGCGCCCCAGAACCAGTGGGCTGTCAGGAAGGTGCCACCAGCATGTCGGGCTGTGTTTCACTAGCCATGGTCTAGTTTCTGGCTGCTCCAAATGTGCCTGCATCCATTGTCATCCCCATCTTCTGCCCTTGGGAAGGGGGCCAGGGGCTGGGAGCGGGACCCCCAGCAGCAGGGAACTGAGGGCACTCAGTGTTTAGTCCTTCCATGGCAGGATGCAATCCTTCACGGCAGATACGGGCTGCTGCTTTCCTGAAAATAGACTTTAATTGGCTACTGTACGGCGTAATGATGTTAATTTGACAGGAGAGACATCACTCACTCAGCCTGTTAGGTATTTAAAGCCACATGGTGGTTATTTAAGGAGGAGGGAAGCTGGAGGGTCCACTGGCACCCAGTGCTCACCAGCCCCGGGGGCAGCACCCGCTTTTGAAGGTGCTTTGTCTTCTGTTTTAAACAAAAAGCTAGCTTCTTTCCCTGGGCTTCACGACATATCCGCAGGCAGCCAGCGAGGAAGCAGCACATTCCCATTGATTTCTGGATTCAAATCCCTGTCTCCACATCCCGGGAGGGAGGGCAGCCACTTTACCCCTCCCCTGCTCCAGCAACTCTCTGAAGACGAAGCTCCGCGCATTGACTTTCCGGCTAGTAAAACAACTTCCTCACCACACACCTTTAATTGAATGAGGCTAATATGCTTTTTGTTGTTGTTTTTTAATTATTTTTTTGAATGGCTGGTGACTCTCCCCAGCAACTGGGGAAAGCCAGGGCCAGCATTTTGGCACCTGCAGCTCCCTGCTGAGCTGTGCTGTCCCTCTCACTTGCTCATCCTGCCCCCACAGCAGGATGCAGCCAAGGATGTCACTTCCCCGTGTACCATTAAAAGCCACATCCAGGAAGGTGATGGGGGAGGTGGCTTAGAGGGATGCTGCTGCGGTTTGAGCTCTTGAGTTGAGATGTAGTTTCAAAAAAGCAGTATCTTCCTACGTGTCTATAATTGCTGGATGTTTGATGGTCATAGAGTTTAGTTAACAACCTTGCCATTATATTGATTTTTAATGTTTATTTGCAAAACCTCAAACGTGTGTCCAAGTTCTTGAACGGCTTCCCAGACTGATCTGCTGGGCCACTTCCCCTCTCATATGAAATATCATTTTTACAGGCCAGTAAAATGGTATTTAATGGTGGCTGACAGGGCAGTGGTTAAGGGCGATATGTATTGGACACTTAAATGTTTCTATTATCTGACTCCTGGCACAGCCCATTGCATTTTACTTGTGCTGGGAATTACAGAAGAGTTTGCATTTTTCATCAGCATCACAGCGATGTGGCCTCAGTAAGGACTCAGCCCCTGCCTCTCTGCCTCCTCCAGGGCCAGTGTGGTGCGGTCGTGGGTCCCAGCATGGCACAGCAAGGGTGCCTGCTCCAGTGGTGGGGCTGGCACTGTTGCTGGGGTGCCTGTGCTGGTGGTCCTCTTTTTGGACCAGTGTCTGCAGACCTGTGAGATCCTTCAATTTTGCTGTTTTTTTTTTAAGGCAAATGTTTGCTTTTGTGCAGTGCCGGAGAGAGCCGCCGTGCTTGGAGAAGAGGCTTTTAAGCACTTGAACGCTGCTTCCAGGTCAGGCATTTCCCCTCTTCTCATTAATGCAGCCGCAGTGTTTTACACAAGCCTGGTAAATCCCTGGCTAAGCAGCGGCAGTGGAGCCTGTCCAGAGCACCAGCCCCATGCCAGCACTGTGCCAGGACCCACAGCTGCACCGTGCCAGCCCTGTGCTGGGTGGGATGGCGGGTGCATCCCATGGGAGCTTTAAAAGCAAAACTGAGGCATCTTTGTGAGCAGCTCCTGTACCCTCCTCATGCAAACGCTGCCGAGCCGTGTGCTCTGGTTGCTTCTCTGCCGATGTGATTGCTGCCGGCACCTGAGCCCTCCCGTGCTGCACCATGGACCGGGTGATGCTGGGGCCACCCAGAGCTTTGCCACTCACTCTCGCTATTCTTCCTGTGCTCCAGCACCGTGCGGGACGGGATTAGGGACTTAACAGCCTGTGCCAGATAGACACTTAAATAAGCAATAAATTTGGAGTTCGTTAGTGAGGATTAATTAGTGTTTGCACAGGGCTTTGCCTGTGCAGAGCAGTGTTATTTATCTTGAGGCTTCGCCGTGACCTTGTCAAGGTCGGGAGAGACGTGTCGCAGGGCCCCATCAGGTTCCACGGTGGCGGTGCTGTGCCGGTGAGCAGCGGGCAGCCCTGGGTGCCGCTGGCTGCAGGGGCTGGCAGTGGGAGCTGCCCTGAGGACTCGGGGACCGGAGATGCTCCAGGTGCCCAGCAGGCAGAGCAGGCAGTTGAGTGCAGGCAGCAGCCTGCTGTGTGACCCCGAAGCGGGAGTCCTTGCAGCGCAGAGCTGCTGGGCCGGGGTCAGCAATCCTGGGTTTGGCTGCAGGGAAGAGGCAGTGTTTGAGTGCAAGCATTTCTTCTGGGGGCTATCCTGGGCTTTTGGGGGCTCTCCTGGCCCCATGGGGAGCAGGGCCAGGGGCGTTGCACTGCCTATTGCTTTGGCTGGGTATGGCGAGGGGCAGAGTGGGGGGCCGGTGGGTGGCATGGCCGGCGGCAGTTCCTGCATGCTCGTCTCTGCCAGCATACAGCCAGCAGCTGTGCCAGCGCTTCCCCTAGCTGCTGCTGGGCCAGCCCAGGGAGCAAAGCCTGGGCTCTGCTTTGGGGGGCAGGCAGGGAGGGCAGGAGGTGACAAGGTGGAGAGCATTGGCATGCGCCGTGTTGAAGGGCTGAGCACGCTC
Organism: Microhierax caerulescens; assembly: GCA_035590215.1. NCBI lineage: Eukaryota > Metazoa > Chordata > Aves > Falconiformes > Falconidae > Microhierax > Microhierax caerulescens. Next base: position 72,037,843 of record JAVJGJ010000057.1, on the reverse strand, counting down.
CTAGTCTCAGCCCTTTGGCTTACTTCTCTGTCTCCGCATGGTGATTTTTCAGCAAAGCGACGGCCGTGGCTGTACGGCACGGCTTTGCAGCACTGGACCGTGAAATGAGGAGTTAGTCATCCCTGCTCCTCCGGCTCCGTGCGGCCAGGGCCCTGCCGCAAGGGGACAGGGACGGGTTCGTGCGTGCTGCTGCGGGGCCCAAGGGGATGCCCGTGGTCCATGGGGCGATGCTCTGGGAGGAGTGGGCAGCCGCCCCAGCATCCCTGCTCAGACCCCGCTCCTGGCACTGCAGGATTTATCACGCGGCTTGACTCCAGCCCCAGCATGGAACTGGGAATTTTTCTGGCACCAGCTAAATAATGGAGACGCATCCATCCCTGAGCACCTCGCCGGGGAGGGGAGCGGTGTGAATAATGCATCGTCCTGTGATGTGCCACGGCGCAGCCGGGGAGCTGGCCCAAGTGCGGGGCTGAGGCAGCTTGGCAGCAGTGCCAGCATTCCCTACGGCAGCAGCACACTCCCAAGCGGGGCGACCGCTCGTGCCAGGGCTTCCCTCTGGCCACCTGCCAGCCATGCCGTCCCCATGTGCTCAGCCCGGGCTTTATTTTATATGGGGCAAGGAGAAAGCTTTCCCTGCCAGAAAACCAGCTTCGGGGCCGGCTAGCTGGCACCACATCCCATGCTGCCTACCACAGCTCCGTGCCGGCCTCATCAAGCCCATCTCCTTAGGTGCCAGGAAGCTTTTCTCTGCCACGAGTAATATCAGACTGAGCCCCAGTGAGCATAAAAGCTCCTTTCCTGAAGAAATCCCATCTCTGCTGGTCCCACACCCTGCCAGGCTGGGGACTTGCCCTTGCCCTGCCTGCAAAGGGTTTTCCAGCCATTGCATGGAGCAGGAGCCTCCTGCAGGGGTGGATTTGGCACTGGGCGCTGCACCAGCTCACTGCTGGGGGGGGATGTCCTTGCCGGGTCTGGCGCTGATCCCATCACCTGTGCCCGCAGGGGCTGTGGCGCTGGGCAAATGGTGATGCGGGTGGAGGAGGCAACGGCTCCAAGGAGCAGCCTGGGAATGTCATGGAGGACAATAAACTCCATCAAAGCCTCATTCATTACAGAAGAACATGGAGTGCAAGTGCCAGCATGTCTTTGTCCGCTCACTCCCTCTCCTTCATTTCCTGCTGCTTTCACCTTATCTCCCTCTTTTCAGTGTATTCCTTCCCAGCTTGGCGTGGTGTGCAGGGGGCTGTGCCCCACAGCACCAAGCCAGTGAGCAAAACAATGTGCCAAGGGCTGTCCTCCACCAGTGTGGGCTGGGGAGCTCCCAGGGCTGGCTTGGCTTGGCTTGGCTTGGCTTCTCCCACCTTCCTCCCCTCGTGCTGGCAGGGCCCAAAGGCACCATGACCATAACAGTGCTGGTGCAGCCAGCTGCATAGTGTGTCCAAAGTCCAGCACAGCACCAGTGAGGGAGCAGGATCTGCTGGGGAGAGCTGCCTCACTCCCTCTGAGAACAGTGCTGAGCAGTGGCAGCCCCTTGGCATCACGTTCAAAGCCAGGTCTGTTGTGCAGTCACCATGTGCTGTGCCCGGGGTGGGGGGGAGTGGCTCCAAAGGCACCATCTCTGCCCTGGGGATTTGTCACCAGAGCCTCATCACAGGGAGCATGGCCAGGGACACTGCTGCCCACCTGTCCCGTGTTCTTATGTGGCACTTGCTTTGGCTGCTCTCAGTGACAGTACCTGGACAGGAGGGACCCCTGCCTGGAGCCCTGCCAGGAGCCCTCAGGCAAAACCAGGGGCTGAGGGACTCTGCCACAAGCACTTTGAGGTGTGGAGTCAGGGGAATTGCCAGCCTTGGTGGCAGCTCAGTCCCCACCCTGGCTTTTCTGGGGCTGGGATGTGAGCCCCTGCTTGCCCCACCGGGCAACGCACTGCCGTGCCATGCCACAGAGGCTGTTGGGGTGCTGCAGGGAGCTGGGGGCTCCCAGGGGCAGAAGGTGACCCAGGGAGGGTGAGCAGCACCCTGTGTCCTATATGGATTATCTTGTACACCTTACACATTATCTTATATAACTCACCAGGCTCACTGCTGCCAATCCTGCTCCATAAGAGCTGCCACAAAGCTTGTGCAGGTGCAGGCATGCAGAGTGGCTGCAGCCTTTCCCAGCCCCTTCCCACCCCTGTGTCCTTCCCAGATCCTTGCTGCTCTTTCCACTGGAAAACTCACCCTTTTGCTCAGCCTTTGAAGGGATTTTATTGTCACGAGAGGCCTTGAGCAGCTGATGGGCAACGAGCAGCAAGATGCCCTCTGGTTCCCTTTCCTGGGCATCTCCTCCCGCAAGTGCCGTTAATCACTGGCTGATAACGAGCTTGTCTAACGATCCAACTTTTGTGCAGGAGCCTGTATGAACAGAGGCCATGTACCCAGTTTGCACAGCTCTTATAATTACAGAGCTCTTTGAGCTTTATTTTCCCCTCCTGCAGGCAGGGCAAGCAGTGGGCACGGGGAGGGGGTGCCATGCACGGCATTTTGGGGAGGCAAGAGCTTTGATGCTTCCCTCCGCCAGTGGAGATCCCCGGGCAGTGCCCACGGGGCTGGGGGCTGTGGTGCTGAGCTGCCTGGCATTGGGTGAGTGGGGCCAAGGGGCTCGGTGGAGGTGGTCAGGTTGTTGCTGGCCACCTCTCCCACCCCAAATTCCCCTCCATCCCTTCCCCTTACAGAGTTGACACTTAAACTTGGAGATGCTCAGCCTGGTAGTGCAAGGTGGCTGCTGGCATGTCCTTGTGTTGGCTAGGGGCTCCCCTCGGGGTTTTGTCAGAGCTGGGGCTGCAGCGATGCTCGGGGAGCCCACCATGGGGTGCAGGAGTGGGATGGCACCCATGGGAGCAGGTGTGGGAGGGTGTTGGGTGCACCAGCTTTGGGGTGTCTGCTCTGGAGAGGGGAGCGGGCTGCATGCCTGCAGGGATGCTCATCACAGGGTGATTTTGGGGGGCTTCCCTAACCTGTGCCACCTCTCTGCCCCTTCTGCAGGACAAGAACAGGAAGCTGAGGCCCCTCTATGACATTCCCTACATGTTTGAGGCCCGGGAATTCCTGCGCAAGAAGCTCATTGGGAAGAAGGTATGGAGGTGCTGGGGCTGGTGGTGGTGTCCTCAGTCATTCCTGGTGCAGGCAGGTGCTGGTGCAGGGCCAGGAGCTGGCACTGCCCGAGCCGGTGGTGCTGTGTGGGTCCTTACGGGTGACCCGGGGGCTCTCCACAGGGAATTGCGGTGTGCACCCAAAGCTGGAGCACCCTTTGAGCTGGCTCCTCTGAGGGGCTGCGGTCTTGCTTTCAGCTGGACCCATTTCCCAGGAATGCTGTGTACCCACGTCACTTTATATTTCCCTTTGTTTCCGTGGCATATTTTTCTAGGCTGGTTTAGAGCAATTCAGGGGAATGAAGAATATAATGTGCACTTAACTACTGAAGCACATGCTCAGGATGCAATTTTCAAATGCTCATAAAATGGTCAAATAAAATCAATTTCTTTCATAGCGAGGCTGCTCACTGCTGCTCATTGAGGACTATTTCCATGCCTAATTGCATCTTTCCATTTCAGAGCCCTGTTTATATATTAAAAAAAAAAAGAAAGAAAGAAAAAAAACAGCAGCTTGTGAGACTTTTCTAATGTGAAGTCTGTCACTTGTCGTAGTCAGAAGTGGCTGTGAGGATGTTGCTGGGACTCGTGAAGAGAGCTCCGGTCTCTGAAATGGAAACCTGGTTGTTTCTGGGAGGGTCCTGGCCCCATGCCGGGCTGTGCCTCGGCAGGGTTCCGCTCTGCACGCTGCCAGCCATCCCAGGAGTTACTGGTGCCGGTTTTCCTTCAGCCGCCATTGCTCTGCACCACAGTGGAGCAGGGTTTGCTGTCTCCCACCCTGCCATGCTTGGCTGTTGCTTGAAACCACCTTTTTTCTCCCCAAAACTGATTGCATTCACCCTTGCATGCTCACAGGCAGGAGCCAAGGGTGATGTCTGGCCAGAGCCCCTGGCTCCAGTCACCAGGTCCCCACCATGGCTGGGCCCTGCTGGAGCCCTTGGTGCTTGTGGTGCTGCTGGCACCGGTCCTGTGTCCCCTGTGCCTGGCCCCGAGGTGCTGGGGATCCTGGCCCCGAGTTACTGGGGGGGGCATCCCTGTGTGGGGCAGCCCTGGCCATCCCCGAGGATGGTGGCTTCTCCCTGCATCCCCATGACCGAGCCCAGGCCGCGTGGGCTGTCATGCTGGGGAGGAGGACGAGGGTCCTACCTTCCTCCCAGGACCCCCAGGATGGTGCTGTGGTGTGGGACACCGCGCTTAATGCACCCAGGGGGATGGGCAGCAGGATCGGCGCATTGGGAGGGACAGGCAGGAGCAGGCGGCAGCGTGCCCCTCGCTGCTTCGCTGCGTTGGATCGCTGTCAGCAGCGGGAGGAGGGATGTGGGACAGCGGCCAGCTGCCACCGTCCCTGTGCACAAAGTGGCTGGTCAGGAGCCAGTGACCCCCAGAAATAGAAGCAAAGAGCCGCTTGGCTGCAAGTGCCGCCAATCTCCGTTTTTGAAGCTCCCCGTAACCTTGCCGTGTGCTGCTGCAGCATGTGCCGGGCTCCTGCCTTCCCTGCTCCGGTAGCCTTGGGAGCCGGGCGCCCGCTTGCCTTTGATGTTGCCTCGTTTGCTTTATAAATATTTCCTTTGTCAGCTCCACGTTTTTCACTTCAGATTAATTTGATTGAGGAAAGTGATGAAAAAGTCCTTTCCGTTAATGATCAAAACAGTCCCTCGAGGTTGGCGGTGCGTTCTGATTTGAAATGACAGCCTTGCACGGGGTGGCTCGCCCTTGCCTTCTCACAGCTCACTGTCAGCATCAATCTTTGCAGCAAAATCCCTCTTTTCCCACCCCCTTTTTTAATATACTTTTAAAGCCCATCCCAGCAGGGAGCTAGCGACTTCTGAGAGCTGTCTGCTTGCAGGGAGATCAAACGGGGTGGGCTGGCACCGATGTGCAGCGCTGCCCGCGGCATCGCCACGGCTCCAGCATCGTGCGCGTTTACATGGGTGCCCTGGGAGTCCTGCCCGTTCTGGGGAGCCCTGCCTGCACTGGGAGCCCTGCCACCTTCCATAGGGTGTCTCTCCCACAGAGCCCCAGGGTTGGCTGATCTCCTGAATCCTCCAGAGATCTGGATCTCCAGGATCCGTGGGCAGGTCCAGCAGTCAGAGCTGTGCTGACTGCACCAGCTTTGCTCTTGGCATCCCCGGCTTCAAGTCCCCATGGGCTGTGGGGGCCCCTCAAGCTGCTGCCCCACAGCTGAGCACCTTCTGGCCCCCTTCTCCTCCCCTCTCCTGCATGGACGGGGTCAGTGATTCAGGGTGCCCCGCAGCTGTGGCTGTGCTGCTGTGTCCCCAAGGAGCGGTGGATGTGGGGACCCTCCTCATCACGGGGTGCTGGAGGTTTGGGATCTTCCCCGTGCACCCCCAGTGCCCCCCCCAGCCTGTCCCCTGGGGCCAGGGCTCCCCTGCCCAGCTGGGAGCTGCCTCCTGCCTTCCTGCTGCCTTTCATTTGCCTGGGAGGAGCTGGCACGGCTTAACGGCATGACAAGCCCTGGGAGAGATAGGCACTGGCAGCCGCTCCGGCAGCGCGCGATCATCCCCTTGCAGATTGATGAATTGAATATTAGGAATAATTAGGCCAGGATGAGTTTTCAGTCTCGCTGCCGGTGCTTCATCAGCCGCCTCCTCGGCTGCAAGCGCTGCGTGCCGTGCCCACTGCCTGCACCCCGGGGCTGCACGGGTGGCTTAGGGCTTGTTTCGTGGGTGCTGTCCCTGCGCCATAGGGACCCTCCTTGTGGCTGCTGTCCCAGCATGCTGGGGACCCTCCTAGTCAGTGATGTCCTTGCACAGCAGTGACCTTGCCTTGTGGGTGCTGTCCCTGTGCTGTGGGGACCCTCTTTGTGGGTGATGTCCTTGCAACCTGGGGACACTTCTTGTAGTGATGTCACTGTGTTGTGAGGACCCTCCTTGTGGGTGATGTCCTTGTACCCTGGGGGCCATCCTTGTGGGTGCTGTCCCTGCGCAGTGGTGACCCTCCTCATGGATGCTGTTCCGGCACCCTGGGGACCCTTCTGGTGGGTGTTGTCCTTGCACAGTGGTGACCTTGCCTTGTGGGTGCTGTCCCTGTGCGTTGAGGACTCTCCTGGTGGATGCTGCTCCAGAACCCTGGGGACCCTCCTGGTGGGTGCTGTCCTTGCACAGTGGTGACCTTGCCTTGTGTGTGCACGGTGACAGCTCTGGAGGGCTGGTGTGACACTAGAGGGAGCTGCACTTTAGGAATTGTGGAGCTGGATGTACCCCCTATCCCACCCCATCCCATCCCACCCTTCTCCAAGGGAAGCAGCACCCACTCCCAGGGAGTGAGTCCTACTCCCGGCAGCCTGGTCAGCCCCCACCGGAGCGACCGCTCAAACCCCCACAGCTGTCCCCTGCCCTCAGCAGGGCACCGTCGTCCCTTTGCCATCCCAGAGCTGGTTTGCTTTAGTACATGGAGCAGGGTTGGAATGAGCCCTCCCTCGCCCCTGGGCAGTGTGCACTTAGTCAGGGACCTACTGGGCTTTGCACACGCATGTGCAAGATGCTACATGTGAGCTGGGAGCTGGTGGTTCACAGGCTTCCAAGGTATCGGTAGGGTGGCTGGGGCTCCCCTGGAGCATCACCTGCCTGTGCCTGGTGCTTCAGGAGTGCAGCTCCTGCCCAGCCTTGGCTGCTCCAGTCCCAGCATGGGGGGGACACATTTCACCAGCAAGATCAACAATCTTCTGGCTGCAGTGAGCCACCTGTCCTCACCTGCCCTCCGGTCCCCATCCAGATACCTGCCAGTGCATGTGCTCCGGCTGTGCCTCAGGCAACGTGCCATCCAGCATGAGCAGCGTGCCATGCGGGGCAGGCAGGAGAGCTGGGAAGGCAGCAAGGGCTGTGTTGGAGGTCAGTATCCTCAAAAGCACCATCTTGGCACAGTGGGATCCCACGAGATCCCATGATCGCCTCTCTTCTCAGATTTGGGGGTCATCACCACCCCTACCAGTTCCAAGCAGATTAAACTAATTGGAAATCAATAAATTTTGTTGTTGTGTACTGCTCTCCCAGTATATCCTGCTCCTGGCTGCATGCAGCTCCTGTGGGATGTCCATCTCGTTGCAAGCCCTGGCAGGGAAGCCCTCACCGGTGCATGGTACCATGCCTGGCCCCAGCCACGACTGCTTTTGTGGGTGTCTTGGGCATTTGAGGGGAGCAGGAGCTTGGGGACCTGGAGGCAGCTTTGCCAGGGAGTAGCTGCGATGCTGAATGGTGAGCGCAGCCGTGGTCAGGGGAAGGGCTGCAGTGAGCGGGCGGGCAGGCAGCAGACAGCAGGCAGGCAGCAGGCAGGCAGGCAGCAGGCAGCCCACTCTTGCCAGTGCCCCTGTGTGCTGGCCCTGGGCAGCAGCCTTGAGGGGTGGGGGTTGGCTGGGGTGGGCGAGCAGCCAGCTCTCCCAGAGCTGCCTGTCCCACCACCTGTCCATCTGTCCCTCTCTACCTAAGGGCTTTCCAGCTCCAGCTGCTTCCAACACATCCCTCAGTTCTCAGCTGGGACAGCCTGCAACCCAGCCTGGGGGCAGGAGGCTGTGCTCCCACGGCTGTTTCCACTGGGCTGCTGGACGCTGCCAGCCTGGCACTGCGGACAGGAGTCTCATCACTCATTTTCCTTCGCCTTTTCTGCCTCCTTCCCAACTACTTGCCCCCATCCCTGCGGCAGGAACACCACGTTTCCCCCCACAACGTGCTGCCTCCCCATGCCACCACACAGAGCCACGCTGCCCTCCCTGCCTGCAGAGATGCGGGGCAGCACGATAGCTTCCCCCCCGGCTCCTGCAGTAAGAATAGACCACTACCATTGCTTCCAGAAATAATTCCCTCTGTCTCCCCTCCCTCTGGAAAAGCACCGAGGCGAGAAGAGGAAGAAATACCCTCATGGCTATGGTGGCCCCTTCGCTTTTGGTTCGTGAGGCACTTATCATGTTAGGCAAGGAGCTGGGCTGTGGGAACCGCAGCAGAATTCCCTGAGCCCGGAGATGGATGAAGTATAATATATTTTCTGTCTTGCCCTTTCATCAAAGCCCTGTGAAGTTTCTAAAGCTGGGATTTTTATGGCCTGTTGCTTTTCCCTTTAACAGACCGAATCTGGGGTTTTTGACTCTTCTGCCAGCTCTCGCTGTGCCGATGCCGGCTCCCCTGTGCTGCTGTGGCAGCACCCAGTGCAAGACCTGCCACGGCTCCTGCAGGGGAGCTGTGTCCTCCTGGCAACGGCAGGAGTGACCCAGCGTGGTGGAATTTGCCCGGTGGCATGGGATGAACCAGCTGCCGAAGCCCTGGCCCCTGCCGCAGCACCCGCTGGCGCTCGGTGGCCGTGCCCCAGTATGGATTTGTCTCCCGTGGTCGAATAAATCTCTGGTGCGTGTCGGGATGGGGCTGACTCCCTCCGCGCAGACGCTGCCCATCGATTTTGGTGCTGGGCATGCACTGCCATTAAGCTGCTTTTTTTAATTATGCCATCGTGCAGGCAATTGAATTGAGTCTAAATAGGTGCTCTTGGCCCTTTCCTCTAATTAGCTGGGGGGGATTAATCATTCAGATGGAGGGAGACGGCACGAGATAACGCAGGGATGAATATCCCCAGTGCATGGAAGTGATCTTCCTTAAGGGTACTCTGCAGCTGGCAGGGGGGTGGTGGGTAGGGGGATGGCTCTCCCTGGGGTGCCCAAGCACCTAGGGGTGCCCTACAGGCTGCTTCCCAACTGACATGGGGCTCTGCGGTTCACCAGGGTCCCCAGTGCCACAACAGCCGTCCCCTCTGCTGGGTGATGGTGTTTGGTGCCTCCAGCTGCTGGTGGTGGGGGCCAAGGGTTTGGTGGGGACATAGAAGGTCCCAGCTGGGGACACCGACAGGCAGTGACAGTGGGGAGGGCAGCTTTGGTGGGCAAAGGTGGGCAGCAGCACCCCTGCTGCGAGGCTGGAGGTGGGGATCCCCATTTCTCACCCCCCTCTATAGCCACGAGACTGAGGAGGCTTGTGCAGGGCCAGGGTGAACCCTCAAAGCCGCAACGTGTTCCTGATATGTTGGTTTATGCCTCTGGCCCTGAGGATAATTCCACCTGCTCAGCCAGCCCCGGTGAGACGTGTGTACCCGACAGTGCTGCCAGGTCCCTGTCCCCAGCCCCAAAGCCTGGCACTGCGGGGGTGAACATCCCGCTGCTGCCGCAGCGAAGGGCCTCTGGGGTCCGGGCTGGCGCAGAGGGATGTGGTGCTCCCACGGCACGAGGACTGGCAGTGCACAGTGTCCCCGGGTGTGCCGTAGCTGTTCCCTGGATTGGTGGGGGGTGCAGTCATGCCGTGCACAGCTGTCCCTGGATCAATGGGTAGCTTGATAATTGGAAACTGCTGGGCTGCGCGTGGCTGATGCTGAGGGACGGGAGAGGAGCGTCTGAACTGCGGCCGTGCCTTGTCTTCCCCCCCCCCCCCCTTCCCAAGTCTGCCCTTGCCCTCCATCCCAACGCCTGCGCCGATTTATCTGCAAAGCTTCAGCTTATTTTTAATGCCTGGGGATTTGTTAGCAATGCAGCTCAGGGATGGAGGCTCATCAAAGGGAAGGCTGACAGCGAACTGATAAAACCTCTCATCCGCAAGAGCTGCGAGTGCGAACCCGAGCCCCCAGCGTACCTGGAAAGCAGCAGCTAGGGGTTTCCCTGCAGTTTTCCAGTGCATCCTCCTGTGTCTGGTCAGATAGCGTAGCTCAGAGGCACTGGAGTGCTTCCTGGGATGCTCCTTTTGGGGTTACCCAAAGCAGCATCCCCAGTGCCAGCACTGCCAGCGGACTGGAGATCAGACCTGGGAAAAACAGGGGATGGGATGTGACTGGGGAAAACATCTTCTCCTGGAACATCATTCCTCTCCCTGGAGGAGGGAAGGCTTTTGCAGATTTTTGCAGACTTTTGCAGATTTTTGCACTGACGGGCAGTTTTCTCTGCACGTAACTGGCAGCCTGCAAACTCAGGGAGAGCTGGCAGCACAGCACGGTGCAGGCTCACCCGACGCAGCGATGGTCAGAGCGCAGCTGGGGGTGTTTTGGAAGGTCCCACTTTCTGCAGAGCGGTGCGGCTGGGAGGATTGGGGACAGCATGTGGTGAGGGGTGGCTGCTGCTCCCCGCCACTGCCAGCACTGGGGGCGAGATGCAGGCACCGCTGCCCACGCTGCCAGCAGCTGCACCCAGCCCTCGGGAAGCCACGACTGCATGTGCCTGGTCGTCCTGGCCACACGCCGGGGCTGGGATCCTGTACTGAGGAGCGCGCCGGTGCTGGGGAGACTTTGCAGGGCGCCAGCTCCTGCTCCACGGGAGCACGCTGCATCATCGCCACTGCTTTCCGACGTGTGAAGCTGGGGAGGATTTTGCTGCTGAAAGCCTTCTGGGGAGCTGGCTGCTCCCCAGTGCCGAACTTGGGAGAGATCTTCTCCTGACGGCCTTCTGCTTGGAATAAGCAGTGCACACAGATGCAGATGAGCAGGAGGGGAGAAGTGTACTGGCACGTTCAGCTCTGGGTGCTGCAGTGGGCTGAAACGGCTCCCTGACAGCAGGGGAAGGTGAAAGGAGCAAATGTGGTTGTTCCTGGTGTAACAACCAGAAATTCGGAGCCATTTCCTCACCGTGCATCTATTTTCCTCCTTCCAGTGCTCCTCAAATGGCTCTGCTGGGCACTTCCACTGCCAGGCTGCAGCCCTGCGTTATTTATGGCTCCGGCAGAGCCTGCCCCAGCAAGGTCAGTCCTACCCTGGGGCTGCTGCTGGGCTCGACCGGGCTCGGCTGGGCCGGGCTGGGCTCGGCCGCCTGCGGCTGCAAACCTCGGGGGGGGCTCGGTAGTGCTGCCAGAGCCGGTGGGGAGGAGGAAGCACAGAGCCCAGCGGCGGCTGCAGTCTCTGCTTTCGGCAGCGGTGGAGGCTCTGCAGGCTCTGCGGGGACTGCTTTGCAGCATGGTGGCTTGGAGCACCCCCTGTACCACATCCCGGGCTCTTTACGCGCCCGTGATGGGAGGATCCGGCAAAGAGAGGTGGAGGTTAGCAAAGGGCCTGGTGAGGCTGAAGGCACAGCAAAGCACCCTTCCTGCAGTGGGATGGGTGGTGAGGCTGGGCTGAGCCAGCACACACGGCCCTCAGGAAGGAAACTGCTGGTCCAGAGGGAGAACATGATGCTGGATCGTTCTCCTGGGTGTCCTGCAGCCCTCCCTGTACCTCCTGCATCCCCTCACTTGCCAGGACTGGCAGCTCTGCTGGGCGTTGCAGCAGCTCTGAGATGCCACAACATAGCATCTATCTAGTCACGGGGGAAGCGCTGTGTCCCCCCGGGTCCCAGTGGGCTCCGTTAGGGACGTACGAGCCTCGGGATGGCTGGCTGCAGCCAGCTGCTCCACTCTTATTCAAGACCTGCCGAACAGTGTCAGTGATGAAGGGTCAGGCTGCAAGTGAGTGAGTGGCCCCAGCTCATGCCTGGTGGGGTGGAAGAGCTGGTGGAGGGTTGCAAAGCATCCAGGCGTGTAGGACCTGCTGTCCAGCTGCATCCTCCCTCGCTGCTCTATCTCTTACTTCACTTGCCACTGATGCCATTGCTGCTCTGCTCCAGGACCCCACTGCCAGAGCGTGGCACATCTAGAATCCACCGGTGCCTCCCCACTGTGTCCTGCGCCGCAGCTCTAGAGCCTTCCCCTGACAGTGTCTTCCCCAGGGCAGCACCCTGAGGTCAATCCCAGTGCCGGGCTGGGATGAACAGGATGTGGGCATCCCGGGTGCATCCCCTCCCTCTTGCTCGAGCCTTGGGACCCCACATCAGCATCAGCCAGGCAGGGGAGAGCAGGCCACGGGTCAGCGCCAAGGATGGTTTCCCATCCAACAGGGGACAGCAGGTGGTGGGTGTGCCTCCCCAGCGTGGCACAGTGTGGCACGGCATGGCCCAGCCTGGCTGGCCTGGGACAGCAGCCATGGGGACCCTGGCGCCAGGGCTTGGCAGTGAGCCCCTGTGCCAGGGTTCCCCCCAGCAGCAGCCACACTGGAGGAGGTCAGGGTGCCAGTGGAGTACATGGGTTTAGTTTGTGGGTGGCATCAGCCCTTGTCTTGTCCCCAAGGAGGGGAGAGGAGAAATAAAATAGGCAAAAATCAGGGCTGTGGGACAGCCCCCGCTCTCTCCAGCAGCCCTTGCTGGTGCTGAGGGCACGTTATGGTGCAGCTGGGCACCGACCACAGCAGAGCATCCCCCAGCAGGGTGTCTGCCTGCACCTATGGACAGGCCGGAGCTGTGGCAGGGCTCATCCCTCCGGTTAGGGGTGGGAGCAGGGACAGGTACAGGGCCGTGTAGGCAGCACTCGCCGTTTGGTGCCTGCAGATCAGAGAGGGCAGGGGTGGGCTCTGTGCAGTTGCTGGCAACATCGCTCCATACTCCCTTCACTCCAGCCTGGCCCAGGGGTCTCGGAAGGGACTGTCCCATGCCATGGGGACATGGGGTTTGGTAGGGAGGAAGGGGGCCAGGCTGTGACGGGTGGGCACAGAGTGGGTGCATATGGCAGGGGTGGGTGGCAGACCAGACTTGCTCTGCTATAATTACTGTCTGAAACGCCTGCGGATCTCCCAGCCCTTCTTCGTCACAAACTTGCAGGGACTATTTTTACTTCTCCTGTGAGCTCGTGCCACGTGTCAGTGCCATGAAGGGGAGCTGGCCACCCCCCTCCTGCCTCTGAGGCTGGGATGATGCTTCTGAAAACTCACCTGCAAGCACCAGCCTGGCCAGAGAGCCGGGGATCACGTGCCAGGGACCACATCGTTGGGACTGTGATGCTGGGGACCGTGTGCCAGTAACCGCATGCTGGGGTCCATGTACCAGTCCCCACGTGCTGGGGACATGCTGCCTGGTGCTGCAGGCACCGTTCCTTCTCCTCCTCCAGCCGTGGGTGTGAGTGCAGGTTTTTGGCAGCAATGGTCCCGTGCTTCCCAGGGGCCACATCCTCCTTGCACACCCTCGCACAAGAGCTGGTGGCAAGGCACAGGGCATGTGGGGACAGGGACACGGCTCACTGGCCCTGGCTCAGCCACCCTTGCCCCTTGCCCCACACCGGGGTGCCAGGCACCTCAGTGATGGGAAGCCCAGGCAGGGGCTGGCAGGTCCAGCGCAGCCCGAGCTGGCGGCGCCAAAGCCAGGGTGGGTGACATTGAACGTGTTGGCTGCACAAAGATGTGAATCTCTGTAGTGCCATTCTTCTCAGGGCTGGATCTCCTCCAGGGAGGAGAGCTGGCGGAGTGATTTAATTCACACTGACTGCAGCTGACCTTGGAAACCCGCCGATAGACGGCCGCCATCGATGCTGGCTGGCTTTGGGAGGGAGCGAGAGCCTGCTAGGGGTCCCATGGGTGCAGGAGGGATGGGGAGAGCCAGGCAGGGACCCTGCATGATCAGCTAGGCATCCTGCATCCCACCCTGGTGCCAGCTACCCCCAGCCCTCCCCAGTGCTGCAGCCCCAGGGAGCTTGGCGTGTCGCTCTCTCCGCATCTGGGAAGTGCTTTGCTTTCTGTGCCCCCATGAAATACTGACTGATCTGCAGGTCTGCAGGGTGGCAGTGACGGCCACCTGTGTGCGTGCTTGGTGTGGGATGGACCCAGCTTTTCGGTCAGGTGCCCTGGGGCACTTTCCCTGCAGCTTGGGGACCCTGCAGATGGTACATGGGCAAAGCTGGGCTCAGCACGGGCACAGTGCGGCTCTGTGGGAGCCCAGAGTGGAGCTCCAGAGCTGGATGCTGCTGCTCGCAGTGTCCCCTGCTGCTTCTGGTCTGGGGGTCCGTGTCTGCCCTGGCTGAGTAGTCAGTTGGGGCTGGGCTGGGCTGGGCTGAGCAGCTCCCTGAGCCTTGGATGTATGGCTGCAGGAGGTGGCCAAGCTGGGGCTGGGGGTGCAGGAGACGCAGGAGATGCCTGAGCCAGGGCTGGAGGTGCAGGAGATGCCCATGATTGGGTTGGCAGTGCAGGAGGTGCCCAAGCTGGGGCTGTGGATACTCTTGGGAGTTGATTTTCCACTGGTTAAAACAACATGCCCAAGGTGAGCATAATCCCTCCAAGAGCAAGCGTGGGAGAACAGGAGCACCTTTGAATGCACCAAGCTGCCTCCCCAGGTCAGCAGTGCCATTAGCTCCATCAATGTGCTGCAAAATATACTCCCTGAGCTGAGGGGAGAAATCTGCCTATGGCTGCCACCGGCAAGCTGGGATCACACCGTGCTCCCAACCCATCCCTTCTCTGCCCAGGGCCAGCGCACGAAGCTGCTGCCAGTGGGTGCTGGGGACGGCGTAGAGGTTGGCACGGTAGGAATGTCCCTTGCTGGGACAATGAGAAGCCAGGAAGCAGGAAGCAAAATGCACACTTCTGGTGTGCTTTGCTGCCTGTTTGCTGCCTTTAATTGCTCTGAGCTGGCAGCCCTGGAGGGGACACATAGGGGACAGCTCTACCTCAGAGGCTTCGGGCCATTAGCAGGAGAGGGGCTGAGATGCTAATGATGGGAAGGTTTTAATTCCTGGTTTGCAGCCAGTCTCTGCTGCTGCCACGCTGGTGACGGTGGCTCCTGGAGCTCCATTTGGGTCCTTTGATGCCATACTGGCATCCCTGCGCCCAGGGGCTCCATCGTGGTGCTGTGGGTGCTTGCACAGCATCTTTCATCTCAGGAGCACCCTGGGAGGTGGGTAAATACAGCAGCTGGAGCTCAGCACCCTGCAGAGACCAGAGTGTCACAGGCGGAGCCCATGTCTTGGCACAACCAGGCAGCCACATCTCCTCTGGTGGGTCCTCGGACATGCCAAAAATGAGGTGCCAGCTCTGCAAGAGCCTTCATGCTGCAGCCCCCCAGGTAGCAGGGCATGTGGCCAGTGCTGTGCCGTGCACACCATGGCTCTCCATGGGGTGGGTGTGTGGGGCTGGTTCCTGTCTAGGGGCACTGGCCCTGGGGCGGACATCGCATCTGCTGTCACTGCAGGGACAGAGCTGCTGGGGAGTGTGGGGAGAGGGCTGTCACATCCTGGCCTTCCACAGTCCCACTCCGCTGGAGATGGTGGCAGTGGGGATGCAGCAGTTTTGAGTTCTTTCATGCTGAATACATAGGATGCTCTGAGCCTGCTTGTTCCTGCCCTGGGGGAGGGAGTTTTGCAATTGTGACTTGTCAGATGCAGTGGCACTGGCATCATGTAGCGGGGGACACAGCAGCTTTGTCACTACAACAAGCCTCAGCTGTCTCTGTCGTCTCTGTCCAGGGGACAAAGTGCTTTGCAACATAACACAACACAACGCTTTGCAATGCAACATACTGCAATGCCACACGACACGATGCAATGCAATGCAATGCAATGCAAAGCCATGCTTTGCGATGAAATGCAGTGCAGCACTCTCAGTGCAATGCAGTCCAATACAACGCAAAGCAGTGTTTTGCAGTGCAATGTAATGCAGCGCAATGTGATGCTTTGCAACGCAACACGGTCCTTCCCCACTGCAGGCTGAGGTGTGATGCCCAGCCCAATCCCTCCTTGCTCTTCCCCTGCCCATGACGATTCAAGCCTGAGCTGTGGGGTCACACATGCCCTGTCCTCGCCGGCTGCAGTGCACTGTGCGAGGTCCTCGCCAGCCGATGCAGCCTTTCACCAGATCCTTTGCCTAATGCCAAGCAAGGTGTTTCCCAAGTGAGCTGTGCCTTGATGTTGAGCCAGATGACATTTAAAAAGCCCTGTAGTAGCCTGGATTTCCTAAGCTGCCTCTCAGAGTAACCATCGTCTTTTTTTCCCCTACAGTTGTTATGACAATAGTTTCGCTGGGAGGAATTGCTTTAACTGCTCCCCTTAATTGGCTCTTTCCTGGCAGAGCCCCCTCTTTTGCTGCTGCAAACCTTGATTAGCTCACCTGTACGACAGGGGTTTGTCAGGCAATCCTACCTTCTTTGCATTTTTATGCTCATTTTAAAAAGTGAGGTTTGGGAAGAGCCAGTTTTAGGGAGTTTATGGATGCTCCCTCATACGGCCGAGCAGGATGCCTGTCTTCCTCTCTTTGATTCAGGCTGCCAGTGCTGAGAATTGGCGATGCCGGGTGGGCACAGTGCCGTGTGGCAGCACACCGGCAAAAAAGTCTGTAGTGCTGAAATATGGCCCCACAGCTGGGCTGGGGTGGTGAGAGGCAGCACCAGGACTTCCCTGGGGATCCCCATGTCACCCCTGTGTCCCCCATCCCAGGGCAGCCTCAGCCTTCTCTGGCTGAAGTTCCAGTAAACCAGTGAGGAAGGTGCTTTTCTGGGGAAGCGAGGCAGTGGGATTGGGTTGGATTTGCATAGGAATGGCACGTGCAGGTGTGGGATCGCGTTAAGCATTCGAGCACTTGAGCTTTAATTCTGGATTCTTTTTGCCGGTGCGTTATTGTGTGGCTGTGGCCAGGAGCTGCATCTCAATGCTGCTGTGCAGGCGAGTGCAGGTGCTTTCAGTGCTTCCGATGCTTCCAGCCCCAGCGCTCCCTGCCCCACACGCTGCTGCCCCACAGCCGTGCGTGTCCCAACCTGGGGGTGAAGCTGCGAGAGGAACCAGTGGTCCAGGCAGCACTGTAGGACACACATCAGAGCCGGCGTCCCCAAATCCTGGGAGCAGGGAAGACGGGCAGCACGGCCAGGAAGGGAGTGATGCTGAGGGCTGGGATGTACAAGTGGGGCAGCGCTGCCTTTCCAACCCCCCTGGGGAACTGCTGCTCTCCAGCAGGAACACTGACAGCTTTTCCAGCCCTCCTGCCCTGCACCTGCTGGGACAGAGCCCCTGCTGCTGCGCGGGTTTGGCACAAGCCTCCCATGACCTTCACTGGCCTGGTCACCGAACTTATGGGGACAAGAGAGCTGCAGGAGGTGGGGGTGGATATGGCAGCACAGCTCCCTGATCTGGCCCAGGGGTCCAGCTGTACCACAGAAGCCTGGTGCAGGCTGGAAGTGTTGGTTGTAATGGGCTCTGGGATGTGATGCCTGGGAGCTGCTGGGGGCCTGATGCCTGGGGGCTGTGGTGGCGGGAACCTGAGCCACAATCTCACCCGTGAGCATCTCTGCACCACCGGCTTGTCCCCAGCCCTGGTGCAGGGGGAGATGCAGTTATCCAGAAGAAGTTGGCCCCCACCCAGTGCAGACCCCCACTAGCTGATGTGCATAAATGCCACGGCTGCCCTGGTCTGCGGGAGGTGCTTGTCCCTGGCACAGCTGAGTGCCAGCCAGGCGATGCAGTGGCATGGGGACAGCGCACACAGGGACAGCGCAGCTCTGCGCTGGGTGCATGGCCAGGTTTCTGGGGCGCCTGAGGCTGCTCCCTGCCTCGCCAAAGCGCTTTGCAAACCGGCCTCTGTGCCCCGCTCAGTGCGATGCTGACAACACTGATCCCAGCTGACAGCTACAGCTTAGCAGGGAGCTGTGCTTTCATCTACCTGCAGGTACAGGCGAGCTCTCCCACCAGAGGCCAGAATGCGATTACCGGTAAACCAGGGAGCATCGGGGCTAGCTGCACACTTGGGATCCCTGCCGCAGCTCTCCGGCGTGCAGGGAGCTCACAGGCGTGCCTGGCCGGAGCCAGGGTACCCCCAGCAGCGCCAGGGCCTGTGCCAGGAACCCGGCATGGCAGCTTGTCCTCACCAGGAGGCTTTTGGTTTAACGTGCCCGGCCCTGGCTCACATGCTGGTGTGTCAGATGTTGTTTCTCTGGCAGCACCATCAGTGCCAGCAGCCGGCTGGTAAATGGCTCCTTCACCTGGGCAGGGGAGGTGGAGGGAATGGCCAGCAGAGAGCAGGGGGGTTGGG
>JAVJGJ010000057.1:71986235-72002086 GCA_035590215.1 Microhierax caerulescens | reverse complement strand
GTGACAGGGTGGGCACAGGACCTTCAGTGCCACCCATGCTGTTGCATCCCGTGGGGTGGCTTCAGCACATCCCTAGCCTGTGGATCTCAGCCTGTGCTGTCCACTGTTGTGACACCATCCCTGTGTCCTTGTCCCTGAGCCATCATCTCTGTCCCCGCCCGGTCCAGCTGCCAGTCTCTGGCTCTGCCTTACTCTGCTCCCCATTCCTAAGCATCCCGGCTGGCTTAGCGACCAGGATGCAAAAGTCAGGGTATTAGCTAAAACACAGGATTCAGCCTGGTTTTCCCAGCTCTGGTGCAGCCTCCTGTCCTCTGGCCCCAGCTCATGCCAGAAAATGCCTCTTTCCAGTGGTTTGGCCATCCAACCGCTGTGTCCAGGGCATCCCAGAAGCATCCTGCTCCTCTCCCAACACCTCAAGTCCTTCCCAATCCCATTGCCACTCTGCCCACAGGCATTTCCTGCCAGCAAGGAGCTGCAGAGGGAAGCAGCCTCCCTCCTCACGGACCTGGGATGCTGCAGGCTTGTCAAGAAGAAAAATCTGCCCCAAAAAATAGAGAAAAAGCAAAGAGCCATACAAATCCATGCCAGCTCACTTCTCCCATTAGCGAGCACTCCGGCACGGGAGCACAGGCAAGTGCGTGGCAGCCCGGCCGCCAGAAAGCCTCCTGTCCTTGGGAAAAGTCCTTGAATAATTTTGCATAATTGGCAGAGCTTCACATAAAAGTGGAGTTAGGATGATATTTTTTTTTCCTCGCTGTATTTATGCATAATTTTCCTTCAATTCCCAGCTAATTAAACACTGGAAATGTTAAAATAATAGTAACAGGGGTGATACTACCTGGGTGGGAGGTGCAGGCAGGGAGCAGAGCAGGCAGAGCTGGCAGCACCCTGGTGGGATGCCCTGGTCCATCGTGAAGAGGGGAGGGTTTCACCCACCAAGGGGGATGGATGAAGTAGAGTGGGTGGGTCGTGCCCAGGAGGTGCCTTTTTTGTGCCCAGGAGGTGCCTCTTTCTCCCCAGGGACAGTGAAAGGAGCCTGAGCTGCCAGCTCGGTGGCAGGGAACAAATCCTGCCTAGCCCTGGGCAGTGCTGAAGGTGGGAGCCAAGGCTCAGCACAGCCGGAGTGGGGAGGGGGGGAGATGCCAGCATGGCAGAGATGCCCTGCTTCTCTTCCCCATCTGAATTTATCCAGTGATGCCTCCCAGATCCGAGAGCCTCTGCCACCATGTCCCTGTGCAGGCACATCTGATGACAACCCCTCAACAAGATATGCCGGGTGGGCTGGGAGCATCCTGACCGAGACCTGCTCCAGCACACATGCGCTGTGGAGCTGGTGCTCTGCTGCGCTCCCAGTGCCCTGGCCCCTCCGGAGGCTGCTGGGCCAGCTCCTGCAGCAGGATTGGTGTGGGTTAGTGCTGGAGTGGTTGGGACATTGCTGTCCCATGTTGAGCTGGAGGAACGTGGGGTCACCAGCCCTGGAGAGCAGATCCAAGGGAAGCAGGTCTGGGAGCTTCTCATCTCCATCCCCTCCAAACTGCAGTGCCCATGTCCGGCTGTCCCTGAGGTGCCCACTAGGTCCCTGATGGAGCTGGGGACAGCAGCAGAGGATGCTCAGCTCATTCCTCCCACCTCAGGGCCCTGGAGCAGGAGCTGGCCCCAGCGGTGAAGGACATCTGCACGTGTCCTTCAGCACAAAGCCAAAGGCTGGATGCGACAGCAGCACTGGCTTGTCTGGGCAACTGCGAGCTCTGCACCAGCTGCCACCCGTCCCTAAGGCCACCCACCATGTAGTCACACACCCGTGTGCCAGGCTGGTACGGCGACTCAGACCTGTGCTGGGGAGCCAGGGCCACCCCGAGCATTCCCAAAATTCACTCCCAGAAATCCCTCCTGGCATCAGCACAGCCATCCCTTCCACCGGCTCACCCTGCTCCTTCCCAATCCCACCAACTGCTCGGCACTGCAGCCCCCAGCCCCTCGGCGGGTGATGCCAGGCACGTGCCGTGCCAGGGGAGCCCAGCCAGCTGGGCACACAGTGGGGCTGACAGGAAGAGACGCAGGGGTTTCTGCTGCTGCAGGGACAGGGACAGGACTGGTTCCATGGTGGCAGGTGTGGGATGCACACGGTGAGCGTCAGCACTGCCAGTCAGTGGGGGCAGCAGGAGGGGAGGAAGGATGCACTTGGGGATCCCATATCCCCACTGTTAGATGCTGTGGACCAGTGTCTGAACCCAACCTCTCCCCGCCCCCACAGGGCAGCCACCACACGCCCTCGGTGGGGTCTGGGTCAGCCCCAGTGATGGCTGTAAAGCCGCGCCTGGGGCAGCCATGGCACATTTTGGGGAGGGTCCAAGGGGTCAAACCCCCAGCCCCTGCATCACATACAGCTTTTCCCAGCACCCACAGTGAGCAGGAGACATCTCTGCCAACCTGCACAGTGGAGGTGGCATCACCCACGGCCAGGAGCACGGGCGCTTTGGCAGACAAGGCAGCAAGAAAGGCACGAAGCAACCCAGAGCTTCCTCCCAGCACTGTGGCTCCCCTCAGCCTTAATGCCCACAGCCCCTAATAAACCTGCCCTAATGGGGACATCTGGGACCCAGTGGGAGTCTGTCCCTCCCGTGCCAGGCTGCCAGCATGCCTTGCCATGCAGGAATCGCCGCTCTCCATTTATTATTCCAGAGTACCGATGGGCGCTGGCACGTCTCTGCCCCTCTCACAGAAGAGCTGCTTTGTGTTGTGCAAATCCCGATGGGTTTTTAAGGTCATTCTCCAGCACATTCAGATCCCACTGTCTCCTTTTGATGCTGACAGCAGCCAGCTCGCAGGGCTGGTCTTCAGCACCAGGCTCTTCCTCGCTGCCTCCAGCACCCGCTCTGGGGAGCTGGGGGTTTCCCCAGTCACCCACTTCTGGAATGGAGCAGGGAAGCCCACCCCATGGTGGGCTCCTTCTCACAGCTCTTAGTTTTTCCTTAAGCTAATCAAATTGTGACTGTATAGTGATTACCGCTAATTAGTAGCCTTCATTAGCGGCTCTCATTTTAGATTTGCATACGTTAGACCTAAGTGGTTAACGGCGGGTAATGTGGATTTTCTTTGCGTGCAGATTGCACTTACATGTGTTGTATTAACTTCTTGACTGCACATCTGCTGAAAAAAACCTCCCCAGGCGCATTTTTTTTGCACAGAGTGCATGTGGCAGTGAGCAATCCAGCGTCGAGCACTGTGGGGAGCGATGCCACAGGATTTGGGGAGGGTCTTTGTCTGCCAGCCCCGTCCCAGCCGGGGTGCTGGGGGGGTTGGGTTGCCTGGGACCCCTTTGCAGCTGGATGGGGTGGGTGCCTGCAGCGAGGAGAGCTAGGACATCAGCACAAAGGTGCTGGTCAAGTGTCGGTGCATGGCCAGGGAGCTGCCAGGTGGGCACACTGCCTCCCCGAGCCTTGCAACACCCCCCCGGCACTGGGAGAAAGATGCTGAAGCACTGCTGTGGCAGATGAGTGTCCTTGCTTGTGCTGAAGCTGGAGCATGGCAGCTCTGGCACTTGGGGTTTGCTGAGATCTGCACCCACTTGGTGCCTGGAGCAGCTCCAGGTTGCAGACCGGCAGCACCTGCGGCTGCTGCCACTGCCACCGCATGGGCCGGCTCCACGTGGCTGGTGGCTTCAGGTCACACACGTGAGCAAGCAAGCAGCCACCCACTGTACCAAAGTGGATTAAAATGGGGATGCACACAAACACCAGCCCCGTTGCGCTTGCTGCTCTGCCAGCTGCTCGTGCTGCCAGCACTGGTACCTGCCGGAGCCGTGGGCAGAGCTGCAGGCAGAGCCACACATCTCCTGCGCCTTTAGCTCCTGGTGCTCGCGCTGCTGCTCCCCCCTCCCCGAGGGGCACGGAGATTTGCCTCTTCCGCCACTGCCATCTTACAGCCTGCTCTGGAAGCAGCTCCGTCTCCTCTGCCAGCAGATGCCAGCTCCTTCCCCCTCCCGCCCTGGCTCCCAGCCTCTGCTCCAGAGATTTACAGCCGCCTCTGCTCGCCCGCCTTCCCCGGCCGAGCCCCTGCCCACCCCACACCACTGCTCTTCCATCACCAGCAGGCTGCATTTAGCTTAATAAAAGTTTTTAAGCCCGGCCCCAGCTGTAGACCAACTCCTGCCTCCATCGTGGTCCTACTGGGAGCTGCCTGGTGTTGGCCACGGCACACTCCCTTCTCTCCTCTGCAACTTGTTTTTCTAAATTAAGGCCAGAGTGAGATAAAAAGCCACCTGGCTGCCTTTTATTTTGGGAACTGCTTTTTTTTTTCCTTTTCTAACTTGGGTAAATAAATTGGGAGCTTGCGACACAAAGCCTCTTGCCCCTGGTGCAGGTGGCATGCTGAGATGCCGGCTGAGGCCACCACGCCGAACCCAGCTGCCACACTGGTGGTCTGCGATGGCTACTGGGGCCTGCGGTTCCCTGGCTGTGGCTGTGCTGTGCAGAGGGGTTTAGCTGACAGTGGCCACGGGCCGGTGCTTCTCATCGGGTCTGCCAGGACATGGCTACTGCGCTGTCCCCTTGCAGAGACGGGGATGCTCGTGGTGCCACTGGCTATGCACCCGGGGATGCACCCACTGCTCTGCACCAGGGGACCCCAACACTCTCCTGCCAGCCCCAGCCTCATTAAGTTTTCATTAATGAACGTGCCTGAATTTATATGCAGCGGCTTGCTGCTGGGAAGGGAGTGGGTGGTGCACAGAGCAGGGGTTTCCCAGGAAAGGGGAGTCCTGGGCTGTTCCGTTATGGAGGGCAGGGATGGGGCAGGATCTGGCCTTCCTCCTGCCCGCACCCAGGCAGCCAGCCCTGTGCTGGAGCTGCCAGAGCCCGCGCGCTGCAGCCGTGGGTGCAGGCACGGGGTGCACAGTCCATGGCTCCCTGCCTGCATCCTGCATCCCTCCCCAGCCGGCACGGAGCAGGCAAGGTCAACCCAGGCACCAAGCCCGCAAGACATCGGGGGGGCCACATCGAGGGGAGAGTCCGATGCCCCTGGCATGCCACACCCCCCACCCTGACCCCCCGTTTCTTCCCACCCAGGACACCCAGAAGGCGAAGCAGTTCCTGCCCTTTCTGCAGCGTGCCGGCCGCTCCGAGGCTGTGGTGGAGTATGTCTTCAGCGGCTCCCGGCTGAAGCTCTTCATGCCAAAGGAAACCTGCCTCATCACCTTCCTGCTCGCAGGTGAGTCCCCGCCGCCCCGGCTGGGAGCAGGATCTGGCCCCCGCCGGTGCCTGGCTTGATGGGGGTGCCCTCACCCCACTTGGGTGCATGGTCCTCCCTCACTGCCACAGGGCTACGGGTGAAATTAATGCTGGTGCTGCCAACAGGTTGAGCTGGGGGGTGGTGGTGGTGGTGTTAATTGAGCTGGGGAACACTAATTGGAGATGACCAGAGGGTTTGGGTGCTGCTGGGGGACTGCTGACGCTGCTCCTGCCCTCTCCCCACATCCCAGTGGTGTCTGCACCCGCTGGTCCCCTCTGGGACTGCCAGTGGGGCTGCCAGCATGCTGCCCCCCAGCTGTGCCCACCACGGGCTGGGGTCTGGGTGGCTTCTGCACATTCCAATGCTCTGTGTCCTGGCTCGTGGCTGCTCACCGCCTCTGCCCTCCTCGGCCCTTGTGCTGGCTGGCACGGCACTTCCCTGGAGCATGGGGCAGCTCCGAGGGGCGGTGATGCAGGGGGGGGCATGGGAAGGATGCTCTCCTCCACCAAAACTGGGGAGCAGGTGGTGAGCCCCAGGAGCATCGCAGAAAGAGGGGAGGAGGTGGCAGTGCTGTGGGACCAG
Source organism: Microhierax caerulescens (assembly GCA_035590215.1). Taxonomy (NCBI): domain Eukaryota; kingdom Metazoa; phylum Chordata; class Aves; order Falconiformes; family Falconidae; genus Microhierax; species Microhierax caerulescens. The sequence continues at coordinate 71,996,275 of JAVJGJ010000057.1, read as the reverse complement.
GACCCCGGGGACACACAGGAATGAGCCTGAGGGGTTGGGCTGATGGAGGTGCCAGTGGCCGCCCCAGGTATGTCACCCCAGGGGTTTGCCCGTGCACCGGGAGGAGGGTGCACATCCCCGCACGCACACGGTGGCTGTTTTAGGAGATTCTACAGAAACTGAAGAATTTCCGCACTAAACCAGTCCCACTTGCAGTGCGCGCTTCAGCTGAGGCTTTGCTTTGGAGCAGAGCGTGGCCGGAGCATCATGATCCCCAGGTGTTTCAAGGTGTCACCTAGGCTGGCAGCAGGACAGGCAGATGGTGACCTCTGCCAGGATGTCCTCCCAGCGGTGTGCCGGGATGGGGAAGCCCATTGCCAGTGAGACTGGTGTGCCTCCACTGGCACTGCCAGCTCCCTCGATGGGAGAGGATGTGGGGCGGCTCATCTCACTCCTGTTTCTATGGCAATAGCTGTGTATAAAGGATGACCCTGAACGCCGATCGTTCACAACTTGGTTATGAAAAATTCCATAAGCATATAAATAGATCTTATATGGGGATAAAAACACCGAGGTTTCTGTAAACAGCAGCTCTTGCCGCTCCCACCAAAGGAATATGTATCCTGGGGGAAGCGTGGGGGCCGGGATGCCGTTGTCCGCCCCTTTGTTCCTGGAGCCAGGGAATGGCGCGTGAGCTCGCAAAGCCAGCGTGCGGCACGGGAGCAGCTCCCTGCCCGTGCCGCCTGCGCCCGCTCGCCTCAGACCTGCCCTTCGCCATCCCCTGAAGCCACCGGCAGCCAGGCTGGGGAGTGCCGAGGGTTGTGGGGAGCAGGAAGGACGGTGCCTGGTCCCGGTGATGCTCCCAGAGCACGGCTCAAAGTGCTGACCAGGAATGATCCCCCCACCCTTCACCCGCTCACTGCAGTGAGCAAACCCCAGCCCCTTGCACCCCAGAGCCTGTTCCTGTTGCACCCAAAGGTGCAGACCCCACTCCGTCTGCCTGAGCTCTGGGTGCCAGCAGACCACTCACTCTGGCTGCCTGTTTTGCGGGGTCTGTAGGACACAACCAACCTGACCACAGGACCCCAGTCCCACCAGTGACCATCACCATCACCGTCCAGTGACCAAACCTCCCCAAAGTGATGCTCTTGTCTGGGGACGGCCCATCCCTGGGGCCAGCCGGAGCACGAGCATCCCCATCCCTGCTCCAGGCTGGCTCCTGCCGCGTGGGAAGTGTGTCCTAAACCTGTCCTTCTCCGCGTGCTTGCACGTATAAATAGTCACACAGTCTTATTTATAATTAACCATTCTTAAAGTCAGCTGCAAAAGACGGGGAAATGAGACTCCCCCTTGCCTGTGACTGAGACATTAAAATTTTAAGACATGATAAAACTCCCACGTGCTTGGGAGGAGGAATTTAGATATATTTAAATATTTCTGGTTTAAAAGGCTGCTGCTGGGTTTGGCCGTGTTTCGTATGTGGGAATCCTGCGGGTTCCTCCGAGCACTCCCTGTGCGAGGAGCTGGTGGCTGAGCATCATCCCAGTGGATCCAGCATCGTCCCTGGGTCCTGCTGGCACGCTCCCTGATTTCAGACCCTGCATTTGGCTATGGCTGGGGTGGGTTTTGCTCCACTCCCCATGGATGAGTGGCCATTTCATGGGAGCAGGGAAGGAGCTGTCACAGTTCCCAGTGCTGGCAGCAGCAGCCCAGTGTGCCCCATCCTCTTCCTCACCAGCATGCCCGTGGCTGATGCTCAGGGATGCACACGGGCTTGGGATGTGTACCCTGGGGTTGGCACTGGCCAACCCCCTTCCTGTGGTGGGATCAACAGGCTCCCACTGTCCCACCCTGGGGACCAGTGGTTAAATACACCTGTCCCTGCCGGCGCCAGTGGTTCCCGGCTGCTCCCAGTGAGTTGGGGAGGCTCCAGCTCAGCCTTTCCACTTAGTCAGGTAATTTTTAAATTAAAGGGGAGGGGGCGGTGAGGGAACTGGGGTGGCCTGGAAATGGATGGCTCCGGGGGGAGCGTGCTTGCTGCAAGTTATATTTAATCCCTGTTGCTGTGGAGACCGACTGGCTGTCACCCGCTCCCAGGGGCTGATTTTGCTCCAAAAAGTTCCCAAAGTGGTGAATAACCCCCCAGACCAGGCTGCTTGTGGTGGCACCGGGAGTCTCCGGAGCTGTTGGGGGTCTCCAGAGCGATTTGGGATCTGCCTCAGCCAGGGTGCCCATGGGGTGCAGTGGGCACCTATGGTCTGAGTCACCCCAGCCACCTCCTTTGCCACCTCCACGCTCCCCTTTGGCAAACAGCTCCATTAGCAGGTAGGAAATACCAAGAGGACAAATCATACCTATTGCAAAGCTTGGGCAGTGATCTGGGGTGATTTTGGGGTGTCCGGTGCCATGGGACTGGTGTGCCCATGGGCAGCCATGACCCTCTGGGAAATGCAGCTGCACCCCTTTGCAGCAGCCTCTGCATCTCCTTGGGTGTCCTTCATTGCACAGGAGCATCCTGCATTGCATGGGAGTGTCCTGCATTGCAAAGGAACTTCCCATGTTGCACAGAATCACCCTGCATTGCACAGGAGCATCCTGCGTTGCACAGGGTCATGCCATGTTGCACAGGAGGATTCTGCATTGCACAGGAGCATCCTGGCATTGCACAGGATCGTACCATGTTGCACAGGATCATCTTGCATTGCACCAAGTCATCCTGCTTTGCACAGGGTCAGCCTCTGTTGCACAGGAGCATCCTGAGTTGCACAGGACCATCCTGAGTTGCACAGGACTGTCCTGTGTTCATAGGATCATGCTGCATTGCACAGGACCATCCTGGTTTGCACATCCCAGAGCTGCAGCATGCTGAGCTGGGCTAATGGTGCTGCTGGAGACAATTCCCGGGTGCTGGAGAAAACTGTCCTGCTCCCTCCCTGCTCCCCTTAGTGCTGGGGGAGTATGCAGCTCCTGCTCTCCCCCAGCTCTTCTCCAGGGAGACCTTCCCCAGCTGAGGCTCTCTAATCAAGCTGTATACATTAATTACAGGCTAAAAAGGCAGGTAACATGCCAATTAGTGTGTGGAAGATGACGCGCCCCTTCTGTCTTCCCCCGCTGTAGACCCCGCACATCTGCCAGTGTGGATATTCCTGGGATTTGGCTGGATTCCTCCCTTCATCCTGACAGCATTGCTGGGAGCTGGCATAGCTGGTGCCAGCAAGCTTGGTGCATCAGCCCCGTCCCCTCCTTGGCCTGGCACACAGGGTGATTCACCCCCCTGTCACTCTGGCCAGCAGCAATCTCTGAACCAAGAGCCCAGCATCCTGCGGGTGCAGCCCCGGTGGGGTCAGGGTGGCCCATTCCCCTGGGGCACATGGTCACTAGGGGTGGAGGTTTCGGGGTGGCCCTGAGCCCAGGAGGGCTGTGCAGGCAGGGCAGGGCTGGCATTGCACCCTGCCAGAGCGGAAACCTGGCAGCAGTAGCGCGGTGGGAGCTGGCAAGGGGAGGGACGGGGTGGGAATGTCACCACCCTACCTGCTCTGTTTTCCCTTTCATCTATTAATTGGAGTGTTGATCATGCTGGTAATCAGAATAACTTCCCAGCCGCCGCTGCTGCCACCTTTCCCGGCTGCCCTGGCACACCGTGCCGGGGTGATGCAGGCAGAGGGACACACACGCCGTGCAGGTACCCGGCTGGGTGCAGCCCTTTGGCAGCAGGGCTGGCACTGGGTGGTTTTGGCATCCCACCCGCATCCCCAGCCCCACCCGTAGGTCTCTGGAAAGCTGCAGGGGAGCTGCCGGTGTGCACGGGCGAGCCGTGCCCGCCACCGTGCCCGCGGGGACTGCCGGGGAGTGGGATGGGGGGCTGGCACCTCTCCCAGATCGTAGCACTGGAAAATTAAACTTTTACCCTAAGGCAAACTTGGTTATTGAAGCAGCTCTACCTCTAATGAGTGCCGCACAGCCCTGATCAATTATTCAGTGAAACAGCTAATGAAAGGTCAGGTGGCTGCGAGGGCTCTGGGACTCCCCAGACTCTGTTTTCGGTGGGGCAGTCGCTGTGGTGAGCTGCTGGCTGCACCAGGAGGGTGAAACGGCCGCGGGAGGAGAGGGGAGAAGAGGGGGGTCCTGCTGGGAGGGACCCTGCCTACACCAAGCTGAGCTTACAGGCAAAGCAGCTGGGTTGTCCCTGTCCCCTACTTGCTAGCATCGGCACCCCAGGGAGCCTGCGTCTGTCTGAGCCCCACGCCATGGTCCTGCTCTGTGGTCCTGCTCCATGGAGGCCCCTGCTCCATGGCTCTGCTCTGTGGAGGTCCCTGCTCCGTGGCTCTGCTCCATGGAGGTCCCTGCTCCATGGTCTGCTCCATGGCACCCCAGGGCCATCATACCCCATAGGGCTACTGGAGTATCCCCCAAGCCTCCAGAGCCCTCCTTACAGCCTCTGCTCGCTCCAAGCAGCTGGGTTTTGGGGTGGCCTCTTGGCTCCCCAAGCTCCCCATCTGGCATCAGGTCCAATACTACACCTGTGCCCTGGGGGGCTGAGGGTTCCCACCCCACCCTCAGTCCCCACTACTGGCTCAGCACCCACCCCAGGGCACCCACTGCAAGCACTGTGCAGGCCCCTGACAGAGCAGAGGGGACCCAGTGGGTGGGCTCCCGATTTAGGAGGGTCCCAGCGCTGGGGCAGCATCCCAGTGTGGATGAGGCACCTTCCTCCCCCCACAGCATCTCGCCTCACTTCATCCTCCCCACACACATCCTCCCACGCTACCTTGGCTCGCTTGGACTTGCGGGGTGGACAGGGACTTGCTGGAGGGGTCCCACACTGTGCCCCGTGTGGAGGTTGCTCCTTGGCAAATTGATTAATTGCCAAAATAATTGCATCATATAAAATAACGTGGGTGGATGCTGAGAGGCAGCGGTGGGGCCAGGGCACGGCAAGCTGCGGGGCTGCGGTGGCTGGTGGCAGCAAGCCTGGCGTGGGCTTCAGGGCTGGGAGGGGTTTTACCCTCTCTACTCACACACGCTCTTTTACTTTTGCTACTTTTTTGGGGTTTTCCAGCCGGTGCCTTTCCTGGGAGCTGCTCTCGGTGCTCCTGAACAGAGCAGCACAGCAGGGGCTGGCGCGGTGCTGGTCCGGTGCTCCCCGGCCCCTCTTTGCTTACTCCACGCGGTGCCATCGCTCATCCTTAGAGCCAGAAATATGATAAATATCTGCATTTTATCAATGCCTTCCTTTTTTTGATACATCAAATGCAAATGAGCATCATAAAGAGAAGACAGGTCCCTTGTAAATGTGACTTCAGGGATGCTCTCCAGGGAGCCTCAGCCTGCCTTTCCAGCTAAAATATATACGTTTGAGTGCTATAAATATGTGCAAATAGAGAGGCGCTAATTTAATCCTGGGTTCCGTTCTCCCGGCGAGACTCTGCAGCCTGACGCCTTCTTGGTGCGGGGCCGGTGGCAGCGTTACGGGATCTGCCCCCGGGGGAGAAGATGCCCCGAGGGGCGAGGGGGCCGTGCTGCACCCCCGGAGCTGCTGGGTTGCAGGTGTCCCTAAATCTTGCAGAGGAGATGGCAGAGCTGCCTGTTTATGAGGTGGGGCTGGAGATATGGCATTTATCCGTGGGCGCCTGCTGATGTGTATCAGCATATACGGCTTCGAGCATCTCCCCAGGGAGCGGCCGTAACTCACCGCCGTCTCAGCAGCCGGGGGCGAGGAGGTGAGCCTGGCTGCTGTGGGAAGTGGCTGTCCGTGTCCAGCAGCCCACAGGGAAGGGATGCCATGAGGAGCCGTGCACCCCCAGGGTACCAAGTCGGGGCATATGTCTGCTTTTGGGGGAAAAGGAGGTGAAAATGAGGTTTCTGCCTGAGTTGCAGGGCATAGCTGCAGCCCCCAAGGTTGTGCCCACTGCAGTCTGTGTCCTGACCCCGAGCCCACCCTCCGTTGGATGAGAGACCTCCCAAAGCCCTTTCCATCCTATCATGCCTTGTTTTTTTGAGAACCGATATATTTTTAAGGTAATTTTTTTGTTTGTTTTACCTCATTTTTTCACTCTGGCTTCTGGCAGGGGGGTCCCAGCCACCCCAACTGCCTGGGCTGCTGCTGGAGCTGTGGTCAGACCCCTTGGGAGCATCTGGGGGTGCTGGGGGGTGCTGCTCCCTGCCTGCTGCTCATGTCAGAGAGGGTGCTATACAGGCAGTGATGCCTCTTGGTGCCCAGCCTAGGTGCTGTCCGTCACAGCTGAGTTTGGTGCAGACAGCATCACAACAGTTTGGCTTGTTCCGCTGCAGGAAGCACCAGGGTGGCATGATCAGGGAGCCCCTTCCCACCATGGTGGCACATCCCAGGGGTGTCAGGGGCTGCTCAGGTGTCTGGGCGCTGCTGCTTGACCATGGGGCAGAGCATCCTCACCAGCGGGGGGTGCAGGTGCACAGTACTGGGGTGCGGGGACCCCAGATGATGCTGGTGCAGTGTCAGGGCGTGTTATCCCTAAATACTGCAGGTAGAGTGTAGGATGTGATGGGCCCAAATGCTGAGATATGGTGACACCAGATGCTGCAGATGCATGGTGTTGGGACACGGTGACCCCAAAAGTTGTAACCCTGCAGTGCTGGGGTGCAGCAGAGCAGCAGCTCCCCGCGGGCTGAAGCCAGGCTGGCATGTCCATCAGTCCCTCCATTGCAGGCCCTGGATGCCTTGAGCATCAGTGCTGGCTGCTGCACCCCTCCAGTGAGGGCCTGGGCAGGGGGTCCCCAGGCAGACTCTGCTCTGGGCCACATTAGCAGGAGCCGGCACGGTTCAGCAGTGCCTGGCCACATCCCGCCTTCCCGCTGCCGTCTGTTTCGCTGTTCCCGACAGCCTCTATTTTGGTAGGGACTAGTGTTAAAAATACGCCGTGCTCCCACACGGGCTCTGCGGCAGCAGCCAAGTTGCCATCACGACTCGGAGGCCGGCCCTGTGCCTGCCAGCGCCGGGGAAGCTGCCTGCTGGCTGCCAGGGAAGGAGGGGACAGCAGCGGCATCCCCAGGGCACAGCCCCCCGGCATCACCACCAGCCCCGACTCAGCTCCCCTGGGGATGGGCAGCAGCATCCTGCCCCGTGCTGCCAGGATCTGGCCCAAAGCCTTTGGACCACCTGCCCAGGGTCTGGTGCCACGGCAGCGACTCGCATCCCACCTGTGGCATCTGGCAGAGGTCCTCAGCAGTTGGGTCGCACACCAGCATGCTGCCTCCAGGTATCAGGTCACTTTGTCCTGGTGACAGATGCTATCACATGGCTCCTCTCCTCCCTTCTGCTCACCTCCTCTATTTCTCCCCAAGTCCATAAATCCTCACGGAGATCAGTCGGCGGTATACCACACAGGCATAGGCGCTCCCGGACGGGCTAACCTCGCGCAGCACCGCCGTTGCTCGCCAGCTCACTGTGCCAGTCACGGTTACAGCACAGCCATGCAGGGAATAAAGCTGTTTAGACCCCAGAAATTAGGGCTGGAAATGTCCCACTCCAGGAAAGATGGGAAATCAGTGGTAAACCCGAGAGAGATTCACTGGAGAAACTGGAGAGAGGTTTCTTATGAGCTCCAGGAGGGCGGTGAGAGGCAGGTGATGCTGGACACTGGTGCTGTGCCGTGCTGCATGTGGCGATTGCCCCTGGCTCCCTGGATTGTACCTGGTGACGCCATGAGACTGGCAGCATTTGATGTTTATTAGTGGCTTCGTGGCTGTGCCAGGGGGTCCTGCCTGCCGCCCTCTGCCTTCCCTGACGGTTTATCCATGGACAATCGTATCACCATACACATCCCACCCATGCTCCACTCCCCGGCAGCACAGGATTGGCCCCTCCACCAGGCCCGGCGTGGTGTGGGAGCACCAGCCCCCCTTTATTACCCTTTACAACCCCCCCACAGGGCTTCCCGCTCCCCCCGCAGCACCTGGGCACCGGCACCTCAGGGCAGAGTGGTAGAAATACACCCTGTACGTGTCATGGTGCCGGGCTGGCCTGCGGTGGTGGAAGGTTGAACCAAACCCCAGCTGCCAGCAACCTGCTCGGGCAGGGGGGAACACACACCCCCAGCTGTGGGATACCCCAGGATGCTGCAGGATACCCTGGGATACTGCAGGATGCCATGGGATGCTGTGGATGCGCCAGGATGCTGCAGGATACCCTGGAATGTTGTGAGATGCTGTGGGATGCACTGGGACACTGAGATACCCCAGGACACTGTGGGATGCCCCAGGATGATGCAGAATACCCCAAGGATGCTGCAGGATACCATGGGGTACCCTGGGATACTACGGGATGCCATGGGATGTTGTGCGATGCACTGGGATACTGTGGGATGCCCCAGGATGATGCAGAATGCCCCAAGGATACTGCAGGATACCCTGGGATACTGTGGGATGCCGTGGAATGCACTGGGATGCTGTGGCATGCCCCAGGATGATGCAGAATGCCCCAGGACACTGTGGGATGCCCCAAGATGATGCAGAATACCCTGGGATGCTGCAGATTGCTGCAGGATAGCCTGGAATATTGTCGGATGCTGTGGCATGCACTGGGATGCTGTGACATACTCCAGGATGGGATGCCTCAGGATGATGCAGAATGCCCCAGGACACTGTGGGATGCCCCAGGATGCTGTGGAATACCCTGGGATGCTGCTGGATGCCCCAAGGGTGCTGCAGGATACCCTGGAATGCTGTGGGACGCACCAGGACACTGTGAGATACCCCAGGACACTGTGGGATGCCCCAGGATGTTGTAGAATACCCTGGGATGCTGCAGGATGCTTGCCCCCAGCCCTCAACTTCCAGCCCTGCAGGAGTGGGGCCAGGGTTGGAGCACTGTCCGCAGCCCCAGCAGCTCCCTCCATCCCTGCCGTGCTGGCTGTGCTGGGTCTCGCTGCTCGGCAAAAGCGTTTAGCAAAAGTGATTTGTAGCAGAGTTCTTTTGAGACCCCAGGGGAGAGCGGTGGCAGCCACACGCTGCAGCATTTTAAAGTGCATCCCTCATCTGTGCGGATTAATACATTACGGTTTCCCGGGAAGAGCAACAGAGCCGCGGCTTCGAGTTTAGGTTTTTTTGAAGTGCTGGGTGAGTTCGCTGCTGGGCTTGCTCAGCTCCCGGTGGGTGCCAGGTGGCTGCCTCCCCTCGCCACACGCTGCCGGGGTGTTCCTGGGGCTGAGCACGCTCATCCCATCCTTTTTAGGTTTTCATTTTCCAAAACCAGGCTTTGCCTATGTGGGTTTAGGAGGCATCAGAGGCAGAGAGAGGATCCGAAGTGGCATCCTGAGCTGCTGCACAGTCTGTCTGGGGTCGAAGAATTTGTGTGCCGGGATCCCCCAGTGCCATGGAGCTGTCAGCCCTTCACTGCACTGTAGAAACACTGCACTTTGCTTTTTAATTTTGTTTAAGGACTCCAACACTTCCTCAGCTATTTCTTCATTATTTTCTTTAGAAAAAAAATGCCATTGTGGTGCATGAGCCCATGCGGCAGCTCCCTTCCCCCAGCCCCTGCTTGCTTGGTGGAGGAGGAGGAGGAGGAGGAGGAGGAGGAGGAGGAGGAGGGGGAGGAAGGGAAGACACACTCTTCGGCAACTCTGGCTCCTCATTTCCCCCTCCCAGCGTGGCGCTGAAGGATGCTCCTTGCTGGAGACACTAGCAGCATGTTTGCACGGGATCTGCACCATGGCCAGGATGTGTGCCATGGCCTCGCTGCAGCGCTGGCAGTGCAATGCTGGAGCTGTGCCCACCTGCTGCTGCCCAGTGCCAGCGTGCAGGGAGGAGGAGGAGGAGCAGGAGCAGGAGATGTGTCTCTGCTCCTTCCTCTTGCTCACGACCAGGCTCCGGCTCCGTGCATGGTGTAGCCGGTGCCAGGCCAGTTCGGGGTCTGGGAGCTGGGGGGCTGCCACTGAAAGCCTGTACCCCCTGGGCTGGAGGGGGGTTCCCTCTCCCCAGGGATGTGCTTGGGGTCTCCCCAGCTGCACCACGGGAGGGGCTGGGTGCTCCTGGGATGGTCCCAGATGGGGGGAGCCTCCCAGCCCTCCAGCCACTGGTGCAGT
>JAVJGJ010000057.1:71970357-71982531 GCA_035590215.1 Microhierax caerulescens | reverse complement strand
CTCCGAGGCGCTCGTGTTGGTGCGTTGTGGTTTCGCCTCGGTGCCAGGGCCAGACTCTGGCAGTGCCCTGGCCTTCGAGGCTCTGAGCCAGGGCCTCGCAGCTGGCTGTGCCCAGGGGGCTGCCAGGGCAGGGAAGTGCCCGTGGGACCCCCATCCCTGTGGCTCCGGCGCTGCTCGGGGACTGCACCCTTCCCACAGTGGGTGGGGGCTGCGTGCTGCCCACCATCACACACTGGGTGACACCAAGCGCATCCCCAGGTGTTTGCGGCCGGTCCATAAATCGCCAAGGTGTTGTGTTTGCTCTGCTCCTAAATCTCCCCTCGCTGAAGGCAGCAACAGGGAAGGCTGTCAGTGGCTTCTTCTGGCAGCAGCACTGGGCATCGAACTGGTGGGGACAGCTCTCCCCTTTTGTTTTGGTTTATTTTGTTTTGCTTTGGTTTATTTTAATTTTTTATTATTATTTTATTATTTTTGGTGGAAATCAATACTGAGTCATGGTCCCTGCTCTGAACAGAGCAGATGGTGGCTGTGGCTCTGGGTGCGCTGCATTTGCTGTCGTGGCCCTGCTTTTGCTCCTCCACACCACCAGTCCCACACTAAGGAGGACTGGGGAGAACTGGGGAGGACTGGGGACCTGATTCTGGACTCCAAACCCCCACCTCCGTGGTAGGAGTCAGGCCAGGCTGCACTGCACAACTGGACATCTCCTGCTCTCCTTGCTCCTGCAGCCACATCTGTCTGGAGTGGTCCTGCTGGCTCGGGCACAGAGCGACACAGCATGGAGGGGCTCCAGCTTGGCAGAGGGGGCAGCATCAGCATCCTGCTGGGTGCTCAGCAAGGGTGCTGCACGTGTCCCGGCAAGGCTGCAAAAGCGGTGACCCTGAAATGCACCTGGCGAATGACGCCTGCAAAAACCAGGCAAGCAGAGAGATGATGTTTGCAGAAAAGGAAAGTGCAGAGGAAGCATGAAGCAGCATGCGGCCGTGCAGGGGGAGCTCGTCACCTGGGGAGGAAGGTTTGCTGCTGCTGTGGGGTCTGTCCAGTGGGTTGGGGAGCAAACAGGGCGGGCCCCCCCTGCAGCAGCCACCTTGGCCAGGGCTTGGCCATTTCTGGCACTGCCTGGAGTGGGAATTGCTCCGGTGGGAAGGGGCAGCTCAGGATGTCAGGTTCCACAGCTGCCCCCTGCACAGGGATCCCAGCTATTTGGCTGAGGAACACCGATGGATCCATCGTGCATCACTGCCTTTTGTGCCTGTTCCCAGCCGTTCAGTTTAAATTGGCTGAGGAACTCACTGTGGCAAGGGCTGCCAGCCCAATCCCCCCTCCACAGGTTCCTGGGGGGAGCAGGCAAACAGTGCCCCCCCCCATCGCACAGCACCTGGCTCAGCCAGAGAGTTCTGCTCAGTACCTGCCTGTGCTGGTGCAGCCCCACAGTGGGGCACAGTTTGGCCCTGGTGTCTGCCACCGGAGCAGGAGGATGCTGGGAACAGGCTGCGGTGGCTGTAGGGTTCTGCCGAAGCATCACCTCAGCCAGCAGCACCTTCTCCGCCTCCACAGCCATCCCAGCAGCACCAGTGAGGCAAAGCCAGCAAGTGCTGCACTGTCGTCCCCCCTGCACGCTGCCTCTCTGCTTTGGCATGCCTTTCTCTGCACCCACCGTGCTAATGGGGTGAACTGGGGTAGAGCTGTACCGGCACCCCTCCAGCCAGATGAGAAGTGCCAAGGCAGAAAGTTAGAACAGATCCGAGTCCTCTGCAGTGGTTTGCATTGCTGTCTGCAGAGCTGTGCTGCATGATGGATACATGGCGGCTGCAAGGTGGATGCAAAGCAAGTGCAGGATGGATGCGTGGCAGCTGCAGGGTAGATGCAGGGCTGATGAGCAGCGGATGCATGGTGGATGCACGGTGTCTGTGTGGGGTTGCACAGCAGATGCATGGTGGTGCACAGCAGAGGCAGGGTGGTTGTGTGGGGTTGCACAGCAGTACGGCAGACACAGAGCTGCATGGTGGGTGCACAGCAGATGCAGGGTGGATGCACATTGGACCTGTGGCTGTTGCACAGCTGAAGTGGGGCAGGTACATGGAGATGCAGGGCAGATGCACAGTGGATGCAGGGCAGATGCACGGTGTCTGTGTGGGGTTGCACAGCAGCAGCACAGCGGATGCATGGTAGATGTGAGGTAGATACACAGCAGCTGCCCAGCAGATGCCTGGTGTATGTGGCAGATGCAGAGAGGATGCGTGGCAAACACACAGCGGGTGCATGGCAGATGCATGGTGGATACAAGGCAGACACATGATGGATGTGCAGTGGCTGCACGGCCGATGCGTGGCAAATGCCAGAGCTGCCATGGGCAGCAGGGACGATGCAGCACCTTCATGGCACCAGCGCGAGGCCTGTCCACAGGCAGGCTTCTGGCAGTGCCAGCAGGAGCGGCTGACGACCTTGCATGGCCTCAGCTAATACTAATTATATAAATTGCCCTGCAGGGGAGCAGATTTATCTTCCTAGCTGAAAAACTGTAAATTACTTTCTTTTGATCTTCTGAAGGAGAAAGTATCCAGGTGCCCGGCAAGCTGTGGCCGGACACCCTGGGCGGTATTCCCAGCAGGAGGGATGGGCAGCGCCCAGGTGCTCTAGAGGGCGGCAGGTTTGGGTGCTGCTTTGTGCTTTTCCTGCCAATTCTCCTGGGGAATGCGAATGCCACGGCCGCATCCTGCAGGCAAGGCCAGATCCAGGCTGCCGAGCACCCAGGGTGTGCACAGGGATTCGCCATGAACCTGCCTCCTGTCTCTGCCTCCCCCCGGTTTGAATGCTTTCTCATTAAGGTCTCTTGATATTAAAATTCACTAACTCATGCAACTTCTTTGATTGAAACTTCTGTGTCAACCAGAGCGCGAGATCCATTTTGTGTAATTACACTGTGATTCATAATTTCAATATAGGATAAAAAATGCCCTCTGCAGCCTTTAGCCATCTCCCCAAGTGACTGTCAAGATAAAACTCTGCAATTTATGCACAGATCGCTTTGCTCTTCCCCACTCTACCCCTTCCCTTCGCCAGCTATATTTACACCTTCGCATCAGTGCCGTCGGTAATTCCTTGCTCCGTTTCAATCAGCCATCATTACCAGGTGAGGCTTCGTCTCCGTCCCGCTGTGGCCGGGGGATGCGGGAGCTCGGGAGGGGGGGTAGGGGGGATGCGGGAGCTTGGCCCCCATGGCCGCGCAGACCCCCGCCTGGTCGAGGCACAGCCACTCGCAGTAGGTGGCAGGAACCAGCACGGAGCATTGAGCCGCTGCTCCAGTGCCAGCTGCTGCTCAGCCCAGGGGTTCCTCCACCAGCTCGGGCAGCTGCCATCCGCGTCTGGGGGGTGCCCTTCACTTTCAGGGGGTTTAACTGCTGCCACTTAAATCCCAGTGTGATGAAACAAGCGCCCCCAGGCAAGCGGGGGGGCTCCTGGTGTGAGGTACAGACCTGCTGTGGTGTGGTGTGGGAGTGCATGTGGAGAGACAGCACCTTCCTCTGGCCCCGTCTCGGGTAGCTAGGGCAGGAACTGGGGGGTCTGGGGCAGGAATGGAGGGAGCTGGGGCAGATGAGCTGCCAGCTCCCCAGTGGGGTGTGGGCAGCAGCAATGCAGCCAGGAGTTGCTCCACTCGTGCACACTCAGCCCCTGCACCGTGGCCTGCTTTCCCCTGACCTCCTCCTACTGAGCATCGCCTCAGCTTCACCTGGCAAGCCCACAAGCATGAGGGCAGGGCTGGCCGGGCCGCGCTGCTCTGCCCCACACTGTACCGCCCCCACCGTCCCTCTCGAGTGCAGGATTGTGCCCGGCCCCGGCAGCGCACGGCTGCCACGTCCTGGCACAGGTTGCATCTGCCCTGTGGTGCTGGGCAGGGGACGGGGCACCAGCAGGATGGGAACCAGAGCTGCCCGGGTGGGGAGGGGGGGGCCTGCCTGCAGATGCAGATGTGGGCATGGATGCAGATGTGCCTTTGGATGCAGATGTGGGCACAGATGCAGTTGTAGACGTGGATATAGATGTGGATGCAGATGCAGTTGTAGGCACAGATGCAAATGTGGGCATGGATGCAGATGTGGGCACAAATGTAGTTGTGGGCACTGATACAGATGTGGCTGCAGATGCAGCTATGGACATTGGATGCAGATGTGGCTGTAGATACAGTTGTGGGCACAGATGCAGTTGTGGGCACAGATGCAGATGTGGGCACAGATGCAGTTGTGGGCATGGGTGCAGCTGTGGGCATTGGATGCAGATGTGGGCAGAGGCAGGTGTGGGCAGGGATGCAGATGTGGCTGCAGCTGCAGGGCAGTGCAGCTGGCTGTGGGGATCGAGAGCCTGCGCTCATCTGGAACGCCACAGGTTGGTGGGCACGGGGAGGTGAGGACACGGCGACACAGGGACACGGCAGGCATTTCCATCCCTCCCCGGTGTCTTGCGGCGTGCAGCCGGCTGCTCTAAACTGCTGACCCGCGTCCCAGGGGCATCTTTCTGCTTCCTTAGCACATCTTGGAGGCTCTGGCTTAGCCGGTGCTCGCCACCCCACACCAGCCAGGGCCTGTCACATCCCATTACACTTGCTCGCCCGCCTGCCTGCTCTCAGGGGGCCCTGCCCACTTCAGCCCATTGGCAGGGGGAAACTGCCATCGTGGCTTTTGCAGACCCCCAGGACCTCACAGCCCCATGGGGAAGGCAGCTGCCCTGGGGTCCTGAGCCCCATGGTGCCAGCAAACTGGCCATGGCCGCAGGCAGCCGGGGTGGCACAGTGTGGGCACCTGCCCCTCGCCCTCAGCATCCCCGCCACCACGGCTGCGTTTCTCCTTCCTGTGTCGACCCCTTCAGTATTTCACCCCATCTGGCCTCGATGCACGTGGAATTTTGATCGGGCTTCTAACAAAGCTGCAGCTGCTGGCTAGCTGCTACCCGGGCTGAGCTGAGTGGGGTCTCAGCACTGACACACACTCAGGAGGGGGCCGTGCTCCAGTCAGCCCCTGCATCCCCCCAGGCAGGCAGCCCCTGCCCCAGGGTGGGGTGGCGGTGGTGGGACGGTCCCGTCCCATGGTGCCATGAGAAGGGTGCTGGCTTTGACCCCCCTGGCACACTGCAGTGACTGCTGCGGGTCTCACCCTGCTCCTGGCATGGCTGGTGGCACCATGCTGGGGATCACCAGCCCAGGAGAAGGGTGATGCTGATGACACCAGGGAGGTCAAGCCTGGCTGGCACGGTGGGCAGGGCTGCAGGCTGCCCGCTGCCACGCTGCTGCTGCTGCTGCTGCTGCATTTCATTGGGCAGGGCAGGCACTGCCAGGGTTCCCGGGGGATGGAGGGGACCAGTTTGGCTCACACCGTAATCTGGCGTGCAAAGCTGGCAAGGCACGGCCGGGACGTGTCAGGCATCGGCGCTGCCCTCCCGCAGCTGCAGCAAGGGCAGGGTGAGCCCCGCACTGCCAGTTCCGTGGTTTGGGGTGCAGCTGGGGTGGGACCTCGGCTGTTTCGGGGGGGGCATCTGTATGAGGGTGGGATGCAAATGACCATCGGGGACACGCCCCAGAGGGTCTGAGCTGGGGTGAGGTACTCATGGTGCTGGCTGGCAGGAGGGCAGGGGTCTTGCCTGTACCCCTCTGCCCCAGGGCTGTTGGCTGGAGGAACCCCCAGATTCCACGTGTCTTGAGACTGCAGCAGCTTAATCCTTCCTCTGAGGATGGCAGCTAAATAGGTTGGCTTGAATAAATAAAAAATCCCCCCGAGGAGGATTAAGGCACTGTGATCCCAGGGAGCTGCCGGGGAGGGGACGATGGGCACCTTCATTTCAGATTTGCTGGAGGTGGCTTCTGCCACGGTGTCCCCTCACCCAGCTCGGTGCTGCCACCTCGGCTTGGCTTTAGGGTTTGGTGCCCACCACGCTTCCCGTTGTCACTGGGCACGATGGGGCTCTTAAACCGTGGCAGCTCTCTTCCAGGATGTGGGGGGACAGGGTGGCAGGAGTGGGTGCTGTCCTTGCCTGTATGCCTGCTGCTTTCCTGGAGTGTGGGGGGGTCCCGGGGTTTGGCATGGATGCTCTCTGGAGGGATTCCCTTCTGTTTCCACGGCAACTGGATGATGGGGACATCCCCCATCAGCTGTCCATCCATCCATTGCTTGTCACTGGCCGTGTCACTGCTGTGGGACCACACAGCATGGCTGCCCCGTGCGGAGCTGGGGGGGCGACATGGCCCCAGCCCCCCAAACACCCTCCTTGCAAAACCCCCTGGTGCTGTAATTGTGGGAAATGGCCCCCAAATGTCCCCTGGCCCCCAGGCAGTTGCCCATGCTGGCCCCTGCTAGCCCCTTCCAGCGACCCCCACCACCCCTGCCCCTGCCAGCCCCCCGCTCTCGTTGCAATGCAGCATTTCCAGCCAGGAAGTGCAGCGGGAGCTGCTCCCGCTGACGGATCTGCAGCTCGGGGCCGATTTTCCTGCCAGCGGCGGGTGCCGAGCGGTAATTTTAGAACAGGGTCAGGCCTATATTTTTAGAGCGTTTGGCTCGCCCTCCCTGCGCACAGCCTGGCGCGGGCAGCACGGGCAGTGCAGGCAGTGCCTGGCTGGGGCGGCAGCACCTCATCTTCCTCCCCTGCCCACGTCCCCCCAGCCCCTGGGGCCCTTTGAAGGTTTTCTCTCCATAATCCCGGCTTGCTGGCGCGTGCCGGGTCAGCAGGCTTTTAAACTCCTCGGCTAAACGCTCGAGTCCTCCAGGAACTGAGCAGAAAGGAGCCTTTTATTTTTTATTCCCTTTTTTTTCCTCACCTCTTTCATTCATGCACTTCAAAGACAGGGTTTTAATGCAAGAAGCTGGGGACAGGGACAGGAGGTGACATCCCAGACCTGGCAGGGGATGAGCTCCAAGGAGGAGGTTTGCTCCTCAGGGTGGCAGACGATGGCACCCAGCTCTGTGCCAGCATATGCATCTTTGCACCCTGTCCCCAAACATGCAATGGGTGCGCTGGCAACGTGTCACCCACCCAGGGCCAGTGCTGGCACAGCACTCGGTCACCGCTGGCACATTTCTATGCACCCCCCTAGCCAGGACAGCGCAGTGGCATGGAACCAGCTGCCTCCATCCATGCTGACCCAAGCGGAGCAGCAGGAGCGAGCTGGAAAGCTGTGCCGGCACAGAGCCGCACCACGTTGGTAGAGCCGTGCTGTGCCATCCACAGTGCCAGCGCTTTGCAGACACACTGGGGATGCCCCAAGTACTGACGCCCCTGAAAACCCCAAGGTACAAAGCTCAGCTCCACTGGGAAAGCCGCCCAGGATGGTGCTGCCGGATGAACCAATGCTGCTCCGGCAACACGTGTGGCTTGTCCGAGATTTCCCAGGGCCAGCTCTGAGGACCTGGCTGAGAAGAGGAGGGGAATTATTCTGTGCTGTTAACAATACTGCTCCCTTTGGTGACCTCTCCAAGTCATTATATACAATCCATTACATGGAATAGCGGATTTATTCCTTTACAGCACCCGGGGGCATGTTGGGCGCACAGCCGCTGACACCCTGCAGGCAAGCCGTTTCGTTATTTGCAGGCAATGATGGGGCTTAACAACTCCTGGTGGCCTGGGCTGGGTGGCCATGTGTCAGCTGGTCCTTCCCCAGCACCGGTACCCAGTATCCCCCCTCCCCGGAGCAGGACACCCATCCCACAGGGATGTGTCAACCACCCGAACATCCTGGGATGAGGGTCCTCTCAGGTGCTGGCACCCACCTCTGCATCCTTGCACAGAGCAAGGAGTCCCCACTTTTCCCCCAAATTGTGGGGCTGCAGCAGGAGCCTGGGTGTTGCAGGTAGCACTGCACACACACTGCTCACTGGTGGAGAGAAAAGCAATGGGCAGCACCCAGGCATCTGTCACGAAATCCTTGCTATGTTGCTTGTTGTCCCCTCCCTGTCCCCCTGCCACATGTGGGGCTGAACCCAGCTTCACCCCACAGGGAATTGCTAATCCTGCTGCAAGCATCTCAATATCAGCTTTGTAAATCCTCCCAGGACAGGGGTCCAAGCAACCCAAGCCCTGCAGGAGAGTGGGGGTTCTTCCTGTATTGATTGCCGTGGAGCCCCCATTTTTCCTTATCATTATGGCTTTAATTAGAGGCTCCAGCTCCTGTGTCAGCAGTTTGCGGGAGCCCTGGAGGCCACAGCTCTGTGCCGAGCTGGGAAGGGGCAGGCATGGCTCTGCAGAGCAGGCAGAGCTTCCCTGCCTGCTGGCCTGCCAGCCCCTCGCTGCTGTGTGCCACGAGCCCGGTGACAGTCCCTGCTTGCCTTTGGCACTGCCAACCCCCTCCCTGGGATGCAGGGAGACAGAGTCCTCCGGGAGAAGCAGTTCTGGCCCATATGCTGGCAGGGCTCGTTAAAAACAAAATGAGCCCATGCCAGCAGGTCTCAGCCCTCACTCCTTGCTGGAGCCTTCGAGAAAAAAACGGGGCTGAAGACCACAGACCAAAAAGCAGGAGAGCATCCCTCCAAGCATCCCCCACCTGCCACTGTGCTCGCCAGGGTCGTCATCCCGCAGGAGGGACCAGTTATTGAATTGTGGGCAAAAACGGCCTCCAGCCAAGGCATGGTGCTCCCCCTTCAAAGGCACCTCTCCCGCTGTGATAGGAAGGATCATTCAGGGTGGCAGAACCCATCACCCTCGGTGACGCTGGAGCCTCTGCAACAGCCCTTGCCTTTAAGTGTCACGTCCTGGCACAACCCAGCCAGGCACCAGCATGTTGCTGTGGCCCAAGGGGTGGCCATCCCACAGCTGCGCCAGCTCTGCTGGCTCCTGCGGATGGGGGACCAAGGGTGTGCAGAGCGTGGCATGGGGTGGGAACCGGGATGCGGTGGGGTGCCCAGTGTTGGACGGGTGCGCTCTGCAGCTGCAGTTGCCTGCGCCAAGGCCATGCTGAGAAGGTACCGGAACCCTATCCCACCCCTTCCCCCCTCGTGCTCATGTTGTGCAAATGAGCAGCCTTATTTTGACAAGGTGCCTGATTTAATTACATCGGCCAGGCTGCCGGCTTTCCCCAAGGTGCAGACTGTTTTGTGTCTGTACGGTGCCAGCCGTCCGCAGGGTCCCGCCAGGCTTTACCGGCGCGGAGGCTGCTCACCCGGCACTGATGCACTCCACCTCCCGGAGCCGGCCGCAGCAGCCAACACGTGGCCACGGCAGGGAGGCCACGCGGAACCTGGGATGCTGCCCCGGGATGTCGCGGTGGAGCTTTGGAGAGCCGCAGTCACACCGCACTGGCACGTCCTCTGTCCGATAGGTTTTTCCAGCCAGCCATGGGGTACCCCACGTGAGATGGGGGGGACCTACAGCACACTGTGCCATCCTCCTGACCTGCTTCAGCATTAACCCAATTTAGGAGCTTCCAACCCATAAGGCCAATTAGGTGGGGATGGGGTGCGGCACAGCGGCTCGTTATGCAAAGCAGCCTCGGCAGTTGCTAAACTGTTTATGCAAATGGGCCCGGCAGCCGCCCGTGCTGCAATCCTAATTACTTGGGGCGGGGGAATGGCAAATAAAATCCTCTCCCCCTTAAAAAAAGCACTTGCCGCAGTCTGCAGTTCAGACTTGGGGGAAAAAAAAACAACCAGGAAAGTGGCCTGGAAGGCGGTGGCAGCTCGGCCGGTACCAGCACAGCCCCGTGGTGCTGCCGCTGTGGGAGCTGGCATACAGCACAGCAGCTGCAGCCAGGCTCGCTGTGCCTCAGTTTCCCCACTGGCTGCAGTGGAACCCGGAGCGGGGACAGTGCCATGCATGCCCAGTGCGCGGCATGCAGCAGGAGGGGAGCAGTGATGTGTGGCAGGGCTGGTGGCTGCTGCTCAGACATCGTGCAGCTTCTTGCTTCTGGGTATTTTTAATCTTGACAAGGACGTCCGTCCATCCATCTACCCACCTGGGGCTGCGGTGCTGCCAGTGCAGCCCTCAGCCAGCTCACCCACCCTCTTTCCTCCGCTGCCCTTGTTCATCCTCCTCTTTGAGCTCCCCGTGCCACATGTGGGGGTCTCCATGTCAGCTGCGGGGACCCTGTGCCAGGTCCCCATCACCAGCCAGAGCTGGGATCTCACGGGGGCTTTGTCATGCAGGGAGCTGCTGCAGTGATGTCCCTGGGTGAGGATGGGGACTGGGACAGCGACTGGGCTCAGGGCAGAGGTCCCCAAGCCCTGATCTGGGAGGGGGTACTCCTCTCCTGGCCTCGTCCCCAGGGACTTGGGTGGCGCCGCCAGGCACACTGCTAGCACTGCTCCCCCCAGCACCGAGCTTGGCAAAGCCCTCGACAGCAGAAGGCTGGGAAGGGCTGTAGGGGTGGCTGGTGCCAGACCCCCACCCAGCAGGGCAGGAGCCAGCCACCACCTGTAGCTGGGGTGGGGGTCCCGGCAGTGGTTCATCAGTCTCCCACAGTGGTGCATGGACATGTGTGCTGCCCGGGGGTGGGGAGACCCATGCCAGGGCAGGGGGCAGCCAAATTCCTCCCCATCCTTTTGCCTGCCAGGAGGCTGAGGGTATATTTTTAACCCGGTGGCTCCAGTGGCTGCTGACTCACCGGCCAGGTGAAGCCAGCGGGCCGGTGACTAACCCAGCCTGGCTCATTTTGGGCAGGAGGAGGCTGAGGCTGGCAGCAGCCGCAGTGCCGCCGGTGGTGCTCCAGGAGGATCAACAGCTCACGGCTCTGCACTCGGATCATCTGGATGCGTGCCGGCACTATGCCGGCACCAGTAGCCACACGTGCCACAGCCACCCCCGTGGGGACCCCCACTGCAATCACAGTGTTAAGGTGTCCCCCCAGATCAGGTGGGCAATGGAGGGTCACCCCCTGTGCCATGTGCCTCCCGGCACCCCAGCAGTCCTCTGCTGTGGTGGCCGCTGCACCAATCCTGGCAGGAGTTGCTCAATCCTCTGGGATTACCAGAAAATTGCCCCGTCGGTGGAATTTCTCAGGCCCGAGATCCAGCGCGCTTTTTTGTCATGCTCTGATGAATCCAGCCTGAAATTACTGGTCGTTAAATCTCCTGCATGTGAACACATTGTCCCGTTCCTGCCTCCCTCCTCTGAGAGCATCCAAACCCTGCCGGGCCCAACTGGCAAACGCCGGTCTCAGGGCACTTTACGGCACACTGCCGCCGCAAACCCGCCGAGCTGGGTAAAAAAAAAAAAAAAAAAAGGAAAAAAAAAAAAAGAGGAAAAAAACCCGCATCTGCAGCACCAGAGCCAAAAATATCCGCAGCAATAAGAATAATTAACGGGAGCCCCATGTCGGGTTGTGTGCCGAGCGGCTGGGAGCCCACGCTGCCGTAACGGCTGCCTGCCGTGGCAGGCATGGCCCTGGATGGCTGCCCAGTGACACTGGGGTAGGGGCACCCCCCTGGGAGTGCCACTGCCGTGCCTCATGCCATGGCAAGGGGCTGGGTGACCCCGCTCCATGCTGGCGGGCACCTCTGCATCCCACCGCTTCCCAGCCACAGCTGCCGGGGCGGGCGCAGGGAGCATCCCCCCCAGTCCCATCACTGCGGGGGTTTCTTGGTGGCTGCTGTGACATTTGCTTTTTTCCTGAAAGTGCATATTCTTATTTAGTAAATATTTGCCTTTTCCCAAGCATGGCGGCTAATTACCAAGCTGCTCTTACCGAAACCTGCCACTGCCTGTGCAGGCGGTGAAAGAAAAGGCCCCAGCACCTGGCCATAGTCCCCCGACGCCGGCTGAGCGCCCCAACCTGCGCCCACCACAGCGGGGGGAGTAGGGAGCTGGCAGGAACCCCCCACCACAGCAGTGCCGGGGATGTGCTGTGGGGCACCCCATCCCGTTCTGAGGGTGCTGGCAGAGTCACCGGCACCCGCTAGCACGTGCCAGCTTAGAGGCCAGTCCCCGCCAGCGAGGTTGCCATAGAAATTATCCTTAACAAGCCTATAGGTTTTAATCACGGGATGCTGCAGCTGCTGCGCAGCCCCCGCTCCCCTCTGGGCTGTTTTCCTCGTTAAACCCTCCAGGATGGAGACCTTGCCGTAGGGTGCCCGTGGGGCAGCCACAGGGTGGTTTGCAGGGGGTACCCATGCACTGGTGGGGTTCAGCATGGGGCATCCCCAGCCCTGCTACCCCCACCCCCCCCCCGCCCCCGGCCTCATTGCTGTGCCGGCTGCTGCC
>JAVJGJ010000057.1:71843374-71873886 GCA_035590215.1 Microhierax caerulescens | reverse complement strand
GCGCACACTGTGTGCGCGGGTGGGAGGATGGCAAGGGGCTTGGGAGGGACAGGTGGGATTAAGGGAGGGAGGGAATGAGGGAGGAAGGAGAGATGACCAATGGGAGGGTGGGAAAGGGGGATGGAGAGCAGGAGAGATGGAGAAATGGATGGTGCGATGGAGAGATGGAGGGGTGGAGGGTGGGCATGATGAAGGGAAGGAGAGAGAGGGGTGGAGGATTGGTTAGAGGGATGGAGGGAGGAAGAAGAGATGGCCAAAGGGAGGGTGGGAGGGAGGGAAAGAGGGGTGGAGGGACAGCAGGATGGAGGATTGGCTGGAGGGATGTAGGAGAGAGAAGGGTGGAAGTAGGAAGGGCTGCTTGTACAGAAGGCAGGAGGGGCAGGTGGACTGGCCAGGGACCCTGACCCCCTCTTTGGGCACAGGTGGCTGCGCAGCAGCAGGAGTCAGCCACGACGCAGAAGGCAGAGCGGGAGGTGTCCCGCATGGTGGTGGTGATGGTGGGCTCCTTCTGCCTCTGCTACGTGCCCTACGCGGCCCTGGCCATGTACATGGTGAACAACCGGAACCACGGCCTCGACCTGCGCCTGGTCACCATCCCTGCCTTCTTCTCCAAGAGCGCCTGCGTCTATAACCCCATCATCTACTGCTTCATGAACAAACAGGTGCCCCAGGGACACCTCAGGACGTAGGGGCACTAGGGCCATCCAGGGACATGTGGGTGCTGGGGACATCCAGCAACACCCCAGCGATGGGGATATCCAGGGGTGCTCAAGGATATTTGGGGCCACGGACACCCCAGGACACCCACCTGATGGGGACATCCAGGGAAACCTGGGCAATGGGGAGTCCCTGGGACACCCAGGCACTGGGAACATCTAGGGACACCCAAGCAATTGGGACATCCAGGGGTGCTCAAGATCATCTGGGGACCAGGGACACCCCAGAACACCCAGGTAACGAGAACATCCTGGGACTCTGGGGCACTGGCGATGTCCAGGGTTGCCCAAGGACATCTGGGGACCAAAGATCTGGGGACCCCAGGGACACATGGGGACCAGGGTCATTCAGGGATGCACAGGGACAAGGCATGGCCATGGACCAGGGATTGGGCACCAAAGATGCTAATGGACTGGGGACATCCAGAGATGAGGGACACCTAGGGATAAGGACACAAGGACTGTGGACACCTAGGAGCACCCAGACACACAGGAGTGCCCAAGGACACCTAGACAATGGGGACATCTAGGGACTCTGGGCAATTTGGACATCCCAGGGTGCCCAAGGACATTTGGGAACCAGGGACACATGGGGACTAGGGTCATCCTGGGATGCCCAGGGTCTAGGGATGATGACGGAGCAGGGACCAGGGACACCTAATGCCAACGGACTGGGGACACCCCAGGGATGAGGGACAATGGGGTATGAGGGACACCCAGGGACTGATATGGACAACTGAGGACACCTGGGCATGGTCAGGGCCATCTCCAGGGCTGTGGGTACCATGTCCATGGGGACAGGAGATGGGGTCAGGGATGGAAAGACAGTCTTGGGGATGGGGACAGGGGACACATGGGATGCCCCAGGCTGAGCTGGCTGCATTCCTGTCACCACAGTTCCGCGCCTGCATCATGGAGACGGTCTGTGGGAAGCCCATGACAGATGAGTCTGACATCTCCAGCTCGGCCCAGAGGACGGAGGTCTCGTCTGTCTCCTCCAGCCAGGTCAGCCCCAGCTGAGGAGCTGCCAGCACCTACCCCAGACCCCTGGCTGTCCTCGCTATGGGGCTGGGGCTGCTTCAGGGTTCCAGGGCTACCCCCTCGGCCAGCCTAGGATGTAGGTGTCGAGTGGGGCAATAAACCACCACCACGGTCTGAAGACAATGCCGACCCGTCTACATGTCAGTGGCCCCACAGTGGGGTGGGATGGGTGGCTCAGACCCATGGCACTGCAATCCCACAGCAATGCCACTGCAGGACCCCGCTCCCTTGTCCTGCCCAGGACCCACAAGCAGTGGTGGGGCAGGGAGGTTCAATGTTGCCCCTCCCCTCAACCATGAGGCTGGGGCAAGGTTAGATCCCACCTATGGGACAGGGGTGGTGCTGAACCCTCCGTCTGTGGGGCTGAACTGCCATTCATGGGGTCAGGGTGGGACTGGATCCCATCCACAGGGCTGAGCCCCCACACTGAAGCAGTGGGGCAGCAGGGACAAGAGGGCAGGACTCAACCACAACCAACCCATCCCCAGCCCCCCGGGGGCACAGGGTGCCGGGATTGGGGTGCAACTTGTGGGGCAGGGAGCGGTTCTGGCCGAGCCCCCTGGGACATGCCCATGGGGAGAGGGGGGCCGTGGTCTGGGGTTGCCCTGTGCTGGGGGAGGGATGCCGGGGGGCCACCAGGGCTGCGTCAGCCCTTCCCGGGAAACGTAAACACTTCCAAATTAAGTTATCCCTGTCCTGAGTGATCCGGGGGCTGATCCAGGCAGCACCATGCCACGGAGCAGAGCCACTCCCACCCCCCACCCCCATATTTCTGGGGGTAAAACCGGAGCAATTCCGGCGCGAGGGCCCAGCGCTGCGCAGCAAAGCCCCCGAGCCGGCTTATGGGGTGAATGTAAACAGGTTTATTGAGCCACAGAATCCTCCGGCACGGCCGCCAAGCGCCGTTTACACCAGATGGATAAAAATTAAATCATCCCGAGAGGAGAAATACTGGAGGAATAAACACGGTGGGGTGGGGAGAGGGGGGGAACGCGGGGCGAACCCTGCGCCGGGAACCAAAATTAGTGTCTGAAGTTGTTAACGCCAAGGAGCTGCGAGCTCTGAGTCCTGGGTGGAGAAAGCAGAGCATGCCGGAGCTGACGAGGGCTTTGGTGTTGGGGGGAAGGAGTCAGTGACGTCGGTGACTCTTCCCCGGTGCTCCCCTCTGGCTCAGTCTGCGAGCACCGAAGGCGCATTTACTGCGCGGGTCTGGCATGGGATTATCCGATTACCCATCGAGTTATATCAAAAGTGTTACTTTATGAAAGGTACATGAAATACGAGGAGTATATATACGTTATAGTCCGCGCTTTTAACCCTTGGAGACCGATTTTAGGGAGAAGCCGGGGTGTTCTTCCCACCCCGGCATGGGTGGCTGTCACCAACCTCTGCCTGATGCTGCCGGAGCAGGATCCACGCTGCTGCGGGTCGGCTGAGCGTGCAGGGACGAGGTGAGCGGGCTGTGAGAGGGAATCGAGAGGTCCCTGGGTGAAGCGGGGAATGCACAGTTAAAAAGACAAAAAAATTAAAAAAAAAAAAAAAAAAAAAATTATTAGCAGTAAATCCAGAAAGAACAATGACATACTACGGGTGTGACGGGAGCACGGCGAGCATCCCCCTGTGCCCAGCCAGGCGCTGGCCTCGCCATTCCTCCTTCGTGGCGTTTTTGGGGTGATAAAAGGCACTTTGAGCGAGGCCCCAGGGTTGCAGAAGCGCGAAAGCAGTTTTGACAGAGGGGAAACTCTACCGGCTCATGTTGCCATCAGTTTCGCTGCACCACTGTGGCTCTGGTGAATTAACAGGCTCGTTAATTGGGCTGGTGGAGGGAGCACCCGCGCCCGTTTCTGGATAAGGAGCAGCCGGCAGCGCTCGCCTGACCGGGAGGCGACGCGGCAGGAAGACAGGCCAGGCTTTGCTGCCGTTTTAGGGGGTTTTTGCAAATCCAGCTCTTCCCGGAGAGCCAGGAGAAGCACGGGCAGCTCGCAGGCAAGGGCTGCCTGCAAATCCCGCCAGAGGCGAGGAGCTGAGAGCACAGCTGCCCACGGGACAGATGAACCGTGTTTGGATTTGCAAAGCCCGGTCTAAAACAAGCATGACTCACCTCTGGTTTTATTTTTCCTTTTGGCCCGATTGTTCTCTGGCTTTTTCTAGGGTGGTAGGGTTGCTTTTTTTTTTTTTTTTTTTTTAAATTTTAAAAGAGCAGAGCTGAGCACATACCAACAAATCAAAGGGGAGAGAGCGAGGCAGGGCAAGGGGGAAACCATTGCCATTGCTCTACCCTTGTCAGGATACGTGTTTCTTCATGTGGAACCAAAACAAATATAAAAATAAAACAGAACTCATTAAGGCCATAAAATGTGAAAATGTGAAAAAAAAAAAACAAACAACCAACCAAAACAATCCACAAAGTGTCATAATAAAAGAGTTGGTTTTCAGACCAGCGAGTCCCCATCCCTCTGGGAAGAAGGAAGAGGGGGGGGAAAAAAGGACGGGAAGAGATATTTTGTTTTGTTTCACCTTATCGCCTGAAATAACAGTCTCAGTAGCGAAAAATGTTTCTTACGATAATCCCAGAAACTGTAAAAAATAAATTATTTAAGAAACGGCTTTCTCTGTACAGCTCTTAAAATTCATCGTGTCGCACCAAGGCCTCCCCGAAGTCTGTGGCCTGACTCCCCACAAACAAGTCATACTTCTCCACGATCTCCTCTTTGGTCAGCTTGCCGTCCTGCGAGAGAGCAGAGACAGAAATCCCGATTATTTACCCCACAGCGGCTCCGTTCCTCCCTTCCCCAGCTCCAACAAAGCCCACTTGACCCTCCAAGAGATGAAGTACGCCGCCCCAGGAGGAGCCAAACTGCTGAAGGAAGCGCGTGCTCAGGCAGCTCTTAATTAGACAGCTTAATGAAGGCACGTGCCGAGCCATTTCAAAGGGTGTTTGCATTATCCTTGGGGAAAGGAAATTCTCTGAGCTGTCAAGTCAAGGGCTGTGGGCCAGCTCCAGCAGGGAACTGGGCAGGGGGAATAGTCTCGGCAGGTTCCCACCTTGTTCTGATCGGATTCGTAGACGAGGTGCCGTGCTTCTGCCTCAGCGTGGTCATAATCCGAAGGGAGGATCCAATCTTTGGTTTCCTCCTTGTCCATCCTGCCATCGCGGTTCTTGTCTCTGAACTCCACAAATTGTTCCCTCTCTGTCTTCACCCACTCGGGCTCATCAGCGTCCCCGTCGTGGCTGTACATGTCACCTGGAAGGCACAGCACCGGGCTGCACACCCCCTCTGCCAGATCCCATGCTGGTGGGACACACGTGCACGCCTCCCCCATCCCACAGGAGCACAGACTGCACCCCGTTAGACCCCAGGACTGGCATGTGGGCTGCTGCTTTCAAGAGCATAACGACGAGACCCCCGGTCCTCCTCTCAAGAGCTTGCCCTTTCCATTTTGAGGACAGCTTTTACACTTATTTCCCTAAATTCCCACCCAAAATCTGACAGCGCTGCTTCAAACCAATTTGGAGAAGCCGGCGGCGTTTCTCCTGACGTATTTTGGAGTCAGACGTGCTTCTCGCCACCCCTCTCCCCCGCCGAAGCTTGCCATTTCAGATAAGGGGTGTTAAAAAGGGCAGCTGTTAGGTGTCCCACCGCTGCCAAGGGAAGAGGCAGGGCCAGGCAGCCCCCGCCGCGTTCAAGATCAGACAATCCTGCATTGGGAGCAGACGCTCCCTTCCCTCGGAGGGCCTGGAAGCTGCTTGTCCCACCCTGAGCACCCAGTGCCTGTCACCGGTGAGGGATTTAACCCAGAAATCCCACAGCGAGGACAGAGAAGCAGGGCAGGTCTAAAGTTAGGACATTAAGAGAGAGATAATAAAATTCCAGCAGGAGGAGGAGGGACGAGAAAGCACATGGCAGCAGCTGCTCCTGCCAGACAGGGCAAGGAGGGGACACAAAGGGGACGGCATGAGCCATTGATCTCTCACCTATGTACTCCTCCAGGTCAATGAAACCATCCCCATTCTTGTCGATGTCCTCCATGGTTTCCTGCAGGCAGGAGATGATGGTTAGCTGGGCTCCGAGCAATTCTCCCCCACAGTGACCCCTTCACTGGGACTGATCCAGCCCCAGCAAGCATGAGGGGGACATTAAAAAAAAACCCCAAAGCCGTGCTTTGTGCTCCACACAGACAGGCCAATCCTCTCTGCCTCTGGCCATCCCTGACCCACATCTGCTCGAGGCCACCCCGCAGCAGGACTGTTACTGGTGAACACCCCGATTTCCAGTTCTCTCCACCTCCTTCTTTGCCATAAACACCACCGCCTCACGCAAGATCACCAGCTGCAGCAGACCCACCTGCACAACTATATCTTTCATGTAATCGTACTCTTCGGGGTGCAGAAAGGCGGTGAACTCTTCCTTGGTGGCAGTCAAGTCTCCATCCTTGTCAGCCATCTTGAAGCGCCGTTCATCTCGCACCATCATTTGTTTATAATTAAACCCATCGTCGGGGTCTGGGTCATCTAGGCAGAAGAAAAGAGGCAGTGCCCCGGGTCAGCTCGGGCAGGGGGGAAGATGCCCCATGGTCACCACCAACCCAGCCCAACCTCAACCTCTTCGGCCCAGGCTCAACCTCCCAACACTTCACCACAGCAGCTTCAATTTGAGGTATCTGTGGCCATCGCGTCTCTCCCGCACCTATTCTGCCAGGAGGAGGAGGAGGAGCTGCCAGTGGCCGTGGGATACCACTGTTCCCAGAGAAGATGCTCCCAGGAGACAGGGATCAGGGGCTTTTTGGCCAGCGCGGGCCCAGAGGCTCAGCCCAAGCTATTTCTGGAGGAGAATGTGTAAGGGGATATTGCTCCCCGCTGCCGGGGCGGCTTCAAAGCCAGCGAAACATCACGCAGCGCCCGCCGCGGTGGGAATATCTGGGCACATAGGGCCACTAGATATAGCTGTGCCAACAGCTATAGATAAGTGTTGGGATAGCAAAGTCAGCTTTGTTTGTCAGCCTATAGAAAAATATCAATAGAGGACGTAGCTGAATCCTTGTGGGGTCAAGTTAAGCAAAAGCCAGGCCTGGTCTACAAAAAAGGCTCCCTCCCTTCTCTGTTTACATCCAGGACAAAAGGCAGGGGATTAAGCAGCTCTATACAAGCCTCAGTGCCAGCCAACCATTAAATATAAGACTGTAAGAAGATTTTATTTTAAGTTACCTCTAGGGCACAATTAAGCCTAAAGTTTCCTATTCTGTTCCTGAGCTTTCACCTCAAAAAGTGCCATATGCTGAAAGCTCAGTGAGAGCAGACAAAAAGCCTCAGGATCAGCGTTGGCTGGCACAAGCAGAGCGAGTCAGAGTTAAAAAGCAGTTTATTTTAATGCAGGTGATTCTGTCATTCAGGCCAAGTGGCTTTAATGAGCTTTATTCAGGTGGCTAGCAAAAGAGTGCCGAGCAAGTTGACTGTTTAACAAGGGTTAAACCCATCCAAAACTGTTTTGCATTTTAGTCCCTGGCCTTGGTGGCACAAGTGAAACTTTATGAGGCAGGTTGCGCGGGGAGAGCTGGGTAATCGCTCGGGAGCTGCAGGCAGCAAAGCCACGAGCTCAACTTTTTAATCTTCCCAATACAAGCAGGAGAAACACGAGCATGTCTGGTTTCAGAACCCACCCGTGGTGACAAGCAAGTCTGACGGAACTGAAGAACAAGAGGAAAATAAAATTATTATTATATTATTTTTAAGGCGGTTATTAGGGGAGTTTCACTTTAAGATTAAGCTCTCTGATACGTATCACTTAATCTTGCTTTCCCTATGGAAATATATTTCGATCCACAGAAACAGCTGGTGCACTCCGAGCTACTTTATTACAGTACTGGGTGCAACTCAGTGACTAATACAGTACTGAAGTCGGGGAAAAAAAAAACCCAAAACCCAACAAACCCAGCATTTCATTTTGATGACAAAAAGCAAGCATTTTTTAAATACTCCGTAGAGCAGCAACAGAGGGTGGTGCCTCGGCTCCCACACGCCGGGAGAGGGATGTTCTTAACTCAATTAAGGGATCGTCCGGCCTCTTGGCCATGGATCAAGCTCTCCAGAGGCACTTCCAGCCAGAGAGAAAAGGGAGGGGAGAGTCTTGTGTAAGGGACAAGAATATTTCAGCAGAATGGAGCTGTGGAAAAGCAATTGCTGCTGAACTAAGGAGCATGGAGCCAATGCATTAGGCAGGCACAGCTCTGCTGGCTAGAGCCTGGCAGCGTGGCTGTGGGAGTGGAGTTGCTGGGATCCTCCCAATGTTCAGTAAGGACAAAAGCATGTGGAAGCAGCACTATAAAAGGCTTTATCAGTATCTGCCAAGGGCACTCGGCATCAAGCACCGGTCCCCAGCTTGGGCTGGTGAGCTCTTTATGGCATATCGTCCATCACAGGGGCCAGGCACTCCTCTCTCTTACTAATTAGGCTTGAGGAATGGTTTTCTCATTAAGGTTTTTTTTTCCTCAATAAAGGTTTGTGTTTTCTTTTAGAATTTTTCTACAGTTGCAGGTCATAAATCCCACTGCATGGACTCCAAAATTGTGATAAAAGCCTTCCTAGGACCTCTTCTCCCCCTTCACGGCTTAATTTGAACATGCAGATAGGCTAGGCTTTCTGTGGATCTCAGGAATTGCATTATTAATGGAAAAGAGAAGCTTAGAAAGATCTGCCCCAGCCCCAAGAGGGTCTGGAAAGCTCAATAAGAACCAGTGGGGTCCTGGGGAGCCGATTTCCCCAGCCACCAGCACAACAAACTTCAATCTTCAACCCACTCTTTCAATAAAAGAGCCAGAACCAAGAGGCCACAGCCTCCATACATTCTGCAGAGCATTTGACTATCTTTGGAAATATTTAGTAAATTAAACTTTATTTCATGCTTTCAAGCTGCAGCTCATCATACCATATATGTCTGCATTCCAGGAGGCGGGATCAACTGGCAGAGGAACTGGTATTTTTTTAACATCTTAAGCCCAGAAGAGCTTCTTCTTACCTCACTCCTCAGGGTATTTAAGTCCTTACAGGGCTGCTGACCTCTTATGTTCTAAAATGTACAAGCTCTGGGGTCTAAAGCTACTGCCAGGACAACTGGAGAAACTGAGATATGCACACAGGACTTTGCAAAGTGATTAAAAGACTCTTCGCTAACAATCTTCACACATTTAGGAAAGGTGTGGACACCCAGAAAAAAAAAAAATGTGGCTTCTACAGCCACAGGTTTAGTTGGTGTCTTTCTGCAGGCCTAAATGCCACCAGTAGCTTGAAATTCAAAAGCTAGAAGGCAAGAAAAACATTACCCCGTGTGCCTTGAATCACATTATTGCTCACAACTGAGTTTCAAGCCAAGTTTCACAATTAAGTACATCAATAAAGCAGAGTTATAAGCTGCACGCTGATTGCAAATGTCACCTTTGAGTTTTTCCCACATCTTTTTTTTTCTCCTTAGATTACCCTTCATTAATACCATCATAAGGTAAATTGGGAGGAGACTATTTTAAAAAAATGCAGGGGTTTAGGGATGACTGGAGAGCTCCTGCTCTGCTCTATCACACTTCTGCTTTATTGATTAGAGCCCACCACCAGATCGGACACCTTGCCCCTTACCGAGGTAAGTGCCATATGTCACGTTTCTGTACTCATCCCAGGAGATAAATCCATCTTGATTCATGTCAAACTCCTGCCACTGGCGTTCGACACTGTCATACACGTATTTCTTCTGGGCCTTCTTAATCCAGGCTTTCAGCTCCCCCTCCGTCACAAACCCATCCTTATCCGTGTCTATCTTATCTACAATCATTCTACAAAAACAAAACAGCAAGTTTCAAGTGCCAGCTCCGCAAAGTTTTTATCCCAAGAGTAGAGACCTACCTAAGATGTAGCCGTAGGTGGCATTTTTATATTCCTCCCAAGAAATGAGGCCGTCCTCATTGAGGTCGTGCCCTTTCCACTGCCGCTCTACATCCTCGTATATCCAGCGTTTTTGTGCAAACTTAATCCAGTCTTTCAGCTCTTCCACAGTTACAAAACCGTCTTTGTCTTCATCTATTTTACTTACAATCTTTCTGTAGAAAATGCAGAAAAATCCAGCAAGAGTTAAAGGAAACAAGGCTCTAGTTCTACCGGGCAGAGCATTAGAACCGGTGGTGGGCTACTGCCAGCTGCTGCAGTGAGCAAGTCAAGGTGTTCATCACCAGGTCCCAGTAATGCAACCACAGGGACAGGTTGTCCTTAAAACCAACATATGGTTTAGCCACCAAAACACTGGCTTGCTCACTCTTAGGCCATTCGAGTTTTGTGTTCTACAGGAACACACATCTTACAGGAAAGCATTTTTTGTTAGACCTTAGGAAATATCCAGTTGTGTGTCTTCTCACCTTGACGGCACGCAGAGAGTTAAGCACTTACACATACTTACGTTAAAAGTGGGAAGACTGGCCCCGGTGAAGGAATACATAGACCAAGCTTTGGCTTATTTGTATGCCCAAGCTCAGCAAGGAAGAGAAAACCTTATCAGGATAGCAACGAGAAACTGATGTCGATGTCAGATCCCACCAGAGAAGGATACCCACCCATTCACCAAGGGAGAAACCAGAGATGCGGGGTTTATAAAGCACAGCACAAGGCTGCGTGCCTTCTTTATTTTTAGCAGCAGCTGTGAAGAAAAGTGTCCAGGAGGAATGCAGAGATCCATAGGCAGATGCACGTGAGCCTCAGGGAGGGGAAGGCAGCATGGTCAGGGGGAGCTGGGCTGTTTAAACCTCACTGTTCCTCATGTTTTACTCCTAGGAGTACCCGCAGTGTTTGCATGACAGGGCAGGCACAGCACACGTTGCCTTTCAAGCTTAGTGCTGGGAATTCTGAGTTTTGTACTCCCCTCGGCAGTGCCAGGCGATTAAAGCCAGGGATGACAGCCCAAAACGTTTTGCGCTGTGAACTGGGACCTTTTTTTTTTTTTTTCTTTTCTCCTTTTAACAGGAAGGTTCAATGTGAAACCAGTTATCCTTAAATTCAGTAATTCATAACTCACACATGCTAATGTGAGGAATTAAAAAAGAAAAGCATTTCAAGTCATCACAAAGCCTATTAATTCCCCAAATATTTGATGCAAAGTGCATCATTTGAGTGCAAACCCAGCCTCAACAAACAGATGGGACACCAGAACCACCCTGTACTTAGTTCCCAGGTTTTGTTGTTCTGTAATTGCTTTTAAAATGCAAAACCATGATTTCCTCTGTGGCACAAAGGATGTTCCTAAAAATGAAAAACTGGATAGCTGGGTAAGACTGGTAAAAATATTTGCTTTAGTTCTAGAAGAGTGTTTCAGCTCGATGCCTGTACTTCACCTGTTGCAGGTGGCAGCTCACAAACCATGCACCACATACCAGAGGGCTGAGTCATTTTACAGCCACATTTTAATACTCACTATTTCAGGCAAACAATTCAATTTTTACATACTGCGTTGACAATCGAAAGCCGGACAGCGACCCCACCATAAGAGCATGCAATGCTCTCCTGTGACAAGGCACTGTGCAGGCTAACACCTCACGCTTTGTTTGTGAGAGATTAAACTGCAAACACAAGAGTCTAGGATTGGGCTGGCTGGAGGCTCATTTCCCAGGAATGGCAGGGATCATCCTTGCCCAGCTTTATCACACAGCCTCTGAGGACCAGATCCCATTAGAAATTTCCCCAGCTGCTTCTCCAACCATAAAATCTGGACCATCACAGCCTTATTAAAAAGGTTTCTGTAACACCAAACCCCACAGCGTCAGCAAAACGAGGAGGCAGCACAGCAGAGCTGTCAAGTGACAAGATCTGGGCAGCAGCAGATCTTGTACAAAACCACTTTTCATCTGTTCAGCCAAGGATGATGAGAAATCGGCCGCCAGCCGAGCTGTAAAGCACACGAAGCTCAGGCATTGGCACGGCTCACAGCCATCACAAGAATAATATTGGGGGTGGGTGGGTAACCATAAAAACCTACAAAAAACACTGGAATGAAGAATTGGAGCCGGCATCAGTAGATAGCCAAGGCAACTTTTCCAGGAAAGGTTTCTAGGTGGGGCAGAAGAAGTTCAGTTTTAATTAGGAAACAGTTTCCCTGTTTGATTGCATTAAAAGAAAGTTAAACTCTGTCCCCACCTGGAGCTCAGGGCAAGCTGGGCACTGCTAGGGACACTTAGGCAGCTCCTAAACCTCTGCCTTCAGCTGTTTTGGTGGCTTAGTGCCAAAACCTGATGCTCACAGGCTGGTTTCCCAGGGAGAAGCCACAAAAGCTGTAAATTTTAATTAAAAAAAACCCATAGTTTTGTCACACAATGCCACAGCACCCTATATGCGGAGGGGCTGGCAGGGGCACCAGATGTTTTGTGATGGCTGGCAGCTGGAGTTGACAGGCTGCGTTGCTTTCCCACTCAGCCAGCCTAGGGAAGTGAGGGGATTCTGTTTGCTCAGCGCTATTTCCAGGAAACTGAGCATTCCCCTAATTCAGCAGCCTTTAAAGAAAAAACAAAGTAGAACATGGGATGTTGTTCTGAAATCATGGTTGCCCCAAAAAACAGGGGGGTGAGAAGAGCTATGTATAGAAACAGTCACGAAACACAGAGCCAGAGCTCTCTCCCAGAAGAGTCCTTTCAACAGCACAACAGTCATTAAAAAAAATAATTTGCATAATTTTGCACTCATAACAAGTTTATCAAACCAATTCAGGCTTGGGAAAGTGTGATGAATTTGCCTCTGACTAAAAAAAAAAAAAAACAAAACCAAAAAAAAAACCCCAACCTGGTTTACGTCAAGGGCCAGAGCAGTTTGAAATGGCCTCGTTAAAACATCCGAGTGGAAACTCTTACCCCAGCCCCGCTTCCACTGCCAGCTTTTTCCAGTAGATAACTCAGCAGAACAATGAAATTAAAACGCAGAGCCATGACAAAGCCTACGGGTCAGGAAAACAGTGCAGGGGGGAGGATCGCTGGTGTATTTCTGCTCTCTGCAGAAGCAGAGCAAAGCTGCATGTTCTCCTTTGCATTCACTCCTGCTTTGAGTGGACACGGAGAGATTCTCCCCAAACTATTTCCCTCGCAAAAAGCCACACGGCTCATCCAATTTTCCAGTCTGCAGACTGACAAGGGCCTCACCGCAATGGAACTAGTGGTCCAAAGAGAGTTTTTTCGTAGTTTAAAGAGCCTGAATGGTTCATATGGGTGCTGAAGTACATGTGACTGCCTGGCAACACCCTGCCCCACAAACTCAACTGTACCTGTCTGGTTTACTTCACTCTGGGCAGCACTTCCCTGAGCACCTAGATGTAGTTAAGCTTTCTCTTCTCATCAGGGAACCCTATTCCTCCCTGCCAAAAAACCCCGATTTTCATCACGGTCTGCAGCAAGCGCTGCTCCACCAACTGTAGTGCAAGGTGGAGACATTCAGCTCTTACACTGAGGGCTACACCGGTGAGCAAAGCCCATCCAGGTACTGCGATATTGCTCTGGGGTAGGGGGCAGAAAGCCTGCTGCCTTCAAAACCAGAAGAAATAAAGATATCCCAAAGCTGAAGAGTTAATAGGCAATTTGGACCATCATGAGCCAGCCCTTCAGCCCGACACCTTGAGAACTGTCCCAGCAGCAAGGCTGAGCTCACTAGGGAGGTGCCAGGCAAAGCGCAGCCCACAAGCCTGTGAAAACATCTCGTCTGGGCTGAGCCTCTGAAGTTTTAAGCCTTTCTAAGACCAATATGAACAACTGTGCCGGCAGCTGCTGCCACATGCACAAAGGCACATGCTATAGTGCCAAGGAATGGAGATTGCCAGGGCCAGCACTGACCGTCCCTGATAAACACCCTGTTCTGATGTCTGCAGGTGGCAGGGGAGGCAAAGCAACAAGGCAGAAATTAAATTTGCAAGAGATGCTCTGTTTTCACTGACTTGGGACTTGACACAGCAACCAGCTGCTTCTCAACTAGGAAGAATAACATGGTGGGAAAATGCAACTAATCCCATGGGTCTTTGGACTCCAGCCCTAACTGGTGACTGGGGAGCTCGTTTAGCACTGTTTGAGTACAGCAAAGCAAAAGACACTTATTTTCATTTACACTTTGTAGTTTTGAGGAGTATTTAGTACTTAGAAGCAAGTACACATGGCTGGAATAATTCAAGGTGACCTTGCAGGCTGAGACCAACTTCTCCAGTGATGGGAACTGCACACGTGCTGTGTAACTTTGTCACCGTCATTTGTGTTGGTCACTAAATTTCAGCTGCTGCTGCCTTAAAAATGACATTTAAAAAGCTCTAGCTGAGACTAGCTCTGCCACCCGAGGTGCAAGAGCTCCTTGAACGCTGGGGTGATGTTTATGAACAGCACAATCCATATGGATTTGTTCTTTCTCTCAATTTGATTTTTATTTCAGCTCTTTTCCTTACCCGAGTCTCTCCTTGCTCTCCTCTGGTGTGAGCTGATCAAAGGTTTTGGCCTCATCTGCGCCAAGGAAAGCATCATGGTCATAATCAAAGTTCTGCGCGTCATCATGGACCTTGTCGCTGAGCTGCGGGTCATGGTGAACACGGTCCTTCTTCTCGGTGGGTTTGCTTGAGATGCAGAGCATGGAGAGAGACAGGCACAGCAGGAGCTGAGGGACAGTCATGGTGGTTTGGAAGCACCTATGCGACAGCAAGAGAACGGGAATTGGAGCTCACCCTGCAACAGGGACACGGGAGCAGCATGCTGCTGGTTCCAGTGTCACAAACCAGAACTCTGACACCAAAACAGGAGAGCTGATTATATTAATATAGACTACTGGGGCAAAATCATGAGTGAATGCAGACTGTCTGGGCAAAACGGTCCTTGAATCCCATGTCGCTTGCAGAAACCCTGTTAACACAGGGAGCAGCTCCGTTTCCAAAGCAGTGCCGTGAGCCCCAGCCGAGCCCCTCCGTATGGCAGAGAGCAACAACTGCGTTAGTTGGAAGGAGAGCCTGCTCGGTGAGGAATGCGAAGGATGCATTGCAAACGTGCCCAGCGGATCGCCTGTTACAAGCCCCCTGCCAAGCTGGTCGCCAGCCGTGCGTGTGGACTGCCCTCTGCTCTCACACCCTCCTGCCCAATTCCCTCCCCCAAAAAAACCTCCTTCCCAGTGAGGTACCTAGTCTACCCAATGGCTTCAGACACTCCTCCGGGATCTCCCATACCCTGATGCGGACGGAAGCCTTGCCAACACATATTTCACTGTTAATTCAAGTCCCACCAGGCTTGCTACACCCATCTGGAACCCGATTCCAGTTGCCAAGCGGGTGACAGATGCACATGATGACAGAGACGCTCAGGATGTGGCGATTTATCGCCCAGATTGTCTGTCCAGTGCTCACACAGACATGTTACAGCACACCTCTGGGTAGAAAACACCAGATAAAAGCACAAGAGCCGTACTCTGCAATCAAAAAAGGCTCTCATAAGTTTTCCCCATCCTGATCTCTTTAATCTAAATTTAAATCAACTAGCTAATACTTGTATTCTTCAGCACACCACCCCACCTCTCCAGCAGTAGGATCAAGCTGCCTTACTCTCCCTACGCAGGCAGAACTCCACTGGTACAGTCTTGTTCCCAAAATTTTATAAAATAATTTTTATTAAAAAAATTATAAAATAAAATTTTATTAAATAAAATTTTCCTCTGTAGAAACCAGAGGTTAAAGAACCCATGGAGCTAAAATTACTTGCAGAGGTTAGAAAGGAATAGCAGAAAGGGACCCATTCTATCTATTTTTTTAAGACTATGTAGGCAGTAGGGCAATGAATCCACTAAACCACCCCCTGTAATGCCTGAAGGATTTATCTGTACAATGTTTGTACCACATGAATCCCTTTGGTGATGGGAGCAGGCCACTTGCCCCACAAAATAAAAGTTCCCAGACAGACCGAGGGTTGTTTGATCTTTAACATCACCACAACTATGCTTAAAGCCATATTCACACTCAGAAGACACAAAAAGAGACAAAAACGGGTCACACATCATATAAATAGTCAAGCCTGTTGTCAGAGAAGCTCATCCTTGCAGCTGGCAAGGAATTGCTTGTCTGAGAGCTACACGCCCTGCAGCAACAGCACTGTCATCAGGGTATGAACCCACAAGGAAGATGAAGGACCCAAGGAAGACCAACGTGAGGCGAGACACTGACAGCATGACAGCAACTGGGCTCTGCCTGCAGAATGGGGTGTTGTATCAGGGAAAAAAAAAAAAAAAAAGGTAAAAAATAGATCAATTTAAAAGAACCTGAACTAGGTCAGGTACTGACAATGAACTCAGCTGCTTTGCCCTAAAGGTCGTCGGAATGGGTTTGGCTGCTCCAATCTATTGATCTGTCACCAGGAGAGGCACAAGGGAATGCCTCCCACCACAGAGCTTGCCAGCACCTACTGCAGGCTAGCAGCTCAAGGGCTCTGCACTGTCACAGACTCGAGGGGCAAGAGGCAGCAGGGCGCAGCCCTGTGCTCAGAGAAACCCTGCCTGGCATTGGGTGACGATCCTGCTCCTTCTCTGGAGGCTCCCTAAGAAGCAAAGCCTCACACACAGCGATGGCAAAGCTGACCTTCCTGTCCCAGGAGCAGGCAGGCTGACCTCAGGGCTGAGGCAAGGTAGCAGCAGCTGGTGGGCAAAGAGAGAAGCCAAACCCCAAGGAGGTGAGAGCTTTTCCTGTCAGGTGACAGGTTTTCCTGTCAAGAAAGCTGGAAACCACTGCTCTGCTGGGCAGCAGGGGAAGAAAGAGGAGTCCCACTGCCATGACCGTATCCGCCAACATGTGGCTCTCAAAGGGACAATGAGTGATTTGCAGTGGGAAAGGATGAGGGATTTGGGCTGTGGATTCTGGTCTTGTACATGGGAAACACATAATGATGCCTTGAGCTTTCAGCCATTAATTAGTCCAAATAAAAGGGAAGTTTGGACATAGTTCAGCTGAAGGAAAAAGATGTGTGCATGCTAGAGCATTGGAAGGGATGGAAAAGCTGGAAGAACAGCAGCTTTCCTCAACTCACAGATAATTTTTGCAACACAAGCCACTGGTATAAACCCATGCTACCCTGTTATACCAGGTATTTGGAGGATCGGGGGGTTGATCCCATCCTAGAGGCAGGATCCCACAGACCTCAGCCCCTGCATCTCATGGAAGGAATATCAAGATAACACCGCCACAAAAATATCTGAGTTTAGAATAAAACAGACACCACAGAAAGCAGTAACACTTCTCACCGAGCTGCAGAGGGCCAACAGCTTGTCCCTTGAATGCAGACCCTCACACCACTCCTGCTGACAGCATACCGTGGAGCACAACGCAAGGATGCAGAGATGGATGGCATCGCACTGCCAGCCCCATGATGATCCTGAGGCATTGCAGTGCCCATGGGCTATCGCACAGGATGAGGAGATGATAAGGAAGGTGAGAGTGGCAGTAGTTCTGCATCAGCCCTGCCAGGAGAGCAGCATCCATCCTCTTGGTCAGCACAGAGGTGGCTTTTCTCCTCCTAAGCGCTCTCCAGCATATCATGGACAACACCTCCTCATTACACTTTATTAGTTTTAAATGCAGTAATACTCTGTTGTGGCTTTTATGATGTGAAGGATACACAGAACCACCCCCAGGGATTTTCCAAGAGCTGGGTGACTTCCTCCCTTCTCCACCTCCTTGCATCTCACCTCTCCAGACCATCACAGAAAGTTTTAATCATAGCTCCTACCAGTCTGCAAACACATGGAATGAGCCTTGTAGTCAACATCAGCTGGGGGAGGAAAAGATGCATCTTCCTGGGGATGGGAAGACCAGAAAGCAAACGAGATGAAAAGCAACACCCACCCAGCCAGTTATGATCCAAGCTTGATCCCAGTGAAAAATCCTCAAACTCTGGCTACCTCTGATGCAATCCAATGCTGCCATGACCTCAGGAGGAGGAGGAGAATACCCCAAGCATTATATAAGAGGAACTCTATATATACTTTTACACAGAGTACCAGACTCTTGCACAGTTGGAGTACATCCCAGCACCAAGGACCTGCCCAAAACGGACCAACCTCTTGCTAATCCTGGGAGCAATCTGGACTAAAGCACAGGGTGACCTGGAATCAATGTAAATACTGTGATTTTATCTACATTGTCCACAGAGAGAGGCCATGAGCCATTTGGAGGTGATTTTAAAGGACAATCTGACCTCAAACACATATCTTAGCATCAGGCCAGGTGCCAGGGAGGCAACAAACCTTACTCTACAAGTATGCTCTAGTGCTTGGTGAGACAGAAAACCCCCACCCATAAACCAACCATTATTCATAAATAATTCACATCAGTAACAACTTCTGCTGACCAACAGCTGCTCTACCAATAGTACTGACCCCCAAATTTTCCTCAGAGCTCACAGTTCTGTGAAAAACAATGCTTCGAGCTTGATTACACACACCCTTCTTCTCTCCCCAGCTACTTAAGCAA
Organism: Microhierax caerulescens; assembly: GCA_035590215.1. NCBI lineage: Eukaryota > Metazoa > Chordata > Aves > Falconiformes > Falconidae > Microhierax > Microhierax caerulescens. Next base: position 71,855,645 of record JAVJGJ010000057.1, on the reverse strand, counting down.
ACCACAAACCGCTAGGGGAAGGGATGCCGGCAACAGTTCTCTGTTCTCCTAAATAAAAGGGTCTCAGTGGTGAACCACAGGGAAATCAGAAGCAGCACTTAGCGGTGGGAGCTGGGAGATATTCCCTCAGAACAGGGTCTCCTGGAACCTTGGCTAGAGGAGGAAGTCAAGATGCCGGTTGGTTTTGCAGCGGTATTGATGGAAGAACTTGGGATTCTGCGCTGGGCTTAGTTTTTGCAGCAATATTCAAAGCAGACTGACAGCTAGAAACCCCTTTGAAAGCACATTTCCCACCTTGGAGTCCAGCTAGGCTCACAGAAAAAAAAAAACAACACAGGCAACAGAATTAGCTCAATTTGGGAATTAAGTCTCTATTTTGGCTTTTAAGGGGATTCATCCCATCCCCCAGCAGCCTTGGGCTGACAGGCAAACCTGGTCCTTATCCACAGGTGGAAGACCAGGGGGTCACCTCAGCACACTGCTGACAAAGCTCCATGTTACAACAGGGGTGACTGTGACAAACAGCAGCCCAGTACAAGACACCACAAAGCGAAAAGGCAAACGGACACAACTGTGTGGATAACAAAGGATTATGCCAAGTGTCTGAGTTGGTTTGGGTTCATTAGCATATCCCTTCCAATAAGCAATTGCCAATGTTTGCCCTGCTGTGTAATTAACAGCAGTGATTGAGGAATTACCACTCTGCTCACCAAGGGCTGCATGATTTTATCAAGAGCTAAATAACAGGTGAGAAAGAAGCAATTTATACCCAAAACAGTCACTCATCCACACATGAAAAACCTGAAAGCTTGGAGTTCTTCTAACAGTGAATTAAGAGGCAAATGGACTTGGAGCAACACCTCCTCACACAGTGGGTCCCATTGCAGGTCTGCACCAGCAACGCTGCAGCCAGTCAACCCAGTGCAGGATGCGGCCCTGGCTGGGGGTACTGACAAAGGAAAGGGCAGCAGGAGCCTGGTACTGGACCCTGGCTGAGGCCTCCGGGGGTGCGGTATGAGGATGGAGGCTCCTTCTCCCTGGGATCTGGCAGCCGCCCGTTTCCCAGTGATGCTGCAGGGAGACCCAGACTCCAAGGGGAGGCGCCAGCAAGGGGCTGCCCCCAGCCCCCACCACGCAGGGGCACCAGGGCCGTTACACAGGGCGGTACCGGGGCCACCACAGCATCAACGGGCATCCCCAGGCCTCGCCGTCAAGGCAGCCCCACGCGAACGGGACCGGCCTGGGGGACGCACAGCAATCCTGCTGCACCCCCGCTCTGGGTTCCCATGGCGACCAGGCCCGGGGCTGCTGAGGCCCAGCCCAGCTGGTGCCACGTTACCGCTCGCCCATGACGGACCCTCAGAGCGGGACGGACGCTGCTCCCTCCCAAGAGCCGCCCCAGCTGCCCCCACCAGCGGCCGGGCTGAGGCGACCCCTCCCGCACGGCCGGGCCGAGCCAGGCCCCATCCCTCACCGTTACAGATAGCCGCCGCCGCCGCCCGCTCTCCTCAGCCTCTCTGCCGACCGGAAGTAGGCGCCGCGCCACGCCGCACGGCCCCCCGCGCTCGCTCTGTGTCGGCCAATCAGAGCGTCGCTCCACCTCCTCCGCCGCTACGCAAAGCACTTTGACTGATCTACACCGCCGTCCGTCCACCTGTTCTCCCGCCCCCACGCTTCCTCCCGCCCACCTCCCCGCCCCTTCGCTCCCGCCCCCTCCTCCCGCCGCAGCCCCGCCTCCCTCTGCAGGGGACGCAGGCTTCGATTGGCTGGAAAGCGCCACGTCCTCACGCGCGCGCCGGCCGGCGGCCCCGCCCACCTGGGCGCCCCCACCCTCCGCACCGCTCCTCACTGCGCATGCGCACCGGGGGCGCTGTGGGGCGGTTACGTGCGCGGGGGCTGGGGCAGGGGCAGGGGCTGGAAAGGGCGGGAAAAGGGTTAGGTAGAGGCGGGGATTGTGGGGCTGTGTAGCCCTTTCACAGTCTTCCCGGCAGCCAGGGCTCGGCTGCTGGGGCACTGTGGGTCGTGTCCCTTCTTCAGCAGTGGGGTCCCTGTGGCCTTTCTTCAGTGGTGAGGACATTGTGCTCGTAGAATGGTATCTCCTCCTGAAATGCCTCTGAGTGAGGAGAGCCCTCCTGTCAGGGCAGCCCTCCTGTCAGGGCAGCATCTGCCTGCTGTGCAGGGCTCTGCTGCGTGGCAGTTCTGTCTGAGAAGGCACGCAGATCTCCACATAAAATGATGGAATTATTTAGTCAGGGTGTGCTTCACAAAGCTGCAGGTGGTTTCTGAGAGCTGATGTGTTTGGTTCACATGTATCTAAACCATAGAATCATCTAGGTTGGAAAAGGCCCTTAAAAAACCTTCCTAAACCTCAGCAAAACTGGAATACTAAAATCAAAGCCCAGGACTAATGGCTTATCTTGGACCTCTCCTCACAAAACCCTGATATGAGGTAGTTTTATTGGTGAGGAGCAGTCCTTGGTTTGATGCCATGCTTAGAATCATAGAATGGTTTAGGTTGGAAGAGACCTTTGAGATCAAGTCCAACCGTTAACCCAGCACTGCCAAGTCCACCACTAAACCACATCCCTAAGCACCACGTTTACATGCCTTTTAAATGCCTCCTGGGACAGTGACTCAACCCTTTCCCTGAGTAGCCTGTACCAGTGCTTGACAACCCTTTTGAAACCTATTATTTTTTCCTAATATCCACTCCAAACTTCCCCTGGTGCAACTTGAGGCTGTTTCCTCTCATCCTGTTGCCTGTTACTTAGAAGAGTCTGATCCCCACCTCGCTGCAACCTGCTGTCAGGTAGTTGTAGGGAGCAAGAAGGTCCCCCCTCAGCCTCCTTTCTTCAGGCAGAACCCCTTCAGTTCCCTCAGCCACTCTCTGGAAGACTTGTGCTCCAGGCCCTTCACCAGCTTTGTTGCCCTTTGTTGGATATGCTCCAGCACCTCAATGTCTCTCATAGTAAGGGTCCCTGCTGTGCTGCCAGACGTGCCCTCAGCAAGCATGTCATGACCACATTGATCCAAAAATAACTCGGACGAGCACAGGGATCCTATGCCCGTAAGTTGACAGCAAGTTTTATAAATATATTTCAATTTGGGCTTAAAATGCTGCATGGAATTTTAATTACTTACATTTAAAATTATTGCTTTGTAGCAAGATGTGATCCCATCGGGAGAGAATGTCTTGTACTACCAAAATCCCATTTTACTAGATCACCCTGAAGCAACATCACGTTGCTATTTAATTTCATACTGCATCAGCGTACCATGACGCGTCAGACTGTCGATATATTACTGCCAAATAGCAGCATGGCTGAGGTCAAGCCTTAATCACGTTGGATACGATTCATCTGATGAGATGTGCATGTCCACATCTGTGCTGGCTGTCTAGACTCTCCTTATAGTTACTGGAAAGAAATAGGCACTTCCAGGGCATGATTCATCTCATCCTAAAGTAAATGCCTAAATTAGGTCACATGAATTGTACCCTGAGAGTGCATTTCTCTCCAGTCTCTGAAGGAAGCTGAGCTGTGCCATCCATGGCAGATGTTCACACCAGATATTTACAGTACACTGAGATAATTCCCACCCTCTGTGTCATGGTAAACAATTTTAAAATCTGCTTCAGCCAGCTGACATTTTAAAACTCATCCCAACTCTTAAGTCATTAACTGAAAAAAATTACACAAAAGTTCCTTGAAAAACTAATGCTTCATCTTTCTATTCTTGTCTCTGTAGGTGCTGATATCAGAAGATCCGGAGAAAATAATTGCATGTGTAAGGCTACATCCCTGTTTCAAATGCAGATCTACAATGGCGATAAATTGTCTGTGGTATAGTCGGCCAAATGTCAGATGATTGTGAACAGACTTTAAAATCAGGAGATTTTTTTAAAAATAAATGATGGCTTGTGGGGGGTTGTCTTCATGTTTTTTAAACTTTAATGTTTGTGTTTTTAAGCTTTTCTTTACACCCAAGATGACCAGAAATTTACCTTTTTTTTTTTTTTTTCCCTTACAAAGATTTATGGAATCATAGAATATCTCAAGTTGGAAGGGACCTATAAGGATCATCAAGTCCACATTCTTATAAAATATGATTTAAGGGCTCAAAAGAAGTCTGAGAGCAGCCCCATTTCCACAGCCTGGCTTCTACCGGGTCCTGCCTTCAACAACTGCACAGCTCTCTGGAGTGAAGGCTGAGGAGTGATTACCCCTGGCACCAAGACCTGCCTCCCATCCCAAGGGGGTTGATAACTCGTCCCAGGCACAGAAAGATCTGGATGTCAATGGATCCTGTGTGTGGATCTGCAGGACACTGATGTAGGCAGAGGGCTTGGAGAATGACAGAGTGAGGGAGGTGTTGCTGACTGGCTTACCAAACCAGGGGTCCAGTGATGGATGCTCCTGCTCAAGCAGAACAGAGTCAGGCTAGTGACTCAGTTCAGCTTCTGGCCTGGATTTCTGACTATGTTTAAAAATCCAGCAAAGGCCACAATAGGGAGGACTGAGTAGTAATTTGAGGCTCTTCTTCCTGAGTTATCAGCGACTCATCAGGATAAGGTTAGCAGTGTGTCCTTCACTTTCTGCCTGGAAAGTTTTACTTGATTAAAATACCTCCACGCTTAAGGCCTCCTAAATCTAACTCAGCACTAAATCCTAACTGAGATGATCAGGCCTGCAAGCTTTAAAGTCTCCAAGAATGACAAGAGCTGCACTCAGTCAGCCTTCCTCATGGGTGATTCTCCTCTTCCTCAGCAGCAAGGTCCAGTGGTACAATCATCCTTATGAAATCAAATGCTGTGTCTAAAATCCCATTTGATCTATCCAGCTTTTTATTCTGCAGCCATCATTTCTTATTGTGATTCTGACATTCTCTGCTGCTTTTAAGATCATTGCATTCCCTTACATTTTCTTGCAGAAATGCTCATACACAGAAACTAAATCATATCTCCTTTTTGGTGAGCTAAAGAAACCTTGAACTCTAAGTACCTTATAAAAGACCTTTTCTCCAACTACCAGACCATTTTCAGTTTCTTTTTTTATTTTAGTTCTTCCATTTTTTTCAGAGTCTTTTAAAAATGGTGACACATTGCAGCTGGATACTCTGTGTGCTCCCCAATATTTTTGCATGAGGTAAAATCCACTTCTGATCCTTTTCAAGGTTCCCAATCCCTCAACCCCACTGGTTTGGTTTTGCCAAAACTGTAGATGTTCAGCTGCTTTGTCTACCAAGACAGTGCTAACAAAAGATACTTCCTTTCCCCACAGGTCTTGTCTTGCTCAAAACCTTACCTAAGGATGGGTACAACCACAAATAGTCTATAAAATCAGATCTTCACACAGTTCCTGTTTTGTACAGCAGTAAGTGTCCTGGTTTTTGAAGGTGCTGAATACTTATTAATTAAACCTTCAAACTCTTTCAAAAGCACAGAATTAGGAGAACACGTTACTTATTAACTAGCTTTTCAGCTGTAGCCTTGTTTACCTTTTTGTCACATGCCCTGGACAGCAGAGAAGTTCAGGGGAAGATGACCTTGGTATTTGGGCAAAGAAAAGCACATTTTATTAGTCTGTCAGCATATCGATCATCCCACCCACAGCTGCAGCCACTGCCAAGTGATGGACACTGTTTAGATGCTGGGTTTAGCTTAAAATCTTTGTGAGAGTCTGGAGAACCACTGACGCCACTAAGGAGCTGGAGAACAACTGATGCCACGAAGGAGCTGGAGTGCTGGAAGATTGGAGGACTCTGTAGGCAAAGTCAGGTGGAAGGAATCTTGCCAGCCAGGACTGTGTGGTTTTGCTACAGAGTTGGATGTTTTAACTAGGAAATGCACGGTTGTTCAAACCCAAACTAACTGGGAAAGTCCATGGCTTGTGTAACACAGGCAGTTAGATGCATCTCTCCTGGCTACGTCTGCGAGAAGTGGCCTGCTTCCATGTGAGCTGCAACTCACGTTGGCAACGGGGAGTATTAAATTAAGGACTGAAAATACCTGAAGGGAATTCCTAACTCCAGTTTTGCCCTGGGATGCCAGCTTTGTTATAGGGCAGTTGGATACTGAGCCGCTATCCACACCATTACGAGTTCCTCTGGGAAAATTGCTACAGAAGCACTGCAAGACTCAAATGCTCATTGGGAGCACAGCCTGCTTCCCACCCTCTCTTCAGGTTATTTACCAGAAGTGGTAACACCACCAGAACCCCCCAAAAAAGCCCAAAGTGTGAATGCATGATCCCTAATCCTACATCCCGGGCCACCTGCAGAAAGCCCAAAGGAGGGCAGTGACAACATCCAAAGGTCTCAGAACTGTGGTCTAGGAGGAAAGCACAGAAAACCTGCACTTGATCAACATGAAAAAAAAGAAAATATGGGAGGCATTTTAGCAGTCTCCTGCTGGGGGTGGGGCAGCAGTCTTCCTTTGCATATCCAAGCCATAGATGAAGTTGTGGATGCACCAGGTCTGGCATGCAGACTTACAGTGGGCTGATTTGGACAGGACAGATGAAGAAGCAGGTCAGACAAACCTTTCCCAGGAGCGACAGTGGTGATGACTGCTCTGAGGGAATACCATGAGGTGGGCTGAGGTCCCTCAGCAGAACAACAGGTTCTGCATGTGAAATATGGGAAGCCCTTTAGAGGTCAAGCTGCAGACTCAGTGGCATGCCAAAGGGTGGAGGACATGAAGTTGCATGCAGGGGCACAGGGAAGAGGGAGATGTGGCATCTCCAGCACAAGGAATGATGTGGGAGCCTGGAGGAGCCCAAGGACAGGCAGCACAACTCCAATTTTAATGGGCAAAATGACGAGCCCTGACCCAGCTGTCAGGGGGCCACTCTGAAGGTGTAACACTGAGTGTCCTGATGGGAAAGACTGACTCACGCCCTGCCTCAGTTTACCTCTAACCATGGGAAGGTGGTGTCAAGAAACCAAAACACCAAGCCTTTCCAAACTTACTCCCAACTGCTCATTCCCAATTTATTTCATCACTTCTGTGCCTTGTCCTGACCCTAGGCTGTAGCGTCTGTGGGACCCCACTGACAAACAGGAGCACAACTTGGTGGATTCCCACACAGCCTTGTTCCTATGGCCACTCTCCTGAGCAGAGCTATGCGGCATGGCTGACCCCCTTCCCATGACACCTGTCTGACAAAAACCTCAAGCCAGTGCCAGGCCCTTGGCTCCTCCCGTGAAACCATGTGGATATAACCACGCAGTGACCAGCCCCGTCATCAGGCTGGCACAGAGCATTCACAAACCGTTCAGCAGTAGCTCTTAACCTCACCAGGTAGCTATAAATACCCTTGTACTCTGCGAGCAGTGCCAGGAGGCATCAAAAGGGAAAAGCACCTCCCTTGCAAAGTCTGAGCAGAGCAAACCAAAACTGACTCGACATCTGCAAATCCCTGCGGTGTTTGAAAGTGTGAGGTGGAGGGAGGAGCAGAAATACTGATACCTGGAGCAAAGGGCTTGTGAAGAGCAGCTCGTTGTGTGCAGGATTTAATATAGCAATGAGCAATGCGTCCTGGGGTCAGCAGCCGGGGGCAGAGGAATGCCCCCAGCTAATCCTCCCGCCCTGCAGCCGTCTATTTAGGGAAGTGATGGCCACGAGGAGCCGAAGGAGGCCCTGCGCTCAGCGTCCTGGCATTCCTCCACGTCCCAGCTGGCTGCTCTCTCAGCCCTGCACCCACCCCTCCCCGGCCACTCCAGGGCAGCCATTGACAAAACCCCCACGGATCGCGGTGGAAAGGACTAGACAGAGCTGTGCCCCCATCCAACAGGCACAGCACCTGCCTTGAGGTCTGAAAGGCTAGCTAAAAAAATCGGTTGTGACAGGAGAAGCATCTTGCTGCTCCTCCGCCCTCCCATGCCATGTGCTGAGCCATCTTCCTGGGCTTGGCCACGGTGCTGGGAGCAGAGGGATGAGCTGCAGGGAAGGCATTTGGGACAGTGATCTAAGGGATCAGCAATGTGAGGGAGCTGCCAGCCCAGGCTGCTGGTGAGCATAAGCCCCATGAGCATTGCCGCCACCATCCAGTGTGGATGGGGAGAAATGTCCTTGTCCAAGCACGGCGCTGTAACTGAGCACCACCGCCAGCGGTGGTGCCAGCGGCAAGGGGCACCAGCAGCCCAGCACAGGGGGCATGTGGAAGGTGGCTGAGGATGGGACAGCTGCCTTAAGACCCTGTCCCGGACACATGCATGCTCCCACGGAGAGGTGGGTGCATGCCAGAGGGGCGTTATCCTCCTAGAGCAGCTGGGGCTGTCAGCCCCTGCCAGTGTTTGGGACTCCCTGTGGGCACAGTGAAGGGAAAGCACAGGCTGGCTGTGTTAAACACATGTAGTTTGGATTGGGGTTTGTTTGCTTGGTTTTTAAGAAAAAAAGTTTTGTGCTCTTGATGAGCAGAGCCACACCAAGGAGACCTGTGTGGCCAGCAGCCCAGAGCTGCTGTTCACCCCTTTAGGCCCTGAAAGTCCAAAACATCAGTGACTTTCTGCACCTTTGTCTCTTTGAGCTGCTGTGGCCAGGACACGATCATGTCTAATTTGCAAGACAAACTCCAACCAGCTGTTACAACGTACAAGTCCAGAACCTGCGAATCCCCCATCCCGCAGCAGGGCAGGGGGTTGTGGGGGGGAATATGGCAACTCATCACCCAGCCTCAGGGGTGCCTGCTGGGAGCCAGGGGCAAGATGCTATTCTGATGCTGTTTGAGCATGACGCAAGCTGCCTCTCCTCACTCCTGGGTGTTGAATTTTCCCAACTCTCTCTGTCTCCTGGATCTCTGCTGATTTGAAGAGCTTTAGCCAAAAAAAAAAAAAAAAAAAAAAAAAAAAAGAGGAATTACTGTTGTCAGAGCAGATTTATTTAATTAAAGCTATTTAAAATCATTAAAGTGAATCTTCAGCTAAATCAACAAAGCAAGAAACCTCAAATTAATTCCATCCTCTTAATTGGGGTTTGTGTTTGTTCATTTTAATCATTTCCTTGCAGAAAAGTCTGTTATCAAGGAGCAGTCGCCAGGACATGCCTGCACCCTGATGCAAGAGACTTGCATGGATGGAAACATCCTGAGGACAACTGTGTGTCCCTCGAATGTCCCCTGGGGGCTGTCAGACCCTGTGTCTGGCCATCCAGGCACCGTCCCAGCACTGGTGACTTTGCTGCAGGACATCCTGGACCCAATCCATGAGGCCACGTCCTGCTCATGCCTGCATACAGTTCTTCTATCCTCTGGCTCTGGTGCTGTTAGCAGAGGAGCAAGGGCAAAGCTGGTCGGGTTCTCCCTCTCCTGGAAAACCAGCACATTTCCCACTGCCTGGAAGGTTTCTGCTCATCTCTGGCTTTCAATCACATGCTGCCCTTGGTCATCTGACCCGGTAGGACTCTTGTTTGCCTTGGTGGCTTCCAGCTCGTCCCTTTGTACTGCTGAAGAACATCCTGTTACCGCTGCAACTCTGTGAACTCAGCAGCACCCAAATAGCACAGCGAGTCAGGGTAGTGAGCACGCGCTGATGGGCACGGCCACCATGGGGGGACCTCTCGCAGTGCCTCATTTCAGAGCTCGTTCATTAAATTGCAGCCAGCCGGCTCCAATGCTTTGGATGATCTTACAGGCCAGGAAGTTAAAAACAAGCTGCTCTCTGCCCATAAAAAGCAAAGGGCTTTCAGCATAGAATCATCAAGGCCAGAGGGATCTCGCAGCTCACGTGAGCAATGGGAAATGCTCCTGGGAGAACATGCTGTTGGAGAAGGGAGCTGGCATCTGGAGCACAGACGTGAGCCCCAAAACGTGGCTTAGTCCGAGACCTGATCCCCTCAAAGATTTTCCAAAACACACTCAAAGCTTCACTGCCTGCCATTCCGCTCCTCTGGCATTAAACTCCTGCTACTCAAAACACTTCCCAGACCTAGTTTTTAGGAACACTGAAGTGGTGGCATTTACGTTTCAGATGGTTCCCAAATTCCTGGCTATCCCATGCCACGAGCTATGGAGAGCTGCTCCAGTCAGGGCATAGACCACACTGAAGGTGCCTGGCAGCCACTCAGCTCTCTGGGAAGAAGCCATCCCTTACTGGCAGGGACTCAGGGAATCAGGCTCTGGATACCACACTGTCTCTGAAATCAGCAGCAGAGCCCACCAGCGGAGCCTGGCTGGCCCACTGCAAGAGGCTTCATGGAGAAGTCCTTCCCAGTTGGAAAGCCAAGTCTTCCAGGCAGGAAGAGGAACACCACCTCACTAGAGACACAGTCCAAGATCTAAAATTATAATTTAATGGGTTAATTAAGGGGGTCTTTGCAAAAATTGAACATGCAAACCCAATTCCACTGCTGCCATGTACCTACTGCTCACATGGAAACCTGTGGCTACCCTGTTCTCCTTACCTTCTCCCCATGCCACAGGCAGCCCCACTCTTCCTCAATTTGCATGGGCCTTTACAGAAATAAGCATTTTCCTCCTCCCCTCGTCCTTTCACCACCCAAGACCTAGCTTCACCCACTGCCATCTGCCCTGAGACCAGTCCTGGCCCAGCTGTAGGTTTATTTTCACTAATCTGATGGCCTGCAGCAGCACAGCGAGCTGCAAGCAGACACCAGCTAGGATGTTGATGAGGGGGTCCATCAGGTCCTGGATGCTCCAGAGGACCTTCAGCAGGAACACCAGCAGAGGTTGCAGGAAGCTGTTGAACACCGCTGCCAAAAAGGGCTTCCAAATATGATCGCCAATGGCTGTCAGTAAACCGACCGCCAGCACCTGAAGGGGAAGGTGAGTTTAGGTTAAAATGCTTGGTTTTGATGAATATTTGCCAGCATGTGCCATCCTGATACTCACAAGGAACTCCTTGCTCTTCTTAGAGACACCAAAAAGGTGTTCAAGATGCAAAAATTTCGCATATGGGAGGAGAAGTTTGAGAGAACAGAGAACCTGAAGTTTCCCCTCCCAGTACTGAAGTATTTTGATGTGGAAATGCTCAGAAGGGAAGCAGATGGTTTATATCCAGGGTTGTCAGCACATCTCATCACCTCCTACAATTACCTCACCTTTTGCCTTGTCCCCGTTCAGTGACCCCAGAACAGGCAAAAAGGGTCCTGGTGGTGTCTTTGAGGTGTAGCCACAGTTTTTGGAGAGCAGACCTTCTGGGTAAGTATCAAATACTCGCATTTCTCATGCCACCTAACCTCCACCAAAAAATATCTTGTGTTACTGACCTTAGGGCTTTCTTTTCTTTTGGAGAACAAGCCCAGCCTCTCCACAAACACATCCACTGCTAAGATGGGGCTGAGCTTTAACAATCCTGAGCTCTTCAAGGCAAATGGGGATTGGAAAAAAATAAAATCAACAGAAATTAAAAAAATCAGATGGAAAAGTCTCAGTTAGAGGCTGGAAAGCCAAACTGCTTGTACCACGTCTCCTCTTTGTGGCAGGGAAACTGAGGTGGCTCACCTGAACCAAGGTCTCACCAAGGAAGCGAACCAGCTCAGTCAGGAAGATGGTGAGCCTGTTGACCAGGAGCTGTGGGACAGGGAAGGATTCCCTCAGCTTTTGTTGAGCCATGTGCTTACGGTTGCTGTGGAGAAAAGGAGACATCAGAACCAGAGAGTAAACCCACAGAGCAAACTAACACCCAGCACCTCACCACCTCTTCCCTGAGACGGCACAGAGAAGCTCTTGGATATTATGAGTAGTGCTAGAGCATCTTCCATGTGAGTTGGGTTTCAGGTGGCTCAGAGGCACTGTCCCCAGTGCCACAGGACCTGGCTGGCAGTGGGAAACTGAACTGGGCTTCAGCCATGGAGGAAAATCCCCAGAAAGACGATGGTGTCATGCTTATCCCCCTTCCCACATGGCCTAGGAGTGGGATGGCTGGCCTGGCACTGCTCTGGCGCCCCAGCTGGCTTCTTAGCAGTGCATCCCACTTGCAGCAGGACTGTGTCTACAGGAAGAGGCCACCAAAGAAAGAATGAGAGAGCAAGAAGTCAGGGGGTTTCTTTGCATGTGCACCCCCCGTTAATTAATGAGCAAATAAATAGGTAATTTGAGACACCTGCAGGCAGAGACACGGAGGCAGAACACAGCTGTTATGTTTTTGGGCAGGATTTCTCTCTACCTGTGAAGTAGCCCAAGAATATATCGGGCTGGTTATCCAGAGTGGGCAGCTGACCGGGGTGTAGAGCACTCTATGAAAAGTTTATTTGTAAAAAGTTTGTATCTATTTGTAAAAAGTGATGATTGGTAAAAACATGAGATATGAATTG
>JAVJGJ010000057.1:71820431-71834476 GCA_035590215.1 Microhierax caerulescens | reverse complement strand
AAAACCTGTTGGGTGATGGAAAAGGCAACACATGCCCTCCAAAGCGAGGCTTTCCGCAGCCTGCCTTGTACTGGGAATCGCTGGATGAGACATCCAAGCGGATTCATGGGCAGGGACTGGGACCGACATCCCACCAGCACGCTCAGCTCTTGCAGAGAGGCGCTTTGGGGCTGCTGGAGGACAACCTGTGGTGGGGTGTGACGGCCACGTCTCAGAGATGGGCTCATGAGGGAGATACTGGCACCATGTCCAAGTGCCACCTGTTGCTGTCCTGGCTCCCAGCAATGCACCCTGCCCCGCTCCACTGGCATGCTCACCTTGTGACCTGCTTGTGGAAGTCTGTCAGCTGTTTGTGTGTGACCTGGATGGCTCCTCCTGTCGTTTCCTTTGGTAAACCCTTCAGCGAGTTCTCCAGCCAGCGACAAAATGTCTGCAGGAAGCAAGAGAAGGGAAAACACTTAGGACATGAAGCCAAACCCCACTCTGCTCTCCTGGCTTGGGGGAGGCTTTGGGATTTGGCTCTGCCCACGTGATGCAGGGATGGCTTGGGGCTGAAGCCCAACCCTGCCCTGTGCCCTTATGGGATCCATCCTGTCCCTCTCACCGGCCGGTCGATCTGCATGATCTCCCAGAGCACCTCGGCAACATCAGGCAGGGTGTACGGCGGCAGGCAGAAGCAACACGTGTGCAGAAGCTGGTTGACAAGCTGCTGGCCCAGTTGGTTCATCACCTGGCTGATGAGCTCCTTACGCACTTCAAAGTCCTCCTCATGCTGCAGGAGGAAGGAGAGTGGGGTGAGCCACGCCTGGGGACTGGGACACGCTGCTCCTTGCTTTGGAAGCAGCTCCCAGAGCACCTCTGCTGGCAGCGGTGGCATAACTGTGGTGGCTTGGCTATGGCAGTGGGACATCCCTCATAGGTGATAAACGCTGATGAGGATGGCATTCCCTACTCCACAGAGGAAGATTCCCCCGCCGAGGAACAACCCCAGGGGTCACTCACGTCGTTGGCCACCCCAGTGTGGATGAGATCGCGCAGGAACTTCATGACGCTGCAGTTGGCGTCCCGGTGATCAAGGGTGGTGGCGGCGATAGCCCACTGCAGGATGGGGATCATCACCTGGCTGCGGAGCAAGGTGACGGGGCTGCGCTGGATAAACCTGGCCAGGCAAGAGGACAGACATGTTACTGGTGCCTACCTGGCTTCCCGACACCCTGCTTATCCCTGTGAGCTGGTGGGAAGGCAAGACCCTGCCATCTCCCACCCACCCACAGAGATGTGAGTGCTCCCATGGGTGCGTGGGGACCCCTCTGCATGGAGAGAGGGGTTGGGTGTCCTCATGCAGCAGAAGGCGACAGGAGAGTGTGGCTACCTGGCTGCTAGTCGGAAGAGGTCGTCCACAGTGTCTGGGTGGTTCTGAAGGCCGTTGGGCTGCTCTAGGAGTTGGAAGGTGGGTATGCATAGCGCCTAGGAGAAGGGTTGCGGGGATCTATTAGTAATTAGCTACGATTACATCTCAAAGTGCCCTTCTCTCCACAGGGAGATTTCTAGCACAGACCAACACTGGAGTGGATCAGACCCTGGCTTCTCCTGACAACCACTGTCAAAGCCAAAAGGGCCAGTATGGATCTCCCCTCTGACAGGAGACGTACCTCAAGGCAGCAGTGCCTTCCTCAGTGATCGGCTCCTCCAACAAGCAGCCACTCACCAGTTCTGCTTTAACCAAAAGCACCCCTTCCTCGGTTTTGTTCACCCAGCTACCAAGTTATGGGAAAGCAGAGAGGTGCTGGGACAAGCCTAGGTTTGCATCAGCACCCTGTGGAAACTCCTCTGCTCTGTGCAAACCCTCTGGGCACCCAAGGCACAACCTTCTCAAGTGCTGAGGGGTAGTTACTGTGCTGGCACATGGAAATAAAAGCAATGATGAAGCTGAAGGGTCCAGAACACAAGTCTGACAAGCGGATGAGGGAACTAGGGGGGTTCAGCCTGGAGAAAAGGAGGCTCAGGAGAGACCTTCTCACTCCCTACAGTGACCTAAAAGGAGGTTGCAGTGAGGTGGGGGTTGGTCTCTTCTGCCAAGTAACAAGCAACATGACAAGAGGAAACAGCCTCAAGTTGTGCCAGGGGAGGCTTAGATTGGGTATGAGGAAAAACCTTTTCACCAAAAGGGTTGTCAAGCACTGGAACAGGCTGCCCAGGGAGGTGGTAGAGTCACCATTCCTGGAAGGATTTAAAAGATGTGTAGACGTGGGCTGCACTTAGGCATATGGTTTAGTGTCGGTCCCGGCACCGTTAACAGTTGGACTTGATGTTTTTAAGGGTCTTTTCCAACCTAAACAATTCTATGATACAGATACGTGGGAACCAAATCAGCTCTCAGCACCCACCTGCAGCATGTCGAGCAGTCCCTGCCGGCAGCCCTCCTCCATGCCGTACTCATCCACCAAGATGCTGCCCAGGTAGAGGAAACAGGAGTGCTGGTGCGCCCGGTACACATTCACCATCTGCGGGGAGACACGCACCACCCGGCACTGTGAACACTGCCTGCCCACCGCCAACACAGCAGGTGGCAGCAGGTCTGGCAAAGAAACTGCTGCGGCTGTTGCCACCAGAGAAATCCCTGCGTGCTGCTCGCTGGGGCCTGTCAGCTGTGGTATCCGGCTGGGAACCCAGCAGCTCCCCTGCCACGGCCAGGGATTTCCTTGGCCAGCTCCACACTTTCCAAAGGGCTGGCCCTACTGCAGAGAGGCTGGCCATGGGCACGGTCCTCCCGGCTTCCTGACAGCAAAGGGCTGTAGCCCCCAGCTCCCATCCACATGGAGGGGTGAAGCCATACACTCGTTGCCTCCCACCATCCCCACCAGGGACAGTGCCCGCTGTATCTGCCCAACAGTCCCACCATCTCTTTCAGAAAGGCCTGCTCTCACTGCATGCTGAGATGATGTCCCAGCCTGCCAGACCTTCCCCCAGTCCTGCAGTGGGCAGGGGACCTCCTGAGGCACTGGCTCAGGTCTGATCTTGCACTGGGGAGCATCTCTCTGCTGCAGCTCCCAGAGCCAACACAGCTTCCCCTGGCTTTTGATCCTCCCTTAGCCCAGTGGAAGCACCCAGCAGAGCGGGAGACACCTAACATCAGGCTGAGAATTACCTCTTCAAGGAGTTGCATGATGTGGAGTTGCACACATACCTTTCAAATTACAGATACAACTGCAGGGCTCCCACAACCTACAGAGCATCAACTGGGCAGAGCTTAGCTCTTCCCTGCAGTTCAAAGGCTCTCTCTACTCCCCAGGGGTTTACGTAGGAGCTCCCGAGACTGCTGGCATTTACCGCAGCACTTTCCAGCACCAGTTGCTGCCTGGCTGCACAGCGATGGCAGCCTGGCAGCTGCCCACGAGACACGCCTGCCCGCTAACACGAACCCAGCGAGCACCTTCTGATGACAGCTCCAAGCCTGGGATCACAGCGTCCCGACAAAAGGTGTTGAGCATGGTTTTTCAGCCTCCGTACCTGGGTGACAAGCGGTTGCAGCAAGGCAGCAGAGCCTTTGCCCACACAGCGGACAGCGAAGCGCAGGCACCGGCAGCACCGCTCCACAATGCGGTTATCGGCACTGTGTTTGTTCAGGGTCTCCGACAGCACGGGCCAGATCTGAGCACAGACAGACAGCAGGGGTTAAAGTGTACTGTCAGGCAGATGCCACTCAGGTCCCAAAACCAAGAGGCACTTGCATTACAAGACACATAAATTAGCTTTATGTAGGAGTGAAGAGCTCAGAGTGGCTTAGTGGCAGAGTGCAACCTCAGTTGCAGCACTGCAAACATTACAAGGGCAGGGAAATTAAAGCGCCTGGGTCATTTCCAGAGGCCAGGTCCCCTTCCAGGGGTTTGAAGACCCAAATCCCTTCCCCTCAATGATCTCTGCTTCCAGGAGGGAAGGTGCTCCACCAGCAGCTCCTCTCCCTGACACTGCACAGCCCCAGGCAGAGAGGCTGTTGGCCACACTGGATCTGTCTGGCAGCTGGGGACTGCAACCGAACCGCTCGCCTGGTACGACACCATCCCTCAGTCTCCCCACAGAAATTCCTTCCCCAAATCCAGATCTGCTGGCACTTACTTCCTGAATGACTTTTTGGCACGGATGGATCTGTCCATTTTCTACAATGGGGTTGGTGTGTCTGTGAAAAGCAGCAAAGGGTTAATGGTATTTTTTCAGTTGGGTTTTGGGCTTAAAGCTGAGGAGCCTCAAGCACCTGCCCCAAGGCTGTGGGAGGGGGACCAGAAACTGACTTAGGGGGGCTGGGGAGACTTGAACTTGGTGAAGCAGCAGCTTCCAGCCTGTTCCCCTGGGGGCCAGGGGTAAATGAGCCATTGCTAATTTGGTTTTGTCTCTGGGTGAGCAGCTTTGACTCACACGCTCACGAATTTCCTTGCACAGGCTGTCCCAGCCACTCCTTCCTTACCTAAATATGACAGCGAGTCGATCCAGGGGCACAGTAGGGTCTGAGGAGAGGCCATTGCTTGGCTCCTGAGAGAGCAGCTAGAAAACAAGGGAAAAAGATGGGATTTCAGGACCACAGGCAGCCCTGTCCCAGTGAAGACTGAATAAACACTGCCTGGCCACCAGACCCCACCAGCAGCACCATCACATCTCCTTTGGGCCAAAGCAGAGCAGACATTTCCTCAAACCCAGGCAGCTCCTAGCCTCAGCCACACGCGTGCAGGTTACTCTGAAAGCTCAGAGCGGCTTCTCTTTTTGCCTCCTCTGACTTCAGAACCTCCTCAAAGAGGTCTCTGAAGAGACAGGAGCAGGGCCAGAGATGGAAGAGAAGCCTGCCGGTGGGTGAGAGCTGCTAGGAGCAGGCAGTGTGGGCAGGAGGAACTCTCAAGAACCACTCTGGTACAGCTACAGGTCATCCATGCATGTCCCTTTCTTAAGGCTTCCCTTCCTCTTTCTGCCATGAGACTTCTACTCTCTGCTATCCTGGTTCTGCATGGAAAGGTCACTAGGGCCACCATGGTTTTGGGACAGTGAGAATATAACCTTTTGGGGCCACCTGCCCCACCAGGGAGTTGAATACCCACATTCTCCATCCTGGAGATGTGGGATGAAAGCTGCCTGTTGCATGTGAGGTGGGTTCAGGAAGGCTCTTTGGCTCCTAGATGTAAACTGATTTCTAGGGACCATTTTCTTCCCATTTAACTCATTACACACTCTACCAGCTAGGTATTTCTCAGCCAGGAGAGACACAGGGACAAGTACAGTCTCAGTCCTGGAGTCTTCATACACCTCTGGCTTTGGGAACACATGATTCCCCCAGCAGATCAAGCTGCCGGATAAAGATGGAGCCACGGCAGCTTGATGGCCTCTGATCTCTCCCACCCAAACCAGTGACAGACAAGGAGCACGTTAACGCAGCTCCAACCGGGACGTACCTTCTTCAGCGCCATCACTTGTACGGCACAGAGTTCACTGAGGCATTCTGCTATCTTCTCCAAGGGGAGCCTGGCGAGGACCAAGGCTGTCCCTGAAAGGCAAGAGGAGACAGGCTCATGAGCAGGAATGCAGCGTAGGAGTGTGGTTGGTGAAACACAACACGAGCAAGGTTCCCAAACAAGCCCTGCCGCAGCCTGCCACCAGCCTGTGTGCAGGCAGGGAGAGGGCACAGCTCTGGGGCAAAGGGAGGGACTGCTTCCCGAGACTGAAAAATGTTTCTCTGCAGCTTGAATTTAATTCTTCGGTTAAACCAGACACCAAAATAATTTCTACGGGGCGGGAAGGAGGAAGGGATGCTGGCATGTGGGAGAACAGGGATGATCTAGAGGCAGACAGGCATCACTAGCACATCTGGGGACACCGTCATGTCCCTGCAGCATCCTTGTCCCTGCCCAGCAGCACCATGAGGTCCGAGGAAGCTTCTTTTGACCCACAGCTAAGGCACTGCAGGGCTCTCACACAATTCAAATATGAAGATGAGCGCTTGAGCCGCTTCCCACTGCCACATCACAGCACCCCACTCAAAAGCAGAAGGAGCACAACCAATCCATGTTGGAGGTGCTGGCAGACCACAGGGCTGGGGCTGACAACAATACCAGGAGGAAGA
The DNA here is from genome assembly GCA_035590215.1 of Microhierax caerulescens. Lineage (NCBI taxonomy): Eukaryota > Metazoa > Chordata > Aves > Falconiformes > Falconidae > Microhierax > Microhierax caerulescens. The sequence continues at coordinate 71,828,373 of JAVJGJ010000057.1, read as the reverse complement.
AAATCTCCCTGGGTCATTGTATTTGTTGTATTGGTTTAAAGAAGGAGAAAATACTTTGTAGCGTCAGGGAGAGGATGCTTGCATCAATATGCGAGTACAAACAAGTGAAAAACTGTGAGTTTTGCCTCTTCAGTCATGTACAACCTGACTGTACACCACTATAAGGCTCCCTTTGCACAACTTCCAGAGCTGCTGCATTTTGAAAGGTTTCAGAAGCACTCAAATCTGTTACAAATCTTTGAAGCCCAAACGCGAGTCCTGCACGTCCACGAAACCAGCCGTGGTTGAAGAGGCACACGATGCCCAACAGCCAAAGGCCTGGCGAGAAGAAAACGCTCTGACTGCAGGCTGGAGTTGAAAAACTACATTCTTGTGCTCAAACTGTTTCTAAAATGACAAATGCTCAAATTTTTCCATCCTATGTGTACAGCAGCCGATCTCCAAGTGTTTGGATATAGCAGTAACCTGCTGCTGGCTTGGCTGTGAGTATTTGAAATTTTTCTTCCTGCATTTCAAGTTGAGAGCTGGGATGGATACCTTATAAACCCCGGAAAGATCTTTCTACCTCCTGCCCTAAGTGAGCTCTCTAGAAGACTCTAAATGAGGACGTGTGGAGTGCCTCAGGGCAAACTGAGAGACTCTTGTATAAGAAAAAAACACATGAAAACAGGGTTGTGCAGCATCCACTGTGAGCGACCTCCATAAATAAATACACTGACAGCTTTTCCATACGCACCCTTCAGGAGTCCCACAGCAGCCTCTGGAGAGAGCGTGAAGGAGTCGAGAGAACGGGCTATCTCCAGCAGCCCGTTAAAGTGCTGAGCCATGTGGTCCCGGCATACTGAGCAGATATTGTGGATGGCCTTGGCCGCCGCCGAGGCCAGCCGCCTGTCACACAGACCTTTCATCAAATAACCCAGCACGGGATCTGCGGAGAAAACCGGGGTGAAGAGGGGTCCTGGGGATCCAGCTCATTGCAGGGCAGAGCAGTGGTGTGGCAGGAGGGACTCACCCAGGAACTGTGGGTTTCTGTCCACCACCTCGCTCATCTCTCCCACCAGCTCGATGCTGGTGTAGCGGACAGCGGTGTGCACCGTCTCGGGGAGGCGAACCACTCCCTCCAGCACCTCCACCAGGGTTGGATTGTTCTCCCTGTGGGGAAAAGGCAGCCAGCTTAGCTCCAAGGCAGCTCCCAGACTGCTTCCACAGAGTAGCTGGTTTTGTTGAACCTGATCGACTCCCACGTTGCTCTGAATCAGCCAGGCAAACCCTGCAGCCGTGGTGTGCTGGGTATCTGAGATGTGGTCTAACAAGGGGCTTGGGGCTGTGGGAGCTGGCATCCAGATGCACAGCAGCCTCCAGCTTTACCAAACAGAGCAGAAGAAACTAAATACCTGCAGTAAGAGTGCTCGTGGCACAAGAACAAAGCTAACTAATCCTCTGGGGACTGCAGAAAGCCAGAGGAGCCTGTTCCCAGTGTGGGAGGGTGCTACTGGGTGAGTCTCGGGCTCCCTGCAGCCCACATTGGTGGCAGGGCTCTGGCTTTCTTGCCTGGCGGACAGCACCACCTGTCCTCTCATGGCAAGAGTGAAACCAAGCTCGGTAGAGCCACAGGGTGAGCAAAAGCCTCGGTGGACTCCCCCATGCTCCACTAGTGCAAGGGCGTGAGATGCTGGTGCTCTCAGAAACAAAGCAGAAATAAAAACTGAAGATAAAAATGAGCAAAAGCAGCCTTAACATAGGTAACAGGAGCCAGTGAGCACATAGCAAACGTTGTGACTCCCCCAGCCTCCCAGCGCTCCCAGCCTGCTGAAGGTCAGCCAGGCTGTCCCGCTGCATCAGCATGGCTGTCAGCACACAGAAGGATTCGCCGCACTCTCACCACCCTGGACGGTAGCTGTTGATGCTTCCACTACAACTAACAGGGGAGGAAAGGCTCTTCCAGAAAGTGATCTGACCTTCCCTAAGGATTTCTGGGAAAACTCTACCTGGAGGTGGAAGAATCTGGATGTGGAAAGATGTGCAAATAATCAGCCTAGGCAAATATGCTTTGCTTTCAGGAGATAAAGTAGGGGGAAACAAACCCTTACCCTATTTTACCAGGGCTGGACTCAAGTCTGTGGCATTAAAGTCTAGCCAGACTAGATATAAAAAAGAAATTTTTTATGATGGGGGTGGTGAGACACTGCCACAGGTTGCCCAGAGAGATGGCAGATGCCCCATCCCTGGAAACATTCAAGGTCAGGTTGGACGGGGCTCTGAGCAACCTGATCTAGTTGGAGATGTCCCTGCTCATGTCAGGGGGGCTGAACTAGATGGCCTTGAAAGGTCCCTTCCAACCCAAAGCATTCCATGATTCTATGAACGTCCTCAGGCAAGCAGAAGAGATTTGAGAAGGTCCACCTGCATCACAGAGTCCCAGCAGTGTCCTGGGCCCGTATTCCTGGCCAGGAAGCAGACCTCAGTCCTTGGGCTGCTCCATCAGGAAGGGGTACCGCACTGCGGCAGCGCAGACCACACATGCAGAGAACTATCCGAAATAAAGCATGTTTTTCAAACCCTTCTGCCTGGGAAAGCATGTTCCTAGGAGTATCCTCAAGATACCTGCAGCATCTCTGCAAAACTCACTTGGAGGTAACAATGACCCCACAGCCCTTACAGACATGAGCAGCACGGTCAACACTCACTGGTCAACGCTCTTAGCTATGGATGCCATAATGAAGAGGACAGCTTCTGTCACCTCCCAGGGTGGATTGCCATCCTTCAGAGTCGCATAAAGCTGCAAGAAAGAGAATCGGTCACAAAAGAAGCTACAAACACAGCCTGGGGGCACGTGGTCACAAGTCCCACCGTGCGAGATTGCCACCCGCTCCTCACCTTCTCCCACACACCTGAAATACCAGACTCCAGGCATGGACCTGCATATATTTTCATGTTCCACAGACCACCCTACCACATTGGGACCCCAGGTACTACCCCAAAGGGTGGGACCTCCTGCTTCTCCCAGAATAGGCCCCACCACCTAATTCAAGATACAGTTGCCTCCTTGTGCACAAGGAGATGTGTGTGACCTCCTCCCTGGGGCTTGGCTTCCTCCCCGCAGCAATGGGTGGAAGTATGCCTCACGATGCTCCAACAAACCCACCTGAGCAAAACATTCCACTGATCCCACCAAGAAGATCAGGTCTTTCACCAGGTCCGAGACCCGCATCCGGAACTCCCCAAAGTCATCTGTTTCCTCTGGGACACCCTCCTAACAGAGATGAGGGAGAGGAAAAGGGTGAGAGCAGCTCAGAGAAATTCAGGTTCCCATTAACCCACAGCTAGGACAAGACAAAAATTCTGGTTTAGAGACGAGATCCGTCGTTCCTGCCCTCCTCTCCCTGGATCAAGCTATGTAAGGGGATTTGAAGGACAGCCACACACAAAGAAAACGCTAACAGCCTGAACACACACTGTGTTTTCCTGCTCTGACACGCAGATGAAGGGATGGAAATCAAGGGGATGAGGAGCCCAGCCAGAGATGGAAGAAGGATAAAACATCCAGACTTCAAGGAGGAAGTTGACACATTGTGGCTAGTGAGCTGTGCAAGCTTTATTCCAACAAAAATGCCCCCGAGCAGGGGACAAGGTATCTCTCCGCAGCTCCCCAAATGGGAACCACCTGGGGGGAGGTGGGAAAGGGTCATCCCGCAACAACTAGATGCCAGAAAGCTCTGTTAGAACAAGAACTGACTTAATGAAAAGAGGTTTAATACAGCAGTTTTAATTACTCTCAATCCTCTCTCTGCAATTACTGCAACTACAGAACTATCACCTGCAGAGCCCTATAGCTACGGAGAGCCATCAGCATGCAGCAGTGAGGACAGACACATCCTACCGCCCCGGCTGCCTCTGGAGGAAACAAAACAAAGCAAATGCAGCCTTACGTGGTCTGAGTCAAGCTGGCAGTGTCTAGCCAGAGCGTGGAGAAGGCGCTGGATGTAGGCTTTGAAGATGCTGTGGATGACTGCATCGTCCGTCTTGTACAGGTGCTCCCCCAGTCTGTACCAGAAGTTAAATGAAATTTCTACCACCTGTTTACAAAGAAAAATTCAACATCTTGTTACCAACAGAACAATTTTTTGCTCCACTCTGCTGGTGCTCCCCACAGAGAAATCTCTGGGGATGCCTGCAGCATGGTGGGGTACCACAGATTTCCATCAGTGCTGCTTCATCATGTGATGATGAAACATGAACTGGTTTCCCCAGCTTTGCTGATCTTCTCTGCTGCTTGTCACTTAATAAGGGATTTGAAACCCACTGAGTTAATCTGAAAACCTGTCACCAGCCCTCAGAAGTAAAGCCTCTTCTCTACAAAATTAACATTAAAGTGTGAGAATAGTCTCTTGCTTCAAAGCACAGACATCACCTCATTTCACATCAGCCAAATCGGCCAGTGATAAGTTTTTATCTCCCCGACCCTGGCCTGATTCTTGCCCTCCCTCTGTCCTTGCTCATGCATCAGGAGGTGTTGGATACGCAGCTTGCCCCAAGAAGCTACGGGGCATTTTGCTGCTTGCAGGCACACTGTCATCACCAGAGAGCCACACCGATGGAAGTTTGCCCACCTAGCGCCAATCCTCACCACCCAGGCCCGTGCATTTAACAGTCTAACCATCCTGATGGCCGGCATGGGGTGCACACAGGCTTGGGCTAACGAAGCGAGTGGGACAGCAATCCCAGACAGGAGCAAACATCCCTGAGATAGCAGCTCACGCTGGAAGGGGATGCTGCTCCAAAGCCTACAGCCTCTTTATAAGTGCAGTTATTGCAGAAAAAAAAAATAGGTGCAGATTTTTCAGGAGCAGCTGCAGAGCTTCATGTCCACTTAAAGCATCACTAGTGCAGGACAACGTCATGCCCAAGGGAGACTGAGCTTAACAGACCTGGAAAGGGGACTAAAAGAGCCACCAAGTCGCAAGCAACCACTACAGAGACCTGATGAAGTAGTCTTGTGGTTGCTCCACAATTTTCATGGCAAACAAGCCCCTAGGGGTTGCATTGCAGCAGCCATCGTTTCTTAGCTAGCTCGTCTGCTGGTTCTCAGGTCTGATGTATTTTCAGGTCTCTATACCAGAAGTTTCTGGAAAACCCCGTCCTGGAGAGGGCACTATCTCAGTCCAGATCCACCTCCCATCCATCAGTTCAGGGGTTGCATCCCTCCCATAGCAGGACCTTAAACGCGGAGGGAAGGAAGGGAGCGCACCCCAGCAAATCCCAGCTGGCACCTCCCTGCTCCCCATGTCAGCACAAGAACCCATCTGCGAAGGAACCTCCATCCGCTGAACACCAACACAAGTCAGCCAGGGATCAGCTACTGGGATTGAATTAACAGCTTTTGAAGAATAAAAGGGGAGGTTTAGAAGGAGACCGCATCTTAAATACCATGTTCTGTACTTAAGGCAGGATGGTCAGGGAGCTTTGATGCAAAACAGGGTTTCACTTATGTGGAGGGCAAAGTTACCAGGAGCTGCACAGCAATCCCTGTAAAGCTTAACTTGAACTTGTGGAAAGAAACAAGTGGGGGCGTTCAGAGCTGTACTTGCAGTCCCACATGTCCAGGACACCGGGAAGGGGAAGCTAAGCCAGATTTCTGCATCACAAATGCAGAGCAGGCATTTCAAGGCCAGCAGTTCACAGGAACTGAAGCCTCCCAACCACGTGGCAATATAAGAGAAAGATTTTTTTTCCTCACTGACTCAGCTCTGGATGAGCGAGATTTGGCAATAGGGGTGAGGAGAGGAACACGGGTAAACCTCACTCACCTCGTACTGCGGGTGACCTGCACATATCAGCAGCAGCTCTAGCGTCCGCAGGTCACCCAGCCCTTGGCCTGGTGTACAAACTATTTTATCTAGGAACGTCTCACACAGCTCGGTGAAAACACGGCAATAATTGAGTACCCTAGGGAAGGAAAAAAAACAGGGCACAAGTCAGAAAGATCTTCCACACAGGACAGACATCCCAGCACAGGAGATTTGGTCATGCAGGTAACATGCCCAGAAACCTCGTCTCAGACCACAGAAATACCAAGAAATACCAACTTCTGCTTTAGCTTTCTGTCAGCAGTTGGGAAACACTTAAATAGGGGAACTTGGCTTTGTTCAGAAGTAGGTGAAAACACTGACTTCCAGTAAGCAAATCTTACAAAATTTTCATATTGCCCACAGCATCTGGGAAAACTACTCCATAACCACTGCATCGGGCGCCAAGGCACACGACGGCTGCTACAAAACAGCTTGAGTCAAATTCAGCACCCAGAAGGTGCCATGTTTCAGAAGACAAATCTACACACCTACCATCAAAATAAACCCAGGATGTCCCGCTGCCTACACAGGGGACAGCGCTGTGTAAAAGCACAGCTGCTCTTCAGACACAAACAAGTTAGCGGCCAAGCTGAACGACAGGCTTTACTCTGCTTTAAGACTGCAGAACCCAAGAGAGGAGCAACCATCCTGGAACCGCAGCACGGTGGGCCAGAGCAAGCCTGGTGTCACTGGCAGAATTTGGGGTTTTTTTGATCATAGGTTAGTCTACATGACAGCAGTCCTGCTGGCAACAGACGGGGTAGATGGACCTCAAAAGGGGAAAAAGGATCTTTGTGCAGGAGTTCTCAGGGCTCACTGAAAGATCTTTAAACCCAGTTTGAAAGGGGAAAGGGATAAAACCAGGCTTGCTAGAGGTAAGCCTGGGGGCGGCAGGCCAGTGTTTGAGGGACTGTGTGCTAGCGAGGTCCTTGTCTGCCATCTCAATGGAAGTAGGGGATGGAGATCCATGCAGCAACAGATGTGAGGGTTATTGATGTGTTGGAAACCATGGAAGCACCTGAGAATGGTTACAAAGGAATCAGGGCTTCTCCCCAAAAAACGGTGACATGATCAAACATACCCTTGTATATTAGGGAGTGTTTTGATTGCCTAGAGCTTGATGATGGTGACAATAGGGCCAAGCGTTTATGGATAAGAATCAGAGGGAAGGTCAACAAGGCAGGCATCATGGTGGGAGTCTGTTATAGACCACCCAACCAGGACGAAGAGGCAGATGGAATACTCTACAAGCAACTGGGAGAAGTCTCACAACCATCAGCCCTTGTTCTCATGGGGGACTTCAACTTACCAGATGTGTGTTGGAAATAAGTACAGTGGAGAGGAAACAGTCTAGGAGGTTCCTGGAGTGTGTGGAACAGACCTTCCTGACAGCCAGTGAGGCAGCCAGCTAGGGAAGGTGTTCTGCTGGAACTGTCGTTTGTGAACAGAGAAGGGCTTGTGGGTGATGTGATGCCTGGAGGCTGTCGGGCACAGCGACCACAAAATAATCAAAAGTGAGTTTTTGATTCTCAGAGAAGTAAGGAGGGGGGCAGCAGAACTGCCACCTTGAACTTCCAGAGGGCAGACATTGGCTTGGCTGGCACAGTCCCTTGGGAGGCAGTCCTGAAGAGCCAAGGGGTCCAGGAAGGCTGGACATTCTTCAAGAAGGAAATCTTAAAGCTGCAGAAGCAGGCCATCCCCATGTGGCAAAAGATGAGCCAGTGGGAAGGAAGACTGGCCTGGCTGAAATTCAGGGAAAAAGGAGAGTTTATGACCATTGGAAGAAGAGGCAGGCAGCTCAGGAGGACTACAAGGACGTTGTAAGGTTACACAGGAAGAAAGTTAAAAGGGCCAAAGCCCAATTAGAACTTAATCTGGCTACTGCCATAAAAAAACAATAAAAATGTTTCTATAAATACATTCACAACAAAAGGAGGGCTAAGGAGACTCCCCATCTTTAATTGGATGTGGGGGGAAACAGTAACAAAGGATGGGGAAAAGGCTGAGATAGTTAACGCCTTCTTTGCCTTGGTCTGTAACAGTAAGACCAGTTGTTCTCCAGGTACCCAGCCAGCCCCCTGAGCTGGGAGACA
>JAVJGJ010000057.1:71798827-71813581 GCA_035590215.1 Microhierax caerulescens | reverse complement strand
CCACCCCACCCCCCCCCCCCCCAAGTCCTTCTCCTTAGGGCTGTTCTCCATCCGTTTCAGGCAGCACAGATCTATTACTGTGCACAGACAGTAGGGATCTACTAGCAGAGAGGGACAGCCCACCAGATCAAGGTAAAGAGGGAATCAGAGGGTTCTGACTCAAGACGGGGGGATGAAACTCACCATCCACATCTCAGTCACTCTTGGATTTAAAAGTGACACCATCTGGTACCCAAGGCCCATCACCACTTCATTCCCAAGAGAAATACTCACCAGCACCTCGAAGAGTAGTGACAGTAACTTGCTGTTTGCCATGAAGGTGCTGTCCAGGACACCCAGGTTGAACCAGCTCCCCAAGCACCGGAAGATTTTGATGAGCATCTTCTCATCATTGCCTGCTTTCTCCACGCATGTCATCTGCGGGAGAACAAGGAAGAACTGCTTAGGACCCCAACTCCAATTGTAATTTCACACATAGAATAATCATAAATAACTTTTGGAAAGCCATCCTGGAGCCTCTACAGTCAGCATCAAGAATTCCCCCATGAATCTTAGCAAGACACAGGGAGCCTGGGGCAGTCAGCAGTGATCCCTCCAAGAGGCACACAACTTTCAGCAATCAAGCAGCAGTGTTGTATCTATGTGAAAGCACCACTCTGACCAGAAGACACCTGAGAATGCCCACACCAGCAGAGACGACTTCTGCATCTGCCTAGAGTGATCATGTCCCAGCACTAGTTTTGTAATCAGGAAGATGACAGTTCTGCAAACAACCTCTCAAGTGCACACGGCCTTTGAGCATCCTCTCAAAGTCCATATGAAACGCATTCAAGAAAGCAGACTGCTTCCAACATCCCTGTCCCTAAGTAAAGTAGCCCTGGACTTGGTGAGATATAGGGGCAGAGCCAAAAACCTCTCTGTCAACTTCAGCTGCTATTACAGAGGCTTTGAGTGTTTTTGTTCATGCCCAGTCCATCAGCTTTCTGCAGAATCCTGTCTCAGATTGGCAGAGCACAGATATGGACACATCACGGAGGTGATAAATCCCTAAACTCACTCAAATCTCAATTTAATATTCTTCACCACAAAACAACTGTGGCCAAAGAGAAGATGGGTCCTGAGGGTCAGACCTATCCCAAAGGCCAACCTCAGGACAGTCTGAAGACACCAGTGCAGTGTCAGAGATGGGCTGTGGGTCCAGCATCAGCCAGCCCTTATTTCCAGCAATGGCCAACACTTCTGCTGCACAACAGTGCCTAACCACAACCCACATCAAAACCTAACACTGAGGGAAGCCCTGACCTCACCAGGCTGAGGAAAAGGAAGAACAGATGGACAGACAGGACATGGAGAAGAATCCCAGACTTCCTTTTCCCCCAGAAGAGAGCCTAGACTGGCCAAGCAATCCTGCAAAAGAGCTTCCAGAGATCTTCACTCCTTGCCTGACTCTTCAATCCTGGAGGCAGAAAGTCGTACTTCATCACAGTCCCTGTACAATTTTTTTAAAACTCCATTTTGTAACTCAAGAAAGTGAATTTAGCATTTAAGTCCTACGCTGAAAATTTTGCTCTTTAGGCAGGTGGTTGAAATGCCTGTGTTGGGATTTACCACGAAAGCTCTAAGCACATGCAGAGAAAGTCTGAACAGAAAGTCTTATGACAGGGCTACAGCCCTTGGCAATCCAACACTGGCGCCTTGCATGGTCTCCAGTAAGGCTGCGAGCAGCCAGAGCGAGGTAATGTGTGATGTCACCTATCTCACCAATGTGACAGCCAGACTTCTCCGAGATGTCCCAGGAAGAGCACTGAGGGCTGGAGACAGCTGGGAGGGATGGCACAGTGCAGGGATTTGAGGAAGATGAAAAGAGTTTAAGTGATCGAGGACTTGTTCAGAGACAACTAAGCATGGAAAAAGTGGAACTGGGCTCCCCTAATGGCTGTGGTGGTAATGGCATGGGCCTCTTCTGGAATAAATACAGCATACGGGGGGAGAGAGTCTTCTCAAGCAAGACCTGAGCTGCTTTTGAGCAGAGGACATAGCTCAGCTCTGTGTCCTGACACATAAGATGAGAGGAAATGGCATCAAGTTGCACCAGGGGAGGTTTAGATGGGGTATGAGGAGAAATGTCTTCACCAAAAAGGTGGTCAAGTGCTGGAACAGGCTGACCAGGGAGGTGATGGATGGAGTCACTGTCCCTGGAGGTGTTTAAAAGGCATGTAGACACAGCGCTTAGGGACATGGTTTAGCAGTGGGCTTGGCAGCGTTAACAGTTGGACTCAATGATCTCAAAGGTCCTGTCCAACCTAAACAATTCTACGACCCTTGATCATCATGATCCCCCTTCCTCTGGAGTTACCAGAGTAATTGGAAAATGAAGCCTCCTTCCCTGGCCTCCATGGGAAAAGTCAAAGCTAGACATTGCACAAACATGAAACACCCACCAGAAGTATCTACCACACTCATATTTCTAATCCAGATACTCTCTGTGGCTTTCTTAACCACAGACCCACAAAAAACAGCGTGGAAACAGAACAGGGACCTTCTGCAAAGGTTTCGGGCCAGATGCAAACTTAAACTGAGTCTTACTTACCTCTAGTCCACCCCTTTTGTCTAAATTAAACAAAGGAAAACTGCTGGGTGTTGAGTTTGTGTTGGGTCCCATCAGAAAAGGGGATTCAGAAAGGGAAGGGATATTGGGGAGGGACTGCAGGTAACGTCTGAGAGGCAGGAGGGGATAAATGAAATGGCAGGTTACACGAGTCTGGAGGGAGACTAAGCAATGCACTGCAAGAAGCAAGGCTTCTCTGGGCATAAAATCCAATCCCAGGGAGGGCATTCTCCTTCTCCCTGGCTTCTGAGAGCAAGCCTAGAGCCCTCCACCTATTTTCTGTGCCACACAGTACTGGACACATGCAAAAATGCTGCATGTTGGAGCTAGAACAGATGTGAAGAAGTATCAGCTAAGGAGAAGAGAACATTGTCACTGGTATAACTAAAGCCTTACAGTTTTGCTCATCAAGGAGAAGGAAATATAAACGACAGTCTAACAGCAAAGGGAGACCGTGATTCTGTAATTCTGAGAAATGGCACCAAAAAAGCACTGCAGAACATGGCTCATTTCACATAGGCAAAGTATTAAGGATCCTACAGGCTAAGGAGGAACCTTTTCAGCAGCTATAACTCAATCAGCAAAGGAATGCTGACCAGTAGGCTAGGAGGGCAAGAGGGAGGTGGCTAGAAGAGACATGGAGACCACAGACCAAAGAAGGCAGGGCAGCCAAACATGGAAATATGGGTCTGCAGAGCAGAGAAACGACCACTGACAAGACTCTCTGCAATTAAACACACCAAACCTTGAATCCATCTGGAGCGCAGTGACATTAACCAGCTGCTCGGTGGAATTACTGACTTGCTATGCACTGCAGAGGGTACATTATCTTTCCTTCTTTAGATAAGCAGCGTCAAAGGGTAGCTACAGCACATGCTCCATTTGAAGCCTGAGTCAGGGATCAGGTTGGCTACTCATTTACAGAGCTCCAACAACACTAATATGACAAGTCTCTCCGGAAAGGAAGGAGCCAGCAAGAAGCATTTCTTTTCAGTCCCTGAAGCAATTCACCTCAACACTTATTCTCTGCTCCCCAAACTTGCCCTGTTTTGGGGCTCATTCTTAGAGACGAATACTCCCCAAATGAGGAAACCTTTGAAGAAGAACCAGGAGATAGCTACAGTCTCCCTATACTAAATGTGATAATACTCAATGTGACCTGCAGCTAAATGCATAACCTCAGCTTACCACACGATGGTCAGAAATTAGGCATGTACTTACCTTTGAAAGGGGCACAAGAAGAGAGAGAAGTCACAGTCACCAAGTACTGAATGCCTTTCTTCTAAGAGATATACAGACACATGCATGTGTGAATCTAGAGCTGACCATCTCAAGATGATTACCTTGAGAACTACATACATACAGCCATAATGGGCTGAAGTAATTTCTTGCTTAAGCCTCAAATAACCCAAGACTCTTCCTGAATTTAAAGTACACAGCGCTAGACAACAAGCCTCCACACTCCGTACCACCAGATAAACCAATGCAGTCCTCCCACGGCCAGTCCAGCTGAGAGGATGAGAAAGTCATTAAGTTTCCATAATTTCTCCATTTTCTAATATAGCTCCAATTTCATAATAGCTCCAATTTCAACTGACAACAGCAACCTGACTGTGATTTTGATCTGCTTGGAACTTAAAATATATAAAATCAGCTTGTTTCACACCAACCAGCTTTTTAATCACATTCAGCCTGGAATAATCTGGATCAGTGATGTGGATGGGGGAGAAGAAGCTGCATGAGCTTCTTTAGCAGTTGACCAGGACTCAGTTGCTGGTTGGTCTTCTTACCAGCAGAGAGATGACCGTGCTGGAATAGTATGCCAGATCTTCTATGATTTCAGTACGGCGGTTGGCTCCGATGCGCAAGGATCGGCTGTGAACCTCTTCTGGCAGCACCGTGAGGATTTCCAGCAGAAAGGGCAGCGATGTAACATCATTGCTGTACCTGAAAGAACAGGGAGGAAAAACAGTGCATGAAGGCAAGTGACAGCCAAGCACACGCAGAAAACCTCAATACTAGCAAGTAGGTTAAGAGCACAGTGAGAGATGGAGGGACATTTCAAAGAGACTCTGCAAAAGTGTTACCACAAACACACTCCTGCACCCAGCTGCAAGGGAAGAGCACTGGTGAGAAGAGCCTCCATCAGTGGTTTAGCTCAAGATTTTTCAATAGAAAAATGGCAAAAGCTTTCCCAGCCCAAGCACATCAAGTCCAAGTGCCACTGCCCAAACACACCAAGTTCCCTCCTACTACAGAAATACCACAGGAGCACCTTAGCAGAGTGATCTGCCCAAACAAAGCGTCAGTGTACAATGGCACGTGGCATCCCATGTCAGCAAACACAGGGCAGTGAAAATGCTGTCACACAGAAATTGGGCATCGCTGCACCAGCTGACCGAGCGCTGTGGGACACCCCATAGTGGCTCAACCTCACTGTTCAATCCTGTGCTATGGCTAAAGCTGGCAGGGGATAGGGGATTGTCACATAACAAAAACAGGGATGAGGAAAATCGCTGAGTCTCAGAGAGCTGTGTTCACAGAAGCATGCACAGCCTGTTACAGGGAGCCACAGACAGCCCCATCTCTCCCTCCACCCCATCTCCCGGCCATGATCCAAGACAGTTTAAATTATTCATCAAGAAAAACTTTCCTATTGTCAGGCCATTTGCTGCTTCGTGCCTTTCTGGACCATGCAGGTCTGCCCATTTGACATTTACTCAAAGAACAATTTAGAGTTTAATGATATGAACTATTACTTACTTTTCAACCAGTGTTTGTACGCAGCCTTTCCAAGAAGCCATTTGCAGGGCAAGGTCTGCTATTGCTAAAGCAAGCTGAAAGGGAAAGAGGAAGAAAAAACAACAGAGCTAAGTGTGGTGGTTGATGAAATCTGCCCAACAGCACAGGAGAAAGGGTGCTGTGAGTGTCAGACCTGAGCTCAGCAGGGCTGGCAGGTAACTCCAAGCCTGCAGAGGCAGGATATTAATTCACAATATCTGTTTGTGTGTGCAGTCTCTGTGGTTTACTGCACAATGCCCACCGCCTCGATGGGGTGATGTTTTCTGCTGGGCTACTTAAGGGCTGAACAAGCAACCTCACCTCAGTGTGTGCAGTGTCAGACACCCAGTGCTACAGAAATGTATGTATAATGGGAATGCTGTATAAAGAACAAATGTATTTCCAAAAATATGCCAGCACCTCACAAGAAATCCTCCCAGTCCCTCAGGGCACTGCTGGGCCTATCAACATTTTGTCTCCATTGCAGAGCACAGGGAAAACTCCAGGAACAGCTGTTCATCTCTCAGCCTCTCCAAACAGCAAGCAAGAGGATGAAGTAATCCATTTAACTAACGGAACCAAATAATGAAGGAGGGCAAACAATTCTGTACTGGGAGACACGAACGGGCTGGCTGCAGGCATTGACCTTCTCTGTTCTCCACACTGGACGAAAAGCAACCAAGGGAGTCTAAGGGCTTTGTCTCAGAAAAAGTCAGAGGTGATAAAAGCTGGAGCTGGTCACCACTGCTGTCGCCTGCAGCACCTAATTTTTCTTCCCCAAAGCTGGCAATTACTGTAAGGGAGAGCTCCAGCAAGGCTGTGACACAAGCCTGGCTACCAGTCTGCTCTCAACAGCAAGTTAGGACTTAACAGTCCAGACTTTACTGTTGAGAGCAGCCTCAGCCCACTCTCTCTCTCACAGACATTTATCGAGCAGCTCCTTCCACCTCTCTGCTCAGCACCTACCTGAGTTACAATGACAGGTGACAGGTCTTTCAAGTTCTGGATGTGGGACAGCAAAGAGTCCCGTAACGAAGCATGGGAATCCGTAGGGAGTTCATAGAAGGAAGTCTGTATCTTCATCTTCATGGTCTGTGCTGCAAAGTAGCATGACTCCACATCCTGACGGATCTGCAGCAACTGGTCAGAGATCTCCCACGCGTGGACCTGCAGACAATCGCAGCAGTGTCAGCGAGCAGGCATGGGAATGTAGAGCAAACTCAGTAGGTATCAGCAGGCTTAAGGCAGGTTTAAGAGTAAGCCCAAACTCCCCTAGATGAAAACACATCCTCTCCCTTAAAATACCCCCAGAATTTTGACCAGGAGAGTCCACGCCACACTGCTATCATGGCTCAAGCAGTGACGGCTGACTAATGAAGGTGCTGGGGCCGTAACACCCACCCCATGAGCTGAACAAGCAGATTAGCTTCCAACACAGACCTGACATTGGCAGAGATGCTCATGGCCTCAGTTACAATCCGTTCGGGAGAGAGGATCAGAAAGCGGATCTGATGACCACCCTTGCAGTAAAGAGCAACAAAAGAGGCTTTTTGGGGCTAATTGCCATACCTATTACACAGCAATAAAACCAGAGAGAGCCCAGCAAGGGACAAATGGAAAAAGGAGGACTGGATAAAGGTCTCCCCAGATCAAAATAACGATATGTAACTGCAAGATTGAAGCTGCTGGACCCACCTAAGAGCACACAATGGGACCGGTGAGTCTGCAGCAGACTATAGATGTGCTGAAGAGCTTGGAGGAGAACCAACAACAAGGCCAATCATTACCTGCGCAGTCTTAGAGAGGCAACAAACAGCCAACTGGCTGGTATGACACTGAAGACTTTGCCCTTTGTGCGTGACCAGAAGCTACATGGAGAGCACTGGGTGAGCCAGAGGAGAGGCAGGCACCGCCGGATAGACCGCAGGCCACCCTCGCCTTGCTGAGATGGTGGAACAGGCAGCCCTGGGGACAAGCCCCAGGCACCCTTTAGACCTGCTGAAGCATCTACTGTACAGGGCTTGGTGGGAAAAGGATGCCAGTCAGGGAAGGAAAGCTTGGCTAGGTTACCAAGGGTCACCAAACCTCACCAAGGGACGCTAGGGCCACTGCTTGAGCACATCAGCATGGCTTGGGAAGAAACCCTTGGATGTGAGCTCGCCTGTTAAGGAATGGGATCGTCAAAGGACTCAGACGATCAATAAAATGGTCCTCCTTTCCTGAAACATCTGCAACATGTTTTAGTTTAATTAAAAGCATTTGGGTTTTTTCTCTTAAAAAATAAAAGTAGTGTTTTATTTTTCCAAAACACTTGAAATCTGAATTTCTGTGCATATTTAAGCTCGAACTAATCAATTCACACAATCCACCCCATGCGTGCAACTAACATTGAATGCCCCAGCACCCTCCTCTGACCTGCACCCCTAAAGCTGCTAGACAAGCCATGGGCACTCACAAGGAACAGTATGACCACATCCAACATTCATATCAGACTGTATTTTCTATCACTATAAACACTATAAAAATCACTCTGCTAGACTCCAGAAGATATCTCCTGATAGAAAATAAGGCTAATGTGTCACGTGACTGGAAGACGGTGGATATTTCTAATTTTTTTTATTTGGCAGAGATGAAAGACAGTTCCAACTGACACTTCAGATGGACGAACATCACACCACAAAAGGAGGAGTTCCCCAAAAGCCTTGTGTTAACAGCCAGTGAGGCAGGACCCCGCAACCACCACATAAGAGGACTTTAGCTAAAGTCTGTCCGTGTGCTACAGCACACCAAAGGAAACAATTAAATAAATATATTACAAAGGATTCTATTTGTCTGGCATTTAAAAAACATCTTATAGACAAAAATCCTAGTGGGGATACTGGCCACTGCTAAATGTAGATGTTACTGTTCTTCAGGAACTTCAAACTGCCATAATGAACAGAAATCTCAGGGAAAAAAAACATCCCCTTAACTCAATCAGGAAGAAACACCCAGAAGGAAAAGCAGATCCGGGCTATCACCTTCCCTATTCCTTCACAGTCACAAACTTCTCCTAAGCTTGGGATGTGCCTGCTGCTTATCCTCTGCTATCTACAAGGGAAGGCAAGCACTGAATTGGGCTGCCCAGCACAGCAGGACCCTGCGATTCAGCCAAGCAACAACAGCAGCTGATAAACCATTATGGAAATAAAGGGGTTTTTGGGTCCATGAGCCTATGCAGGCTACCTATGTAAACACCTCTGGAAATCAAAGGAGAGCTCGGTCAGACAGCCCCAGTGCACCAGAGCTGACACAAAACCCACAGCATGGTCTCCCATATTTTAATTTTTCAGACTTCAAGCATGCTCTGCACAAGGGCACCGTGGCACTACCCTTGCCCCAGCACTGAACAATAAAATAAGACATGTCTTATTTTACTGAACTTAAACACTAGGAATTTCTGCATTTCACAAACCTAAAGCAGTGTTAAAAATGAGCTGATGTTGATATAATGGAGCAGGATTACTGCTCTTTGGTTTAGCATGGTTAACAAATTACAAAATTCAACTGCTTTAGAAACCTGGAAGCAGTACTTCCGATACGCGTCTCCAAACTTGAACAATGCCATCAGGCAAGGGCTTCGCAGCCCTCATCTCCAACACCCTTTACGCCACAGGACTTTCCTGAATTAAATCCAGCATAAAATAAAACCTCTGTGTTTCTAAAAAACAATTCTTCTAGTCCTCATTTCAGCCTGGTTAACAAAGGAGATTCAATTACAACCTTTGGCCAGTTGTTCCAATGGCTAAATATAATTTTTTTTAAAAAATACAGTCTGTCTAGCCTTGATTTCCAGCTGCGTTTAATACCTTCAGAGTAAAGAGCCACATATGTTATCGAAATACAATCCTGCATTGGCAAAACGGGTACAGACCACACAGCCAAGAAGAAATAACAGGTACAGTGGTTATGCTGATAAATCCCAGTTCAGCGAGCTCTCCCATATCCCAGCTTATTGGCTTCTGTAACTAAAACCCCTCTGTGGAACTTCAGTTTCTTTCACACCTTCAATACTACACCAGATAGAATTGCATTACGTGACTTTATGGCTTGGATTTTCCCAAATATAAAATGAATTTGGCACTTCTGCTCCTCCCTGAGCAGTAGCACGCATCCCCACTGTCCGTCCCTGTCTGGAAAGCAACACCAACATTCAAATTTTGCTTTTTTAATATACTTGAGAAGCCTCCTCATGATTCCTCACTCCTTGTCAATCTTCTGCTGTTCAAAGGCTGAACAAATTCATCTTGAAAGAAAAAATAATCATGTTTCCAAACTTATCTACCCCTTGCAGGAAGATAGGTGCCCAGAAACAGCAGTGGTCTCAAACACCAGCTGATGCTTGATAAACCAGATGTCCTGGGTCTGTGGCCAGGCACATCCCAGGGGCCTGCAGCATCATGCAGCAGGGAGATACAAGGCCACGAGCAAGCTGCCAGGCTGTTTGAGACTTCAGGTCAAGGTCAGCATGATCCAATCTTATCTCCAGTGAAAAAAACAGTATCTTTTGCATATGTCGAAGTAAAACTGATTTCTTTATAGTCAATATTAGCACAGGGCTCAGCTCCTGAATCTACTCCCTGAAATTCTGCTGCAAGATATTTTTATGCCCATTTTTAGCCCATAACGTAGTATCTGAGCTGACTGTCAAATATGTCAGAGATCCTCAGACCAGCCCCAAATGCTCAGCACTCTGTTCTCCCATCTCCTCTTCCCTTCTCCTTTTAGCTCAACTCTGAAAAACTCAAGCAAACAACAGCACCCAAATACAAGAGACAAGCCCCAGAAGCAGCGCGGTGATTGCCTTACACTCAACCTCAGCAGCTGGTGAATCCATCCCTCATCTCCAACCTCAGGCTGATGCTGTGAATTGCTTTTATCTTTGCCACAGTGACAGGCTGGAGGACAGCCGGCCAGGACTGCCCATGGACACATGGCTGGCCAGGCTCACTTTCAACAGGTACTCACCAGACTTGGTGAGCTCATGACGGTCAAGGAGAGAGTCCTTTCAGACAAACTCCTTTGCTTTTATGAGGCTTTGATCCTTCCTTCCCAGCTGCCTCTGTGACCACAGGCTGTTAAATAAGCTTTCTCCAATAACTCCAGCTATTACTGGCATATAAAACGCCTGTAAAAACTTCAAAACAGGTATTAAGAAAAATTTGGAGGTATTTCTGACAGAAATGTCCCTATGGATTTATTTATATTCTCCAGGTAATTCCCAAGCTAGCAATAAATAAAAAGCCCTTCTTACGCAACTAAACAACTACAATAGCTAGAACCACACCAGACCTTCTAAGACTCATATTAAAAACTTTCTCAACTCAATTAAGGGGCACATACTTTCCACAGCATTTAGAATTGAACAATTACGGACAAGGCGGCAGAAACGGGAACTCAACAGTAAGTGTGTTAGGAGATCCTACCAAAAAGCAAGCCAAACCCAAAGCCAGAGAGCCCAGCTCTGCTGTACAAGCAACAATCCAAGTGTCTGGAAGTCACTGATTCAACAAAGACAGCAAAATTACTAATGGTTTTGTGATCACTAATGACTGACGATACTAAAAGAAGCTATTTGTATGCCCCAAATTTACTGCAGCATATTCAGAAATTGTACAAAGCATTCAAGGGCTGAAATAAGTCTCCTTGTATGCCCTCAGGCAGCTCCAATGATGACTACCTGGACTGCCAATCAATATATATACATGAAAAAAAGCCACCCTGAAGTAGTATTTAGCGAAAACAAATATATATGGCAGCGGAACAGGTAAGGAAGACCTTAAAGAAATGTCAGGTTAGGAAATAAATGAAATTCTTAGTCTGTGACTTCAGCTATCAAATACCCAATCTATATCTCACTACAAAGAAGACATCTCACCAACAACCACAGAGCAGCTGAGTACCTCAGGAGATGTAACGTTATTCAGGGAAATTTTTTCTGGGCACGTGACAACAAAATATTTCCAGAATGTTAGAAGAGAATGGGTTTAAATTCTAACATTGACCACCAGACCGCTAAAAACCCCCAATTAAGAGCATCCTCCAGATAACAGGCACTTGTGGGAAGGAAAATGACATTATAAATAGCTCAGATATGATGCTGCTATTACTTTATGAAAGGATTTTTATATAAAATTGAGGCTGTTCTACAGTCAAAAACAAAAGTGCTTTTGCAGAGATGTAGTAAAGTTCCCAAGGAGGAACTAGCCAAGTGCTGTTGTGATGTTATAAACAAATCACGAGCTGCCATTCCCATCTGTATGTAAGTCTGTAGCTTGAAGTTTGGCTTCCTCCAGTCCCCCTAGGACTATCTGCACATAGTCTTGCTCACATGTGTAAGATTTGCTTTTACCATCTATCTAACTTCATACTGGAGTTCAAAATGTACTTTTGATGTTAAAAATAAGCAATAAAAGAACAAGCAAAAACCAGAAAGACAGCTCAAGTCCTTGTCATTGAGCTCTGAAGATTACCACCCAAAAGGCTTTGTCTTGATGCACCCGGCTTCTGGAGGCAGATAAAAACCAAAACCCCATGCCAAAGTGCAGAGCATTTGCAGCTTGACATTTAGTGCTGGGATGAAATAAGAGTTGGGTATTTACATGGCTGTAATGAGAAGAGACAAAGATGTAAACAAAGCGAGCCTAGGGACCTTCTTCACACAAAAGAAAAACCCCTCCCCACAAAAAAAAAAAGCTGTATTTCTTTTAATTTTAACAAATGGGTAGATGAGAAGGCACTCATTTAGAGATGACTTGTAATGTTAGAAAATTATAATTGAAAACATTTGCAGAGAAATCAAGTGTATTTTTCACCATTTTACTGTTCCAGTTCCATCGCTTTTCTCCAAGAAAAGAGGACCAATGCCTAGTGAATTCCACCACACTGATGGCATCCAGAGGGCAGAGATCGTCAGCTGGACAGGAGCCTGCTAAAGAAGATTTAAGATTCATGAAGATCCAAGAGTAGCAAGTCTTAAATAAATAAAAACCTTTCAAGGGAGGGGAAAGAAAAATGCAATGGAGCAGAATGAATACCCCATGTCCAAGCCATCCACACCTATATCAAGACTCCCAGCTTCATCCTCACAAAGCTCACCCACAAAAGCAGTCCCACACCCCCACATGAAGGCTGCTCTTCAGCACTCATGATGATGTCACCCAAGCTCTTATACAAACATAGCCTTGATGCAAGAAAAAAGCCTCAATCCTGGAGTTGGGTGGAAATGAAGCTGGCAAGATGCATTGTTCCTGCATGTTTTGCAGCTAGGAGGAAATTTTAAAAGGATCTCAAATGGGAGGCTGGAAACCATAATCGGCTCAAAGTTAAGAAGCATTGCCTCTTCTGCTCAGAAGAGGATGCACCACTGCCTGAGAAGCAAAAGGACTTTAGGTAGGAAAACACATCTACCAGCCTTGGTGCAGAACCACTTCCCCAGCTCCAGTCATGGGCCTGGTCCCTAGACCATGGCAGGTCCACACCAGAAATCTCCAGGAGAAAAGGGATTGTTTCCTTCCCTGTGGACAGCTCAGCTGTTCTCGAGCCCATGTAGGAAGACCTCTTGCTGGCACTGTATCACCGTCTGACCCCAGTACTATATGAAGTTACAGCTCCTGAGAGATGCAGCCAGTTCCTACCACCTACTCCTCCACCTGACCCACTAACTAGCAGAAGCGGCTTCAGTTCAGCCGATGAGACCCTGGAGATGGAGAGAGGGCAGTGAAATGGGCACCACATTTTGAAAGATGAGGGCTGGAAAAAAAGACAAAGAATTGCCTAGACATCTTGAGAGCTACTGTCATTTCATGAAGCATGGCAGGAAGCATCCCTGAAAATCTGCACTTGGCTTTGATCAGCCTGAAGCTGAACATAGACGAGCACCCCACGGAAATGCTCACTGTGTCTCATCAATGCAGAACGCAAGGCACCAAAAGACTCGAGACATGAGTTTAAGAGAATTCATGGAGTTTGGCTACGCATATCTAATCAAAGGACATGCAGGTGGCTCTAAGCAGCTGTGGAGGCCCTAGATGTTCCCTAAGCTCCAAAACCAGTTTAGAACAAGGTGGTCACCACCATAATGTAACCTCCTAGTACAAAGCAGGAGACCACAAGTAAGAGGGAGGGATTCAGAACTGTATTACATTGGGTGGTTCATGACAGCTCAGCTTCACTCATCCCAGCCAGAAACCTTCAATGACAAGTAAGTCCTTCTCAAGAAACCAGCTTGGGAAAAAGGAATGTCCAGTCCATTCAATCTCAGCTAGTGGAAGAGTTACTAGCAGAACAAATCTTCCAGCTATACGGAAGCTGAAGCACCAGCCAGAGGAGTTCCTAACACAGCCTTAGATTTTATGGACCCTTTTTTGACAAAGGCTGGCTTGAGCCATAAAGCTGTGAGAACAGGGGAGGCTTCATGCTTGAAAGGCAGCCATGACGTGTTTCTCTTTCACCCCAGCCTTCCAACAAAGAGCTGTCTGTTTCCACTCTTTGGTCAAGTGGCACCTCCAAAGTATGATATGCCCACGGTCATAATTCACAAGCCAAGCCAGCTGGCAAACCCTCTCAGCTATTGAGCAGCCTCTCCCCAAGGTCTCGTCCAGGCTTTTGAAGGACAGTTCTAATGGACTTCATGCACTGATCTCAAGCAAGCCTTAGGCAAAGACAGTGCATTCAAAGTCAAGCCTTCTGCTTCACAAGACTTTGAAGATGACTTCAGAGGGCCAGTCAAGGTAAGCATCTTCCAGTGGACAGCCTGCCAGCGAGACTTGTTTGTTATTGAGAAAACAGATGGCAGCTTGTGTGCTGGAGATGCAGTTGCACCACGATGGGAGTCCAGCAAAAATCCCTGAAATTTCCCTCCTTTTCGACACACCAAAGTGAAGGAAGGAATGGGCCTATTCAACGCCAGTCTAAGAGACGGATACCAAAACAGCACGAAGATGAATTATGAGTTCGCAGGTGCCACGAGAATGAAGAACTTCCAGCTCAAAAGGGAAATATGTAGTGGATCCTTTGGTAAAACCTTGCCACAGAGGCAACATTTCCTTCTGAACTCCCACCAACACGTTTAACTTGCATTTTAATCAATTAACTTGCATTTATAATCTCATGCCCCTTCCTTGAAAAGATTCAACTGCTGCCATAGACAATCTTTACCATGGAAGATTTACATTGTAGCAAGGAAGGCTTTGAGAAGACAGCAGAAAAACCTAAAATCACAGAATAACAAAGCAGCAAACCTGAAGGTTGCTGGTCAGACCCTCTGATCAAAGCAGAAGCAATTTAAGTCAAGCCCATTCAGGGCAGCTGAGTATGTCTCCAAG
>JAVJGJ010000057.1:71756534-71771287 GCA_035590215.1 Microhierax caerulescens | reverse complement strand
GCCCCACCTCAGCACTCGGGACGGCGCCGCAGAGAAGAGGCTCTGCGCATGCGCGGGGCGTGACGGCGGCGTACTGACGTCGTGCGTGCGTGGTGACGTCATGCGTGCGCGCTGAAGCCACCGCCGTGGAACTACCAAGATGGCGGCGCCTCCGGAAGAGGACTGGGCGGGCTGGCGCGTTGTCATGGCGATCGCGCCGCCGGGGGGGCGTGGCCATAAGGAGGCCTGCCTTGCCAGGCTGGGACGTGCCCATAAATGGCTGTGGGCGGGGCCTAGGGTTGCCAGGGCGACGGCGTCGTCGTCGTGCGTCTTTGCGTCACTTCCGGCCGCTCAATCCCCGCCGGTCGCCGTGGCAACGCCATGGCGGCGGCTGAGGAGAGGGGGGGGAGGGGCGCAGGGCGCCGGGGATCGCTGTGGAGGTGGACGGGGGTGGGTGCGGTATAGAGGGGGCTTGAGCGCGGTGTGGAGAGGCAGCAGTACGGTGGGGGCCTGGGGGTGAGTGCAGTATAGACGGGAGCAGTATAGCAGCGGTCTGGGTGTCGGTGCAGTTTGGAAAACTGTATAGTAGGGGAGTGGAGATGAGTACAGTATAGTGGGGGCCTGGGGTTGGGTACAGTATAGAGGGGGAGCAGGATAGTAGGGGACAGGAGATACATACAGTGTAGAAAGGAGCAATATAGTGGAGGGCAGGAGATGGGTACAGCATAGAGAAGGAGCAGTATAGCAGGGGACTGGTGATGGGTACTGTGATGGGGAGTGAAGCATAATAGGAGACCAGGCATGGGAGCAGTAGTGTAGTGGAAGACAGGTACGGTATAGAGGGGAAGGGGACTGCGGATGGGCACAGAGGGAGCACTGTACAGTATAGGGGGAGTATGGTATAGAGGGGGAGCAGTATAGCGGGGGACCACGGGGAAGCAGGGATGGGTGTAGTATAGCAGGGGGCCTGGGGTTGGGCACAGTACAGAGAGAGAGCAGTATAGCAGGGGACCGGGGTTGAGCCCCTTACAGCAGTGGAGCGGGATAGCACCTGGCGTTGGGCACGGTGCCCCAGAGGCATTATAGAGAGGTCTGGGCACTGCCTGCACCGAGCTAATGGGTGGATGGTGCTGGTGCTCCCTGCTGCTGCAGCTGGGCTCTGCCCTGTCCCATCCTGCCCCATGTCCCCATGCGGCCATGGGCTGGGGGACTGGCACGAGCTGGGTCTGGTGATGGCACTGTCCCCATAGGCCTGCGCAATGCCCCACGCTGCTGGGACGTCATCCAGCCCCTGCTCTGTGCTGTCTACATGCCTAAGTGTGAGGATGGCCAGGTGGAGCTGCCCAGTCAGACCCTCTGCCAGGCCACCCGGGCCCCCTGCACAATCGTGGAGCGTGAGCGTGGCTGGCCTGACTTCCTCAAGTGCACGCCTGATCGCTTCCCTGAGGGATGCCCGGTATGGCAGGGAGGACACAGGGAAGGGGGGATGCCCCACTGTGCTGCCATGGGTTCCCCATCCCCTCAGGGCAGTGGGAGTGGGGAAACGCCAGCTGTCCCCAGCCCTCCATGGGGGATTGATGTCCACCCTGGCAGCACAGCCTTCACCATAGGGGTGCCGCCTCCTCCTCCTTACAGCCCTGTCTCTCCTCTGGTAGAATGAGGTGCAGAACATCAAGTTCAATAGCTCGGGACAGTGTGAGGCACCACTGGTGCGGACAGACAACCCCAAGAGTTGGTATGAGGATGTGGAGGGTTGTGGCATCCAGTGCCAGAATCCACTCTTCACCGAGAAGGAGCACCGTGAAATGCATGTCTACATCGCCGCCTTCAGCTCTGTCACCATCTTCTGTACCTTCTTCACCCTGGTGAGATGCGGGGGTACACGGGGAGGTGTCCCCAAAAGGGGACTGGGCACCAAGCTGTCCCTTACTCCTCCGCCTCCATCAGGCCACATTCGTCGCTGACTGGAGGAACTCCAACCGTTACCCCGCCGTTATCCTCTTCTATGTCAACGCTTGCTTCTTCGTTGGCAGCATCGGCTGGTTGGCGCAGTTCATGGATGGTGCTCGCAATGAGATTGTGTGCCGGGCTGATGGCACCATGCGGCTGGGAGAACCCACGTACGTGTCACCTTTGTCACCATTCCACCATGGCCACATGCCAAGAGGTGTCCCTGGGACCAAGGAGGGCTCTTGGGGGTTTCCTGGCCTCTTGGGAGCATGGAGGATGCTCCACTCTTGGGGCAGGAGAGACCCCCTTCCTCCTCCCTGTCCCCTTGGTGGAGGTTGGTGACACTCCTGTCTCACTTCCCCCCACGTAGCTCCAACGAGACGCTCTCCTGTGTCATCATCTTTGTCATCGTTTACTACTCGCTGATGTCGGGTGTCATCTGGTTTGTCATGCTGACCTATGCTTGGCATACCTCCTTCAAGGCGCTGGGCACCACCTACCAGCCACTGCTGGGCAAGACCTCCTACTTCCACCTCATCACCTGGTCTATCCCCTTCGTCCTCACTGTTGCCATCCTGGCTGTGGCACAGGTAACAGGACCACGATACTGTGTCCCAGCAGTTCCCTGCCAGGATGATGTGCATGGGGAGGGGTGGCCACAGCTGGCTGAGCTCTGTTCCCATCTCTGCCAGGTGGATGGTGACTCCGTCAGCGGCATCTGCTTTGTGGGGTACAAGAACTACCACTACCGAGCTGGTTTCGTCCTGGCGCCCATTGGGCTTGTCCTCATCGTAGGGGGCTATTTCCTCATCCGGGGTAGGTGTGGGCTCGCCCAGTGTGGGGACAGGGGTACTGTGGGTGTCTCACTCACCCTGACTACCTGACTACCTCATCCTTCCACTGCAGGGGTCATGACGCTCTTCTCCATCAAGAGCAACCATCCCGGGCTGCTGAGCGAGAAGGCGGCCAGCAAGATCAATGAGACCATGCTGCGGCTGGGTAAGCGGGGCTCCATTGGCATCACTTCCCTGGGAATTTGAGTGGGAATGGGGACTTTTTGTCCCCAGAACCCAGACAGCCCCACCTTCTCCGGAGTGGCTGCAGTGGGGGACAAAGCTGTAGTGATGATGGCGTGGTCCTGGTGCAGCATCTTTGTCCCAGTGTTGCTGGGGTCCAGCTAAACCAGGGATGTCCTACTTCTCTTCCAGGCATCTTTGGCTTCTTGGCCTTTGGCTTTGTCTTCATCACTTTTGGCTGCCATTTCTACGACTTCTTCAACCAAGCAGAGTGGGAGCGCAGCTTTCGAGAATATGTCCTGTGAGTGGGACAGGGATGGGAGAGCGAGCAGGATGCTTGCAGCATCCCTGCACCTCGCGTTTAGCAGGGGACATTGGAGGGTGGAGACCCTCAAGTTCCCCACCAACACTGCCACCGCATCTCCACTCTGCAGAGCTGTGGGGCATCCTTGGTGCCCTTCTCCTTATGGCCACTGTCCTGCGTCTGTCCCCATAGGTGCGAAGCCAATGTGACCATTGCCACGCAGACCAACAAGCCCATTCCAGACTGTGAGATCAAGAACCGACCAAGCTTGCTGGTGGAGAAGATCAATCTCTTTGCCATGTTTGGGACTGGTGTCTCCATGAGCACCTGGGTCTGGACCAAGGCCACCCTGCTCATCTGGAAACGCACCTGGTGCAGGTGGGAACCCAAGGATGTCACCACAGTTGCGTGTGGCCCTTCCTTCCCCATCCAACATCCTGAGATGTTGGAGGTCATTCCCAGACTTTTGTCCATCAGCTCGATGGGTTGTGGGCTCACAGCAGACAGTGGTTCAGGAATGGAGTGGCTTCTCCTACTTTGCAGGTGTCTCACATCCCATTTGTGGGACATTTCCATCCCCAGGGATGCCATCCAGTGCAGTCCCCAGCCCTTGGTGTCCCTGTCCAGAGGGGGAAAGGGAGATGGGGAGGGTCCCTTTGCCCCCAGCTGTGATACCTGGGGTTGTGTGTCCCTGTGCCTGGGCCACCCTGTGTCCCTGCTCTGAGCCACCATGTCCCCAGGCTGACTGGGCAGAGCGATGACCAGCCCAAGAGGATCAAGAAGAGCAAGATGATTGCGAAGGCCTTCTCCAAGCGCAAGGAGCTGCTGCGTGACCCAGGCCAGGAGTTGTCATTCAGCATGCACACAGTCTCACATGATGGCCCTGTGGGTACGTACCCATGGCAGAGGGCCATCTTGGCAGCACCCTGGGGTCCTCGAAGTCCCTGCCTTTGACCGGGCTCCCCTCTTCTTGCAGCTGGCTTAGCATTTGACATCAACGAGCCATCAGCCGATGTGTCCTCGGCATGGGCCCAGCACGTTACCAAGATGGTGGCCAGGAGAGGGGCTATCCTCCCCCAGGACATCTCTGTGACGCCTGTGGCGACACCTGGCAAGTTCTTGGGGACCATGTGGTCATCTCTTGGGGGGACAAACCAGGCTGAGGGGTGTTTGGGATGTGTGGGGAGGCAAAGCCTCCAGGGTTGGGGCTGGTGGGGGTGTGCAGGGCAGGATGTGGCTGCTCTCACCTGTCCCATTGTGTCCTGCAGTGCCGCCAGAGGAGAGAGCCAGCCTCTGGGTGGTGGAGGCTGATGTATCTCCTGAGCTGCAGAAGCGCAGCAGCCGCAAGAAGAAGCGGAGAAAGAAAAAGAAGGAGGTGTGCCCAGGCCCTGAGCACTGCCTGGGGGGCTCCATAGCCCCTCTGGCCCCCAGTGCCATCCCTCACTTGCCCCGGCTGCCCCCCAAGTCCTGCCTGGTCGCCTTTGTCCCTGACATCCTCCCGGGGCTCCCACCCAGCCAGCCTGAAGCCACCTTTGCTGGGAGGACATGGGACGGCTGCCGCAGAGCCAATGTCTTCCACCTCATCAGCAACCCCTTCTGCCCTGAGAGTGGATCCCCAGAAGAGGAGAGTCCTGGCCCCAGCAGCAGGTGCCAGCAGCACAATGGGGGTCCGTTCTGGCCCCCTGACCCTGGCACACTGCCCCGTGGCAGGGGGACGAGGACTCAGGGCCGACGGGCTGTCTTGGCCCCCATCCACTCTCGGACCAACTTGGTAGAAGCAGAGCTGCTGGACGCCGATTCGGACTTTTAAGCCCGGAGGGATGTTGCAAGGGGACGGGGACCCTTGGGGTGAGACCCAAAGCCTCGTCCAGCACAGGCAGCCTGCGAGGGGACAGTGAAGCCCACCCTATCCCACCAAGGCCAGTCCCGAGCATCCCCCTGGCTCAGCCATGGCTGATTTCTCCCCTTGGAGGATGGTGTTTCTTCCCACATCACCCAGACTAGACTCTATGCACATCCCAGCCCAGCAAGACACTACACTGGCAGTTTTGGGATATCCTGGCATCACTGGGAGAAGACAAATGGGGTGTCAGTGGAACAAACACTACCCAGGTCCTGCAGGTGTTTAAGGACAAGGGGTACACTGCCTTTGCCACCAACAGGAATGGGGGCGGGTGGTCTCCCTGGGACAGCGGTACCAGGCAGCAGGTGAATGTAGGTCAGGGTAGATTTTGGTGAGCTTTGTCCTGTGTCCCGGGGGTGATGGGACCCACTGACACCCCTTGCTCACTCTCCACCTCCACCCATGGCTAGATGGTACGTAGAGCTTACAAACACTTGTGCCAATAGTTTTTTCTATTTTTATTTTTTAATCTTTGTATAATACACCAAGACGTGACGGCTGGGCATGGTCTCCACTCGGGTGCTGCGGCCAAGAGTAGGATGAGCTGACCCCCCTGCCTCATGAGGCAGCAGCAGCATCCCCAGGGTGCACCCATTTTTCTGGGTGCACCCTATTTCTTCAGGGGTCCCAAAGTGCCTTCCAGCTCCCCAGAGAGCTGAACCAGACCCAAAATGGAGGGTTGGTGAGATGGTGGTCCCTGACTATGGGAAGCAGGGAGCCACATTGGAGTGCACGGGCACTCCCTGAGCCATGACGCAAAAAACCCCATATGAAACTTTAAAACCCCAGGGTGTGCAAGGCGAGTCGGGGTTGCCTTTGCTGTCCAGGTGCCTCAGCCCTGTGAACAAACCTTTTTTTATATATTTTTTAACAACCATGCCCCCCCCCCCCCCCCAAGTTACAGGAAACCCGGCTGAACCCTGAGGTAGGAGTACTCCAGTCCCTGCTGGTGTTTTGTATCTGTCCATTATTCCTGTACACATCTTTATTAAATCCTGATAGGCTCCTGGCTTTCTCTATCCCAGTGACCTCCATGGGTTAATTTTTGCTGTGTAAAGGAAAACCCTCCTGTATCAGTATTAAATTTGCCAAGTTTCCATTGCTAGCGGCTGCCCTGGGCTCTTTGGGGAGGTTTTGAGTGCGGGGAAATGTTGCGGGGTTTTGTCCTTTTTTCCTAAAAAAGCTCCAACTGCTTTAAAACCTGCTAAAAACTGCTTTAAATACTGATTTAAACTGTTTTTAAAAATGCTTTAAACTGTGCTTAAAAACTGCTAAAAACTGCTTTAAACTGCATTAAAAACTGCCTTAGAAATGCTTTAAAAACTGCTAAAACTGCTAAAACCTGCTTTTAACTGCTTTAAAAAACTGCTAAAACGTGCTTTTAACTGCTTTAAAAATTGCTAAAAACTGCTTTAAACTGCTGTAATCCCCCCGTCCTGGCCACTTTGCCTGCAGACAGCAGGTGTGAGGGGCTGGAAAGGTCTGTGGGTGCTCTGGGGACTGTTACAGGGGACAGTTGCTGAGCTTGGGCAGCAATATTGGGGGGTCCTTTGCCAGCAGATGGCACTACGGGCTTAAATATCCCCAAACTTGCAGTGGGGTGGCTCGGGTTTCGGGGTGTTGATGGGTGCCTTGACCTGAGTGGGGTCCCGCAGGCACCTGCTACTGCCCACAGCACTGAGCAATGGGCTCTGTGAATGGTGCTTTTGGGGAGAAATGCTGCTTTTGGAAAGTGGCCTTTTTTTATTTCACTTGTGAGGCATGCGGGTGCTCGGTTATCCCAGAGACCAGGTGTCCCTCTGAAATTAGAGTGGAATTGGCTGGTGAAAATTGCATTTTCCCTGATGGTTTTTGGCAAGTGGGGTGGGCTAACCCCACTCTACTGCTGTTGCAGGGCTCTGCACTGGGGCCAGCAAGCAGCAGGAGGCCAGAGTAAAGGCTGGTTTATCTGGGGTGAAACAAAATGTTTTATTATATTTTTGTGGTTTTATTTTTTTTTAACAATCTATATTTTATTTTTAAGTCTTTTTGAGAAGAAAAACTAATTGCAGCAGTTGTTCCTAAATATATATATATAGTTTATATATATACACCATTTCAAAACAAAAAGCTAAAATACTTTATTTTGGAAACAACAGATGTTCTGACCCCACCACATCCCCTCTATTTTCCCCCAGGCACTAAAAACTCCCTCAATTTGGCACACGAGGACAAAGAAGTGGTTTTTTTTAAGGAAGAAAAAAGCATTTATCCTGGGCAGCACCCCATCTTTCTCGCAGAGGGCTCAGAAGATGGAACCAGCTCTTTGCTCTAGTGGGAAAAATGAGAAGCAATCACCAACACACACACACACCCACACACCCCATTTCAATGGTTATGATTAAAACTTCTTGGTTAAAAGGGATTAAATGCCCGGCCCAGGACAAATTCAGCCCAACTTCTTATGCCTGCTGTGCTGGGAGCATTCTGCCCAAAAGTGGCCAGTGGTCTCGCTCAGCACCGTGGGTCGTGGGTGCTCATGGTGGTGTACACTGCTCAGTGTCAGGTTCTGCAGGGGAGTAAGAATTAAGAATTATTCAGAAGGCAGGGAGGTGCCTTTGCCTTGTCTCTCCCACCGTTTTGGCTCCAGGGCATTTTCCTCGGGCCATGGGATGGGGACAGGGTAGTGCAGCAGCTGCCAGCCACCGCCGTGGCTTTACCCTGATGGATGCCACTCGTAGGGAAACTGCAGCCTGGAAAGCACTAATGTGAGCAGTAAAAGCTGTGCAGCCGCCCACAGCGGCACTGATGTGTGTGATGTGGGACCAGGGAAAGGACTGGAGAGGTCCAGGGTGGCCAAGCTATCTCCGATGGAGGAGATGCTGGGACCAGGCAGTCCCAGGTTGGCCAAGCCAGCTCCGGTGGAGGAGATGCCGGGACTGGGGCAGGACAAGGACAAGGCTGGACCAGGGTCCTGACCCCCACACCATGTCCCCCCAACTTTTCTGCAAGAGCATCTTCTCCTTCCATCTCTATCAGCATCGGGGAAGGTTACTGGCAAGTTTTAAGGACCCAAGGGATGAATCTCCCTTTGGTGACTCAGGTGTCACCTGTTCGGCTCCTTGGCTGGCAAAACCCACTTAATTTCCCCAGCTGTACATCAAGTATCCTCAGGAAAGAAAGGGAACATCTCAAATGGTCACGTGTAAATAACATCCCTTTATTTATTATTCTTTTCCCTTTTGGTGAGAAGCAGTATTTCAGGCTCCACTTCACATTACAAAGGAGCGAAGAGCCCTTCCTCTTCCCCCTGACTGCCTTCCCATTGTGAAACAGTTTTAATATCTTCCAGTTATTATTTTAAGCTGATTTCCTAAGGAAACGAGGCTCATAGGATTACATGCCTGTGCGTGTCTGTCTGTCTGTTGGGCATCCCCCTGGCACAGTACTCTGCTGCTGTCAGCAGAGAAAATTGCAGGTAAAGATTGCAAAAATTTCATTAAAATCTTTGTGCAGGGAATGAAAAGTGCAGGGAGAGGAATTCCACACATGCATGCACCCCTGTCCTGCTGTTCTGTGTTTTAAGTGGTTTTGGGAGATGCAGAGGGTCACGCATCTCCCCAGACACCCTCAAGAGTGTTCCAGGGCTAGGCAGGGACGTTTCAAGGAATCTGGATAATATTTGCTATGAATACATTTAACCACTCACCCCCATGGACAAATGTCAGTGCTAGCTGGCCATCTGGTTGCCTTTGCCGTAATTAAATGAATGAAAACTACGACAGCACAGGCTGGTTGCAGGGACGTTGCCAGAACAAATCAATAGCTGCAGTAAAATTGGATTGCTTGTATCAAATGTCCAAATGCCATTAGGCAGGGATATAGGCTGAATCATCTTAAATTCCTGTCTGTAGTACAAGAGGTACAATTAGGAGAGCTAATATAGTGTGGTATCGACTTTGGGATTATTTACATATATATCAGTAAGATGACTACTGTGTCTGTTGGCTTACAGTAGAGTATTAGTCTTAAAGAACTGAAAAACTTTCATATAAATACCTTCCCCCCCCTTCATCTCTGGAAGGCTTAGCCTTTGTAGTGGTGCTCTGTGGCTAGATCACCCACCGTGTGCCACGGGGTTTTACAGGAGCTCACAACATCCCTGTTAAGACAGGCTGGGCTGCTTTTAACTAGGATCAGGGAGGCAAAGAGGATCTGTGCCGAGCACTCCTGCCCTCCATCACTAACCCCAGCATGCTACCAGCTGCTGGCTTGGCTTTTTAGGACCGAACATCTCAGGAACAGGCAAATCTAGACCGTGAAAGTGGCTGGGGCTCTGCTGACCCAGTAACCAGCTCAGTCTCCTCCCAGGCATCACTGCACTATGCCAGCCATTCCCCACAGTGCAGTGTGGTCAGATGAAGGATTTCAGGGCAATGTGGCAATTCACAAGCCGCATGGTTCGGCCACGCTTGATTTTGCAGCTGTTGTTGTGGAGAAAAACCTGGGTTTTCTTTGTTTGTGCAAGATCAAAGTATGGGTGTCTGCACCAGAGCACACGCGTGTCTACCTGGGGTTTTCCTCCATTCTTCCATCTCTGGTTATCACGTGCCAGGGAAGCAAAGGGGATAGAAACGATTACAAAATGCCTGACATCGATGTCTAATCTCACTCTTCCCTCACCTTTGGGCTACAATATGTTCCCTTTTGGGGGCTTATGTACGCTGGTTCCCAGGCAGCACAGGCTTATGGATCCCTTCAAAACAGGACCCTTTAAGCCAGGCCCGTGGGCATTGAGGGGTGGACTGGGCCCAGCTTGGTTCCACCATGCACAGCGTGCCCATCCCCAGCCCATCCGCAAACAAGGTATTTCCACACCAGCACACACAGGTGTACCAGGCTGGAGACAACAGCTGAGCCTGCCCTTACAGCTCTGGGAGAGACCGCAGCCATTTTACTCCTTTCCTGGCTTAATTTTGGTGTTAGTAGTTACCATTGGTACAAGAAACTGAGCTGTCTCCTGCGCAGGTCAACACGCAGCCACAGCTGTCAAGGTGAAGACTCTCTCCCATCCAAGGCTGCTTTCTCCGAAGGTGCCCCAAACCTACTTTCAGGCAAAGGCAGCCCTGCCTCACTGCCCGTCTCCTGTCCCTGTTGTTCTCTTCCACACATGCAGCATGGGGAAGGAGCCTGCCCAAACCTCTCTTGTAGGCACCACTGGCGCCACTCTCACAGAGCCCTGATTGTTCGAACCACTCAATTGTCCCTAACCAAACGGCCTCTCCCGATATCCTTTTTTTTTTTCCAGATAAATTGTCAAGTACAGCCTAGCACATTCCTCTGGTAGTACGGACCACTTGCTGGATCGCTGGCAAGCTGTGATATCATCTATTTGCTCAGCAGGCAAGCAGTGGTTTGTGCCCTGATATGACGGAGGCATCTCCAATTAGCACCGTGGGTGTTTGGACACGCTGAGATTAGTATATGACTTTTTTTCCAGGAAAATCCCATCCCTGTTGGTAACCCCAGTTGAGGACTGCACTCTTTAAAAAGGCAAGCAGGACAAGTGTTTTGGAAGATCCTACACTGAGCCAGGTGGGTGATCCATGCATGGCTGGGGTGCGGGTAGCACAAAGGATGAAACTTGGGGTCAGGATATTGCCTGAGCAACAGATTCCCCCAGGTCAGGTGTGTGTAAAACAACCTGGCAGGGCTAGGTTGGTTTTTTTTTTTTTCCAGATTGTGGGATCTGCAGCACCAGGAGATGATAACATCTGGAGGATTTCTGCCTAGGGGAATCAGCACTCCAGGTCAGCACAAGCCCCAACTCTCCAGCAGAAACCCATGGTGCTGCAGTAGCTGGGGCTTTGCATGGAGCCTGCTCTTGTCTTATGGCTGCATGAAACACATAGCATATATCGAACGGGAGGGATATTAATCTGCTACAACTTCAAATCCCTCCCACCGCAGCTTTCAAAGTTTTGCTTTCAAAGGCCCCTTCTGAGACTGAAATCTGTCCTGAGACTGAGCTTTCTGATACTAGGAAGGGGGAGAAATGCACTGTGAAACCCACACGCAAATTCTGATTTCACTTCAGTAAGGAAATAGCATTAGTTCAATAAAGTTGGGATTTCTCCCCAGCACTTTCCACGCACAAAGTAATGTGCTGCTTTTCCTTTAACTTCAGTCCTACTCACACATTCCTCCCGTCATCCTCTCTGACGTCTCTGGTACAGGGTTGCCTTTGGAGCCCATTAAATGCTTTACAGCCCTTTCTCTCCTCGCCTCCGTCCCAGACATTTTCCAGCCCAGCTGCCACCCTTGCATATAATGAAACCGTTTTTCCTCCTGTCCCCAGTGAGTTTTTACCAATGCAGCACATCATCAGCTGCTGACCAGGTTCTTCCTCTCCAAGCGTGAAATCCTCTTTCAACTTCTCAGTTTCTTGCCCCTCTCCCTTGATCTCTCCTCTGCCTCCTGATTTTGGGGTTCTTCCTGTGGATTCCTCCTCTCCCTCTGCCTCATCTCACAGCCAGCTCATCCCAAACACCGAGCCCGCCCAGGGCCTGCAAGAAGGCTCTGGGCTGCGAGTGTTAACTTGGCAATTGGAAACTCATTGCAATCTTGCCAGTTGTTATGTCCTGCACTTTTCTAACTTCTGGCATTTTTGGAGGATCCTGAAACTCCACACAAACTTTTCATGCCTCTCCATATTCCATCCTCTTCTGCATCCCTCCTGCTTGGCTGATCACAGCCCCCTTGGTATCAAGAAACAGTTGTTTTGCCTCCAACTGGCCCAACACGTTGGATGCAACCTCCCACCCCTCAAATGGGACAGGAACACTGCACTTGCTTAGCATTTGCACAGCCCCAGACCCACGGGCTTTGCTCCTTGACTTGTGCCCAGGGATACCATGTTAATTGCAATAGCAGTAGCTAGAAAAAACTAAACAAACCAAGGAAGAGTCTGAATGCCCCTTCTCTGAGAGGAGCTTTCCTGAAGAACTGGATTTCGGAAAACACGGCCTATTACTTGCTTTTGCTCATAGAAGGCCCTGAAGCAGGGCTGACCCACGCAGGGGCCCGGTGGGCTGGCTGGGCTTGGCAGACAGCAGCTTTCCGGGGCTCTCCCATGTCACACTCGCCGTGCCAGAACGTCTTGGCTCCTTGTTTGCGAGGGTTTTGCTTGTGGCGGCACAGCGGGCCCAGGAGAGCAGACTGGCACAGCCCCTTGCGCTGCGGGTGCTCAGTGGCCTGCGACCGGTGGCAGGACGGGCACCGGCCACAACGCTGACATTTCCATCCTTCTACAATGGAATGACTTGCTGGGCAGATGAGGGGAGAGGGGTGGATGTTGTCTGCCTTGACCTCAGCAAGGCTTTGACGCTGTCTCCCATAACATCCTCATAGGTAAGCTCAGGAAGTGTGGGTTAGAGGAGTGGACAGTGAGGTGGATTGAGAAGTGGCTGAATGGCAGAGCTCAGAGGGTTGTGATCAGCAGCGCAGAGTCTAGCTGGAGGCCTGCAGCTAGCGGTGCTCCCCAGGGGTGAGTACTGGACTCAGTCCTGTTCAACTTATTCATCACTGACCTGGATGAAGGCACAGAGCATACCCTCAACAAGTTTGCTGATGATACTAAACTGGGAGGAGTGGCTGAAACACTAGAAGGCTGTGCTGCCATTCAGTGAGACCTGGACAGGCTAGAGAGCTGGGTGGAGAGGAACAGAATGAAGTTCAACAAGGGCAAGTATAAGGTCCTGCACCTTGGGAAGAACTACCCCATGCACCAGTACAGGCTGGGGATTAACCTACTGGAAGGCAGCTCTGCGGAAAAGGACCCGGGAGTCCTGGTGGACAGCAAGTTGACCATGAGCCAGAAGTGTGCCCTTGTGGCCAAGAAGGCCAATGGGATCCTGGGGCACATTAGGAGGACTGTGGCCAGCAGTCCTGGCAAACCGGAGAGGTGCCAGAAGACTGGAGGTTAGCCAATGTGACTCCCATCTACAAGAAGGGCAGGAAGGAGGATCCGGGAAAATACAGGCCTGTCAGGTGGATATCCTTATGGGGGGGAGTC
The DNA here is from genome assembly GCA_035590215.1 of Microhierax caerulescens. Classification (NCBI taxonomy): domain Eukaryota; kingdom Metazoa; phylum Chordata; class Aves; order Falconiformes; family Falconidae; genus Microhierax; species Microhierax caerulescens. The sequence continues at coordinate 71,758,082 of JAVJGJ010000057.1, read as the reverse complement.
TCTTATAGACCACCCAACCATGATGAAGAGACAGATGAAACATTCTACAAGCAGGTGGGAGAAGTCTCACGATCGCTAGCCTTTGTTCTTGTGGGGGGCTTCAACCTACCGGATGTCCACTGGAAATACAACACAGCGGAGAGGAGTCTGGGAGGTTCCTGGAGTGTGTGGGAGATAACCTCCTGACACAGCTGGTCAGTGAGCCAACCAGGGGAGATGCCCCGCTGGACCTGCTGTTTACAAACAGGGAAGGACTGGTGGGTGATGTGGTGGTCGGAGGATGTCTTGGGCATAGTGATCATGAGATGACAGAGTTTTTGATTCTTGGAGAAGTAAGGAGGGGGTTCAGCAGAAGCACTCCCTTGGACTTCCAGAGGGCCGACACTGGCCTGTTAGGAGCCTGGTTGACAGAGTCCCTTGGGAGATAGTTCTGAAGGGCCAAGGTGTTCAGGAAGGCTGGACATTCTTCAAGAAGGTAGTCTTAAAGGCACAGGAGCAGGCCATCCTCATGTGCCGAAAGACGAGCTGGAGGGGCACAAGACCAGCCTGGCTGAACAGAGAGCTTTGGCTGGAACGCAGGGAAAAAATGGGAGTTTATGACTTTTGGTAGAAGGGGCAGGGAAATCTGGAGGACTATAAGGATGTCGCGAGGTTATGCAGGGCGAAGATTAGAGGGGCAAAAGCCCAGCTAGAACTCAGGCTGGCTGCTGCCGTAAAATATAACAGAAAATGATTTTACAAATACATTAGAAACAAAAGGAGGGCCAAGCATAATCTTCATCCTTTATTGGATGCGGCAGGGAAAATCGCCACAGAGGATGAGGAAAAGGCTGAGGTACTTAATGCTTTCTTTGCCTCAGTCTTTAAATAGCAAGACTAGCTTCCCTCAGGGTACTCGGCCCCCTCAGCTGGAAGACAGGGATGAGGAGGAGCAGAATGAAGTCCCCACAGTCCAGGAGGAACCTGCTGCTCCACTTAGATGTACACAACCCTATGGGGACGGATGGGATCCACCCAAGGGTACTGGGGGAGCTGGTGGAAGAGCTCACCAAGCCGCTCTTCATCATTTATGAGCAGTCCTGGCAAACCGGAGAGGTCCCAGAAGACTGGAGGTTAGCCAATGTGACTCCCATCTACAAGAAGGGCAGGGAGGAGGATCCGGGAAAATACAGGCCTGTCAGCCTGACCTCGGTGCCGGGGAAGGTTATGGAACAGATCACCTTGAGTACCATCACGCTGCATGTGCAGGACAACCAGCTGATCAGGTCCAGCCAGCAGGGGTTTATGAAAGGCAGGTCCTGCTTGACTAACCTGATCTCCTTCTATGACAAGGCGACCCACTTAGTGGATGAGGGAAAGGTAGTGGATGTTGTCTACCTGGACCTTAGTGAAGCCTTTGACACTGTCTCCCACAGCATTCTCCTGGAGAAACTGGCTGCTCATGGCTTGGACGGGTGTACTCTGGGTTAAAAGCTGGCTGGCTGGCCGAGCCCAAAGAGTGGTGGTGAATGGAGTTACATCTGGCTGGTGACCGGTCACAAGTGGTGT
>JAVJGJ010000057.1:71744026-71756434 GCA_035590215.1 Microhierax caerulescens | reverse complement strand
CGCCGGGCTGCCGCGGGGCGCCGCCAAGGTGCCGCAGGCTGCGGCCATGAAGCGGAGCGACCCGCACCACCCGCCGCACCGGCACCGCGCCGGCGGCGACAGCGGCGGCGCCGCGGCCGAGGCGCTCGTCAGCCCCGACGGCACCGTCACCGAGGCGCCGCGCACCGTCAAGAAGGTAACGGCGAGTGGAGCTGGGGTTGTGTGTCACCGGGGCCCGCGGGCGCGGGGACTCTCCGCCGCGTCTTTGTGCGCCCCGTCCCGCTGCACCCCCACCGGGACATCCCCGGGGTACAGGCAGACCACACCGGGGAAGGGAAGCCCTGCCGGTGCTTGGGGACGCGGCGCTGCCTCCCTCCGGGCAGAGGCCGTTCTGGCGTGGAGGTCCCTGGTACGCACGCGTGGGGTGCCGGGGTGCCCCGGGGTGCACCTGTGGCCGCGTGTCAGGGCCATGCTCCTCCGGGGACTTGGGGTCCCGTCGGCTCCTCGTGTCCCCGTGTGCCTCTGCCCTGTGGGTAATTATGGGGTACACACACAAACACAGGCTTTGGGTATGCCCACAGACACGTGTGACCAGCGTGATCCTGCCCTCTGCGTCTGTGTCACCGTGTCCAGAAGTGTGCCTGCCTCCTAGGGTATGTGCTTGCTTACACACTCACGTCTGCCAAGGAGTGTAGGTACGCACTGGGTGTGTGTATGCCCCACTCCTGCACACTCAGCTGTGCCTGGCTGTGGGGATGTTTGTGGGAAATGTGGGTGCCAGGTATGTGAGCTCCCGGGTGTGTGTAGGTTCGCATTGGGTTCACGTCCCTGGGGTTATCTGCTTGCTTGGAAATGCAGATATGCACTGCATAAAAATGTACAGAGCTGCCCATCCCATCATATGCGAGGGGTAATCAGGCATACCCAGTATGGACGCTGGGTGTACCTGTGCACAGGTGTGTGCCTCTGGCTATATCATTGGGTACACACTTGCACACATCCAGGGCTGGGTTTGCTCAGCCCCTGTCCTGGTGCTTGCCTATGGAGGTGTATGGGTGCATGCTGGGAATGCGTAGACCGCTGTCTCCCCGGCATGTGCGTGCTGGATGCATACCTACGGACATGGCAGGTATACACTGTCCCCCTTCAACTGTGCTTGGGCCATCACCAAGCGTGCGTCTGCACCATGGGTGTGCTATGTGCACAGGTGCGTGACCTCTAGATGTATACATTGTTTATGTATATACACCTGCTAGGTATATATACATGTACAGGGGTCCCCTTAGCTGCTTATGCATGTTTGCAACTGCTTTTTTACTTACATGTGAATATGTAGGCTTATCCATAGGTATGCATCCACTTATGTATATATGAACCCACACACGTGGAGGTAAGTAGACAGATGTGGATGTGCACGCTTGCATAATGCATGCTGGTATGTGTACAAACACGCATATAGATGTATACACATATACAATTGTCTATGTGCTGTAGCTGTATGCATGCGTGATGCATACCTGCACATGCAGGGGAAGTATACCTGCAAGTTTACATGGTTAGGTATCTATAGGGCTGCAAACAGGTGCACATGCCTGTACCTGTCAGTATGCATGTATGTGTACACATGCACATGTGTGTCTATAGCTGCACAAACACTGACAGAGATGGGTGTATATGCACTGAGGCACACAGGCTCTCCTTGGATGCCTATGTATGTGTGCAGAGAAGCACCTTTGTGCATACAGGCACCTGTATGCCATGCGCTCAGGCATGTACTTGTACCTTTGCACGTCTGCCCACACCCAGCTGTATGTCTGTAGGCATCCCTACAGACATAGATGCATTCAGATGCATGCAGACAGCCCCATGTGTGTCACGTATAGACATCCCCATTTTGTATGCTTTGCATACACAGATGATGTCCATACCAGTGTCCACCTGTAGATGCACCCAAGTCCACTCTGACCCATTCACATAGATACATCCATGCGTATCCACGCTTCTCAGCTGGATGCACCCATGAACGTAGATACTCCCTGTAGTGTGTGTGGGGTATGTGTAGTTTCCTATAGATACAGGCATACATCCCTCCATGGGAATGCACATTTTCCACAGGGACTCCTGAGTAGGAGCAACCTAAGATGTTGGTGCCTGGCACCTTTCCCTTCAGAAATCTCGGGAGAAAGAGTTCTCCCCCGTGATGCAAGAACCATTTTGAGGGAATGTAGGGGAAGAAGTGTTGCTGTCATAAGGGGAACCTCTCTCCTCTTCCTGAAACTTTGGGGTAAAAAGCACATATTGATGGACTTCCATCCTCTTTCATTGTCATTCTAGTATTTCCTCTCCCTTCAGAAGGTGCAGGATGAAGGGGTTTGTCTCACTAACTGATGTTCTCCTTTGTGGCCTTCCTGAAATTGGGAGTCTTTCTTGGGGGCTCTCGGGGAAGGAGAGCATCTCTGTAAGGCAATGTCTCCTGTGAAGAGAGTCTGGATCAAGAGCTCCTTCATCCTCTTAGAAATGCCTCAGTTCCTTGGTAAAGGACATTTTTCCACTAAGACTGACTTCTGTCCCCAGTGTATGAAGCCCTCTCCATTTGATATACTAATCTCATCTCACCATTTTTAGAGACAAGACACTCACGGTATCCCTATTTCTCAAGTGTGCTTAATACTTCTAAATTCCTCCCTTATTGATCTTCTTTCTTTCTTTTTTTTTTTTAAAAAAAAAACAAAACCAAACAAACAAAAAACCCAAACCAACCAAACAAACAACAAATAGGGTTTTTTTCCTTGCACCCTTCTTCTGAAGTCCAGCTCTTGTCTGGTGAGGGGAGCGTGGTGTTAGATGACACAATAGCATTGATAAGTCTAGGATGGCAAGCGATGGAGTCATTATCTGCATCGCTCTCCCTTTATACTCCTAATAGCAGCAGAGGGTGCCTTTTATAAGAGAGAAGCAAAGAATGCCAGGCTTTCAGGAGAAACCTGGATGCACGAGGAACAGCCAGCAAGCTTATAGAGCAGCAAAACTCCCCAGCTGGTTTCCTTTGCTTTGGGTGGTGAGTTTGTTTAGGAGCTGAGAATCTGTCTGGTTGCTAAAGGAAGCAAGATGTGTTGATGGAGGGTATCTGGGAGTACATACTGTTCGTTCTCTTTCTTTCCCTTCATACTGTTGCTTTCCAGTGACTTCAGTGTGTGTGTTCCAGAGACTTGAGAGGTTGTTAGGCATTTCATTTACTGGATTTACAAATCCAGAGTCCTTGCCACCATTTCTTAGGAAGTAATGCTATTTAAATAAAACACCAGATTTAGTAGCCATAAAATTGTTCCTAGTCCTGTGACTGAAAAATTGGGCACACAGAGCTGAAGCATCTGTTGAAAGAAGGTTTAGTGCATAAATAAGCCTAAAAGAAGCAGATAATTTTTTTTTTTTAGTCAGATCCATTAAAACTTCGCTTTAGGACCTGAAATAAAGGTAAGGGTCTATTTAAAATAGATAAGTAAGATCATATCATCTTTGCAGTGAAACAAATTAAACTGTAGCTCTTAACAATGTTTGTCTGGAAGAAAAAAATCTCAGTATATTTTTCTTGACAGATTTATGTAATAAATATGTAAGTACTATTTTTTCTGTGTTTTTTTCCCTTTCCTTGAAATTTTAACATGCGCTTTTGAAGTACTGTGTGACCAAATGTTTATTTCATAGTACTGACACAGCACAGAGTTTCCAGTAAACAGCTGTGACTGTTCTTTCCTGTAATACTACTCTTCATTTTAAAACTAAAATGTACTAAAGTTTAGTATTTTACATGTGTCTATCTGACTTTAGGTGTGCTAAAGTAATGTTTTACCTTGACAACGTGGGCACAGTATATGTGCCTGGACTGGCAAGTGTTAACATCTTTGCAAGTTTGTATTTTCATTTATTTAGGCAGTTGTTTCATTTTGTTGTACTATCACAGCTGATGTATAGACCTGGTTTTGCAGTCTTGCACACCTGCTCTTACAAGAAATGATGGCACTCCTACAAACCCAGAGGTCAAAATCAAGTACACTGGGCTTGTCTTCACGACACCTGCAGAGGTGGTTCCCATCAGATCTGAGGGAAGATCTCTGTCATCACATTTTTGTTCTCTCTGGATTCTTGCTGTACATCCGCCCTCTCAAAAAATGGCTAGAAGACCTTATTTCTGAGATGACATTGGACTTTGAGTTTTATAGCTAACTCTGACTAATGGATGTGGCTGCAACCTTTGCATGTGTCTGCCCAGGTAGATGTAGCCAACCTCTGGTTGTTTGGCGCTGTTTCAGAGCTTACTGCCCCTGACAAGGGCTGGTGAGTGGGTCTTTGACCAGTGTCTGAGATAGGGGCTGATGGCCTGAAGCTCCGGGTTGGTCTAGACCTTCTCTTGCCTCTGTGACTGTGTGTCCTTACCCTTCTGCCAGGTTCTCAGGTGGCTCTAAGATGAAGCAGTTCAGGGAGGTTAAACTGCATAAAATTCCTTGCTTGAAGTAGAATTAGTTTTCTGTTGGCATGATTCCCTCCAGCGTGGGGTCAAGGAAGAGCCAGGAATGGTGTGGGAGAAGTGGTACGAGCAGGTTAGTGGAGATGGGAGGGATGGAAAGGCCTCTCCAGCAGCAGCTGGATGCTGTATTGGCTCAGCTGTAGCGTGAGTAACTGATGGGGCGCTGGCAGCAGCTGGCTCGGGTGACTCAGGAGATGTGTGGTTTGTTCTGCCATTGCTGCTCCCAGAGTGAGGTGAGCCACGAGGCTGAGTAACAGTTTCAGGTGTCCTGGACTAAACTTATCCATGGATATGAGTCAAGACCCTGAGTCACACAAATGGTTTACGGTTTTAGATTTGAATGGTGTTTTGATGATTAGATGATTGCTCATTGGCTTTGGGGTGGTGGTGGCCACTTAAATTTTGTGTTAATTCTTAGAGCATTCCTAGATCAAAGCAGCTGTAAGTTGCAGAGCTTCTGGAAATGTTGTTATTACTGATTCCCACCCCAAGCTCACTAAGGGGCTATAATTAAGACTCCCCAACTGATTAGCTGGACGATCTTAGCCTTGTAATGACATCTCTGTGCCCCTCTTTCGTTAGCTGAGAGAACATACACTTACACAGATGCACTTCTCAGTTTAATGATTCCTAACTACTTGGCAAGTAAGGCTTAGTAAATGCTTGTACACCATACTGGGAAGTTTAAATGACAGCAATTATGTAGCCGTGAAGTTTTATATTAAGTATATACCAGTTTATACAATGAAAGGTTTTGTTGGGTTGGGTTTTTTTTGGCCCATCCACTCAGTACAGAAAGCACAGCTTACTCCTTGAATTTCAAGCTGTGTTCTTTTGCTCCTTAGCATCACTAAAACAGAGGTTTTAGAATTGGAAAGGATTGATTTGCTGGTTTATCGGTGCTGTTGATTCATTTAGTGGGCTAGAGCAGAGCACAGCTTGCTTTTCCAGAGCTACACCGCCTCTGCAGTGCCAGTGGCTGTAGAAAGCTGTGGCTTTTGTCTGTGGGCAAAGCAGAAAAAACAGGGTGTAGAAGTAAACAGTAACAAGATGCACATCCTTGTGTAATGTTGCTGCTTGAGTATAACCTTTCTAAAATTCTTCGCTGTGAAATTCTTAGGTGAAGGGATTACATCAAAATAAATGCCTGGTGCTCGCTAGACTGGCACATCACCTGACTGGTGAGCTGTGATGGGAGGTTTTATTCTGCTAAGACTATAAATGACTCTCATGTGGCTTGTCTAAATGATGATTCTGACCTTGACTCCCAGCAGATTTCATTGCCTGTGATGAAAGTAGCTTTTCTCTTGTAAATGTGTGTAAATTCCTTGCAACCTTTCCACATCATTTTGTGGGACAGAGGTTTGGGTTTTTTTTTTTGGCAGGTGTGCGCTCCATTAAGGATTTCTGATGTGCTTGTACATTGGTTTTCTATTTTCTCAGCTTCATTCTAACCCCTAGTGATCACTTATGCTAGGTAATAAATGTTTCCCCTGAGGCTGAATTCCCAAGTGCTGCTCATAATGAGTGTGGTTTGAATGCTATTTAGTAAAATCTTATCATTGGAGGCCATATTCTTTTATTACATATAATACTCATCGGTCTGTCTCCTTATGTGTGCGGTTTAATTTTAGAAGGTGCCTGTGTGTGACTGCTTGGAACTGTGTACAAAGATCGATATGTCAGCCTTTGGGATGGAGACGCAGGAACAGAAGGGAAGATAAAAGAAGATTGGGGGGAAAAAGCAGTAGAAAAATAATGGCTGTGAATGCAGGTAGATGGCAGGCTGTAAAATGTAATGACGTGGAAATGAGAAGCTGAGGTGTGGTTCAGGGTACCACGAATCTTGTCACTGGGAATGGCAAACTTGGTTTTGCTGGGAGGCTGTGGCACTGTCCCTGCATTGCATTCTTAGGTAAAAAATTTTGAAGCACGTAACGATCTTTGTCTTTATATCTTTCCTGAAGGGACAGAAACCTGGTATTTGAATTCACAAGTAATTAAAAGTGTAGTCTTAGCTTTGGCCCTGACTCGACGCTTGAAAGATGAGCAAGGTAAAACAATTCTGAATTTTGGAGCCATGTTTGACGTTTTCGGTTTTCTTTTTAACTCTGCCTAGTGAATTGTAAAACATGATGATTTAGCTCAAACAAGGAAGAGATGGAGGTAAAACTAAAAAGAAAGAAATGAGCCAGGTAGCTCAGGTGTAATAGGCAGATTTCTCTGTATGACTGAGTGACCTGCAGTATTGGTTAAATTGAGGAATACTAAAGACTGAAAGAATCAAATTGTTCCAAATGTTGTGTAGAGCTACCACAGTGCTAGGGTTTAAAAACTAGCCACTTAATTTTCTTCTTTCATATTTATTTTCTTCTTCAGTTTTGCAGATTCAATCCAGAGATCCAAGAGTAGAACCTCGGTCACGTGAAGGAAACAATCTCCCTGTAGTACAATGCCTGACATCCTGTTAAATTCCTATATAGAGACATGAGCTCTGGGCAAGTTACAAAATCTGAATGATGACTGGAAGAGAAACAGCCTGAGAAATAAGATCCAGCCTCTAAATAAAAATACTGGAGGCTCCTTGCTTTAAGTCCCAGAAAAACTGTTAGGTTCTAGGGCTTCAAATGAGCAACAAACTGACTTAGGAGGAAAAGGGTGAATTAAGGATAAAATGAGCTTTAAATATTTCTTGCACAAAATTCTCTAAGCTCAGGTTTGCAGTTAAAGGCATTTGTGGCAGAAAAATTTCACTGAAATGCCTCAATTTTAGTTTAGAGAAGTCATAATAAAATTTATTTCTTCCATTCTTATTGAATGGCTACCAGTGTCAGCTCAGGTTCTTTCTTGATAGAGAGTTTGTAAACAGAAACGTAAGGTGAGGAGCCTTACCGCCAGACTTCCACAGTTGCTGTGAGTCACTGATGCAGGCTTCAAACAGAAATGGGAAAAATTGTTTGTATTTTTAGTTGCAACAGCAATCCTGTCTTCTGTTAGAAGCAGTCTTCTTGAAATTAAGATGAAATATTGCAATGAGGTAAAAAGGCGTGAAGGTTTAGTAAATCTGTTTACTCATTCTTGTTGTGCAGCCGTGGAGGAAGTCTGTAGTGCCCACTTGCAGGTGTGCTGCAGACAATGGAGAGAGGCAAGGTCGATTCTGGAAACTTAAATTCAGTGCATGTGTGCTGGATTAACAGAAGACTTTCTGGGCTTTAAGCTTAATTCAAACTCTGAAATGGGAAAAGTCAGTAAGTGAGAAAATAGGACTGAAGAACATGAAATAATAGTTCTTCAAGGAATTTTGAGGTCAAAGATTTTAAAAAAATATATTTTTTTTGACAACACTTCTCATCTGACCGTTTCCCTGCTTAAGGCCTTGAAGCAATAAATTTCTGTCATGCTTGTGCACACTAGATGTGCACTGAACACCTCTAGAAAACGTGGAGGTTTTTTGTTTCTAGTTGTATTTTGGGAAGACCAATGTTATTTAAGTGTGTTGGCTTGGTGGTTTTTGCATCAAAAAATTGTGCAGCTATTCCTAGAGCAGGAATTCAGTGTTGCAGACAGAGCTGTTGATGAACTACTGGCTTCCTAATGAAACTTTGAAACTTCATATTTTTTGTAGGTGCAGCTCACCTAATCTCTGCTCGCTGCAAAATACAGTTCATAGAATAAAGAATGCTGAGGTCAATCAGAAATTGTTATTTCTTATTCTGCAAAAGTGTACATGAAGCTGATTAAATTGGCATCCTGATTTATAACTCTTCCCCTAAGTGTGAGCTTTCATATAGTTTGTGTGGCAGAGAGAACCTTTGGTGGTTTTTAAAATTTATTGTAGCATTATTATTGTAAAATTTACATGTATAATGATATATATACATATTGAAATATTTTTTATTTTTACAGTAGAAATATGCACAGATGTCTTGGGTGAAATGGTTGTTAAAGAGAGCACTTCCGCATGACTTTCTAGAAGATTCGGTGACCAGCAGAATGGTTCCCTGAAGTGAATGACACTAGCAGGGACTTTTCTGAGAATTGAATGATGTGGTCATGCTTGTGTTCTTTTTATGCCTGAAATGAAAGGCTTTTCTGCAAATGTAACATTGGAGTGCTCTAGAATAAGCAAGGATGGGTGAGAGCCTAGAGTTAACATTCCTCTGCACCCTCAAAAAGCTCACCATAGTGCTGGAACACTTTGTGTTTTCCAGCTTTTGCAGGATACCACTGCTTCGTCTCAGATTGTAGCTGGGTATAGATGCACTGAAATTAAGACCGCTTGTCAATATATTTGGAGTTTTCACTATGAAGTGGAGTTGAGCTGACCTTTTCCCCCAGAGGTCTTGTGTTGTTATTAAATAGCACTCTTGATAAAGCATAGTTCCCACTGACTTCAGGCGGAGCTGTGAGTGCTCAGCACTTCACTCAGTTCTGGATCACGAGCCATGAGAAGATGATGATCTTACAGTTAATGGCCAGATGTGAAAAGTTTACTGAGGTCGTCTTGCCTAGCATTGCTGAAGGCATGCCTAAACAGATGCAGGCAGACCCACATTTGCTTTGCACATGCCAAACTGGTCAGATATGAGTCACCTAATGTTTTGGTTTTTTTGGGATGCATCAGCACAGAGCTGTGCATGAGCCGACACCACCACTGTGCAGCTTCTGGACTGGAGCTGGCTTCTGTCCATCCAGCTTAAGCTCCAGTCTGTCTGCACCTGCCTGCGTAGACTTGCCTGTAGCAAGTTTGGCAAATTTTAATTATGTGGGGCAGCATTTAACAGCCTAAGCAAACCCTCTTGTTCTTTTTGAAGTCTCCTGCTTCTTTCTCTGTATGTTTTGCAGTTTCCCGACAGGGGAAGAAAAGCATCAGCAATGTCCAACCCTTAGGACTATGTTCTGTCCACTGATGGAGACAGGTTCTTCTGAAAGCAATAGTGTGTGTATGTGTACACTTATGTGCAGCATACATGACTTCAGGCTGAGTGAACAACCTTAATTCTGGGATTCTTTATTTTTGGTTCAGTTTTGAGTCTGAATAGTCTTCTAATAGCATTTTACTACGTGAAGTGTTTGAATGCTGCAGCGTGCTGACCTTACTTTAAATTGCAGGGGTGGCAATGTTGGAACTTCAGGTATTTTTATTTTTTTTTATTCCTGACAGAGCCTTAAATAGGCAGCCAGTTGCATTTTTCATGAGTGTCAGAATAGGAAAGTCAGTTGAAAAATTAGTTAGCTACACAGAATTGCTGAACCAGTCTATTTCAAATTTTATTCCAAAAGCAGGTATTTAAAAATAGAGGAAGTATGAACATGGCTTCATCTGACAGTTAGGAAGCTTTGCTTGTTATTTACTTCGCAGAGGTGAAATAAAGTGATTGACCTTTAATCCTGAAGTTATGTGAGAAAAAACAGGGAATCGTCTGTTCCCATAAAAATGACTCAAGCCCCAATTTAGGAGAACAGCTTACTGCAGTTCATGCTGGTATCTGTTCCCAGCAAGCTTTCCTTCCAGCTACCCAAAAGCTTGCTGACTCAGATTTGGTGTTCTCTCCATGACTTTAGTGTTTATGGAGGTGGGGAAATCTGCTTGGATCCATTTCAGTATCAGTTAAGATCATTTTTATTGTTTGCAGAATGCACTAACATGTTTGATGTGGATTTTTTTTTTTTTTTTTAAAGTCAACCTTCTACAGTCTGGGGTGAGAGATTACTGCCATAATTTCCAGCATTTCACAATGACCAGTTAGGTATTAATTGAAGTGGCTTTCTGCAATACTAAACTGCTGTCATTTTTTGACACTTCATTGGCATTGAATCCCACTTCAATCTTGCTGTCTGATGTTAGTGTGTGAGATTTCAAGAGTCAATGGTAAAATCCTTTTTGTTTTCAAGTAATGTAAAAAATAGTTAATTCTCTTGAAGATGTGATTCAGGTGCATGAGATATTATTACTTTTGTGTGCTTTTAGCAAGTACGTTGAGGCTGATACTTGGTTTCCCATGATGAAAGATGTGGTAGAAATGAAAATGTTTGCTTGCTGTCTTCATTTGCTGGGCTTTCCCTTGGCTGCACAGTAGTGGGTTGTAGAGGTGATGAACTAGGAAAAAGGCCAGAAGGCAAAGAGTAATATTTCAGAGTGTATGTATTGAGTGTACATATTATTTTTGTATAATTTTTTATTTTTGGATTGTGATAAGCCACTTGGCAAGTTCAGGCAAACGGCATGAGAAGCCACAAGTAGATAGCTGGTGAACTGTCACTTTATTTCGTGCCCTGTCCACAACATGAATGCTAGCTTTTGCCACGTGTTGTGCATGCTGAGAAGGTGAGAAGTTCACAGGACTTAGTGACATTTGCTGTAACTGTTTTGAGAATTAGTCTTCTGCTAGACAGCTTTTGAAAGTCAGGATATACAGTAGTGATAAGTCATGCTGCTGCATTTTAAACAAGCTGGGAGAGGGGAAGAGAAACAAACAGGTTGCTCGAAGAGGTTAGCTTTGCTAGGGTCTGGGTTTGGGCATGTGTTTTCCTGTCTGTAAGGCAATACTTTCTCTCTGTGAAGTCAAACCTGGACTCCAGCCCATTCTTTGGCTTGCAAACCTATTAGAAATGGATTACCTTTTGAATCTTGCTAGCCCGAAAATTAAGTCAATCTCCAGACATTATTGTAGTTGGTGTCAAATCCCGTGTTTTGTTATTTCTGTGCACATCAAAAGATGCTTAAATCCTTTAATCAGGGTAGTGAAGATGTCAAGAATTGTAGAGTCGTTTAGGTTGGAAAAGACCCTTAAGATCATCAAGTCCAGCTGTTAACCCAGCACTGCCAAGTCCACCACTAACCACCTCCCTAAGCACCACGTCTACATGTCTTTTTAATATCTTTTTAATACCTCCTGTGATGGCAACTCAACCCCTTCCCTGGTCAGCCTGTTCCAGTGCTTGACAACCCTTTTTGGTGAAGACATTTTTCCTCATACCCCATCTAAACCTCCCCTGGCGCAACTTAAGGCTGTTTTCTCTCATCCCGTCACTTATTACTTGGGAGAAGAGACCGACCTCTACCTCGCTGCAACCTCCTGTCAGGCAGCTGTAGGGAGTGAGAAGGTCCCCCGTGAGCCTCCTTTTCTCCAGACTGACACCACCCCAGCTCCCCCAGCTGCCCCCACCACCAGCCTTGTGCCCCAAGCCCCTGCCCCAGCCCCCTGCCCGGCTCTGGACATGCTCCAGCCCCTCGGTGTCAGTCCTTGCCCCCTGGAGGGGCCCAACACAGAACATGGGATCCAAGGTGTGGCCCCATCAGTGCCCAGTACAGGGGGACGATCACTGCCCTGGTCCTGCTGGCCACACTGTTACAGATACAAGCCAGGATGCTGCTGGGCTTGGCCCCCTGGCACACTGGGGGCTCATATCCAGCTGGCTGCCGCCCAGCCCAGCCCCGCCAGGCCCTTTCCCCCCAGGCAGTTTCCATCCACTCTGTCCCAAGCCTGTAGCGCCGCATGGGGTGGTTGTGGCCCAGGTGCAGGACCTGGCACTGAGCTTTGTTGAACCTCGTACAGTTGGCCTTGGCCCACTGGGGCCTGTCCAGATCCCTCTGCAGAACCTCCTGCCCTCCAGCAGATCAACACTCCCCACAAACTGGGCATCATCTGCAAACTTATCGAGAGTGCGCTTGATCCCCTCATACAGATCATCCATAAAGAAATGTGACCGGCCCCAGCACTGAACACCACCTGTGACCAGCCACCAGCTGGATGTAACTCCATTCCCCACCACCCTTTGGGCTCAGCCATCCAGCCAGCTTTTTACCCAGAGAAGAGTGTCCCTGTCCAAGCCCTGAGCAGCCAGTTTCTCCAGGAGAATGCTGTGGGAGATGGTGTCAAAGGCTTTACTAAATCTAGGTA
>JAVJGJ010000057.1:71732774-71743578 GCA_035590215.1 Microhierax caerulescens | reverse complement strand
TGTCTCCCAGCTCAGGGGGCTGGCTGGGTACCTGGAGAACAACTGGTCTTACTGTTACAGACCAAGGCAAAGAAGGCATTAACTATCTCAGCCTTTTCCTCATCCATGGGTTTGTCTTTTTTTAATGTCACATGTTTTTTTTAATGTGTAATTTTAAGATTCTTTTGTAGGAAAATGTAGAGACTAATTTTTTGAGCTTTAGAGTGAACATATTTTGGTCTTCTGCATTTTGAAAGAAGCAGGAGGAAAAGAACTATTTTCCTTCAAGAAGAATAGAGTTAGTAGTTTATTTGACCATGGTAGTTGAATGTAACTTTCCAGTTCCTTTAAGCAAGTTTAGAAACGGCTCTTTTGGTAGCAGAGATTACAAAGGTGTTGCCTGGAGTGCGCTCTCACTCTTCTCCCTGCTGGTCTTTGTGCAGGTTTCACTTGTCTTTCAGAAGGGAAGAGTGTTTGATACCATTTGGAGTGGCCATCTGTGCAGTAAAAGCCGTTCCAGGCTTTTCCTCTTAGTGATCGGTTACTGTGTCCTTACCTGATTTTAGACAAATATCATCTTCTATTGCTCTCTTTCCAGAATGCTGCTGCAGAGGTCATTTTCTTGATGGCTTATGCAATGGCTCTCTGTAACTGTGCACAAGTTCTCATCTCCACTCCACCAAGGACTTACCCGTGTTTTCAGACCTTTTCACAGCCTCTTCTCCTTTGGAAGTCAATGTCCTAGTGTCATCCTTGATGGCAACTTCCACCAGCCATTTCTTAGCGCAGAGGTGGCTTGCTTGGAATTGCATCTTCCATGTTGCCGTTGTGCTTTGAAGGAGGTTGGCAGAGTCATCTGTAAAACTGCTATTTATCCTTCTTAATGTTCTTTGTTGGATACTGATGGAAGCCTGACAATAGAAAGTTTTTGATGCGGTTACACCCCTTATCACAGGGGGAGCTGGAAGCTACATTAGTGTGTGGCTTGCTCAACTGTTACACTCAACTAACCTGTTTTCATTCTTTTTCTGATACAGGAGTATAAAACTGAAGGAGATGGAGTATGGAGACTAAAGATCTTGGCTTGGAAAGGAAGGGGTAGACAATGCAGTTGATATCCTGGTCTGGACAGAGGTGGAGGATTTGGTAGGAGGACCTGCGGTGCTGAGGTGTTCATGTCAGGACGCAGCTCCCGAGGACTGGAATACTGGCTAATACGGTCTTTCCCTGTTTCCTGTCAGCTTTCATTCAGCTCTTTTCCTGATCTAGAATCCACGGTCTTCTGGGCTCAGGGTTGCTGTGAAGACCCTAACAAGCAACACTTTCCTGTCATAAAACAGTGACTTTATTTCAGTATCCAAGATCTTGCATCCTTCCAAACACACTCCTTTTTTCTGTGTTTGGATCAAATATTAAAAGTCATCATAACTTAGCTGTTAGAGCTAGAAGTGATTTTGTACAGGGCCAGAAATGAAAGATTCCTAGCTACCAAGTAAGAAAGTGCCAAGAGCGTGCCAGAGCTCTGCACGAATATTAGCTGTTTCCTCTGCTTCTGCTTTATTAGTACCGCTGTGATCTATTTCTTGTGCTCTGATGGGTGTTGAGATCTAACCTGCTGCCACTGAGACTGATGACAGGAGAGCTGCAGCTTAGAATGAAGGTATTTTAGACTGCAGTGTTTTGAACACCGCTGTTAAGTATTGCTGAAATGTCTACAGTCTTGCATGGAAAATCTTATTTCAAGCTTAAATAGAGGAGTCAGGGGGATGGTTTTGTTACCACTTTAGCTTTCCTGCTGTAATCATTATTTCTGAACATAAGCATGAATTTTAGCTGGTGGGAAAAAACTCTGGAGAGGAGAAAAACCAAGCAACAAGATAAATAGTGGAAGAAGTGCTGAATACCAGACTATTCCTGATTTTTGTTGTCTGACTTCGTAATGCATTTAAATAATGCATAGATGAGCACAATACAAGCAGAACAAATTAGGCTTCAATACAAGGATTGTGGGAGGGGAAGTCTGTTAAACTACTGTTGCATCTTGCCAGAGCAATGTCCTGATTTACTGGGTAACCTCACCAGTGCTGCTGGTGTTCACAACTCCCATCAAATTAGTGGTATCTGCTTATTCTAGAAATGATTTTTAATTTAGTCTTTGAGGTTTGCTAACTGAAGGTATTATGTTGCACATGGCAGACTTTGCTAGCTTTTCTGGTTCTCACCTCTGTGCTTTATTTATCAAACGATAAGGTATTTTGCTCAGTCATTTATGCAGTTTTTTGATCCATGTGATTCATCCCTAGCCACGTGAGTTGGAAGACATTGTAGAAAATGGGATTTTCTGGGACACTGAAGTAGCTAATCTTTTTGAAAGCCTCTGTTGTTCACTGTGCAGGAATTAAGTCAAAGGAGTGCCTTGAGAGTGTGGCACAAAGCTGTATCTCAAAGGGTTCCCAGGCTTAAGTCAGTTAGGACTGTGCTGGTAATTTTTTGGGAGCTGAGGACCATGTATACAGCTTCTGTATCTACATTCTCTCTAAGGAGATATTGCAAACAGTGCAAACATTTCTTTCTGCTACCCCTTTTAAAGCTAATGCAGGATCATACGCAACTTCACAGAAAACAGTCTGTAGGGTAGATGACCAAAGCTGGTATCACTAAAGGTCAGATTTTGCTGCTTCTTAGTTTGCCTTTGGGAAAAATGCTGGGGTTTGGACATTGAACATTGGGAAGGAGAAATGTAATGGCATTTTCACTTTCCCAGAGTAAGAAATGGAGCTTCATCCTGTTGTGCCTAGGAAGGCGTCCGTACAGACATTAGTACTGTAGGTCCAGGAGAAATTCCAGAGAGCAGAGGTTATGAAGGAGAAAAAAATTAAATGACGAAGAAAATAATTTGTATTTTAATAGGGAGAAAAATTATATTTGGCTTTACTATCTCAAGGTAATTGACCACTGGTTGGGTACCTGTGGAAAGCCCTGGTCTCCAGTAGTCCTGCTTTCAGAATTCCCAGAAAGAGGATCTGGACTGGCTTTATTTTGCAGGAAGAGTTACATTCTAACCTGTTGGATATTTAACTTGTCATGTGCCGAGATGTTTGTGTTTGTATTGCTTTAGGACTATAGATGGAACAACGTAGTGTTTCTCTCTTCCTCTGAGCTAGCTAGATTGCTGCTCCTTGCCTCATTTTATAGACCTGAAGCCCCAAAGGAAGACTAGAATAAGTTTTAGGGAGTTCCTTTGTTTAGATTAAGGTCAACTTTGCTTGTTACAGCTGTGTTTAAATTACAGGAATATTTTCCAAACAATGTTGCCAGTTATACTATGGGCAGTGCTCAAAGAAGAAACTTAAAAGTTGCAGTTTGAAACTTCTTCCTGCAGCTCATGGGCGCTTGTGCCAAACTTTCCATGTTCGATACTTTAGGGTTGCAATGTTGTTTTATTCTGCCAATAAGTAGGACTAATTCTTTTGTCACCTTTGACTTGATATGATGTCATTGTACTTTCTTTAGTTTTCCTTTAGAAGAAAATTGAGGGGAGCATGTTTGACTAAAGAAAATAGTATTTAACTTTGGTTTTGCTCTGGCTTGGGCTCATCCATAGCTTCCATGTGGATAAGAGCGATAGAATACTTGCTGGAGACGGATATAGAAGCAGCGCTTCACTGAACAAAACAGTTTTGTTTTTTCATGTTTTTTTCTTTTTTTTTTTTTTTTTTTGGTCAACATCCTCTCCAATAATCCAGGCTTTTAAATTGGTTTAAATTGGGTTATTCAAAGCGAATGTTATGCAAGATTCCTGATTAGTGGTGTGGAGTTGGAGTTGTGAGACTACTTGGAGCTATGATGGAATTAAAGTAACCGTGGCAACCATTATAATTAAAATAGGCTTCCTTGGGAAGCAAGGCTGTGTGTGTCCATGTGTACACATTTGCTGCATTCATTCCTGCCCTGTGCAGCAGCACGGGGTTATGTAAAATGTTCAGTGCCCTGGCACTTGGGGTGACTGTACCAGTTTTTGAGTGCATCCTTTGTGAGCATTTATCCTCAGCAACCCGTTTTCGTCTGCTGCTTTTTCTCTGAAAAGCAAAGAACTGTTAGCTCCCTCAAATTCATTTCTTACATGTTTCTTTCTGTAATATTTCAGCTCTTGAGTACAGATGCTGTCAGACTGCATAGCTCGGCATGTACCAAATTGCTTGAGTTTTCCAAGTAATTGTGGTGATATGTATGTGGGTTTATGGCAGTGAGCACAGCTAACTCTTGTCTTGCTTAATGGTTCCTTTAGGTTGTGCAGAGAATCAGTTCCTATAATTCAGGCTAATTATACCAACTTCTGGCTCTTGAAAAATACAAAATTAACAGTGTGGTTCAGTGCTGTTATTTTGATGAGTTTGGCAATGGTTGCTTCAGATGTTTGTACCGCTGGAAAGCAGAGGAGCAACACAGAGGAATAATGGTGGAGAAATCCTTAAATGTCAAAGCTGGGTTAAAAAGCTATTAGTTTTATGAATTTTTAGGAAAACTGTGGAGTATTGAACAGTTGTAATACTATGCTGCACTTTCAAAACACAAAGCTCTTTTCCCCTGCTTTTAAACCCATTGTTTATTGTTTATGTGCATCTTGTGTTGTTTTTAAGTGAAAAATCATCCAGAGATTTCTCTTAACGCATTCGGCAGTGCCTGTTCAATCGCTCATTCTTCCTTTTCTGTATTGACCAATATTCCTTGCTGGTGACTCCTTGGTTAATTTTAAAATGTTATTCCATTTATGGAACAGCTGGTTTTCTAGTCTGTCCGAAACAGATGATTTTCAAAGTGATTAATTGTGTCTTGGTCAACACCTGGAGGAAAGTAAGCAAGCAAGAGAAAAAGAAAAGGGGAAAAAGAAGATATTTTTTTTTTTTTTCTTTTTCTGAGTTGCCCCTCTTCACCATTTGCTATTTCAGGGATGTTGGCTTATGCTTCTCTGACTTTTTAGTTGTCAGGTAGGATGAGAATATTTTAGAGATCCTCTCTGCTGCCTGTGTTGCAGGCCACATCTGAAAATTATGTTTATACTGGCTCTGGCCCTACTGTGAGTGCGAGGACAGGACCCTGTCATGTGCAGGCTCATGTACTTCTGTTGGAAACTATTCCTGATGGGTGTAAAGATACCATAAGGGAACAATAACAAAGCCTTCATCACTAGGAAGTGCTTTACACACAAGCTTTCTTTTGTAAATACCTTTCATACAGACTGTATCTCATAGTGTTTAAGCTGAATATGGGTCCAAATTGATACAGAAGTAGGAGTAAAAAGAAAGAGAAAGAAAAAAGTCTAAACTAGTTTGAAGCGTTGCTTGAGATCCTTATGTTAAATCCCCGTTGCTTGGGAGGTAGCAAAGTCCAGAAAAGCCATCTGTGTAGTGAAGGCTGTTTTAAGAGTAGTTGCTGGGTTGTATGAAGAGATAAGGCAGTTGCATTGGTGGGGAAGAGGAAAGAGGCTGGAATGGGTCTCTGGGAAGTCTTCAGCAATAAGAACAATTTTCAGCTGCAAAGTAATAAAGGAACGAGTGATGTTTTGTAGATGAATGTGTTTGTATGCTTGCAGTCTGCTTTGTTACTGATTCCAACAGCAGCGTTATGCACGTCATGGGTGCCGAAAGAGCTTGGTTGCAGGGGAAGCGATGGTTAAAGTAAAGCAGGCTTTTATTAACGGTGTTTCTTGTTGTAATGTGCTGCAATCTTCACGTTCCAGCTTTGGTTTTATGATACCTGAATGACTGCTGGTAAACAAATTCCCATGTAAAACATCATGGGGTTGTATCTGAAGTGATGGTGTGTCTGAATGGCACTGAAGACCCGCGGTAGTGCAGGAAGCCTTCAGAAGAGAGCTGGATAGCTGTCACCTACGAAAACAAGAAACATTTTGCCTTAAAGCAGGTTTGTGTGGAATGCATACAAGAGAAACATCGTAAGACGTAAGTGCGTCCTTCACCCAGCAGTGTTAACAAAGAGAGGAGCAGATGAGTGGGTGCCAAATGGGTCTTTCTAAATGGAAACAAAGCCCAAAGCTTTGGTCTCTGAAGGTTGTATGTCTGCTCATGTAGTTTTTAAAACTGTTTCTGGGGTTACTGAAAAAACAAGATCAGACAAAGGCAGTACATGTAAGAAGTGCACACGAAGAAGCCCAGAAGGCTTATTGGTGGTGAGCCTGTGCATATGTAGGCTGGAGAAAAGCTGACTGACAGCAGATTAGGGCTTGCACACGTCCATGGGTTTAGAGACCTCCAGGTACCTTCAGATGGCCAAATAGCAGAAGTGCTGGGAAGGAGAAGTTGCTTTCTGGCTTCTGGCCCTGGGTGCGGTGGGAGAGAGAAGCAAACCAGCATTGCTACATTGATGTATGCCTTTGTGAAGGGAATTGCTTCAAGGGAGTTGCTTGGGATCCTTCATTCTTCATCACCAACAGGCACAGAAGAGCTGAAGTATCGGTTCCTAATCGAAGGAGGCTTTCAGAAAAAAGTGCTTCAGTTACTGTTTTCCTGGCTTGTTCTTGAGCCATGAACACATCACTGAAAGCCTTTTGTTTCTGTGTTGTTCAGTTGACTTGTGAAATGCTATGCAGTAAAGATTTTGCTGCGGTCTTTACTTCACTATGGTCTAACGCTGGGTGGGCAAGCACCGGTTCTTACCCAAATGGCAGAGGAAAAAAAATAAGAGATATAAACTATCATTGTTCAGAATGGAAACCTTCCACTAATCTCTGGGGTAGGAAGAGGCTTTCAGAAATGGGGAAGTAAAGAAGAGAGGAAGAGAGAATCTTCACATGACTCTCTGAACTTAGCTATCTTGTGGTTTTAAGATGACCTTGGGCAAATGGCTTTAGCTATGTGTACCTTTCTCTTATTTACAAAATGAGACAATATCAGTTATCTCTTACAAGCACACGGGAGGGCGGATGAATGTTTATCCCGTGCTGGATTCGTATGGTGCTGTTTGAAGACCATTTGCAATTACATGATAGGTGAAACGATCATCAACTTGATGCTTCTGGGGAACCTTTTGTCTGGCATCTCACCGTAACTCCTTGTGCCTTTCCAGCTCTGTTTCCTGAAATGCTTGTGTGTGTCTGCTGAATTATTCCACGCTCCAGATTGTTTCCTGCCTGTTCTTACTTTGCCTGGTTGCTAGCCAGCTGACCAGCTAGTTCTTGCACCCATGCTCTTCCATCATCCTGTATAAACCCCGGTCCAACATGGTCTTTGGGACTCATTTCTGGGCATCCAAAGAGCTCAAGGGAGGGTGAATGTATCCTGAGAGGATAGGAAGTAGCGTTTGGGTGTGGAGATGTGGAGAGAGTTTGCTCCCAGCTGCACCATGCTCACACTGTTCCAGGGTATCTTTTGAGCTTTTAAAAGGGAGCAGCTCCCCGAATGAAAATGTTTAGTTTGTTCTAAATCAGTTTTTTTTTTTTAAATTGGTGATGACTCAAACATCCATAAAAGTGTCTGGCATAAATTTCCAGCTCTCAAGCTCTGAAATTTATTGCTCATAAATGTAATTTTTGTGGGACTCCCTTAAAGTGGAATCAGTTTCTTTGAGACAGTGAAGAGCTTTGGAGATATACTGTGCAGTACACAGCTTTGCTGGACTGATTGAAGAATTATTTTGGTTTCATTCCCTTTGATGGTTACAGGAAGTGGTGCCCATACACTGTCCACAAGGAGGCTTTTGGGTTAGGAATCTGGTCACCACAGTAAAGATGCTGCTGGGTAACACAAAATGCCAGGAACTTTCTGTGCTTTGTTTTTCATTTTTCCTCAACTTTTTATTTGTAATATAAATAAACTGAAACATTTTCTGGTTTCATTGTGGCAGATGCAGCAAAATGACCACAAATGAGTCATCGGACTGCCTGAACGTGTAAAGCATTTTTAGTCAACATTCTTTGTGCTGCAACTTCCATGCTACATTTTCTGTTGTCTTGTCTGAATTTAGAGAGAAGTTAGCTGCTAATACAGTGATTATAAAATGCAAGAAAAGCTGCTTCTCTGGCCAATCGCATGAAAAGTCTGACAAAAGTGTGTTTTAGGAACTTGCATGAGGAAGGACCAGAGTCTGGATAGTAACGTTCTGGCTGATTCATCAAGTGATTTTTGGATGCAATTTTTGGGTGCAATTTTTGGATACTCTTCCTCAAGTAATCCAATGACAAAGCTGAGTAGGTGTGTACAGACCTGCAAAGCATCCTGGCCAAAACTGAACCCAGACAATGGTCTTTTTGTACTTCAGGGATTCTAAGCTGCTTTTTCTCTTGTTTATTTATTCTTTGTTTCCTGTTCTTTGTTGTTTGTCTAAAGGAACAGTAAGTTCTGGTGCCATTGATTAAAGGGACCTTGTCTCATTGAACTGTAGGGAGGCAGCCTTGCTCTAGGTTTACACACACAGCCACAGGCTTGTGTCAAGTGGAATTTAGGTACTCCCCATACAGTTAAAAAAAGTATCCTTGAAACTGTCTTGAAATTTGTCCTTCATCTTCATCCAGCAGCAGAAAGGTGTAACAGATTGTATCAAATGACCTTGTCTTTGAGATCAGATGAATATCTGCTTTTTCAGTGGTTTCTTTGGACTTCCTTAACTAGGTTTGGGAAGCAGTTGGTTTTTTTGTTGTTCTTGGGGTTTTTATATTGTTTTTGTAGGCATGGTGAGAGATGAGCATCTGTGTTTTTGGTTTAGATAAGCTTTGCCTTTCTCTGTGAAGCATTTTGACACATCTGCCCTTAGCTGTCCATCCTTCTCCCTTGCTGGGGGTATCATGAAAGAGCTGGATGTGTTTTAGCTACTATGACTCATAGCCCAATATGTTAAATTGCCATTGCCTGTATTTTATATTAACTTAGAATGCTGCTGAAGTGCTGGCAAGTGTTAGCTTCTGCCAAGTCTCCTGTGGAAATGGTGACCTTGGGCAGAAAGCTGAGGTAGAAATCTGTATATAATAACCACTGTCTTCTGTCAGTGAGAACCTTCTTCCCTTTTCATCTTAAAGTTAGGCAAGAGTGTTGAATCATTGCAACCGCTTACTGCTGCCTGAAGTAGATGTCGCTTGTGCTTGTGTGGTTCCACACCCTTCCTCATTGTTTTGTTGCTCCTTGATTTTAGGTTGCAAAAAATGTTGGAGGGTTGCAGGGGGGATGTGGGTGGGGTTACGTTGAATGGGTTCATAGAAGGATCTGTTGGATGCAGAGGTATGTGCTACGTGGTCAGGAGAAGAGGAAGAAGGCTGAGTGGGGGGGAATATGAACCTTTGCCTTTTGGTACCATGGAGCTGCTGGATTGTATCATGGAGCCTCATAACTTCACCCATTGCATTGATTTTATGGTATCCCTAAAGTCATTTGGCACCAGTCTTTATGGTTTCCCCACTGACTACTCATTAACTGTCATTGAATTAAAATCCCAACTCTCTTCAGTGAGGATGATGAAATCAGGATGGCAGGTCTTAGACAAATCTGGTTTTGAGTTGTCAGAAAGAATTGGAAAAATATTCTAGGTGAATGCCAATTTTGAAATACTAAGTATTCCTTTTCACACAGCTTCCTTTGGCCTCTTCTTATCTGAGAAGTTCAGCCTTGACTCAGTTCTGAGAGACTCTTTAACACATGTGAAGTTCTTGAGCTGTCAAACTTCACTGTCTTTATTCAGTTTCTGAGAAATTTTTCAACAGAGGAAAATAAATGTGGTAGAATGTATTTCAGAGAAAAATGGAGAGAACAAGAGCAGAAAACCACTTAAAAGGCACATTTCACGTGTATTATAATACATCAGAGTGGAACTTGAGTCGCTGTAAAGATTTTTGACCTCCTCTTTGACTTGAAGCTTTCACCAATCCTATTCCTTTTGTTTATTTTCTCCATGTAAAATGCATTTAGATTGTCAAATATCTACAACCAAAAAGAATACCCAACTCTGAAAGAGTACCCAGCAGAGACCTGCTTGTGTCCTGCTGTCTCAGACAGAATAAAGGTTGCAAATTTTAGCTTTTTTAATGCTGCAGAGGTTTGCATCATCATTTCACAGTAGGGACCCTGCTTGTATTAAGCAATTGTCTATGTCTTTGGGTATGCAGATGGCTACTTTAATATAGACACAGTGCATTTAATGTTTGGGTCTTAAAATAACTTACATGATTTGAGGCAGAGTAGGTGACCTAAATACCTAAGTTTTTGCTGGGGAATACTGCAGGTTAGGACTGGAGATGCAGAGTATGCTTTGGGGACCTGATTTTTCTAGGGGCTTGGAAGAACAGGATTGAGATGTCTAACCCGAAGATCTAGGTTGTTTCCACTGACAGCTCAGGAATCACTTAAATTTGCTGCTTCACCCCAGGTAGTAAGATTTATTTAGACCCATGTGCTGGAGTATATTTCTCTCATGAATATGGAGGGATGGAAGGGAGCAAAGTGTTGCAACACTTCGGCAAGAGGCTGATACATTGTAGGGCATCGTTGCTCTGGCAGTTTGAAAAGTCAAGTAGTGCTTGAATATAATACTTTTCCATTCACAGCTGATGAACACGATACTTCAGCAAGAAGCTGCTTCTCGGGGAATGATCAGTTAAGAAACACAGTGGAGCTAAGGTCACCCTTCGGAAGTGTCCTCTAGCATCTAGGCTTCTTTATGTCTGGTCTGTGTTTGAGGTTAAACCGCACAGTCCCTGTGAGAAGAGGAGCTCAGCAAAGCAGTCCTTTTAGATAGACACCATATGAACTATGTGATTCAAACTTCATTTAAAAAGGATCAAGAGTAATTCTGTGCAGAGCACAGGTGATGGACAATTTTC
>JAVJGJ010000057.1:71712819-71730158 GCA_035590215.1 Microhierax caerulescens | reverse complement strand
GCTGTGGCTGCCCCATCCCTGGAAGTGTTCAAGGCCAAGCTGGATGGGGCTTGGAGCAACCTGGTCTAGTGGAAGGTGTTCTGTGCAGCAGGGTTGGAACTAGATGGTCTTTGGGTCCCTTCCTAACCCAAACCATTACCCAACCTTTCCTCTGGCCCGAGCCTTCACATGAGTGTAGTGAGCAGTTGCCTAAAGCAGCAGTTGACACCCCCAAAAATGGCCATTCACGGTAACCCGACAATGAGGTGTGTGTTTGTGGTGCTGTCAGGAGATGATGAAATCTGTGGAGACTTAGTTTCCAGCAGACTGGGTATGCTTATTAGAAAGTGAAATTTCAGAGAAGATACACTGCTCTACTGATCTTGTATTTTTAGATTATAAAATCCAAGCAGAACAAAGTCATGCCCTACACTTCAGGTCTTTTGAGCCTAGAGATTTCTTTCCTTTTCTTGTTTCACTCTCCCTGCTGATGACTTGGCAAAATGCTGTTCTTTGCATTCCTGAAATGTTAGACTTTGACAAACTTGAAGAGAAAATCTAGGAAGATACTTCAAAACTAATTTTAGCAGATTTTCATGCTTACACAAATGTGTAGAGAAATGGGTCTTTATAGGTATATCAGCTTCATCTGTGGCTTTTTTTTTTTTTGGCAGATACTGACTTCAGAAAAATATTTTTGAGGTTTGTAGCTTTGTTACAGCAGTGTCTGCTGCTTTGGTCTTGACACTGATGGTTGGATCAGTCTTTCCAATGTAACCCCCACCTTCAGAAGTCTGTAAGTGTGCCATAAATGTTCTCTCTAAGGGAATTTTTAGAAGAAAGAATTATGCATCTCTTGTAAAAGGTTTCTGTTCAATGTGCAGTTGCTATTTTACTCACTCAGTATGTGCGTGCCTTACAGATGCAGTTATTAGAGCTTGCAGCTGAAGTTATCATTAAAATTAGTTTTTTTGAAAACTGTTAGGTAAGTAGGTGGTTGTATGGAAGGGAAAACCCCAAAACTGTCTTCAGAGCGTGTCACTATGGAGCACACAATACTTGCACGCTTAAACAATAACAAATCTAAAAAAACATGAAGCTTTTGAACCAGAGTTTTCCTCCAAATACAGTTAGAAAAGCTTTCATGGTCTTAAAAAGCTGAGTTGCAAATGGAAGATCTGGCCCAAAGCTGTGGCTTGGTCTTGTCAGTTGTGGACCAACACAAGCAGTCTCAAACACTTAAAATCATAAAAAATATAGCATGACAGTCTGTTGATCACCTAGTCCATTTTAAAGGACAAACCACTAGGTAAATATGTAGTAATCTGTTTTTTTTTAATATAGTCTTTTGCCAATTTTTCTGTTACAGAAATATGTTGAAAGCATAAAGCAGTAACCAAAACCTTGAGCTGCACACGGGGGGGGCAGTGGGAAGTCAACAAGGAGAGCAGATGTGAATGAAGACAGAAAGGCCAACATTGGCTTTGGGTTTAATTTTTATTTGTTTCTATCTACCCTTGTAGCAGCTGCTTTTCTTTAAGTATATCTCAGGATGATGAGCTGGGAGTTTCTCAAACATGCGTTGATCTTCCATGTATTTCCAGAAACCTCTTAACCTTCAGT
The DNA here is from genome assembly GCA_035590215.1 of Microhierax caerulescens. Classification (NCBI taxonomy): domain Eukaryota; kingdom Metazoa; phylum Chordata; class Aves; order Falconiformes; family Falconidae; genus Microhierax; species Microhierax caerulescens. Next base: position 71,728,556 of record JAVJGJ010000057.1, on the reverse strand, counting down.
GAAAGGTTTGTGTCTTGGCATTCTGAAAATACATAAAAGGACAGAAACTTGTCAGTCTTTAACTGTGGAAGAATTATTCATTTCAACTGCTTTAAGAAATCTTAGCTATACAATTGAAGTGATTGTGTTGTGAGCCTTGGAAGGGTATTGCTGGAACGTTTTGAGCGTTGGAGTTCTCTAATAAATGTCAAACAATTGCTGAAAAGCTCAGGGACTTGGTAATTTACATTCTGCAGCACCTATATTTAGGCTTGAGAAATAAGGGGAAGAAGAACTTAAGCTCTGCCTTTGTATTCCAAGAAAAGCACACGTTTTGAGAAACCTTTAAATAAACCAGGTAATCCTTAAATATACTTGCACACTGGCATAGTGGCCAACACTTAACAATTCTAGAAAACCCTTCAAAGACTTAGTGTCGTAGTTAACTGTGCCCCCTGAAGCTATGAATTACATATGTACATCCAGGTGAGTGAAAATTGTGTTTATTAAAATGCCTCTTGTTTCTGGGCACAGAAAAGTTAACATTTTAATGGAGTTCTGAACGAAAATACATTTGTTCTTGAGGTGGACCCTCTTCTTTCTTTAAAAACTCCAGATCCTTCTTATATCAGCTGCTTGGCTTTCCTGTTACCTAAAAATGAGTGATGAAACTTCTTTAATAGTTCTTTTTCTTCCCATTTGTAATGCATTTTGATGGTGCTGGCAGTGTCCTGCAGGCTGGGTGTCCTGTTGCATGTTTTCCTTCTGCTTGTGCCAATAGCAGAGGAAACTTAAGTTCTGGAAGATGGTGGTGGGCAGCACCACTGGGAGAGTCTTCAAGAAGAGTTTTGGTTTTGATCTGTTTGGGGTATTTTGTTGAGATGTTCTTTATGTTTTAAAGACTATAATTTCATATGTTCTGTCATCTTAATTGCAAAGCCAACTCGCATAAGATAGCAGCTATGACAGGGGTGGAAGAGGTGATACTACTTCATGAGACCAATGAGCAGGCTTGAAAAATTGCCTTGTGCTCCATAAGTTTGGTGTTGTAGTGTCATCTCTCAGCGAGGCTGGCAAAGGACGAGGATTGAGATGAGGTGTATAGAAATTCAGGGACTCTCACTAGATGACAACAGGGAAACCTTGGTTGAGTCCTGTCCAACACAGAAGCCTTCTCATCTTGCCATGGAAGTTTGCCATTCTTGTTTATCTCTACAAGGCATTATAATGTTGTGCCGGGAGAGGTGATTTTTCAGTGCTGCCTGAAACACATCCAAACATCTCTGTGTTAACTGGCAGTTTTTTGCTGTTTATTGGACTTCTTATTAGGAGAGCAGGGTGTGTTTCTGTTTCGTAGCATGTTCTTTGCTGGATTCATATGTAATGGCCTTTGTGTATTAGAGGGAGTATAAGCTGTTATGTTGTGGGTTGGTTTTTTTTTTCTGTCTGCATGCACATTTCTATAAATCTTGGCCTTTGAAAATTACATTTTGCAGAGACTATTGTAATATATAGCTACCGGTATGTAATAAACCTTATCATTTTTGTCTGCATTTATAACTGATGTGTGCAATAGGAAACCAAAGTCATAATTTTATCTCTCCCTGTTGCCTACTGAAGCTGACAAACTCCACTCACTAAAAATATATGTGCTTTTGGGGTAGCTGGTTCAAGGGCTAGCTTTATCTTTGTTCCCAGACAATGTTTTGCTGCCTTTAAAAGAGAAAATCAGCATCTCTGGTGCATTGAGCAAAGTCCAGAGTCTGTTGGAGCACTTGACATTTCTCCTGGAAACTGCCAATAGCCCTGAGCACCAACAGCCTTATTCTTGGTGGTCTTGTCCAAATGTCTCTGCTGGGCTTTTTCAGGTGTAAAGAAGGTAGGAAACCATAGCAGGTAACAAGGGCGTGCCCTTGATGGGAAAACTCTTTCAGTTGTCTCTTTATATTTCCCAGAGCAGTTCTTATGTTGTCCCATGGAGGATCATTTAGAGCCAAGCATCACTCCAGAGCTCACTTTAACTATTAGAGGGAGAAGACTGTGCGAGATCTTTCTCCTGATCAAGACCTTATATTCTATTTGAGGAAAAGGTGCTACAGAAAACAAGGTATCCTGCATTAGCTCCCTGCCAGAAGACGTTTATTGCTGGAAGTGTGATGACTTTGCAGCTCTTTTTAGTGGGCTATGTTCACCAAAGACTGTTTTGTAAATGTTTCGCATTGGTATGATAAATAGAAGGATGGTGAATAATAGGAGGCTTAGATGAATAGGAGCCTTAGAGCACGGAGGCTGTGTTAGCTGTGTAAAGCTGCATTTATGCTAGCGTGTTAGCAGTGCTGCCCTTTCAAAAGAGGCTACCTGATGTTGTGGTAAGTTCTTTGGGAAAATAGTAGCAGAATAAGCCCCTGGTATAGGTACACAACTCATGTTTCTAACACAGCAAGACCCAGGGCTTCAGTAATTTTCGCTCTTGTTGCTATTGGCTGACAGGTTGTATTTGGACGTGAAACCTCAGACGCTAGGAAGTCCCGACTGATGCTGAATGCTACACCATAACTATGCAGAAATGCAGCCTACTGTGAAAGCACTGAGTTTGCTTATTAGCTTTCTATAAAACATCAAATCAGATTTAGAGTCTTGATCCTTCAAGGCACTCCCCAGCCTGGTGCCAAGATGTCTAAAGTTCTGACTGAAATTCTCCAAGGAACATATGATGAGCTTTGGTGCCATCAAATCAGTTTACCTGAAAGGATGGCTATTTTGTGGAGGAGACTCTTGCTGGGTATCTGACTTCATGCTATTCTCTGTGCATCACTGATCAAACCCTGCTCTGGCACATACACAGCAGCATCTGATTTACAGAACTGCTCTATAATGCCAAAGGCAAGATTCATTTCTTTGGGATGAAGATGAAAACAAACTTGACAGACGTTTAGAGAAATCTAACGTTATTGGCAAGTGTATAACTATAGTGATAAACATGCTGTAAGATTCTATGCGTGGTATGTTAATTACTCTTTTAAGGCTTGATGTTTTGCAGAACCTTTGCTGCTCGGAGTCTGTGCTTGATGATATTCCCAAATTTCTGAAGATGCAAGGCATGTGTTTGCTGTAGAACATCATGAGGGCAGGCCTTTGGGGGAGAGTTGTGGGGTTGTCTCACTACACATCAGTGGATAGATTTTTAACACTTGTCCCTTTGAGCAATTGAGCAAAAATCTTATGCTTTGTAATCTTGTAAGCTTGACGGATTTGTTTAAAGATTTGTGGTGCTACAGCACCTTTAATCCTTCTTACTCCAGTGCCCATTTGCAGTGTTTGCTTTGGTAGTTGGGTTGACCTTCCAACACGGTTGTCCTTTATTTCCACTGCAGTTGTCCATCAGTTTCTTCCAAGAAACACCCCTTCTTGCCCAAGCAGTCGAGAGGGAGAACTTTCAGGTGCTTTCCCTGATGGCATGCACTCTTTTCTCTGTTGTATTAAGAGGATTACTGTTTAATTTAATATCTGTGCACCCAGTGTTTCACCAGAATAACAAAGAACCAACTATTAGTTTGCTGGTTTGAATGTAGATACGTTTTGTGGTAACCTAAGCAGACCAAGAACAATAATCAGGAATGTGTACCCACAGAAGAAATGAATAAAAACCCTGTGGTGAAACAGGCTATGAACTGTTTGTTGGTGAAAAAAGCGATGGTACGGTGATGATTCAGCTTTTTTCAGATTTCGCAGTAGAGATGCAAACCCTTCATCGTGAGACTACGCAATTAAGAACTTGCTTTCCCTCGGTGACTTGTGGAGACTCAGGTTAAAAATACCACTTTATGATATAACTTCAGGTGACATTCACAAATGTTGTTTCACAAAATAAATTTCTTCAAATTTCTTTCTCTGAAACCATTTTGGTATTAACTTTTCTTGAGTTAACACCAGTGATTGGACTATTTCAGCTGCCACATATTGAGCTTTCCTTTCTAGTTCTTGGCATTGAACATACTGGCAAGGTAAATAAATGAGAGTAGAGCAGTGAAGAGTAATGAGTTGAGTCTGATATAATCTCATTAACTGAAAATACTTTCTGTCCCACTGATGACTGTCAGGGTGTTAGGAAAAGAAAAATCAAATAATTTGATAGCTGAATTGCTATCAGGTATTTCTGAGAGTAAAAAAACTGCCATTAACTTAATTTTGTTGCCTTGACCTTTATCTCCTCCCCAAAATTAATCAGAAAGCTGAATGTAAAGCCTGTGTCATAACCTGCTGCCCAGGCAGATAGGTGCCTTTGATACAAGTTCCAGCTTTCCTTTTTCCTAGGAGATTGAGAAATCAACTTTTTGCTTTGGCTCCCATTCCTTTCTCCAAATATTGTTTTGTTTTTAAAATGTGTTTCTTTAAATTAGTCATGATGAAAAGAGGTGCTTTTGCATTTCCTAGGGATGACTTGAAGCAAGTGCCTATTGAGGGAAATGGGTCACTTGCTATTACTTAACTCACCCCGTGGATTTCTTAACAGCTTTGGCAGTCAAACCAGAATGAGGATGTGTATTAATGTAAACCACTCTAATCTAAGGTTTCTTTACAGCTACTGGATTAAGAAGGTGTTAGATTTCACCACCTCATCCAAGTATTGTCTTGCTTACCATCACGTGGATGCAGTGGCAGAACCTTCTGAGCACTGGGGTGCAGAGACTCTGCAATAAATATAACTGCTGGGCACGCTCTTCAGCACGTACAGACCACAGCCTCTCCTAAATAGTGCTTTGCGCATTCCGATGCCTTAACCATAAAACTTGCCCTTTGCTATAAAATAGTTTAATATTTTAAAAAGCATTTGGTTTGGTTTGGTTTGGTTTTGTTTTTAATGTGGCAACAAAGAGAATCTTCAAAAAGATAATTGAGCTGAAACCAGTGCAGTGAGATCAGTATCTACAAACATGAGTAAATGGCTTTAGGAAGTATTTGCTTATTCATTAACTTTGAAATCTGCTTGTGATACTTTGCAGTTTTCCTTCTGATGGTTGGAAAAAAAAAAAAAAAAAAGCATTTGGAGGCTTAGCCCACAGTGGACTTGCTCTTCGGCACCTTGCCTTATGCTCTGAATTCAGTTAAAATTAACACAAGAAAAAACATAAAATTGAACACATTTTTTATGTCTAGTATAGCAAACATGATGTCTGTCAAAATTCAATATTCAAAGTGTCATTGAAACGAGTTTTGTGACTTTCTAGTGCTTTTTCCTTATCTGACCAGCCAACGTATAAAATGATGTTTTACATGAAGGTTCTTTATGAAAACTTTGAAGACTGGTTCAGTTTTTGGCACACAATACTAAATGCGGTGGTTTGGCCAATAAAACTGGTTTTAAAACTGTGTTAGAGTTTTTCTGCATTTAAGCTGCTTTTAGTTTTACTAAGGTAGAACAAATTTTAAAGGGCATTAGCTATTTCTGAGGATGTGTTCGGGGGTGTTCTTGTTCTCAGTAATGATAACCAGGTGGGGAGTTCGTTGAAGTGGCTCATCCCATATGCTCCCATGTGCAGACAGATAGAATCCTTGCAGGGTTTGGTGGTTTCTGATGTGTTATGTGGTTCGAGTTTAGCAAAAAAGCGAACAAAGCTTCCCAGAGGTTGTGTACATCTGGCTGGAGAGCACGTTCACCGTCCAGAAATTAAATGGAAGTAAGGACTGTTGATAGTGTATTTTGACTGTGTGTTAGATACTATTTTCTTTGTAGTTGGTACTCTATATGTGTTTAGATTATTGACAGCAACTTCTTTTTCATTGCCCTCGCAAAAGGTACTCCCATAAATACCATGTTTTCTGTTGATTTAGCTCTTTGAGTCAGTGGAGAGCACCAGTGCTGCAGAAGCAGGGTGATGGCAATACCCACTGGGCCAGTGGTGAGGAGAAGGATCTCTTCCACTTTTTACTTAATCTAGCCTTGAGATTAATTTAGCTAATCCAACCTCTCTCAGCCTGTAATTCCACATCTGCTCAAAGGCTGGCCACTAAACTGCAGACACCCATCCACCTGTCAGTGTGCTCTGTCCACAGTGTCATGGTCCCTGTTCAGGTAATTGTGGATTCAGGAAACTCATTCATGTGTGTGGTTTTTTTTGGGGGGGCAAGGTAGTTTCCTTGGTGCAATGCCTTTGGCGAAGGGTAGCACTGGTGCCAGGGTCAGGCTGTGGCTGTCCCTCACGGCAGCAGTCTCCACTCAAGCCAGCTGTGACATGCCCGTGGTACGGCATCTGCAGCTTTCTTGCTGAGGTGGCTGTGACCAGCTGCATGGTGGGCTGCAACCTGCTGAGCTTGCTGGAGGAGAATAAGGTGGCTGCTGCAGAGCTGAGCCTCTACTCAGACTGTAAAACCTTATGATCATCCATTGGGTATCTTCTAAATGTTGGCTCTGTCTAATTCTTTAAATACGCTTGAGAAAAAGTTTGGTGTGTTTTGATTTCTCTGCCCTTGCTCAGTTTTGCACAGCAAAACCCGGTTCATAGCAGATCTTAGTACCTTTCTTTGCAAGCAGAATCCCTTGGCTTGGGGGTTCTAATACTTTAGAAAAAAAAAAAGGCATTTTAACGTTTGGTTCATTGGAAGCTAGGGCAAGTGAGGTACATTTATTATTACTAGACTATTTTGAGAAAAATCTGGATTGCGGGCTTGGTCTAAATTGGGAGTGACAATGTAAATTTCTAAAATGTATTTTAAACTGTTGAATTTTTGGGTTGCAAAAAATGCTTTTTAATGGATAATGCTTCGTGCTTTAGTAACTTTTGTCTCAAGGCCAGCACTCCCAGACTTTGTTTCTTTTATTCTTTTTACAACCAAACTATTACAGCTGTGATCTTGGATAACAGGTTTTTTTCCTACTGAAAGCTTTGAGAAAGTGCTGATTAGCAGAAAAGGAATTCACAATGTAGATAGAGACTGTAACAGGGAAGTGATTTTCTTTCCATCCGGTGACTTGTAATGAATGTGCCATCTTTTGGCTTTCATGGAGTTTTTGAATACTGGAGGAGGAGAAGCAAATGCTTTGCCTTTGGCATTTCCTTTAATTTTCAGGGTTTGAAGCCCTTAAGAAGAGACAACGGTGCTCACATGAAGATAGGACATGAGAGAATTGAAAGGAACATTTGGGTTAAGGAGTAATTTTTTTTTTTTTTAATCAGTCTTGCACAGCTGCTGTATTTCTTGGAGGCTTCTTTTGTAGTGGGTTAGATTTTAATGACGCACATACAAATTCTTTACTGAAAACTGATTATTTGCTTCTATTCATGTTGCAGCAAGTGGTGGTGTCTTTTGGATCTCACATCAATATAATGCTTGTGAGCATGATCTACTTAAAAGGTTTTAATGCATTAGGAAAGTGCTGAGATCAATATTTGACCAACATGTATAGAAGAACTTAACTTTTCTTCCAATGCATGATCAGTTTGACTGTTTCTTCCATCATAAGATACCCTTCATCCTGTACATTGTTTGATGGAGACTGTTGGTTTCAAAGGGGTAGGAAGCTACACTAACCAAAGTTTTAATTCTGTATAAGAGAACAGTAACACTTGAAGTGGTTCCTGACCCTTTGGGCTGGTTGGACAGATTTACCTACTGGCTCTCAAACACAACAAAGATTTAAAGTCTTAAATTGAAATGCTTGGGTATTAATTGTATCACTCTTAAAAGTGCAAAAATAAACATGTTTAACCCTTTGCATTCAGGCTGTTCTATGGCTCATTCGTATTTCTTCATTGTCTTTCATTAAAAACATATACATTTACTCTTCAGTGCGATTAGCCTTTTCTCATTTGTGTGTAAATGTTAGGAACAAAAACTTGCTTTGTTTTTTAATGGGACATATCCTATCTGCAGGTTTTCTTTCTCCAACCCTTTTAGAACAGCACAGGCTAGTCAGGCTGCAGTTCTTTTGAGACACTGAGACTGTTCTTGAGGCGTGTGCTCTTTGCCTGCTACACGTACAGCTGAACTGTAAAGCACAGTGTCGTCCAGCAACTGAGATCTACTCACACCATAGCGATGCAAGCAACAAATGGAGTTTTAATGCTGTAAACAAGCCAGATTGCACAATGCTGAGATGATGGAGGAATGTATCATAGAATGGTTTGGGTTGGAAGGGACTTTACAGATCATCTAGTTCCAGTCCCCCTGCCAGGGGCTGGGACACCTTCCACTAGACCAGGTTGCTCCAAGCCCTGTCCAGCCTGACCTTGAACATTTCTAGGGCTGGGGCAGCCACAGCTTCTCTGGTCAACCTGCACACTGGTGTCTCACCTTCCTCACAGTAAAGAATTTCTTCCTAATATCTAATCTAAATCTACCCTCCTCTTTCAGTTTAAAACTTAGTGCTTGTCCTATCCCTACAGGCTCTTGTAAAAAGTCCTTCTGCAGCTTTCTTGTTGGCCTTTTTAGGCCAACTAAGAGGCTGCTCTAAGGTCTGCCCGGAGCTTTCTCCAGGCTGAAGAACCCCACCTCTCTCAGCCTGTCTGCCTAGGAGAGGGGCTGCAGCCCTCTGATCATCTTAGTGGCCTCCTCTGGACTCACTCCAACAGGTTCATGTCCTCCTTATGCTGGGGGCCCCAGAGCAGACGCAGTGCTGCAGGTGGGGTCTCACCAGAGCAAAGCAGAGGGGGAGAATCCGCTTCCCTGGACCTGCTGGCCACGCTGCTCTTGGTGCAGCTCAGGGTTTGGTTGGCTTCCTGGGCTGCAGGTGCATATTGCAAGGCCATATCCAGCTTTTCATCCACCAGCATCCCCAAGTCCTGCTCCTTAGGGCTGCTCTCAATCTGTTTTCTGCACAGCCTGTGTTTGTGCTCTGGAATTCGTAGAGGAGAGTGGTTGCCTGAAATGAAGCCTGAGCAGGTGATGGAAAAGGCCATGGGGCTCAGTGCCTGCCACTGTGGGAGGCTGTTGGACTTGCTGAGCCAGCAGAACCATTCCAGTTTGCTCATATATAGTAATTAAGGGCTGCTTTTTACTATAGCTTAATACATTATTTGGATTATTGTGCTTGTTAGCATTTTTGTGTTGGAAGATACATATGCTGATGAACCTTATCAAAAGAAAAAAAACTATAGGAGAGTAGCAGTGGCTGATCTATAAAGAACTGGATGAGTGTCTTGACTAGGTGATGAGTAGAAGCAAGCCTAGATACAGAGAAAGGACAAAGAGCATCAGAGTGAAAATTAAATCTTTGAAGTCTAGTTGGAAGCAAGTGGTTAAAAATCTCCTCAAATAGACAGTGTTTTTCCAGAGCAATTTGGAGCAGCAGTAATTGGAAGTGTGGCTGTAGAAGAGGCAATGTGTCTTCATTAAGGAGAAACTATTCAGAGAAGGTATGTTGTTGCAACCAGCTTTTGATATTCCACCTATGTGCATATGTCGAGAGTTTGGGGGTCTAGATTATAGCCCATTAATATGGTTTGAGTGTTTTAGACTTTGTTAAACAATTTGGCCAATTTTGTGCTTCTGAATATAGAAGTAGTATTTTTACATTGTGGTGGATCCTAAAAAGCTATACTGAAATATGAATCTTGTGTTGGGTATAAATTTGGAAGACATGACTTAAAAGACATCCCAGAACGTAGCAGGAGCCTGGTTTCTTTACTGGGTTAAACAGTAAACTAGAGCCTTTGCAACAAACTTTACCAACTTGGTTTTGAAAGTGAATTGTAAAGGTCTTGCTGCAGCCCTAGTCAACTAAACAAGAGCTCAGGAGTGAAGGGTAATTAAGAGCTACTGTTCAGAGATGTAATTAGGGAGGTTACTCCATTGAAATACAGAGTTGGACTGCCTACATCCTGGGTTCCTCTCCAGAGCAAATGCTGTTGAAAAAGTCACGAACAATGGGGGGGTTAGAGGGTGAAAAGCAGTTTGAGTTGCTTTTCAAATAAGCTCTGGAGGCCTGATGATTTGATCTTTATTAAATAATAATAAAAAATCACTGTAGTACTACTTTATTTAATTTTTTAAAAGTTAGATAAAATCTGGAAATACCTTTTGTAGCTTGCCTTTATTCACAGCTCTTAAATCATAAAGTAGTGCTGCTGTTGTTGATCAGCTGTTGATTCTTTCCTTTGCTCCAAAGATTAGGACACCACCCCCATTTTCTTATTTTATTTGCTATTTAAGCTGCTTTTTTGACTCTGTGCAAATCCTGAAGAGAGAAGGGGTATGTTGTTCCCTGTAAAGTAGGTCCACTCTGTGCTTTTTAACAGGTAACCTGGCTCAAGTGCTGAAAACTTTTCTGAAAACACAGCTCCTGAGAACCTTTGGCAGCGTAAACATTATACCCCCAGCTTCCAAAAGTACAGACTAATGCAACTTTATGGAAACACCTGGTAGAAATCATGGAAGTGAAATGCAGCTTGGCTAATGGGATCTGTGCATACAGAGTGTTGGGTGACAGCCAGCAGCTTCTTGAGATCTGACCTCTTCTGCTGATGTTGTCCTGGGACAGTGGACGGCGGCAGGTGATTGCCACATAGAATCATTTGGGTTGGAAAAGATCTTAAAGATCATCAAGTCCAACAGTTTGTTAACCCAGCACTGCCAAGCCCACTAGTAAACCATGTCCCTAAGCGCCACATCTACACATATTTTAAATCCCTACAGGTATAGTGACCCAATCACCTCCCTGGGCAACCTGTTCCAATGCTTGAGCACCCTTTCAGTGAAGACATTTTTCCTGATATCCAGTAAGTCTATAACTGGGTTAAGTGTCTGTGTTGGGTCAGTGGTAGATGGCACAGCATCAAGTGCTCAGGGTAACCTTGAGGGGACTCCTCAGCCTGCCACCATAGTCAGCTGGGCTTTTTTTCCCTAATTTTCCTTTCCTTTCTGTGCTCTTTAGCCTGTATATCTTTCACCAGTGTCTGTAAAGCACATTACCTTGTACCATCTTTACAACAGCTCTTGCACAGCGTAGTGCTGTGCAAATTCATGTTGACTGTTCCTGTTTAAGGGTAAGGTTTGTACAGGTTAGCCATATTGCTCATGCCTTGATCCCACTGGTATGTACAGAAAATAAGTTAGGTGTCACTGCTCTCTCTTCTCCTTTTCTTCACCCAGTGCAGCAGAGTGTCTTGCAAGTCTGCCTTTGCATGGTAATTACATGGTATATTCTTGCATATACGTTGTGTGATTCTTGCTGCTGTAATGAGTGGTTTCAAGTGAAACATTAGGCTTTTTTTTTTTCTTTCTGTTGGCTTCAGCTTCTTGATGGTTTTAATCTAAAGGCCTTCTAATTGATCTCATTTGTTGTTGGCCTTGGCATCTACCAGCTGCTTTGTTTCTGTAAACAATACGTTATTGGGTTTTAGTATATATATAATTTGTGAAAGAATGAACATGAATGTGAGCTTGACTTTGAATGCAGTATAGATCAGTGTTTTGGGGGCAGATCTTTAATTTGGCTCAGTCCAGTTTATATTGAAAATCCAATCCCAAATTTGGAAAGCAGTCCCTGTAAAAGGCCTGTATATCTTTGCAAATGGAAATGCTGTAAAGTGTTGTTTGCTCAAAATCACATGCTTAGCTTTTATTAAGTGCTATAACACAAGGGAAACTGCGTGGATTCTTTTTATTTTGTCTGCTCAATTTGGACTCTTTAACAGCCCTTTACGTACAGAAAGTTGGCTTCTTTATCTACCCGTATCAAATGAACTTCACCTGAGAGTAAGTTCAAAAAAAACTGGCAGCTTTTATACAAAGTAAACCCAAAACAGTCTGCCGTAACTTCTGGTAGGAAGAGCTATATGCTACATGGACACTGTCTTCCCTGGCATAATTTCTCACTATAGCCCAGCCTCTCACCCTGGATGCAGGACAAATGCCTTATTTGCCCTTATGTTCTCTAGTGGAACTGTGCCAGACCTGACTGACTTACACCTCTGGCTTTAAGGTACTGTCTGTATGGATCTGAAAGGAATTATGTCTGGGTTCCTATTTATGGTATGCCTTACTGTGGTTAACCATACAGGGTCCTGTATCTTTCATCATTTCTCTGTTTGTTATTCATTGCGTTTAAATTTAGCTTCTAATATTGCATAATCAGAACTGCTTTCAGGTGGGGTTAGCGATTTCCCAGGTGATTTGAACTGACAGAGGCATGGCTGTCTCTTCCAGTGTTTAGGGTGCATCATCTGATATCTCTGATGTGATCTTGACTGAGCTCAAATAGCTCATTATACCATGCTTGGCACAAGTCTTCCAGATCTTGATGCAAGTTGCAGTGCACAGCTGAGTTCCTGAAAGCAATGCACTCTGCCGAGCTGATGGATCTGTGTGTGCTGGGGTGCTTCTGTGCTCCCCTGCTAGAGACAGGAGAACATTTAGAGGGCCATGAGCTACATTTAAGTCAGATTTTATCAAAGGCAGTTACGTAGCGATATTATTTGTGTAATATTGTTACCTTGTTGTGTGTATTACAAACAGTTTAGCAGCTTTTTTAAACTTGAAGACCTTGAATCAGTCTGCAAGTCTTTTTATCTCGTGTGAACATTAGTTGAGCTAATAAATGTCAGAGGCATTCTCTTCTATCATGAAAATTATAGACAGAAACTTGCTGAGATTCCAAATGGTTCAGCTATTAACCTTTTTGTGCAGAGGCAGCTGAAGGCAGTCTTGATTACCTCTCTTCCCACATTCTCCATTAGCTTGGGCTTTTCACTAGGTTTACCTTACTTTTTTTTTTTTTAAACCCACCCACATTTGATTCTTCAGATGTTTTCTTCCATTATCTCAGTAGGTTACATTTAAATGTATGGGCATCCTTTGTTGGAAGTGGCGTTACTTAGAAATTTTAGTCTTTTAAATTGCTCCTTTCAAATTTGCCTCTGCCATTTTCATTAAATCCCATTTCTAAACAAGCTCTTATGAATGCTACTAAATGTGGTGACCGATCTGAAGTTCACCTACAATGAGATTAGTTGCATCCCCAGTTGTAAAGGACTTGGGTTCTCTGATGAGCTCTGCAAACTCCCAAAGACTTTAGGTTTGCACTTTCTTGGAAATTATTATGTTATTGCCACTTCATGGATGGAGAAGCTGAAATGCAGAGCACCAAATAAGTGGCTTGGCCAGGGTTCTGGAGGAAGTTCAGCTGCCCTTTAAAGTCAGAGACAGATTCTTAAAATAGAGTTATTGATAGTGTGCCATGCAGCCATCTCTCATGTCTTAAACAGATATCCCCCTTCCCCCCCAAGAAATATGAAAAATGTACCAGGTTGTATAGAAGAAAGCAAGGCAGAGCCCCAACTGATGGGAAAATCAAGATTCTAAAAGGAGAGCTCTAAAATGCCTAGAAGCAGTAGAATAAAAACACACCCTCTGTCCCCCAAAAAAGTAAGGGAAGAAAAAGGAAAGAGTTTTTGTTCAATGACTTTGGGGGAGGGGGAGAAGCATTCTAGAAGAAATTACTTTTGAACCCAGATTTGGGGGAGAGGAAGGAAAAACCTTAACCAAGAACCAGCAGACCAGTTGTGTGTTTGTAGTGAGAGAAGGGGGCTTAGGAAGGGAAGTTGTGTGACAGAAACTAGTGAGACTTGAGGTGATTCACCATCAAGGTTTGCATTTTGATGTTATTAAGGGTAACACGCCCTCTTAGAAAACACAGATTGCCATATCCAACATCCAGTGATTAATGATCAGGAAAGTTAGGAAGGGTTTATTTTCAGTGTTTATTTTATTCTCTCAACAGCTGTAGCAAAGTGTTCTGGCACAATCTGTTATAAATGTATCATAGAATCACAGAATGGTTTGGGTTGGAAGGGACCTTAAAGACCATCTAGTTCCATCCCCCCTGCCAGGGGCAGGGACACCTTCCACTAGACCAGGCTGCTCCAAGCCCCGTCCAACCTGACCTTGAACACTTCCAGGGATGGGGCACCCACAGCTCCTCTGGGCAACCTGTGCCAGTGCCTTGCCACCCTCACAGCAAATAATTTATTCCTAATATCTAATCTAAATCTACCCTCCTCTTTCAGTTTAAAACCATTAGTCCTTGACCTATCCCTACAGGCCCTTGTAAGAAGTCCCTCTCCAGCTTTCCTGTAGGTCCCTTTAGGTACTGGAAGGCCGCTCTAAGGTCTCCCCGGAGCCTTCTCTTCTCCAGGCTGAACAGCCCCAACTCTCTCAGCCTGCCTGCCCAGGAGAGGGGCTCCAGCCCTCTGGTCATCTTAGGGGCCTCCTCTGGACTCACTCCAACAGGTTCACGTCCTCTTTATGCTGGAGACCCCAGAGCAGACGCAGTGCTGCAGGTGGGCTCTCACCAGAGGAAGCAGAGGGGGAGAATCCCCTCCCTGGACCTGCTGGCCGTGCTGCTTTTGGTGCAGCCCAGGGTTTGGTTGGCTTCCTGGGCTGTGAGCGCACATTGCAAGGCCACATCCAGCTTTTCATCCACCAGCATCCCCAAGTCCTGCTCCTCAGGGCTGCTCTCAATCCATACTCCACCCAGCCTGTATTGACTCTGGGTGTTGCCCCGACCCAGGTGCAGGACCTTGCACTTGGCCTTGTTGAACTTCATGAGGTTTGTACAGGCTCACCTCTCATGCCTGTATTCATAGCTAATGTAATCGAGAGATGCTTCTTACTGATTAGTGCTTGAGAAAATGTCATTTTTCATGCAGATGAGGAACATTTCTGTAGCTTTTCATGTTCAGTACAGGGATTCTGAAAGGCTTCTTACCCTCCTCCTCAGGCAGGGTTTTGCCAGAGGAAGGTGCAGATGAATTACTTGCTGCAACTGTTGCGGCTTATTAAACTGCCAAATTGTACATATTTTTTTAAAGCCTCACATTTTGTTCCCTGATGTGTATTTAAGATATCCCTTTAGGTATGATCCTGAAGGAGCTTTTCTGTTTTTTGAGGTGATACCTCATTCTGCCCTCCCACTGATGTCCAAGAAGCTGTAGCTCTGCAGCACCCCATGAGAAGGGAGTGTGTAGAGTTTTTCCATACATAAATCAGACACTTCCACTCACACATGCGGGTTGTGGTGAGGGAACTGAGGCTTGGGACACACTGAGGTTAGGAGGAACAAGCTCCGTTGCTTGTTTTCCTGTGGGCTCAGTAATCCTAGGAGAACCAAGGCAGTCAGCAAGCTAGTGGTTAAGTGCATCCTCCCCCCCTCTGCAAAATGTCATTGTTCATCACTAGTAGATCCATTCAGTTATTCCATTGATCCTACTGAGCCACCCTTTTAATCAATTATAAGACTCTAAATTCTAAAAGCCTTAAAATTATGTAGATTTCAGAATTGTATGCTTATATAAAATACCCATTTTAAAAATACAAGAATCTAGACAATTTTGGCCAGATAAAGTAGCAGTTGTATATAGATTTTTCTAAGGTAGATATTCCAGTTAATAGAACCTTATCATGCAAAATATGACTAATACTGCGACTCTTGCCATGCATGTTAATTTGCTGTGTTCATGTGTGTTGTTTCCTTATCCGCTGCTTTTTATAAAGAATGAAAATTCTGTTAGTGACTGAAATTGTCTCTTCAGACTGCTCAGGGTCTAATAGGAGGTTCAACAAGGCTCAACAAGTGCCGGGTCCTGCCCTTGGGTCACAACAACCCCGCACAAGGCTACAGGACTGGGGCAGAGCGGCGGGAAATCTGCCTCGATGAAAAGGACCTGGGGGTGTTGGTCAACAGCCGGCTGAATATAAGCTGGCAGCATGCCCAGGTGGCCAAGGCAGCCAACAGCATCCTGGCTTGTATCTGTAACAGTGTG
>JAVJGJ010000057.1:71696013-71707663 GCA_035590215.1 Microhierax caerulescens | reverse complement strand
GTTGGCTGCCTTGGCCACCTGGGCACACTGCTGGCTCATGTTCAGCCAGCTGTTGACCAGCATCCCCAGGCCTTTTCATCGGGCAGCTTTCCATCTGCTCTGCCCCAGTCCTGTAGCCTTGTGTGGGGTTGTTGTGACCCACATGCAGCACCCAAGTGCAGTCCTTCTCAAAAGAGTGTACCTTCACAATGGACATGAGTGAACTTGGATTTCCAAGGGGAAATGTCAGTGTGTGCCTGCGTTAATCCAAGTTGTAAGTTAAGCAAAGAAAATGGATGAAGTGCTTGAAATGTGTAATGAAGCATCTGGGTGAGGGTGGGATTTGTTGCAGCCCCACAAAGCAGGATGCTCCTTGTGACCTTTGGAGCAAGAAGAAGTTATGCTAATCATTGCTGTCTGCACACAAATGCGCGCGCTCGGCTTGGTTTGTTGGTGGCTTTTACTGCATGTTAAATTGTCTCTGCATTTTATGATGAAAGCCCGGTGACATCAGTAATGGCTGGTGCCGTGCCAGTGCTGAACGCAGGTGGCAGGTGGCCTGTAGTAGCAAATGCACACAGGTTAGGTACGAGGTGGTGGTCACCTGGAGGGATTAGTTGCTATGTTAAACAAAGGGAGTAAAGGTTAAATGGTTTAAAAATGTCATTAGTGCTCCCTTAAGCCAATTATTGTTTCTATGTTATTCTGTGTGGCAGTGGTAGCATTTGAAAAATGCAAGACGATGTATGTGGTGCATGAACACTGAATATCCTGTTGGGTCATTCAAGATTTATAGTACTGACATGTCATCTTCTGCAGGAGTATCTCCTTACACGGTCTGTAATATATGCCGTTTATGGTTTATTCATTTTTTGTAAGGACATTAGTGTCTGAGCTCTGTGATCTCTTCCTTTCGTCGCTCTGGAAACGAGTCCATGCTTAAAAGTCAGCAGCACCCTCGATGTGTGATGCAGAGCGTCTGCGGGCAATGTGACCTTTGCTCTCACACAGTCAGAAGCTGCACGTGGCGTTCTTTGGGTAAAAACCGGCTCTGAACAGGCTGCAATTGAGTTTTGCATTATGGCAGCTGGGGCAGGCAAGAGTCATCCTGCTGCTGCTTCAGCATGAATCTATAGTAAACCGATAGTATAGTGCTCTATCTGAGGTTATGTAGGGGCAAAGCCTCATGTGTTCTTGGGACCTGTTGTTGCAGTGGGTGTTTCCTAAGCTGCTCATGAAAATGCCTCTGGCACCTAACGTTTATTTAAAAAAAAAATAATTGTGGGGAGACAATTGGCTTTGACAGCATGGCTTATTTTAAAAAAAAAAACCTTTCCAAGTCTGAATGACATTTAAGCTTTAAACAAGTTTTATCATCTGAAGCTTCTGGAGGCAACTTCTTTCTGTCACAGAGGCGATGGTTCTCATTTTGCTAAAATGAGTCTCTGGCAATTCCTTGGAAGGGATTTGTTTCCTGGGAGCAATGCTGTCATCGAGCGGAGGTTGGCTCTTGCAGGACAAGTTGTCTTCTCTCTGTCTCTACTAAAAGCAAACCCAAACCAGCCTGAGAAACCCAAGCCCTGTGTTGGGACAGTGTGCACTGATTTAATTTGCTGGCTCATCCTCCAGTGGGATGCAAATTAGAGCCGTGCTATAATGACAGCAATTAGACGGATGTGTGTGGGGAGAGGGCAGCAGAGGAGGGATAAAGGGGCTGCTGGCAGGATTGCTACAAAGATAATCTGTAATTTCTTGTTATATCTATTTGATACAAGGGCACATTGCTTTGTTAACAAGAAGGCCAAACTATTTGGGGGTTTTGCTATGGAAGGGTAAAAGTATCAGTGCAATTAATTTTTTTAATGTATATATACACACACATAAATATATGAATATGTAATCAATTTATCCTTCTGCAAATATTGGTGAAGGATGGTTTCTTTATTGGATTTTGATGCTCTGTTTAGAAGTTCTCAATCCATACACAGTGAATTTCATGTGTTTCAAATGCCTGTCACCTCCGTGTATCCCATTCCTAAGTGTGGGAGTAAATGCTAAGCCCACGTACAAAACAATAAAGCATTTGCCTTTTAAACTGTCAGAGCATTCTGGCTTGAGAGAGAGAAATTGTTAGTAATCCCTCATCAGTCTAATTTTAAGTATCTCACATGTTTTTAGATGTTGTTCTTGATCTTTTAATACACATGAAGAGTGCCTAATTGATTTACCTGTACTTCTCATTTCTGTTGTGCTTGTAATGCAGGATTTATTAATCTCGTTTGAGCTTTCTTAGTCCTTTTGCGGTGGTGGGTGTCGGAGCTCCCATTTATTCCTACTGGCGTGACAGCTCCACAAGAACGCTAATAGGGCTCTTGACTACACAGATTTTTATAAGGGCTCCTTAATAATTCAAAGTATAAAGAACACCTTTGTTTTCAGTTTGACTCCAGTGAGATTTTGTTAAAATAGCTCACTAAGTGGGGATTGCTATGTGTTGTACTGAGTAATGGGACCAGGAGATTACAGCGGAGGTGAATCTCTGTTGCGTTTGTATCTCAGACCTTGAGAGCCACAGGTAGGAAACAAAACTGAATAGACAATCACTATACATTTGATTGAAGCATGCTGCTGGTTTTCTTTTCCAGAGTAATCCAGCTATTTTAGGGAGAAGAGCATAAATCTGATTATTGAAATAATTCACTTATTATTAAAGTTGTATTTTCAATACGGCAAATAACACTGTATTTTAGACAGGTATGGATTTGGACATTGTGGCATCATTGCTAAATACCACTGGGTTCATGACTGCTTAGGATAAGGAGAGAAGGAAGCTGAATGAAACATTTCTGACCTTGAGAAGTCTGGTGATACCATGTCAGTGCTTGGAACCAGGAGGTTGTTACGAAAAATTAATGTTTAACAGCAGGGTAGAGTTTTTCAATGGCTTCCTGTGGGCCGAGGCACCAAGGCACATTTAACAAAAATGTTCGCTAACAGCTATTGTTCCTCTGGGACCAGTCGTAGCCAACACACGTCGGTCTCTGCATTGCACTGGATGCTAAATGATTAAAATGTGTAAATTAACGGATGTTAATAGCTCTTGTCAAACTTGATTTCACTGAGGCCTGATTAACCTGGAGAAAGTACAAAGAAATAAGCTAGGTTGTTTAATTTACAGTAACTGTTTCCCTCCCTCTCAGACCACATTTGTTCTGTACCAGGTGGTTTATGTTTTATCCCCCCCTCCCCAGTAACTTCCTCTTAATAAAGTGAGTTTATGCTTGAAATTCATAGTGTGTGCTGTTCTTTACAGCTTCCTCTTAGGTAGCCTTCAGGCTTGTCTGAAAGCTTGGTAGCGAGGTGATGTCATTAAGATTCGTCTGCAGAAGGTAAAGTACAGTTAATGGCTCTTGTGGCTAATTCCCGTTATGGAGTGTTTTGTCCTTAATGGCAAAAAGACATTACTCATGCCAAAGACGACCACCTAGGTTGGATTATAACTTTGCTTCCAGTGCAGGAAGGTTAAAATCACTTGAATTACATTGTAATTTCTGCAAGCTAAGAAGGCACAGAGTGACAGTCACATTAGGATCAGTTAATAGCCAGGGATTTCTCTTAAGTTACAAGTAATGGGAAAGGTCCAATCCTTACATAAAATTATGTAAAATACTGAAATAAACATAAAATGGCTTACAAATTATGGATAGATTTCAGAGTAGTCCTGTCATTATTACATTTTCGTTCTGCACCCCTAGAATTGTGTGCAAACCCAGATCTTTTCCAGTTTTTGTGCAGGGTATAGCACTTGCAGACCACAGCTATGAGTGGGCAGAGGGGCAGTGAAGTGTATTTTGTTAATCAGGGCTGCTCTGACAAGGGTCACTGTGGACGAGAAAACTGGTAAGACCTATGAATGAGTGTTGTGATAGAAAGCTTGAATGAAAGCTTTGAAAATTAAAGGCTACAAACCAGGGATGAATGGAGAATGGCTTGTCTTGTTTATAGTATTGATAACATGGTTTCTGCAAATATCTTAATTTCTGATAGCAGCAGTTAACCCACAGTGCATCGCAGGAGCCTCACAGGGCGTTCAGATGCTGAAGCAGTTCCCTTATGCCAAGAGGACAATTTTGTTGTTATTGAGAAAACTCAGTAGGAGCCTGATGACAAGGTATACTTACAGGGAGACCATTCAGACCAAAGTCAAGTCAGGGGAAAAAAAAAATAATCTAGTGGCTTATAAGGCAAATCTTTAAATGGGTTTAATGCTTGGGGTAAGCAGTCAAGGGAATTGTCTGAGGAGGACTTGCATTAGCCAAAAACATAGGTTTATAAACTCAGCTTAGGTGTGCTAAATGGAGGTCAGGCTCAGTGGTCTGATTGTTTTAATACCCATTAAATATGCCCAACGGTGGTGGAGTGTAGACTCATGAAGTCTAAATGGGTCAAGATTGTTCAGATTCAGTCCTTGGGCTTTGACCATGGGAAAGTGAAGATCTAATAACCCTCAGCGCGGGACTGTGCTGTTGGATAACCACTATAGTAATCTCTGTGTGATCTGGGACCTTTAATGGCCTGTTAAGGGTCGGTAAAGACTCTTTAAACTGCGGTGGGGTCTAGATGTTCTGTGGAGTAAAACTGATGAGTGTCTTGCCTGGAGAAAGTACCCATGGCTCTGCTTTAAGAAAGCACTGACGTGCACAGGTGAAGTGAGGACACAGGGATATAAACCCCTATATTTTGGGTTGATTTCAGATAAGCATTTGTTTTTATTTGCCACAGACTTAAATTAAACTGTTCCTCAGTTAAAGAAGCATGTCTCTTATGTAAATTTATTAGCAAACCTGCAATATTATATGAGCAATCATGTTCACCTTAACTCCAGCCGTTGCTGATCCTGCTTTTGGATCTCCTGCAGTCCAGTTGCTTGCTGCCCTGGGGAGGACGTGTGGGACAAATGGGTGCTTAGAGAAAAGCTGCATTTGTGTACACGAATCTTTAATCTCCGATTTGAAGGCTTTTTCTCTTCTGTTTGAGGCACTGTAACTTTCTTCCCATGGGAAAATGGAAAGTCAGGGAGAGATGGCCTGTCATTACATATTCAAGGGGCTCTGTTTCTGATTACACCAAGGTCCACTGATTAAAGCTTTGCTCATTAACTTCATTTTCCCTAGTTGGCTGACAGCTGAGCGGCTCGCGCAAGGCGAGGAGCCGTGTTTCCAGCACCAGTTTGGCGTGCTGGCAGTTCCCCCAGAAGCCCTACTGCCGTGGGTACCGCGTGTGGGAGGTGGGACTGCCTGGGGATGCTGGAAGCCAGAGTGAGTCTGCAGTCAGACAACCTCGTCAGTCTGCTGCCGTCGTCTCACTGCTGGCGGGGACGAGTTCCACTGGGTGATGTCTCTGTGTGTATTGCTGATTTACTGGGTGAGATAGGCTTTGTTTTATGTTAAGCCATTGACACACGGAGACAGGAATAAATAAGACTTGCTAACCTGATAGCTCCTAGCATGCAAGCAGGGAAGTTTTTGCATCTCAACTAGCCAAGTTCTGGGTTCGATGTTGGATCAGGGCATGATTTTCTTATCACCTTGGAGTCTTTTCACAGCACTCAGATTTTGAGAGATGTTCCCCCTGATCTCATTGGCTGCATGTGTTCATTTTTATTTTTTTTTTTCCAAATGCAGAATTCTGAACGTAATCACTAGTTCACCTCCTTGTTAGCACTGTGGCAGTCAGATAAGGCAGCCATATTTAGAGAGCCCAGGAGCCTTAATTTTTAATTTAATTTGATTTTTTATTTCTTAACCTTCCTTTTCCCACCACACATCAAAGCCTGAAGAAAATTTCCAGATTTCTCCTAAGTTTACGTTTCTAATTCTTGTCCAAATGATATGATACTGTGGCTCTGTCAACCTGAAATACAGACTGCAGAAAGCTTAAAAAGCTGTAACAGTGAGGGTTGAGGAAGCACAGATGAGCTGTAATCTGTTGGTTGATATTTCAGATTGGCTGAAGGAAAGATCTTTTTTACACCATTAATGAGACTCTCCTGTTAGAACATATTTTAGTGAGATCTAATGTAGCGGGAAAGATGCTGTATGTTGTCCTTACACTTCCTTCCACGAGGGGCTACTGAGCTGGTATCTGGCTGTTACTATGTCCCCAAAATATTGTGAGTTCTTGGCTTTCTATTCTTATTTACCACTCTCACCAACACAGTCGTGGCCATTTTGGCTTCACCGTCCCACACAGGAGTCTTTTATAGTAGAAACTGTCTGATAGTTGAATTTTATGCACAGAAATCAAGCTTAGACTAAAGCTTTCCAATTAATTTTCATTTGTGTCTGTGGCAAAATACTAAATTTGATGGCCTGGTTTCATGAAGTCATTCTCACGATGGGCAGAACTGGAAGTGGTGTGCATTCCTACTAACTTAAAAAAACCCATGTGTATACTGCAGACGTATTGATTGAATAACCATTAGTGTCATGCCTTGAGTGCCTAAGAGATTACAGTAAAAAATTGGGTAAGTTGGTCATACGGGTGGCTCCACTAAGCCTTTGTTTGGCTCTTAAAAGGATCCGTGTTTTGACAGGTTGGTAATCAGACTTCTGTCTCTGCAAATAAACTGTAGATTGGTCTCTGAAGGCCATTGAACTCTGAAAGACAAGAGGCTGTGAAAGAAATTAGATGTACATCTAATTACCAAAGAGCCTGACTTCGAGTATAAAATAATGAGCACCAGGCTTTAAAAAGCAAACCCAAGCCTTTTTAATTTGCCTAAACCTGCCCTCAGAAGCAAGTAGGAGCATGAGAGATTACACAGTACTGGTATTAAATGGTTATTTAAAATATATTTATATATATATAAATACACATGCGCACACACTATATACAATGGTTGCTGCAGTATATATTAGATATATATAATGGTTGCTGCTAAAGGCATGATATTTGTGTTGTATCTGAAGCTTATAAAATAATCTGTCCTATAAAATAATCCCAATGCAGAGTGCATCACAGTAGCCCGCAGTAGAGCAGATGTGACCCTTGCTGCAGATTTCATCCATGTTTTTAGTGGAGGAGAATTGAAGTCCAAATGTTTGCATGTTAGAGAGTAGGAGGCTGGTGGCAAACAAAATGATTCAGCTGACATCCGCTGGATAAAACATTTAGATAGCAGAAGTTATTTGGCTTATTTTCAAAGAACTGGTCAGTCTGTCTGGGGTGGTGTCTATAAAATACTGGTTTAGACTTGCAAGTGAATGGATACAATAGGGCTTTTCTTTACTTTTTTGTATGTCTGTCTTTTCTTTTTTTCCCTTGTAGATAATTTTTCTTATGACCAAGTTTTTGGTGGGGTGGATTCAGTATGGCTTAATCTTATATCAAAGGAGTGCTTGGTCAATTAAAGCAGGTGCTAACTTGCAGTGGTGTTGCCTTTCTCACTCTCCTGTCCTCCTTCTCTTTGTGCCTCTTCTCCAAATTTGATTTTAACAGAAATTTATTGTTCAGGGGGTTTTGTCCACTGTTCAAAGTGATGCAGAATTTGCAGTCTAGACTTTTCAATATCTGACCCCTGGTCATAGTACTGAATGTGGATGAGACAGTTTAATTGCTATAAACCCATCTAAGATCACAATACAAAGAACAGTGAACCCCCCCAATATTTAGTGAAGATTCATATGCACACCTGTATTGGAAACTGACCTTTGAGTTCTTCCTTTCCAGTTAATGAGCAGGGACTGTTCAGCTCCTCCAGCCTGGCTCATCTCCTGGTTAATATTTGTATCCCCGAGGAGATGATCAGCTGCATTCCTGAACAACTCTGGTGGTTCTAGGTTTGACAGCCTTGCTGGGAGGGCAGGCTCTGCAGTATTAGGATTTTTTTTTTTTTCCTGTAGGTGTATTTCTCTAGGAGAGCTCTTCATTTTGCTTCAGTGCAGCCTGAGTGAGTTCTCAGTCCCCACTATTTTCTGCATTGGAAATTTTATATTGAGTTATTTTTCTTTTCAAGATTTTTGCCAGCATCTCAGAAGTTCCCAAGTATCTCACATCTGTTGATAATACCTTGATCACATCTATTGCCTCAGCCTGTTTCCCAAGGGAGAGAAAGATGCTGTTGCTTTTGTGCTTGAGAGGAGGTAGTCGGGGAAATGGCAGGGACTGTGTAACAGGATCGGACAGGTTGGTGGGCCTGCCTGTGAATGTAAGCTCCAGTCAGAGCTTCAGCTCCAGAAATACTTCCAAAGATAGATAAATTTAAAAATAATTTCCAAATGCATGCCGTTGACAAGGTAGTAAAGTTAAAGATTTAATAAAAGAGGAAATCTAAGCATACTGTAATAGAAATTATTCTTTATAGTATGTCATCATCTTACAAAAAAAAAATCATTGTCTTGACCTGTAGAAGCATTCCAGTGGATCCAGTACATGTAGATTATAGAATCGTAGAACAGGACCACAGAATGGTTTTGGTTGGGTTAAAGACCATCTAGTTCCAGTCCCCTGCCAGGGGCAGGGACACCTTCCACTAGACCAGGCTCCTCCAAGCCCCGTCCAACCTGGCCTTGAACACTTCCAGGGATGGGGCACCCATAGCTCCTCTGGGGAACCTGTGCCAGTGCCTCACCACCCTCACAGTAAAGAGTTTCTTCCTAATATTGAATCTGAATCTACCTTCTATTTAGTTTAAAGCCATTCCCTCTTGTCCTATCACTACAGGCCCTTGTAAGAAGTCCCTCTGCAGCTTTCCTGTAGGTCCCTTTAGGTACTTTAAGGCTGCTCTAAGGTCTCCCTGGAGCCTTCTCTTCTCCAGGCTGAACAACCCCAGTTCTCAGTCTTTCTTCATGTTGTTGTCCTGAGCTGGAACCATTCCCTTGTCCACTGCACCCGCACAGCTGCATGGATGACTGAAAAAATGTTTGAGACACTTGAGATAGCAAGCGGTTGCTGCTTGAATCTTTGAAGAGCTTGGCACCTCTGTGTTGCAAAAGGGTCAGTCTGTGGTCTTAACAGTCTGGGCTGCAGCAATATTCATGGTAAACTATACTAGATAAAACTGAAAAAGTTCTGCTGAAACAATATAACTCTTATAAAGACCATTCTGATATTGACTTGGCAGAAGGGCTTAAAGTGGAAAAATTTATAGCTCACTTGGGAAAACATCTCTTTGAAAGCCAGGAATGGGAGAACAGAGGCAGCCCAGTGTTTGTTTGCCAGGTGCTGCTGCGCTGGTGTCTCCCAGTTGGTTGGGTTGTGCTGCGATGGGGCGAAGGGTGCACTTGGGATTTAAGGGAATTTGATTTTGAGAACAGTTTCAGCAGAACTTAGTGGGGTTTAAGTCTACCTGATAGCAAATACCTTGCTGGAACAGCGAGGGAAGGGGATGTGCCCAGCCTGTAGCCATGTCCCAGATGAGCTGTGCCCTAAGCCATTGGCAGGGACCTCCGGGTTTGTGTGTCAGCTCAGGGACACCAGGACATCACACAGGGACTCCTTCTCATCTCACCTTTTACATAGGTAAAGGCTATTAATCTCTTGCCAATCTGCATTAATTTCCCGAGCAGCTGATCACGCTCGCAGATTGGAATAAGTTTCGACAAAAGCTGACCCTAAAGCTGGATGGGCCTCAAGCCACTCGGGTTTCTACCATTTTTCTCGATAGGCCAGGGCTTAAACGTTGGGATTTTTTCTGCGGGCTCTTGCTCCCCCTTGTGTCTGCGCGGGGCTTTTGCAGCCTGTCGCCTTGCATTAATTTCTCATTACCTTACTCTTCCAACAGCGCAGCGTACTTTTGAAGGCCAGCTTGTTTTCATGCTTCTGCTGCAACAGCTCTTAAGCAAGTCATTAAATTGTACCCAACTTTTCAACAGAAATGGCAAGCCATGCACTTCTGCATATTTGAGCAATAATTTCTAATGCTTGTCCTCTGGTCTTTAGTCATATTTAGCTTTCAGTAACTGGAAGCTGTATATTCACTGAGGTTTGAACCAGTGTTTTTCTCTGCCATGAAACATATTACTAAGCATAAGAGTGTCCTTGCTTCATTTGGCCTGGTGGCCATGTCATCTGCCTGCTGAAGTAAGTTTTAAAAAGCTTTTTCTAATTTGCACTTTTCCTGGAGCTGAGTACTTAGCACAGTGCACCGTTCTGAGCAGCTCAGTACTGGTGTCCCCTGTTTTATAATAATAAACATTGATTTGAGTCATGGATGTTAGAAACCACCATCCACAGGCAGCTAAATGTTGGGTAGCATCAGGCAGATTTTGTTTCAATGTGTTTTCACTGTGTCTTCAACTCTTATATGAAGGATTATGTTAGAGAAGGAGAAACCAAATCCTTACTTGCTCTTTCTGAACTAGAACTTCATTTAATCTAAAACTTAAACAGAACTTAAGTAGTGGCAGGCAAAAATACATTACCCACATTTTCTAGGTTTCTTTTGCTAAAATAAGGTTGTAGGGCCCAGCATGAGAAGCGATGGGACCACAAGACTTGTTCTTTGCAGACAAATATGTTATTGAAATTGGTGATCCAAGATACTGTCCAAAACTTTAAAGGTTTGCATTGCATGCATTTTCAATGAAAAATGCAACAACGGGGTGTTTAATATAGCTGAACCTTTTATTAGTAAGCAGAGTTGGATCAAACCTCAAAGAGTGGTTGAGGTTGGAAGGGATCTCAGGAGATCATCAAGTCCAGCCCACCATGTGCTGGGCCACCTAGAGCTGTTTACCCAGGACCCCATCCAGTCAGGTGTTGGATATCTCCAAGGATGGAGCCTCCACAACCTCTCTGGACAGCCTGTGCCAGAGCAGGGTCACCTTCTCAGTGAAGAAGGGTTTTTTTGTGATTAAATGGAATTTCTTGTATCTTAGTTTGTGCTTGTTGCCTCTTGTCTATTCAGTGGTCACTGAGAAAGACCCTGGCTCCCTCTTGTTCATTCCCTCCCATCAGGTGTTTTTACACCCTGCTGAAGGCCTCTTGAGCTAAGCCATCTTTTCCCCAGGCTGAGCAGTCCCAACTGTTGGCCTCTCCTCATGTGACCAATGCTCCGCTCCCTTAACCATCACCGTGGTCCTGTGCTGGGCTCACCTCAGGGTGGTTTTGTCTCTCTTGTCCTGGGAAGCCCAGCACTGGACCCTGCACATCAGTGATGGGCAGAGGGGCAGGACCACCTCCCTCTCTTGCAGGCAATGCTCTGCCCAACACAGCCTAGTGCACTGGTGGCCACCATTGCCTTGAGGGCATATTGCTACTCATGGTCAGTGTGGTGTCCACAGGACACCCAAAGCCTTCTCTGCAGAGCTCCATTCCAGCCTGGTTGGCCTCCAGGATGTACTGGTGTATGGCTTGTATGGGGTTCGTGTGGCAAGGTTTTGGTAGCAGGGCGCTGCTGGGGTGGTTTCTTTGAGAAGCTGCTAGAAGCTTCCCCTACGTCTGATGGAGCCAATGCCAGCCAGCTCCCAGGTGGACCCACTGCTGGCCAAGGCTGAGCTCATCAGTGGCGGTGGTGGTGCTTCTGGGATAATGTATTTAAGAAGGGGAAAAAGAAAACTGTGCTACTGCAACAGAAGAGAGGAGTGATACTGTGTGAGAGCAGCAGCCCTGCAGCCCCCCAGGTCAGTGCAGGAGGGGCAGGAGGGGCTCCGGGCACCAGAGCAGAGAT